>JALJEV010000803.1:1249564-2499128 GCA_026586105.1 Hylodesmum podocarpum | reverse complement strand
CTAAATTACCATCATTGTTTGTAGAAAAAGTTAGAATGAATTTCGAAAACAATTGTGGAAAACCCTATGAAACTTTAACTCATGATCAAATACATAATATTATAATAGATATTGGAATAAAGGTATATAGATACGTCAAAATAAAATGAGAAAAGAATTAATGATAAATAAAAGAAAAATAAGTAATTTCTATCAACAACATGGAATGGAACCTATTATAATTACTAGTTCAAGAAAAAAGAAATTTATTAAAAAACAAAGACCAATAGAAGATATAATAAGAGACCTTTTAAACCTAGGAATGATTATGGTAAAAAACAATTATAAAGAAACAAAACAAATAGAAAATTTAAAAATAAAAACAATAAAAGAAAAATGTTATATATTATAGATGTAAACGAGAAAGACATTATGTAAGTAAATGTAAAATGGCGAAAAAGATTAATCAATTACAAGATGAAGAATTAAAGGAAAAATTATTCAATATTTATATACATTCTAAAGTGAAGAATTACAAAAAAGAAGAAAAATGATCTTTAGAAGAAGAAGATAATATAAATGTTATAGAAAAATTTGAATATAATGGTTCTTCAATATCAAGGTAGAGTAGTAAAGATAACTATTGTTTAGAAGCTGAATTATGTAGCTGCAAATATTGTAAAATGATAAATATGTTAACTTCATATCAAACTAGTACATTAATATCAATTATGGATAGATTAGAAGATTCACCATTAAGAAATGATTTTTTTTTACAATTAGAAAATATAATAAAGAAAAATAAAAACGTACAAGATTATGTAGAGTCAATAGATATGAAATAAATTTATGGTAGATTTAGAAACCTCAATAAATAGGTAATTGTAAAAGATTGACAAGAAAAAAATTAAAAACATGAAACAAGAAATATAAAAATTAAAAGAAAATAACATAGAATTAGAATATAAATTACTATGATTAGAAAGAAGGGATATAATTAGTCAATAAGATAATGAAGATACAAAAGAACAAAAAACTTACTGAAAAAAAGTCTCTAAAGTAAATTATATTAATTTATTAAGTTTAATAGTAGTATAACATTGACACACAAATATTACTTTAGTAGTAAAAGATGAAAACTTTAATATTTTAGCTTTATTAAATTCAGGAGATATAAATTGCATATTAAAATATTAATTTGAATGCAATATTACATGAAAACTTTAGAAAAGGTTGAAAGTGCTAATTGATAAAAATGGAAATAGAATATAAATCAAAAGATGCAAAAATTTGTAAAGAAAAAATATGTTATAAGACTCTTTTTAAATTGGTTAAAAAATTGAGTTTAAAAACGATTCTAGAACTCCATTTTTAACCTTATTATATCCCTTTTAAACAACAAAATTAGGATAAGAAATATATGTTTTGAATTAAATTTGTTACAAGAGAAATTGGTGAAACAAAAAGAAATAAAGCAAAAACAAAGTAATATGTTAGACAAAGAAATAAGATTTGAGAGAATAAGAGATTCAAGATATTTAAAAAATTATGAAAGAAAAATAGAAAAAGAATTGTGTGAATTAAACATTATAACATTTATGGTGTCATTATCTTATATAGATAATTTTATTGAGAAACAAAAACCCATTAAAGCAAGACCTATTCAAATAAATCAAGAATGTTTAGAATATTATAAAAAATAAATTCAAGAATATTTAGATAAGGGATTAATAAACCATCAAAATCACCTTCGAGTTGTGATTTTATGTAACAAAGACTAGTAATTAATTATAAATCATTAAATAACGTATTAAAATGGATGAGATATCCATTATTAAATAAAAATGACTTAATGAAAAAAATACATGATTTAATAATATTTTCAAAATTTAATTTAAAATTAGGATATTATTAGATATATGTTGAGAAAAAAGATAAATATAAAACAACATTTATGGTACCATTTGGATATTATGAATGCAATGTAATGCCTCAAGGATTGAAAAATGTATCGAGTGAATTCTAAAATATTATGAATGATATATTATCCCTATACAGAATTTGCAATATTATATCTAGATTATGTATTAATATTCTCAAAAAATATAAGTAAGCATTAAGAAAATTTAGAAAAATTTATAAGTCTAATAAAAGAAAAATGGTTTAGTAGTTTTTGCAAAAAAAAAGAAAATGAAAATATTTCAATTAAAATTTAGATTTATAGGATTTGAAATATACGAAGGAACAATTACTCCAATACAGAGGTCACTAGAATTTGCAAAAAAATTCCAAATGAAATAAAAGAAAAACAACAATTACAAAGATTTTTAGGATGTCTAAATTATATAACAAATTTTATACCTAATATTAGGATAATATATGCACCATTATATTTAAGATCAAGAATAAATCCTCTCAGTTGGAATAAAGAAATGACTAATGCAATAAAACAAATCAAAGAAAGTGTAAAAAAAAATTACCATGCCTAAGAATCCCTAATCCAGGTGGAAACTGGTTCATGGGATATGAAAGAGTTTTGAAACAAAAGATTTCAAAAGAATCAAAAGAACAAACACTCAGATGTTATTCTAGTATCTGACATTCCTCTCAGCACAAGTATATTACTATTAGAAAAAGAAATATTTTCAATAGTAGTATGTTAAAAAAATATTTCAAGATGATTTATTTAACAAAAAGTTTTTGATCTGTAGTGATTGTAAATCAACTCCTAGTGTTTTAACAAAAGACGTTTAAAATTTAGTTTTGAAACATACTTTTGCAAGATATCAAACTTTACTAACATGATTTGATTTTGAAATAGAACATATTAAGGAAAAAGATAATTCCCTACCAGACTTTTTAACAAGTGAATTTTTATAGGCTTCAGGATGTCGACAAGTAAAGATAATTATAGTCTCCCACTAAGACTAAATAAAGCAAGTAGTCCACAATATCAATATGGTTCTCTTGAACCAAATAAATCTTCTTCGTCAATATCTTTAAGGTCATAAGTTCCCTTTAAGCCTTCAGCTCTACTTTGGTTGAAATTTTAAAAACCCCACCTTTAATATCAAAACCACTTATGACTATCAACAAGTTTAGTCTAGTGTTGTATAATAACTTAGTAACTCTAAGAAACCTTAGTTCTTCTCCACTTACAACTCCAAATCTTACCTCCTCTTTGTCATTTAAACATGAATATTTTGAAAGACCTACTATTTTACCTTTTATAACTTTAAAGAAGGAATGGGTACAACTTTTTTGCTCTCAAATTATTGAAAAGATTTTCTTACCTGATTATCATTATCCTCCTAAAGACCCTCAAAAATCCATAACTTTTCATGAATTGGTGCTCGTGGATACCGATTCTATAGCAGTATTTCACAATAAAGACTAGCAAGGAAATATCCAATTTTCAAAACTCAAAATTCTCAAGGTCCTTTCCCCACATGATTAGAGTCACGCATTGCACCAGCAAAAGTCATTTTCAAGAAGTCTTAATCCGCAACAATATAATTATTATGATTATATGGATGTTTGGTTTCATATATTATTAATTAATCCAGGTAAACATTCTTGGTTTATTTGGTTGATGAAAGAAATATCATTAAAATTCTCAAGATGGTTTATTGAATGGTTTGGTCAATATAGACTTGTATTAAGATACAATTGTAGGGGAGCTTATTTTAATCCATATATTGATTTCTTTAATTTACATACAAACTTTTACTTTTCTAGTGGTCGAGAACCCTTTCAGTTGGTCCTTATAAACCTCTTCTTTTAAATCACCATTAGGAAGAAACGATCTTTACATCCATTTGGTGAAAATTTAGGTCATAATAAACCACCAAAGCCATAATAGTTCTCAAGGAGCCCTTATTTGAAACTGGAGATACTGTCACTTTATAGTTAATGTGTCATTTTTAGTGTAACCTTTGGTGACAAATTTACCTTATACCTTTCAATGTTACCTTTTAAGTCTCATTTGGTTTTAACGAGTCATTTGCATCCAACTCGTCTTGAACCTTTAGGCAACTCGACTAGATCATAAACTTTATTAGCATCCATTTATTTCAACTTTTCTTTCATAGCATTGAGCTACTTTTCAGAATTGCTATATTGCATGACTTGCTTAAAAGAGATTGGATCTTCGTCGAAGCTTAAGTCACATTCATGCTTAAGTGAGTAAACCACATAGTCATTTGAAATGGCTAGTCTTATGTGTCTTTCAGACCTTCTTAAAGATATTACTTATGGTTCATCCATAATTTGCTCATTAGTGACTTCCACACCGTCGGCCGATCGATTTATATCCATATGTTCATTTTGTGGGTTTGGAACATTGGTTTGTTGCACTAGAATGTTGTGTACCTATGATACAACAAGAGGAGCAACAACATAAGAAGGAACACTAGGTGTAGAAATTTCTACATGGTTCTCTTGAATATCCAACTTTCATGATTATTCACTCTCACTAAGTTGACCATTTTCAAGAAATCTACCATTACCTGATTCAACTATTCTCATACCATGGTTAGGATAATAAAATACATACCCTTTTGACTTTTTAGGATAGCCATTAAATAACCATTAGCTTTATCTTGAAATGTGAGATGGAGAGAGTGGTCATCCTTCCTTTTCTTTAATCTCCCTTCCTCTTGAACTAACATGACTTTAATTTCTTGAAAGTTCCATTTTATCTTAATGATATTGTAATTCACCTAGAACTGGCCAAACTTAGAAGGGAGTGAGTTCATGATGAACTGTATAAAAAAAGGCTCACTCACATCTATGTCCATTGATTTCAATTTTGTTGTTAGATTAGCCATTCCAAACACATGATCATTGATGGGTTCTGACCAATTAAATTTCTTGATTGTCAACTCATTCATCAAGCAGCTGTCAGTAATGTTTGATTGAAAGTATTTCTTAATCTTTACCATGAATTCCTTTGCATCTTCGATCTTAAGCATAGATGACTTGACATTTTAAGCCAAGGTAACCCTCGTCGAGCTCACATTCAATCGGTTAGACTTGTCCAAAGCATTATAGAGGTTTTGATCCTCTTCTGAACTAGTCTCGATAATAGTTGTGGGTTTTTCATCAATTATTAATGCGAGGTTCAGATCCATAAATCCAAATGGAAACAGATTTGTTCATATCACTCATCATAATTCATTCCATTGAACTTAACAATACCATACATCATACAAAATCATGGAAGTTGTAAAATTTTGTATAAACTCATACATTGATGCTCTGAGTAACTTTAATAAATTCAAACAATAACTTTTAAATTCAAACAATAACTTTTAACTATGAATTTAAATTCATCTTTAGGTAATCCTTTAAATTCATAACTTCAAAACCATAATAATTATCAATTATATTCAAATCAACATACATGTCATACCTGAATATACAAACTCATTCAATAAGTTTGTCAATATGTCACCATAATATCATTAATTATAAGCAATAGTTCATCTTTGGGTCACCTTCTAGCATAATAACTAATGATTTTATTATTTAATAAATTCTTCTAAAAAAATTCCTTTCCTTAGCTAGGTCACTTTGGTGACTAACAAGTTTATATAAAAAATCATTCTTAAATATAAAAATGTCTTTATCAAATAAAATAATAAACCATGATTTATAGAAAGTGCAACAAGAATATATATCACTGTAAGGTAATTTGTATATGCCACAACAAACCAATTCAATATATAATTTATATATTATATTAATTATTGCCAGTTTTATTCAAGTTCTAGGATAAAAACTTAATAGACCCATGAGCATATATTAGGAAACAAAGATGTATATAATAAGATAAAGATGTATATAATAACATCATTTTATATATTTCATGCAAATTTAAAAAACATATTTAAGTAAATTTATTCGTTGAAACCGACTATGATCTCAAACTCGTATGAGTCATAGAATTGATTCTACATTTTATAATAATAGACTAAACCCATTTATCGTATTAGTCTTTCTTACTCCTTCAAACATTTTCTTCTTTATATATAACATTCTTCTTTTCTACCCAACTTCAAAATTTAGTCACTCAAGTCTTCAGTACAATAGTTAGTTAGATAGCTCAGCAGCATGTTATGTACAATAGCTTACACGACACTCTTGCAGAAAACCGTAGGGGTATTTCCATAATTTCACCACAAAACTCTGTTCTTTCTTACATCATATAAACCAAATCCACTTTGGAATCCTCTCACTCGATAAATTCACAGGTCATAACACACCACAATTTTCGCAAACCCACTCTTTTCCCCGCGCATTCACTTCGCATTTTCTCTTCCAAATCTAACCTTCTTAGGGCTCACACACACAAACACACACTGAAATTCTTCTTCCAATTTCTTCTTCACTGCAAACCCTAATTCCTCTCTCAATTCGCCCTCAGATTTCACCGTTTTTACACTCCATGCCCTTCCCGTGACCAATTCCATGACTTCCCCCGCCGTCTCCGGCGCCGCCGCGGCCTTTTCCGGTCACCGCGGCATCGGCCTTTCCAACACCATCCATTCCGAGCTCGCTGCGTGCCTCCCGCTGCCTTCTCTCCCGGTCTTCTGTGGCGCCTCCGATCATGACCTCCGCCTTGTCGACTCGCCGGCTCGGCTCAACCGCGTCGACATGCTCGCGCAGGCCGGCAAGATCTCCGAGCTTCTCCGCCACACTGATGTCTCTTACTTGTAAGCTTCTTCTCTTCATTTCTTTTCATTCGACATTTTTCGCGCGTCGAGGTTTTAGTTGAATCGATAAATCTCGTTAGGAAATGTTGAATTAGCCTCGGAATTTTGTCCGAATTGTTGTTTATTTTTTCGTGCAATTGAAGTTTGCGATTGTGAGCTGAAGTTGCGTGCATTTGACTTTTCATGATTTACTGTAGCGTATGTGAGATGAGACGTGACTTTTGGTGCTCGTATGAATTTTGCTACTTAGATAGTTGATTGATTAATTGTTTAGTACTTTAGTTATAGTTCTCTTTTTTTAAAACAAAAATTTAGATTAATTTATTCGTTTTCATGTGAGATGAGACGTTACTTATGGTGCTGGTATGAAGTTTGCATGTTTAGGTTTCAGGCAGATTGGTGTTGAACTTGTAAAGAAATATTGAATGCTATTATAATAAGTACGTGGTCAACGGTTTTAAATTGTGGTTACAGTTTCATCACATTCCTCCATGTTGTGGGAAATTCTGGACAAATTCAGCCACAGCTGTGGTTGTGTTGTGACCGTGGACATTCTAAAAACCTTGATGTTGCAGCCAAAATTACGGTTGTGGACTGTTTGTGAGAACTCAATTTTTTTCCTTTAGAAGTATTTTAGAACTTTATGGGACAGGTTTTAGTTAAGATTAGGTAATTATTCGATATGAATACAGTTTTATTTGCCATGTTGATTTGCTATAAATGAAACGGAATTCATCTGAGCTGTTTCCACGCGTTGAACTTCTGCTTGTTTACTTCAAATTTGATGTGTCAGTAAATGGATACATATTGTTGTCATTATCATTGCAAATGTTGTTTGTCCCTTACTATTATTATTGTTACAATTGGATTTATTATTTTGAATTTAATACAACTTTGTTTATTTTGTCTTCTGTATCAGAACTTATATGGTGATGCTAAAAGTGTCGTGTATATATGTCGAGCCTTTAGTTTTGTTAAAATTTGATGTGTCAGTACACAGATACATATTTTTGTCGTTATCATCGTTAATGTTGTTGTGTCGTGACTATTGGATTTATAATTGAATTTAATGCAACTTTGTTTGTTTTGTCTTATATAGGAATTTAAGAGATGAAGCCAAAGATGTTCCATATATATATGTTGAGCCTTTAGAACTCCATGATGAAGTTCTCAGGTACAATCCTGAAGCATTCGAATGCAGCGCTGCAGGTAAACAGAGTACTTGGTTTGTGTGCTGAGTATCATAATTGTGGATTTTGTTAAAATCACATGGGGTTGTTGTTACTCATTGTTCTATAATGAATTAATGATCTGACAGAGATTGAGGGTGTGATACTTTTGCACTTGGGGAAGTTTAGTCAGAATGAGATTTATTATGAAGAGAAATTGCCACAATAGAATGAAGTTTGATTTTTATGCTGACAAATTGCTGTCAATTTTTAACTTTCAAGAGGCTTAGTGTGATTTGCTTGTTTGATAAGACTAGAACTTGGTTTTGTGATGTCAAACTTATAGCTTTGTTCACCCTTTCCACCTAAAGCTTATGTTTTACTTTGTTCTTATGTCTTTCTATTAAATAATTTAATGGTTATCTGCTTATTGTTTATTGTATTGGTCAAGTTTCTCAGGTCCTGTCAAGGAGCAGATCTCTGTTAGTGCTTTACCTGAAAAGAGGCCATCCGAACCAAGTTTTCCGATCCAAAGTCAGATTCAAAAAGATTATAATGCAGTGCATAGCCGACAGCTGGAGAATTTTTCCACAAATGTATATATGTATATGTTTGGTATTTGCAGTTGAAATTAAATTCTTTTCATGTGTTAATTTCCAAAATGATTTGGCAGGATATTTCAACATTGTCTTCTAAAAAATCCAAAATCAAAAAGAAAGGTGGTGATGGAATACCTGTAGTAGCTGATTCTGCTGAGGTTCAAGGTTGGTGTATTCCTGGTTCCCAAAATCCTACTTTTACACAGTTGTCTGTTTTCTATCTCTATGTATGTAAGTACATGTCTGCAGTTACACATTGCACATGTGCTGTTTTTACATTTGTATTCAACTAGTATTTGTAATGTTTGTAGGTGCCCAGATTGAAAGGTTTCATGAGTTTTTGGAAGAATTATGCAACAAATCTGAATTTAATAGTGATGATCGAGATGAAGCAGAATGGTTACCACTGCCCCTTTCAGATCTTAGATTACTTGTCAATGAAATAATATCCTTGCGTGAAAAGAAACTTCTGCATTTGGTTCCTGTAGAAGTCCTTGTTAGACTATTAAAAGTTCTAGATCATCAGATACATAGAGCAGAAGGCCTGTCAATTGAGGAATTTGATAATGTAAGTTCACTTTTCAATTCTTTTGTATTAGTCTACATCAAACTTTCTATGCTTGTTTCGATTTAGCTGACATTGAATATGACCTCATTTTTCTAATAAAATTTATTAAAATCTGACTTCTATTTGCTATTGGGTACCAAACAGAAGCTTAATATCAAAATAGCTTTAGTACATAGATCAAGTTTGGCTAGATTATGTCATAATAAAATGTTTGTAGAGTATATACGTTAGTTCTTGTGAGGTTCTACCAATATCTACTTAGACTTGTGTTTGGTAGCCGAAGCTTAACCTGCTCAGTTCACAAACAGTCATGGTCAATCCGACTATATGGTTGTATAGTTTCTCCTTTACACGTGTCTTCTTGCCTTGTCAGGTCCTGTTCCTATCCTTATTCATGATCAATCTATTCATTATACTCAAGCTCATGTTAAGCTATTTTTTATTTCATTTCCTTTCAAGATCTTATAGTTAGATTAAAGGGGATCAGGGAAAACCTAAGAAAAAACACTTAGAGAAACCATTAGAAATGACTTTGCTAAAGATTTAAATTTTGGCTTTTAATAGGGCACAGCAGTACTGTTTGGTTCATGTAGTAGAGCCCACGTGTTGGATCATGGCATGGTAGTTGTACACAGTGTTTCTGATCATAATTTACATAGTGATTTCATATTAATGTTTTTTTTTTGTTTTTCTTTGTTTCAGTCAGATTCAGAATTAGTTTCATCTGTTTTAATTGCGTTGGAGTCCATTCATGCTGCTCTAGCAGTGATGGCTCATACTGATATGCCAAAGCAACTTTATAAAGAAGAGGTACATTCTTTGTTTATTCTAGTTCCAAACAAATATTATTTCTATGAATAACAGGAATTTTATTGGGATCTTTCTTAGGCTAAACTAATATATAAAAGGAAAAGGCTCTTTCGCAGGAGAGAAGTTTTTTGTATATGCATGAAATCAGTGATTTCATTATTTGGCTTTCATAACTTGTGTAGGCAGTTGACTTTTTTGTCTTGAACCATATGTGTAATGTCTGAAAGTAATTTATCCATGTCAGATCATCGAGAGAATTTTGGAGTTTTCCAGGCGTCAGATAATGGATGTGATGTGTGCTTGTGATCCATCATACCGTGCATTACATAGACCTAGTGAAAATGCTGCATTTGAAGGTTAGCATCTTTTTAGCTTTTGTGCTGGGTAGAACATATGTTTTTCTTTTACTGTTCTTAATTTCACTTTTTGGAGGATGAAAATGCTACTGACGGTGCAACCCTTTCCTTTAAATTGTATCCCCGACTATAATTTGTTTTAAATTAATGGTTAATGATGTTTTATAATTTCTTTGAGGGCTGCCATGATCACAGAGTTCACTGAAAATATATAAAGGGGCTTTGGGGACTAATGGAAATGAAGGGAGAAAATGGAAAAAGAATATTTCCTCAATGCGGTTTCAAACTCCTAAACCAAATCTTTATATATATTTTTTTTCCAGTTGATGATAATGAAGAATATGATGCTGAATTTGGTTCAGCTAGCAAGAAACGGCGTACTAGCAAGACTCCGAAGTTGAAGAAATCAGCGTCTAGCAGGTCTTTTTATTTTTGTCCACGTTTTATATCCTTTGAGTTGGTTTTCTTATGCATCTACAGTTAGATTTGTTAGTATATACATTTCTTATTACTTTCTTGCTGGTCCTTGTTTTATTATTAGGCTTTCTACTGCTGTGAATACTATTCTTCAGAAGTTGTGCACTGTTCTTGGACTTCTCAAGGACTTATTGTTAATAGAGAGGTTATCAGATAGTTGCATACTACAACTTGTAAAAACAAGCATTACAACATTTCTGGTTGATAATATCCAGCTTTTGCAATTGAAGGCAATCAGCTTACTCAGTGCGGTACTGATACTTTCCTTTTATAGCTTTGTGATTGTTATCTTTTATGCTCATATAATTGTACTAATTCTCTTTTATAGTTGTGACTTGTGAGTGTATGCTCGTATATAATCATTGTTTTTCAATACGGTGGTACAGATATTCTATTTATACACACAACATCGCACTTATGTGATAGATGAAATGGTTCAGCTTCTATGGAAATTGCCACATTCAAAACGAGCTTTAAGGTCTTATCACGTACGTGAGGAAGAGCAAAGGCAGATCCAAATGTTTACTGCTTTGCTGATTCAGTTGATTCATTCTAGTGCTAACCTTCCTGATGCTTTAAGAAAAGCATCAAATGGTAGTGCTGTATTAGAAGCCTCAGTTGATACTAGTTATCCAATTAAATGCCATGAGGCAGTGACAGAAGCCTGTTGTCTATTTTGGAGCCGGGTGCTTCAGCGTTTTGCAAGTGTGAAGACTCAGGATGCTTCAGAGTTGAAGTCCATAATAGAGAATCTTGTTACAGATTTACTGACAACTCTTAATTTGCCTGAATATCCTGCTTCAGCTCCTATTCTTGAGGTAGATTTTCATGGGTGTATTCTTGCAGGAATCTGCATATTTTTGTATAATTTTATTTTGGTTATTGCATCAGATTAGTTTACTTGAGAGTTGTTTCAGGTTCTGTGTGTCCTACTACTTCAGAATGCTGGGCCGAAATCTAAGGATGTCTCTGCACGTTCGCTGGCAATTGATATTCTTGGTACAATTGCTGCAAGGTTGAAGCGTGATGCTTTGGTTTGTAGGCAGGAAAAGTTCTGGATACTTCAGGATTTACTTAGCCAGGATGCTGCTACTCAGCATTATCCAAAAGATACATGTTGTGTCTGTTTTGGGGGAAGGGTAGAAAATTTGTTCATATGTCACGGTTGCCAGAGGCTTTTTCATGCTGATTGCCTGGGCATTAAAGAACATGAAGTTTCCAGTCGAAACTGGTCCTGCCATGCATGCATCTGTCATAAGCAGCTAGTTGTATTACAATCATGTTGCAATTCCCAGCACAAGGATGGTATGAAAAAAAATCGCAATGTGTCAAAAGATTCTGAAGTTTCTAAGCATGAGATTGTTCAACAGGTTCTTTTGAATTACCTTCAAGATGTGACGTCTGCTGACGATCTGCATCTTTTCACTTGCTGGTTTGTACTCATGACAAATCTTCTAATTGACATTTTAGTTATATATATTTGAAGGTAATGCATGTGTACGATGTGCAGGTTTTATCTCTGCTTGTGGTACAAAGATGATTCAAATTGTCAGGAGAAGTCCAGTTACTACCTTGCTAGAATGAAATCGAAAATTATAGTACGGGATTCTGGTACTGTGTCTACTATGTTGACCAGGGATTCAATCAAGAAGATTACTTTAGCTTTGGGCCAAAACAGTTCATTTTGCCGAGGGTTTGATAAGATTCTTCACACGCTTCTGGTCTGTTGATATTCATCCTTTCTCCATAATTTGCCAAAAAATTGTACTCCAATAATTTCTTGTTTTAATGATGTGTACAGGCAAGCTGGAGGGAGAACTCTCCTATTATTAGGGCCAAGGCTTTAAAAGCAGTAAGTTTAAAGTATTATTTTGGCATGTCCTTCTTTCCAATTACAATGGGATGCTTATAATAGTTTCTCTGCACCAAATTAATCTCTTCTCTTTCATTTAATATCATGAGCAGGTTAGTATCATTGTAGAGACTGATCCAGAGGTATTGGGTGATAAGAGAGTACAATCAGCTGTTGAAGGAAGGTTTTGTGATTCTGCGATATCTGTTAGAGAAGCAGCATTGGAACTTGTTGGTAGGCATATTGCTTCACATCCAGATGTGGGTTTTAAGGTATGTGTGACTGGATTTTTCCTTAATGGTCAATGATAAAGCTGGTCCTTATAAACTTCATAGGTATTGAGAGACTTCACGTTTAGGGTTGATTAATCGTTAACGCAGTGTTCTCAATTGTGTATTGCAGTATTTTGAGAAGATTGCAGAGAGAATCAAAGATACTGGAGTAAGTGTTCGAAAACGAGCTATAAAAATCATTCGAGATATGTGCACTTCAAATTCCCACTTCTCTGGATTTACAAGAGCTTGCACAGAGATAATTTCACGTGTTAGTGATGATGAAGCAAGCATCCAGGTATTTTAAATTTTTTGCTTGAACCTCTTAGGTTACTATTTTTTAAATACTTCGTACCTAGCTGTCGAGAATAATAATTTGTGCCACTAAATGTAAATTGTATCGATTTTGAAGATTAACATACTTCCCAACATGGTCTTGTTCTATAGCTTTGGTGATGTATTTATGCCTTTCATTCGTAGTCCTTAAAAGGGTAGTTTCATCATGCCATTTAAATTATTTGCCATTGGATATAAATTCTTGTACTTCTTTGATGATAAGTCTATGATATATTTGTTAGTTTATTTATCAGTGCTCTCATTCTCTTTGGTCGCTAAGAGTGTTCTCCCTGTTATGCTTTGGTTTTGTAGGACCTTGTTTGCAAAACATTTAATGAGTTCTGGTTTGAGGAGCCTCCCGTGTCACAAACAAAGGTCTTTGGGGATGGTAGTACTGTTCCACTTGAGATAGTTAAGAAAACAGAGCAAATTGTTGAAATGTTGAGAAGTATGCCCAATAATCAACTTCTTGTAACTGTAATAAAGCGCAATTTGTCTCTTGATTTTTTGCCTCAATCTGCAAAAGCTATTGGGGTCAATCCAGCGTCCCTTGCAACAGTGCGTAGGCGTTGTGAGTTGATGTGCAAATGCTTGCTGGAGAAGATATTGCAGGTATGATAGCATTTTGTTTATGCCACAAATTTTCATGCTTGGCTACATGGATATGAAAATGATGGTTTTTGTTCATGATCAGGTTGAGGAAATGAACAGCGAGGAAGTGGAATTGCAGGCACTTCCATATGTGTCAGTCTTGCATGCATTTTGTCTTGTGGACCCATCACTCTGTGCACCAGCTTCAAACCCTTCCCAATTTGTTGTTACTTTGCAGCCATATCTTAAGACCCAGGTTATCACTTTTATGTATTGGCTTACTCTAGTGTTATTTTGTATCATGCAATCTTTCTCTTTTGTTACTCTATGTATTCAGCATTTGTGTGTTGTGTCCATGTTGGGGTGGTTAGTTTTGAACTTTGGGTCACCTACGAGGCTGAGATGGGTATTCTATCTGATAAAACTGGACTGGTAGATGAGAAGTAAAAAAAAAAAAAAAACAAAGAATTGATGCTTTTATTGATGGAATTCCCATTCCCAAATCCAATACCAATGAGGTAATAGAATTAGGGTTAGGTAGAAGAATCAACAGAAGTTCAGTGATAATACATGAATTAAACCTCCCTTGGATGTTCAATGGATCCAGGATTCTCCTGCAAATGTCTGTACAATCTCCAATATGTCTCACACCCTCCCTCTCTCATTTATTATTCTGTCCCTCATAGAGGGACTAAAAATGTTTCAAGGACACTGTTAGGAACCCACAAGTGAAATGAAATAGAGAAGAGAGATTTTATTGAATTGGATGCAAAGAACAAGGGAATAGGAGAGAGGCTCTCCTCCAAGGTTTCCCCTTCACAAAGGATTTCTCTTTTCACAAAGAGCTAATGCTCAATTTACAAAATGATCAAGTCAGCACCTTCCTACTAATCTTCCCTATTTATATCAATAGAACTCCTCTAACTGACTAATATTCTCAACTCCCCTATCCTTATATCCTAACACTACACCCCACCTAAAACTTCACAAAGAATTTCTCCTTTCATAAAGAGCTAATGCTCTCAATTTACAAAATGATCAAGTCTGCCCCTTCCTACTAATCTTCCCTATTTATATCAATATAACTCCTCTAACTAACTAATTAATATTCTAAACCTCCTCATCCTTATATCCTAATAGACATAGTGTAATAGAGAGAGGAGGGTTGAATGATTGGGTTTGTAAAATAAAGAAAGAATGTTATGTGAGAGAGAAAGAATTGCGTGGTGGTCTTCTAGATGGAAAGTAGAAAGGGAAGAGAGAATTGAATTTTTTATTTTTTTTAAATAGAAAATTTAATTACTATAATAACCCTCAAATAAAATAGTTGAAGTAAATGAGATGGATGGGTTTTTTGTCCGATAAAAATTACCGTAAAGTTTAATGCTAGGTCAAGTTTGGTAACTTATTTCAATGATCTATTTTATGTTTACTATTTACCATATATTGTGAGTTGAATGAAAAAGAACTTTGATTTATTCAGTATGTCTCTTTAATACAAGTTCTAATATTCTTTTTTTAGGGTAAACAACTGAGCTTATAAAGGGAAATAAGGAAAGTACATAAAAAAAATAAATTGTTGTGGCAGGTACTGGGTAGGGACAAGGCATATAAATCTCATTTTAAGACATCCCATAGGTGTGCGCATATACTACTATATAAACTAATTTTGTATCTATAATATGCATACTTATGCGAAATTCTATTAGGTACCATGTTTCTGCTTTGATCTTGATCTATTTATTATTAGTCATATAGTTGATGGTTTCTGATATTTCATCATATTTCTCTCCATAGTTTTTTTTGGCCTACTAGAAAGTATGATCTGAAAAGGACTAAAATGCACCATATCTTGTTTTCAGGTTGACAATCGCACAGTTGCGCAGTTGCTTGAGAGTATACTATTCATAATTGATGCTGTGGTGCCTCTGCTTGGGAAGTTGCCCACGAGTATTGTTGGGGAACTTGAGCAAGATTTGAAACAGATGATTGTCCGACATTCTTTCTTGACAGTTGTACATGCCTGTATCAAGTACTTACAGTTTCTCACCATCATTTTCTTTCATTAGCTTTATTTTTTTACTTCTGTTCTGCTTTATCCTGGAATTGACCAGCTGATAGAATCATGTGACATGGATTTTATAGTAGCTAAATAAATTTTTCATGCACACTGGAAGAATATCTAAATCTTATGTAATACATAAATACCAGTGCAAAAGCACGTGTTTGTGAACATATTTTTTACTGTATTTTATTAAATGTTTCTTAAATCCTTGAACTGTATCTAAGATTTTAGTTTGCAATTACATTAAGTGTTACTTTTTTGGATTAGGATTAGTAGAAAATTTGTTGCCCCCCCACCCCTTCCTTTAACAGTTTTTGTTTGCTTTATCTCATTTCATTTTCTTTATCAGGTGCCTCTGCTCTGTGAGTAGGATGGCTGGAAAAGGGGCTTTTGTAGTTGAACAACTTATTCAATTCTTCTTCAAATGTTTGGATACTCAGGCAGTTGATAACAAGAAGGTGTGTTGCTGGATTCATTTAAAATCTGTCTTTTGATATAGTACATCTGTAATTGGAGTTTATTCACACGCAATACTTGTATGTGGAAATCATTTTGTAGCTGTGTTTTTATGTTTTCATTGAAGTGTCTCACATTGGCTAAAAATATGGCTAATGTTCTCCTTATAAGGCTTAGGGCAGGGGGGAACTAGCTTTGGGGCATTGAGTTTGGCTTAATCCAGTATGCATGCTAAGAGCCTATCAGTCTTAACGTGGGTCACCAGTAGATATCTAGTCTTCTAGTCTTGCATGCTTTAAACTCCACATGTCACATTTTGGGCTTGAGGAGGGTGTTAAGTTTGTCCACTTAGGCTTGGAATATTGTCAACATATTCCTTCTAAGACTTGGACGAACCTCTTTTGTTGAGCTGATTTTTGGAGTTGATGTAGGCCTACTTCATTTCTAATATTTATTTTTCTGGGGAATGGGTATCTTTATGGGGTCTAGGTTGGTACTTACATTCTTTGTATTTACATGAACTCTTTGTTGGGAAAGGCGCAGCGGAAAAACTACACACAGAACCTGAAAGCCTGCGTGTAAAATAAAAATCTTTCCCTTGAGGGGAAACAAGAGAACTGTAATATACAACAGTATAAAATCCCAAGGGAGTAAGGAAAAACAAAATGTAGAGCAGGAGAAACACCAAAATTTTTAACGTGAAAACCCCCCAATGAGAGGGACAAAAACCACGGGACCTAGTCCAGAAAAATATCCACTATGTCAAATAGTACATAGTACAGCAAAACAACTCCTCCAAGAGGGTTAACAAAAACGCTATACTCGGGATCATATGTGGAAAAACACACCGGTGGACACACACTCTGAGGTGTGGTGCAACTGAATATAACATATCACTCTCTCTTATATAAGTGTTCAACTCCTTTCTCTTTCTAAATTCTGCCGATGTGGGACTTTGAATTAATAAAATACTCAACAAATTCTCCCTTAATTCAAAGTCTAACACTATTACAAATTCTACAAAATGTGAGACTTTGTTTGAATCACAACACTCTTGTTATGTGGACCATACATCTGATAAGTGGTAATTAAATTATTGTCATGGAAAGCTGTTGTTTCTTGTAGATTATAGCTCATGTAGAGAATTATGGTCTTCAATAATTAGCTTGGACACGAAAATTATAATGTATTTTCGTGTCATGGAGTGTTAATGTGTATCTTTTACTTAGCTTGGTGACGAAGGTTGTTTTATTTTTATATTGGATGTAAAATAAAAAATGACTGTTATCTGCTATTTACAGATAGTTGGACGATCTCTCTTTTGTCTTGGGTTACTTATCCGCTATGGCAATCGGTTGTTAGCAAGCTCCAGTATTAAACTATTTGATGTTGGAAGCAGTATCAGATTGTTTATGAAGTATTTCTCTGTGGAGGATTTTGTTGTCAAGGTTAGATCATTGCAGGTAAGATTTATTTGTTAACTTAGTTCTTATCTCAGGTTAATCTTTAAGTCTGTTAATGGTTTATTATAACTGTTGTAGGCACTAGGATTTGTTCTAATTGCTAGACCAGAATATATGTTGGAAAATGATGTTGGAAAAGTACTGGAGGAAACATTATCATCTGCTGCTGATACTCGCATTAAGGTAATGTATTGTCTTGACACACACATATAAATTACTTCTGTGTCTACTAAATCTTTCTGGTAATCAGATTCAAGGATTGCAAAACGTTTTGGAGTATCTTCTAGATGCTGAAAGCCAAATGGGAACAGATAAAGCTGAAAATGTTGCTAGTTACACAGTTGGAAGTGCACAAAGTGTACCTGTTGCTGCTGGTGCCGGGGATACAAACATATGTGGGGGTATAGTTCAGTTGTATTGGGATAATATTTTGGCCAGATGTTTGGATTTCAGTGAACAAGTTCGTCAATCAGCCCTTAAGGTCAGAATCTAGCTTCTTTTTTTGTATCTTATTCAACACTCTTAAGCTAAATGCTAAAGAACAATATCATGTCTTTGAACCAGTAAACAGTTAACAAACAGAAGAATGCACATGTGTGCGCATTGTATTTATGATTGTTTCTATTCCTCCAAATTTTGGATTGATGGGTTGAGGTAAAGGGGAAGAGAAAAATTAGGTAGATGCTTTTTAGAGGAGTTTAAAGGTGTGAATCTTGCAGTTGTTAGTTATCGCTCTCTTGCGAATTATCTATATTCTGTAGAAGCTTACTTTCCAATGTACTTTTTCTGAAAGCAAATAAATTGCTGTGGCGAAAATTCTATTTGAATATGTTGCAGTGCTAAAACAATTAGGGCTTGAGCTTTCCTGTGACATGGTCTTGTTTTCTTCTACTCTTTCATATTTAGAATAAGAGAATTCGTAAATAATGCAGATTGTTGAAATTGTGCTGCGCCAAGGTCTTGTTCATCCAATCACTTGTGTTCCATACCTTATAGCACTTGAAACAGATCCTCTGGAGTCAAATTCAAAGTTGGCTCATCATCTTCTGATGAATATGAATGAAAAGTATGTTTCCTATATAGTTTTGGTGATGTAGTACATGTGAACTTGGCTGTATCAGCTCATTAAAGCATCTTTTCAGGTACCCCGCCTTTTTTGAAAGCCGCCTGGGTGATGGACTTCAAATGTCATTTATGTTTATGCAGTCTATTTGTGGCAATGATGAAAATGCTGATCATAAAATCCAATCTAAGGTCCCTGTTTCTGGAAAAGGGAAGCCTGAGTCTGGCTCACTTGCTCAAGCTAAACTTGGGGTTTCTCGAATATACAAGCTTATCCGCGGGAACCGGGTGTCAAGGAACAAATTTTTGTCTTCGATCGTACGGAAATTCGATAATCCAAAATGGAATAAATTAGTAATAGCTTTCTTAATGTAAGTACTATCGGATGCTATTCTTTGTTTGTTATATGGGTTCTTAAATGACCTGTTACTTGCTTTTGAACGCAGATACTGCACAGAAGTCCTAGCATTGCTGCCATTCATTTCACCCGATGAACCTCTTTATTTAATCTATGCTATCAATCGAATTGTTCAAGTTAGGGTTGGACCACTAGAAGCGAACTTTAAAGCCTGGAGTTCAAGCATTTCACATCATAGTGCACCCTATGGGAATGGAATGTATCAACAGAGGCCAGATGAGCCTAGTGTTACAACTCAAGTAATGACAGTGGATCTAAATGGAACAGTTAATCAAAATGTAGATGCTCAGCCCTATTTCAATGACATGAGATCACTGGATTTAAATGGATCCAATCATCAACTTCCAGATTATCCTTTATCATATAATGAAAGCTCAGAAGCAAGGGCACATGCTGTGGGTTTTGCAGATCCTTTTTCCTTCTCAAAAGATGATCTAGAAAAAGTTCAGGTATTTTGAAATCTGTTGTCATTATTTTTGTCCACAATGATTTGTTTGTGAGAAATGATGTTTAAAGTTTTGCTACTGGATTATCATCTCAAAGTAAGAATATCAAAGATCAAATGTTTTCCAAATACTGTGTAAACATTAGAATATGCACATTTGAATCAGTCGTTACTGTATTCACATGTTTAAAGTCATTTTGTTAACCTATGCTTGTACAGGCCGACTGTTTAGCTGCAATTGCAGTGCAGCTTCTTTTGAAGCTTAAGAGACACCTAAAAATCATGTATAGTCTTGATGATGCCCGTTGTCAGGTTCGTAACATTTATCATCATTTAAGATAACATCAGTAAAATGTTGTTTGCGTGTACTTGCTAGGATATTATGGGATATAAAACTAACAATTCTTCTCTCTTTGGGATGTGCTCTCACTTGTTCAGGCTTATTCTCCTACTGAACCACCAAAACCTGGAGAAGTTATCTCCAGACAGAATATTCCTTTTAGTATTGGTGATTCTCAGCTCAGTTTGCCTAAAAATGCACAAGAATTGATACAGCGATATCAGGTACTGTAGCTTGAGTGAATGAATGTCTCTCTCTCTCTCTCTCTCTCTCTCTCTCTCTCTCTCTCGTAGGTTTATGAGCTTTGATGCAACCTGTTCCATTTGGGGGTTTCTTTAGCCATTCTTTCTCATTTGTTTGCATCAGGAATTTAAACATGCTTTGAGGGAGGACACTATGGATTTTAAACTGTACACTGCAAATATAAAACGAAAGCGACCTACAACAACACCGAGAAAAGTTCAAGCTCGGAAACCTGTATATGTTCCGACAGCAGGTGGGGACTATGAGGAGGACAACGATGATGATGATTATACCGGTGGAAGTGCGATGCGCAAGATAAGTTTTAGTGGCCGCAGGAGTAGCCTCAGAAACTCTAGGCAGTATTGATTGATGTAAGTACATGATAGATAGGCTAACTTGTACATTAAATAGGAAGAAGAAAAAAAAATACAGAATAGGATGAGAGCCAACAGAATAGGGGTTGAGGAAACAGAATGTAGGGAAGCATGTGTTAGGAATACTCCTTGCCTTTCTTAGATCACTATGATTTTTGTCTGTTTCCTTCTGTAATTTGCATCATAATATAGTGGCTGCATTCTTTTGTTGATGAAAATTGATCTTAGCTCTAAATATCAAATTTGATTGTTTTCTTATGGTTTTGCTCCCATGGCAAAAAACTTAGTCAAAGCTTGGTTTGCTACAAATTAAGTTTGCCTATGATGGAAAATAGTTAACTGAAAAACTATCTTAATCGTTCGTCCATTGACATGGTCAAAAGTCCATTCCAAGTGTTTTTAGTAGGATCATGGTAATTATCCAGTAAATACATGGCATTGGAGGGTGGACAATAGTATTATTATTACTTTAATTGATAATTTAATTTTAGGTGGTTTGATATAGGGCTTGTTTGGTTTACCCGTTTCCTTATTTTCATTTTAATTGAAAATATGAAACGATCAAGAAAATAAGTATGAGAAAGAAAGCCTTCGTATTTGTACATTTTGTCGTGTGTAGAAGAAGATAAGACTTATGTGAAGCAAGTTGCCAAAAGACTTAAAAGGGTAGCTTAGAGTAGAAGATAAGAAGCATAAATTGTTTTTAATTTAAAAAGAGATTTGGTTCAGTTTAAGTTCTCTCAAATATAGGTTTAAAAGGGTAAAATTCTTACTTGATGGACGGTTGATGAAGCCAAGCCACATTAAGAAAACTCTCACAAAAAAAAAAAAAAAACAGTTGTAGGATATAATAGATTTACAGTATAAGAACCCATTGAAAATAGTTCTTCACTACTCGTATAAGAATCTATAAGGTAATAGAAACAAGGCTTTGAGTACTGATGCAAAATCAAAATCAATTACAACATCACAGCACCAAGAAAAATTGAGTGTTCCTGTAAAACCCTAAACCCTAAATATCTCAAACAATAGGAGGCACTAGAAGTAAGAGCTGAAATCAGTTACCAACGGAAGTAAAGCATCAGAAAATCCACGTAGCATTGTTTTTCTAAAATTTCCTCTTCCACATAACATAAAGGTAGAGTAAAAACCGACGTGTAAACAAACAAACAAAAAAAAATCCCTCAACTACATCACCGAAACAACAAGCAAAAAAATAATAATAACCTACAAAGCATAAATCAATAAGCTAGTTTAGGAAAATCTTCTTTAACATAACATCACAAAGCAAAATAAAATGCTCATTTTAGGAAAAGAAGATCCATATCTTAAACAATAATTACCAAAAGCAATAGCTCTCAAAGAATATCAGTCATGGGAAGCAAACCCTTATTTTCCCTTCCAAAGCAAAAGCTCTCAAATGACAACAATCACATGAAGCAAACCTTTATTTTCCCTTCCACATCCTTTATTTTTTCTTCAAAAGCAAAAGCTCTCAAATAAAAACAACCATTAGAAGCAAACCTTTATTTTCCCTTCCTAAGTGCATAAAGTAGAGTCAGTGATAAAATTATACATCTTGTAATCATAAATTGGGAATGACAGATTTTGGAAATCAGATATATAGAGTTAGTGGTGAAGTTATGCCTCCTGTAAAGTCAAACCGGGAATTAGGGATTTTGAAAATCAGAAATGTCACTTCAAAAACTTGTTGTAACATTATATGTTGTTCCTCTTTCTATATACTTCTACGTTGAATTTATTTTTATTTCTTAAATAATCTCACCGGGTTATTAATTTTATTCTTAAACATATCATCAATTCACCCAACACAGGGCATACAAAATTATATTCTTAATTATCATAAGAAATATCTATTTTACACTTTTCAATGTCCCATCCTTTTACTTAAATATATTTAAATTTTATCATATTTATAAATGGTAATATTTTTTAATATCCCACCATTATTAATATTTTTTTTCCTTGTCAATCATAACTATATTTGTCAATTATCACAACTTTTAATTGCCACTAAACCAATCAATCGAATAATGATTATGTAATCGATCGAACACTACTTGAAAACAGTTATTTTACTCAGAAATGAAATAGTCTAAATGTTCCTGAAAATTCTTACTCTCATTAAACTATTTGTATCTATATGCATTAGGATTCTGATTCATGAATCTCTCCGTTCGAGAAATCAAAATAAGAAGATCGAACCATTTCTTTTGACTCTTTTTCAAATTTAATAAATACGTATAACGTAATCAAAACATTTATAAATTCCAACAGCCTTATTCAATTCTTACGTATCAACAAAAATATCTAACTTGTAAAAAAATTAAGCTTACACCCTTTAGAGAAAAGTGCATAAATCGTATCCATTGATAATAATAAATAGCTGAGATTAATGCACCTCATTTAAAATTGCTATGGCAAAATTTTCTTTTTTACCAAAACTAAGAATTGTTGAATTTCTTCGAAGGGCTAATATTTATTCTTCCTTTCACTAATCATCTTAATGATTATAAAAGAAAAAAAAAAGGGTATTCTTCTTAATCTAATGTAACATATCTAGCATTGGCCGATTCACTAACTAATTGAGTACATCCTTTTTTTCTTTTTTTTATTATTATTATCATTATTCATTTTGTACACAAAGTCCCAGTTTAAATCAACAATACATTTTTTTTTGGTTTATGCCTCACGGGGTGTCAGTGTTAATTGAATTGGCACAATATTCTTCACAGTAATCAAAAAATAAATCCTTACAAAGATTGAAGCAAATTGAGATACGTAAATATAATAAAACATACGAATTATCTTAATCCATGGCTGCCACAAATATGCAGAGATTGAAAAGAACAATCCTACACTATAGTATTAGGTTTAATTTTCTATTACGTAAACAATAAAAATGATTATATTAAATGGAGAACTAATTTTTTTTTTGCAATTTTATTTTAATTCAATAAATTTTCATTTGTTTTAGAATAAAATCTTACGTGCCTATTTAATTTAAGTGTATCAATCTCAACCATTTATTAGAAAGAGTCAAGATTTATATTACTTTATCCCCCGTCAAACCAATCCTAAAAAAAACATTTGTATCAAAGCTTATATCATGTGTTTTAAACTAACAATATAAAACATGAATGGTCAATCTTTGCCAAATAGTTCCCAATTGTTGGATGCAAGAAAAATCAAATACAAAAAATTAACTTAGTCATCTCTAAGATAAATCCAAAATTTCAACCTCATTCTGATATAAGTATTAAGATTAAAGCCGCATGACAGTATACATCAAAATCTATAACCAATGTTTCAAAATATCAACGAATGAAACTGTATTTATCCTGATTGTGAACATTTTATGTTGTAATGTCTAAACCTGAAGTACATATATCAAAACTACAGAATGTAAAATCTGCTTTCTTCCACCTCGTTTAGAATCCAATGTTGAAAGCAAAAGAAAACAACTTTTTCAAGAATCAGTAGCAACCACATCAATTTTGCCGCTTGGTCGTGGCATTTTCTTCTTTCCTTTGCCAGGAGACTGCACAATAGATTATAGATAATGTTAGAAAACATCACTGGGACGATTTAAATTTAGAAACATACAGTATTCAAATGCGTCTCTTCTTTCTCCTTAGGTCAATCATACCTTTCTATTTGAAATCATTTTCCTAGAAGCAGCCTTGCTCATGATGCTTTTGTAGTATTGTGTAAATGGAGTATTGACATTCCGTTTTTCAACCTGCCAAATCAGATATTTAACAAGTTTAGTTACACCAATGTTGGAATACCAATTCAGAGGGGAATGTAAACTGAAGGGATAACCTGAAGAAATGTTTCAACAGATTGCTGATCTTTTGGTGAGAAAGACACCTCTTCTCTTTTCTTTTGCACAAAATTAATATTCGTCTCCACCTGAATTCTCGCAACCCCAAAAAGGGAAAGGCAAAAAGAGTTGGATGAGGTGACTTGACTATATTTCAAACTCTGTTTATACAATGACAAAAAAATTTCTTTGGCAGTATTAACTATTGCCTATTAAATGGTTAATTCAGAAGGGCAAACAAACTAAATAGTACACACTTATTGATGGCAGCTTAAGCTGCAAGTGGGGAAAGGCTCCCAAGAAATGACATGACAGGTTGATCAAGAGTATACTCTTGAAAGAACTTCAGCAAAAATAACCAGTCTGCTATGTGGATGTAGTTTAAATGTCCAACATGCCTTATACAGTGTGCAAAACATTCATTTAAATGTCACAATTCAAGATGGCATGTAATCTACTTTAAAGAAGGAGACAGGATAACTTGTATTAGAACTTATACCTGATCAATGAAACGCTTGATAGTACGTCTGGAACTCTCAATAGAAGTTCTCTCATAGAGCTTCTTGAGGTGGATAAATGGAGCAGTAGCCAGCTCAGGAAAAGATATATGGTAGCTCCATTGTGCAAAGTGCTCCGAGAGGAGTTCAATGGAAGATAAGACACACTCTTCTTGGAAGTCACGTGACTTTAACCAATGCTTTGGCAGCTGCAATGATTTTAAAATGTCAATTACAACAATTGAGTAAATGATTTTAATCCAAATATGTGCTATTAATTAGGAGGTCATGTGATATTAGGTAAATAAAAAAAAAATGAAATAAATCATTAAAAAGCTTTGGGTAGACATAGGTTGTCAAATTCATCTCTGACCTTTATGGAAGACATAGGTTGAAAAACTTTGCCAGGTTTTCCACTATCCTTAGTAATTTTGTATTCTAAAACATCCAGCACCAGTGATGTAACGGGGATGAAAACCCCACTCGAACTGGACAGATGATTAAGCCATTGGATACATCTGAGTCTCAGTGGTAAATATCTAGGGCCAGGAAACAGAAGAGCAACTCCATTTATAATCTGTACAATCATATACAGCAATGGCTGAAGATCATAGTCACTAATGTTAGCTGATATAAATGTAACCCAGAGATCGATGCAATTAATGTACTGCCAACTGCAAATTGTCTTGACCACCTCCTGTCCATAAAATATAAGGCAAAATATTAGAAAATTTTCTCAGCATGGCAATACTATGCTTCTCTAGAAACTTACACATGCTACATAATTCTTTAAAAGACTGAACATTTAACTTTACATTAATTAAAAGTGGCAATGAATATTAAAATTGTTTAAAGCTTACCTTCTTTTTGGTTTGCCACCCTTTCTTCAATATCTTACCCAGATGCAATATGCATATCATTGCTTTGTTAGATGACTTCTGCATATCTAAACAACATAGCTCCACAAAGGAGTTCCTTAGAAATTGTATATGTTCAAACTTTCGCTCAACAAATTGAGAGTGATTAATGAATGCCTTGTATGCTTTGACAAAGCAGAAGTCGAACCAATTAGAGCTAAATACAGAAGCTATATCTTGTATAATGAGAAAGGCATGTGACGATAGAGATCCATCACCTGTTGCCCAGAGATGAACAGAAATCTGCAATAAATTTGAGTGCAAGATAAGAAGATTTTACATGTAGTGAGATTGACATCATACACACATCTTAGCTGAAAGTTCAAGAAAGTAGATAAGATCTCACGCTATACACAAACAAACTAAAGCATCAACAGAATCTGATCACAGTTATCATGTCGTCAACCAATTTGGATGAAACATTTTGCTTCCATTAGAAAGTAATGCCATAACTAACAATCTGTATAACGGAGACACATGATTCCTCTTCAGAAAAAAAAGTATGAGGTTTAATATCGACTGCATAAACTCTTTGATAAAATTATAAACAAAGTTTACAAAATTCTTGTAGGAAAGGCTGCAAGTCTAAGAATGTAATTTCCAATTGGAAGACATTTCATACCAACAGTAGGTAGCTAAAAGAAATTGCATGATATAGAAAATGATAGTGTATATGTAAAATACACACTTCAATTTTCTATAGACTTTTAACTCTAGTTTAGCTGTTGTAGTTAGCTATCCAGCTCCTTCTTTATATCAGTTAGTTGGGTTTAAGCTTCCTATAGAAGCTTTCTTATCTTGTATTATCGCCTTGAGATCACTGGGTTTTTTTTCATAATAGAAACAACAGATTTCTTCTTCTCCAATTTATCTTTCATTTTCTCTCGTTGAACTTTCTCTACATGGTATAATAGAGCTTCCAGCCGTGTCAATGACTTCCGATCCTAATTCCAGTTCCAATCTATCCAATTTTTCTCCTATGTTCAACTATCAAATTTCTGAAAAGTTAGAATGATGACAATTACAATGGTTGGCACCAACAGATTGAGCCCGTTCTTCATGCACATTGCCTTCACCGGTTTTGTGCTGCACCTCAAGTTCCAAATAGATTTCTCTTGTATCATAGGGACAGTGAATCCAGCGTTCACTGCATAAGAGCTTTAGGATCAAGAAGTTTTGGCTTGGCTTCAATCGTCTCTGTCTTCTTCCTACCTTCCAAATGATCTTGGTTGTCGCCATTCATGGCAACTGTAGGAGAAGGTTCACCATGATTTCAGCTCCAAAACGAAAGCGTGGAGATGGTGTTCCAATATCCCCAACAATGGGGCACAATCCCCGACAACGTGGTGCAAAGGGTCCCCGACAATGGGGTGCAAACAATCCTAGGATAGGCTTTGATACCATGTTAGAAATGCAGGTGACGAGTCTAACTCAACCCTACAAAACCGGCTTGTATGGTGAGGACTGCTCCTCACTTATATACTTATATAAGTGCAACAGGCCTTATCTCTAGGCGATGTGGGATCTCTAACAGTAGGCATGTTGCAAAAAGCTATCTATGGGTTAAAACAGGCTCCCTAAGCCTGATATGAATGTCTCACTTCAACCCTGCTCACTTTTGGCTTTGTTAGCAAGAGTGTGATCCATATCTTTTGATCCATAAGAAGAATGGCCAGCATTTACATGCTGACATACGTAGATGACATTATTATCACTGCCTCTTGTTCTAATTTGATTCAGAAAATGACTACTCAACTGAACAACATTTTTGCTCTCAAGCAACTTGGAGATCTAGACTACTAACTAGGTAGTGAGGTCAAGAGCTGAGTATCACAGCCTTGCCTTGGCTGCTGAAGAACTGAGTATCTGCTATAGATTAGTAGACTTGGATGCACTAATAGAAAAGAAAATTAATAAACTGAGTAATGTATAGATGAAAAACACTCATAATAAATGTGTTGTCAAACTCTGTATGATTAGTTTGTAGCTTATTGATGAGGTTCCTTTTATGTTTGATTTTTCAAATTTTCTAGAAGTGGCATAAAATTTGATGATCGTGAAGATTTTACATCAGTTTAAGTTTACATGCAGAACAAAATGAGAAATACAACTCAAGCACTAACTCGCTTATTCTTATTTATGCTCACTTCTTGTTTGTACATGTTTTCCTATTCCCTTTAATATACTTCCTCTCTATTGCATCCATATGCATTTTCTCTTCTATCTCATGTCAACCGACTGTCATCACCCACTGACATGGCTGCACATTGACCCTGGACGTTGTGCCAGGTGCGTGTTCAAGAGCCCCATTTGTCGAAGTAGTTGCCCCTTCAGGGATCTCTTCCCAAGAAATAAGGGTGGCGTATTTCAAGAGGTCTTTAAGGGTTTTGGTTGTGATAGAGTCTTTGACAAGGTTTTGAAAAATCTAAGCGATGATCAACCTCGGCTCACCATCGCGACCATTAAAGCAGTCTAAGGAGCAGACCTTAGTTGCAAGGTTCAGTACTCAAGCTGATTATCACAGCCTTGCCTTGGCAGCCGAAGCTCTATGGGTTTCTGCTTAGATTCCTATCCCAGCTCCGGTTACCTAATGTGACAATCAAAGCAATGTTGTCCTGAGTCACAATAAAAAGTGGCTGATTTACTCTCTCATAACTCACCTTGAGTTTGCAGGAAATCATGGTGCATATATAAAATACACATTTGTATTTTTTATAGATAACTTCTAACTTTAGTCAGCTATTTAATGAGCTGTCTGCTCCTTTGTATCAGTTAGTTGGGTTTAAGCTTCCAGGGGAAGCTTCCCTATCTCGTATCCTGGTTCTCAGTGAGATTTTCATAATAGGAATAACAAATTTCTTCTTCTCTCGTTGAACTTTCTCTACAAGAAATGCGAGAACTATCACTTGGGAAAGTGAAAATGAAAATATGAGAATTGTCTCTCGAACTGTCTGGACCAGCATCTCTTAGATGAAAGCAATGATAAATGACAAATATTTTTTTTACCAATATTGAATTTAAGAATACCTTGAGAAGATTCCGCAGTAAAGATGGAAACGGAGAGAAAAAAATGACCGAAGCTCTGAGTCGACTAACTGAGAAGGCCAATATTTCAGAGTCAGTGACCTGATTCAGGAGAAACAAAGTACTCCTTATATACGACTTAATAAGCGGCCTAAGAGACAACCATTTTGTTGTATTCTTCAGCTCCAAAACAGTCTCCTTCTTGGAACTTGATGTTGATATTCCCAATAACCTCCTAAATGCAGTGTCAGCCTCATGTAGCATAAACATTAATACCTTGCAGGAAAGTTTACTCTTCTGAATGCCATGAGAAAAGACACAACCACTGGAACTGGTTGCTTCAGAATCATTGTGGCATGCTTCCCTATAAGCATTTATGAGACATGTAAGGGCAGGAACACTACACTGTTCTTTGACCAGTTTGCACAATGAATCTACGGATGCAATTGTCAACTTTTTACCCACATGAGAACGGGCATTGTTGTTATCCCCTGGCTGCACCAGATCTACACTTTTTCCATCGTCTGAACTCTGAACCGTAATAGAACAAAAAAAGTCAATTTGCATTAACAGAAGTAGTAGTCAGGCCAAAAGTTCAAAGTTAAAGAACATGAAATAATAACATATTCAATGAAAGTGTAGAGCTGCATGCTTACCCTAAAATATAATCCTAAAATATTTATGAGAAACATTTAAAAATATTATAGAGAACAAGGTATCATTCATATATACTGGTTCAGAATTAGGGAAACAGCCAATCTTTTACACAGAAAGAATACTCAATGACAAGTTTCAATCAGATGCAAGACAGCAATCAAGAATGTACAATAGAAGGAATATCCTCTCTACACTCTACTCAAGAGCCTGAACTCTCCCTCCCGAACTCTACCCTCCATTTAATTCCCAGAATACTCTGTTCTGCTCCCCTCTTGCACCACAACCCCATATTTTCAACAATTTCCCTTCTAGTTAAATGTAGTTAGTATTCTGTTACATTGAATGATGCATGTTGATTCTCTGCTTCACAGCCTAGTCCTCATGTAAGTAAGCTACTACACTCCCAGGGATCTTTCCGAATCCCTCTGAGAATACTAGGAAACAAGAATGCAAGATCAATCAGTAGCAAATGCAAAGCAGGAATCTCAGGTAACACTACATCACATCCAAATGTGCACCACAATCCAGCAAATAACAGCAAGTTTTTGTAAGGCCTCACTGTGCCTAAGCAAAACTCACTGCTTGGCAAAACTAACATGATAACATCTAACAAACAAGCAGTCTACATCCGAACTTCCACACAAGCTAATTCAACAACAACATGAATTTCAATTCTCAACACATATTTCAACTAACTGAATGATTCTGTCACCATTACCTATGCTCCACCAAACGAGAGCATTAAAAAAGGAATAATGGTGAGAAATGCAATCATCCAATCAATATAAGGGAAATACATTAACTAGCCAAGCAAACTAGAACTCAGTGTTAGTGAATTATTCACTGAAAATTTGTACAGGTAATTTCCACATTCTTGTTAATAAGTCATATATCTACTCACAATTTCGTCATCTTGTGTCTGTTCAACCTTCATATCATAACTTTCCAGAAATTTGGAAAATCCTGGATCCTGGAGATTTCACAAAGAAAGCTAAGTTATATATTTGTGCAAGAAACGCTAAATGACAAAAAACAGAAGCAAATACTTCATTTGTTAGAAGCAAACAATGTGAAAAATGAAAAATAACATAATGCCACAGCATAAAATTCAGCAGCTAGACATACAAGTCCAAATTCACTGAAAATAGTAATGACTAAAGCTTCTCTTTCCTTTGTTGTACATGCTTACTTCATGCAGAGCTAACAAGTCTGCATTTACCTGTAAGAAAGAATCTGAGACCTGTATCACTAGCCTATTACCCTATTAAACTCCACAACATATCATAAGACACTAAAATATCATACAAAATTATGGAACAACAAACCACTCTCCATTTAACAGAAAATAAATTTTAAATAGAGAAAATGAGATTTTGTAGGAAACCACCATAAAACCACAAGACACGAGGAAACCACCTTTTCTTTCAATTTGTTCAACTTTTTTGCTTTCTTCAAAAGTTCTGTGTGAATATCTCTGTTTTGCACTGATAAGGAACCACCGTCATTGCTGTCTGAAAAAATATATATATCAAAGTCTTACAAAACAAAAGCAAAGAGGGAAAATTGCATGAAGTTTAAACTGAAAAGCTGGAGATGTCCTTACTCCCAATAGAACTTTCATTTTCACTGTCACTTCCAACACCATACGAAAAGCTGGAGTCCTGGTCACAAACTCAAAAAATCAATACGCAAAATATACAACAGCTAAACCAGATAGAAATTTTGAAATTGAAAGTTTAAGCAATAAATTATAATTTAAACCTCTGAAAGAAATCCATCGCTGTCTGAATCATCTCCAAGATCCTCACTATCATCTTCACTGAATACAGCATCAAGGGGAGTGTCTTGAAATTCTTCAACTGCATTTCTGATAACAGAAAAAAAAAAAACATTAGTTGTTAGTCAGTAACATCTAGAGCCATCAGCCAATATTTCTCCAATAATTTGAATATAGTAAATTATCTCTGTTAAATGCTTCTCATCAATTAAGTTTACTTTATCCTTGATACCTTAATTATAATATTCCTAACAACTACTACCAAAATCCAAGAAAAAGGAGTAGACGACAAATGGTGCTTCTGTTGCAGAAGTGTAAAAACCACAAGCTCAGACTGACTAAACAACATGACTTTAACATCAAAGTTGGTATCTTAAATATATGAACTTTAATATTTAATGAGACTTTGTGGTTGAAAAGAAGAGGTTGTAAGAAAGGTAACAGCAGCACTTGGTTTGTCCTAAAGCCCTAAAGGAAATTTCACAACCTCGTAATCACTATTATTACTCTAAAAATGAAGAGGATTATTACGTGAAAAATTTTATGAGAAGCTCTTCAAAAAAATTCCCCCAGAAGATTACGAAATCATCAACCAGTTGCATCGGTTAGCATTTTAGTGTTCTATACTCTATAGAATTTTCTATTACTTTAAGAACAATGCCTTGGTGGGCAACACCCACATAATTCACCAAATAAAAGGAAAAGATTACTTAGAAACAATGACATTAGAATTAGTATAGTACTAATAAATCCAAGGATATGTGTCATGTGAGGAGAATCATCAGATAATTGTATTTAGGTTACCATTTACCTTCCATTTGAAGGATTTGTTACATCATTCTCTAGGTTTTCTTCAATATCCTGACCATTCCCTGTTGCAGTCAAATTTTCAAGAACATCAAAATTCAAATTGAAAATTAAATACTAGAATGCCATTAAGCAATTACCCGCTTCCTAGAGCTATCCAAAAATTACATAAGATATCTGAAATGAACCGAGTAAGGTGCATTTCAGTAGCTAAATGAACTGAGTCAACCTCTTCCCTTGAATCCTCACTTGGATTTATAATTCATATCATTCGCAACAAGCATGCATTTAATGATAATCTTTTCTATATCTCTAATAAATACATTCAAGACTGGATTAAACAAGTAACAACTTAAGCCTAAATCTTTGATGTAATTCATCCCTTTCAAGCATTTCCACAAGAATAAAAGTTAGGTGATTGATGAAAATTAACACTTTCAAACAAGTAGAAAGAAATAGAAAAAAAAAAAAAAAGTGGTCCTCACTCTTTGAAGCTTTCCTTTTGAACTTTGAGTTTAACTTCCTTTTGTTCCTCAAAACTGACTGCAAATTCTTTTTTGCAAACTTCCTTGCCTTCTTCCCCAACTTCCCCATTTCGCAGCAATACTAACAAAAATTCTAAAAACACAGCAAAAACAAAAAAAAAATAAATAAATAATAACAAATACATACAATACACATAGATACAAAAGCTTAGTATTCTAAAGTGACTAAACTTGAAAAAAAATTCAAAATTGATTGAAAAATATATTGAAAGCTTACAAAAGACATAATGAATCTATGAAAAGACAGAAGATAGGTTCCAACAATTCAAGACAGTGAAAGTTACCAATGCGGTGCGACGGTGAATCGGTGGCGACGGTGGAAGCGGCGACGGCGGAAACGGCGTCGTGTGGTGCGGCCAAATGGAAGAGGAGGGATAAGGGTTTAAGGGTTTCTCTTATGAACCAATTCGTAAGACTTTATTTTGACTTTTAATATTTTGTGAAATATTTTTTTCTTATTTAAAATGTTTAAAAAAAAACAATCTAATTATTTTAGTGTGATGATTAGTTTTGAAATGTTATTTTAATCTTACAAATAATGAAATTTAAAAAAAACAAAAATATAATTGATTTTTTATTTTAATTTATAAAAATAACTAGTGTCATTTTAATCATTGGAAAATAAAATATTTTTAAATGGAAAAAAATTAAGAATCATTATATATGACACAACTATTAATAAAATGAAAAAAAAAATATTAATTCTATTTCCGGAACAATGTGTTTTAAATTATCAAATCATGGGTTCAATAAATTAAAATTAGTAAATTTGTAGCAATTTTCAAAGTAAGAAAGAAGAAAATGAGAAACTGATTTTTCAATAGAATGAAGGTTGAAAGAACAAAATGCATTGTGATACATATATTAAAGAGTATAAGACAAGAAGAAAGTGTGTTAGTTAGGTTAAGAAATAGTGCATTAAATATTTAACTTAAAATTGTTAATTTGGAAGTTAAAGTTGAAAATCTTTGTATTAATTTTACTTTTATAATAATACAAATTGGATTTAAAGTTTTAAATATGAAAGATGTATATCATGATAAAAACATGTTTAATTAAAAGAATCAAATTAGAAGTGTCAAGATAACAATAACTGTAGTAATTACTCTATGTAGAATAATTTTTCCAATCAGTGATGTTTACAATATGACAAAGAGTAATAATAAAATGTCTTTTATAACAATAATGATAATTAATTTTATGAAAAGCATTTACTCTCATAACCAATGTAGATAAAATATTTATTTTTTAAAATGAGTATTTTCTAGTCCAATTATATTAATGTTTTCTTATTGTAAGTGCTGTCATTGTTCTTTGTATTAATTTAAGTTATTAACTAAAAAAATATCTGTATATTTGTTCCAATCACTTATGTTTCTATACATGTTCAAAATATACTTACTTATTATTAAATTAATTTTTATATTAACATAAAAATAATTAGTTAGTGTTCAAGTTTTCCAAAAAAAAAAAAAATTAGGAGCGAAAGTTTCATTTGAGAAAATATATTTAATTATAATTTTATATATTTTTTATACTTTTATCAAACATATATAAAAAAAATTTATGAGAGATATACGTTGATAATTTTAAAAAGATTAAACTTATATTATAATACATTAATTATAATATTACGTTGTTTTTATATATAAAATGGTAAAATTTATCTGAAAAAAAATATATATTCATAAATAAAATATAAAATTTTGTGTAAGTTATTTAAGATTTATTTTATATATATATAAACACAATATTTTTTATACAAATTATTTGTTTATTCTAATAACATGAAATAAATATTTTTTTTAATAGATGTTGAAATAGTAGATTATACATGCGCAATACAGGAGGGAAATAATAGTTTATATTAAATAAAAAATTATAATTGCATAATATTATTTTTTGGATTTTTAAAAAATAGCTTTTTTTTATTCCATACTTTGATTTTTTTTTTATTATTATTAAAATGAGGCTAAAAAGCTCAATACTAGGTGATTAATAAAACAATAGTGTAAACTACAGGGCAGTGCCAAGTAAGTAATAGAATAATAATGTAAACTACTTTGTATAATTATTGTATAAACTATTAAAATGTACAAATATTTTCAATATTCTGTCTTGTCCATTCCCTTTCTTTTTTATTTAAGATTAATATCTTAGCTTTTTATTTATTATATTTTCTATCATTAATTATTATTGAAATATAAATATTGTGAATTATTTTAAATTTAACTAAAAGTATATAAAATCTTTAGTTTGAATTATTATTACTCATGAAATATATTTTAAAGTAACTAGCTTAAAAAATTAATAAATTCAAATATATTTATTAATATACTATTTAATTTTATTATTATAGTATTTATAATCTAACTTTATCTTTATCATTTTTAATTATAAAATATTTATTATTAACTTTCAATTACAATAATTGTATAATAAAGAGGATTAATGTGAACATTTAATCATATTTTAAATTTGGCCAGGCTTGTTCTGAGTTATATATATATATATGTATGTATATATTATAATTCAGAAGTTTAGGAAGAAATTGTTTTGAACATTTATCATATTTTTGGCCAGAGAAAGATATACAACAAATTGCTGTAATAAAGTCAGCAGGTTCATATAAGAAAGAGAGATTCAGTAGAAAACAAATGCAGAAAACAAAAGTACTGCAAATGTCAAGACTGCATAGAACTACAATGTTCAATATTCATTTTCATATGCTGGCACTTTTGTGGCCAAAATATCACAATAAACTATGAGAGGGGTGAGATGAAGAAGACAAAGATTTCTTAAAATGAAACAAATCTAATTCATCAAATACCACCGTATCCAACAAGGGAGATTTGCATCAACTTGGAAGGAAGGTCCTTTCTAGTACTCATGGAGCTATTACAAGAAGAGGCTGCATGAAGCACAAGTATATATATCAATTAGAGAAATGAAACATTAGTTTCTAGATGAACTCACATGCATGTGTTCATATGTTCATACCGTGTCTACACTGACTGGTTTCCCATCCTCAGCTATTATCTCAACTATTGTTCCTGACTGATCAGCCTGCCACCAAAGAATGAAAGGTAACTAGGAAGATAGAGAATTTGATTTTGGGCTAATAGATACTGATTCAGAAGGAGAACCTTTGTATTACAGCACCAAAAATTGATTCCAAAAGTCTCCCTGTTTCTTTCCATGTTGAAAAAATATTCCACGTAATTACTCTGAATATGATAGCATGTTTGCTTTCACATCCCAGATGTAGTTTTTCATGTTTCCTTAGAAGCTAATAGTTACAGCTTCCACACGTCGATGTGAGTTCTTGCTTCTCAACAGGTTTCCAAACACGCTATGATTCTCCTTCATTCTATTTGTCTCCTAATACCAACTATATACACCATGCATTCCCTATGTTCTCTGTAACCACATAGTTTACTTATTTTCCTAATCTCTTCATATCAGTCCCAATGTAAACTTTTTAGTTAGTGTTTTAACTATTACTGCAGCTAAAACATGGTACCAATACAGAAGCAGAAACAGATTTTGAACAGTTCTACCAAGTTTATGCTTTTAGACTTGTTCACTGTCAGATCCTTATTTCAAGATTTCTATATAGTACTACTACCTCCATTCCTTCTTACCTGTATTTTAAATTTATTTTATAGAAACCAATAAATGAAATAAATTTTCTTGATTATAATACAATAGTTGTGCAATTTCTTTTACCCTTTTTTCTTGCAACTCCATAAATATGTGTAAATTAATTAAAGATAAAGAGACAAATTAGGGTATAGTTGATAAAAGAATAATTAATGTGATCTTGAATTTTGCAGATACACAGATAATTAAGAACAAAAATTCTCCAAAAATCCCACAATTTAAAAGGAACATAGGGAGTACATATAAGTATAATCTATCAATGGGACAAATATCACAAGTATATGGGAAAGCAAAACAACAAGACAGTGAAAAGTGAAAAACAGATGTATTTATACAAAAAACAAACAGGAAAAGAAATAAACATACCTCAATTTCATTCATCAATTTCATAGCCTCGATAATGCAAATAACCTGGCCTTTCTGCACTTTATCTCCCACCTGAAGCAACAACAAAATAATTAGGCCATTCATCAACAAATGTTTGATAAAGTATTTAGTCCATGTAACATCTGTTAGTTCAAGAAAAAAACATTGATTACGTATACGGTTAATTGTTAATATGTGTCATTAAGTGAGACATCAGATGTGTAAAATTCATTATAAATTTTAGATATTACTTTTCTTTATGTTAAAATTTGATAATGTAAGGCAAAAAGTTAAAGTTTTCAATGAGAATGCTTGGAAATAATTAGCTTCATAAGCAAATTGACACCTCAACAGAAAATGAAATGTGCTATTTAAACTAAGCATGTTTACATACCTTGACAAATGGAGGTTCACCAGGTGCTGGACTCCTGTAGAAGGTTCCTGCCATTGGACATTTAAGTGGTGGGTGAGAAGATGCACTTGCTTTTCCAGGGGAAGGTAAGGCAGGTGCTGCTTTTGGAGGTGAAGAGCTAGCAGGAGCAGAAGCAGCTGCTGCTGGGGCTGGTGGTGACGGTGGTGGAGAAGGAAATGTTGCATAGTGCAATGGTGGTGATGCTGGGCCTGTAACTGGTGGAGGCCGCAATGCTTCTTTTTTTCTTATCATGAGCTCACAATCAGATTGCTTAAGTTGAAGTTCAACAATATCTCTTGAATCCACAAGCCTGGTCATAGAAATGATACTAAATAAAAAATTGTGGAAACAATGCATTCCCTAACATAAACATAATAATTAAAAAGAACAAGTAATTGGATGCAAAATGAAGCTTCTTGATCTTACTTTACAAGGTCTGAAACTTGAGACATGAATGCAGTAACTGAAGCTTCGTCTATGATAGTGCCACTAGAGATTTTCCCATTCTGCTCTTCTTTTTCTTTTGATGAAGCAACCTTAGGTCCATTGACCACTACAGGGGCAGAATTAGAAGAATTTCCAACAGTAGCAGCCTGCAATGTACAAAGCATGGGAACTTATGGTAAAATTTTCTCAACTAATAAAGAAACTATTTGAACAGCATGATAAAATTTTCATTTTACATATGCAGCGAATCACACACCATCTACCAACTGAAATTGTTTTAACTGACAAGTTATAATTTCTCCAACTTTAAGCATATTGGAGCCTATTGCTTAAGATTACAAGCACAAAAATTTGAATGCCTTGTACTTGCAATTGTGGCCTCAAATAGTGTTATTAATGGTGGGTAACAGAAGACCAAAATTCCACCATAGCACCACCATGGTGCACCATCCTTCATATATTGCTTATGTAGGTTGTCAAAAAAATCTGCCATGCAATTCCGCCATGGCCGCTATTTGACAACACTGGCTTCAAAGCCATCAAATAACAGTGAATAAATTGAACTTCTGCATTGATAACATGCTGAAAAACTTTAGTTGTAGTCCCCATGTAGGAAAGTCAAATACTGAAGGATTATTATGAGCATCAAAATTAGTAGGCTTCATAAACTATAAAAGTGATATTTACCATGCTTTAAGATATAAATGCTCTTGTATATTACTACAAATATTGCCTTCACTGTTGACAGAAACATTGATCACCTACAGCAAAATTGTGTCTAGCATTTGCCATGTTGTTCTGTATTTGTAACTTAATGGCCATTTATGCTCAACACTAGATTCAACATACTCATTTTCAGAACATTCAGAAACCCCCCTAAAGGAAATCAATTGATAAAGGTATCGTTCTTGATTACAAAAACAAATCAATTGACCAAAAATAGTAACACTACTGAAGTGATCAAAGAAGAAATACTATGCTATCTGTGGATTAATAAAGTGGCATCACAAATAACATGTTTGAATTGACTTTAGATGATCAAGAATTATATTGAAATATCAGTATTGAGGAATTGATTCTGAGTCCAAAATTGCTCTTGAAATGATACAACTTTTTATATTGAGTTTTACTACTAACTTCACTTTTAAAATAAAAACATCCAGACATAAGTCACATCAGGTAAAAAGCAATTTTAATGTAAAATTAATTTTGTAAAGTCAATTTCATTCCCAGCATGTTAAGTCCACTCATACACGGGTATAATTTCTACGTCCACAAAGAAGTTACTATGTTTAGCTTCTATTTTTCATGTAAAAAACACAAGTCAGACCCAGATCAATTTTTCAAACACACATAGAATTGGTTTTTAAATAAATTTTGACATGTTTAATTTCACTTTAGAGAAGGGTTTATAATTAATTATAAGTTGAAACAATTTTCTATAACTTTTGTGTTAGATAAAAGTTATTTTACTAGTTTTTCAATTAAAAAATCTAAACATAAATCATATGATTTCAAAAGAAACGGATTCAATTACACTGATATCTCCTGTATTTTCACAAGATTTGGTAATCACCACTCTTTCTCTGTCTCTTACATAAAATAAATTCTCTAATTATTTAAAACACATTATAGCCATGCAGAGAATAAGGTGGTGTTTGGTTTGGAGAATTGTTTTCTATTTTTATTTTAAATTTTCATGTTCTAGAAACAGTATTTGAAAACTGTGAGGATGAACCATAATTTTTCTTTATTTTCATTTGGTAAAACACGTTTTCACCTTCATTTTCTATTTTCAGAAATGAAAACAAGAATCACTCAAACCAAACACCACTTTAGTTCGGGAAAAATAATATACTAAGACTCTAAGGGATGTAAAAGTCATGCTAGAAGAAGAAGGGTGATAGGTGCAATCTCGCAAAGTTACTAGTAATGTCAATGCTTATCCAAACACCACTAAAACATTAGCAGCTCAGAAATTGAATCACAATCATAACAAGCAGGATTCACTGACAAAAGTACTCATACCCGAATCCTAGATGCAGCAGACAAAGATCCGAATGATAGAGAAGACTTCAAGTTCAACCCACTATGAAACAAGAACTTTTGGGATTTCAACCCCAAAGGTAAAGAAGAAGAAGAATAAGAAGGGCACTTGGGGCATGGAACCGAGAAAGAGGCCATTTTTGGAGACCAACCCCAGGAACCAAAAACTCAACTTTCCTTCTTCTCTGACCAAAGGAGTGTCTGATCTGCAAAGAATGGTGAGAATGGCGAAGTGGGTTGGCAAGAATATAAGCCAAAGAAGCGTTGAGATCAAAGAGTGTGAGGAATCTGAGAGAAGAAGACACAAAAAAGAAGAAAGTGCAAGAGTGCAATGAGGGTGGATGGAGAATACAAAGGATAATTGGAACACTTTGATTTGGTTTAGTTTGGTTTACATTTTACAAAGTGTGGTTTCGATGATTACGATGAAAGTACAATAACTATCAAAATGTGACATGACACAGGTTTTAACTAACTTGGAACTAAACAATAAAACCATGTTGTCGTGGTTTGTTGTCACTGTTTATGCACTTGTCTAGGGGACATGTTTGATGTTTCTTTCTAAATTCTAATCTCTTAGACAACGTTGGTGTCTAAGATCAACGCTTGTAACAGCTTCCAAGTGCACTCATCCATGGCCACTTCTTTTGCTATTATTGGGGCCGATTTTGTAGCTCCTGAATTTAATAAGTATGTTCAAAGTTCAAACACTTAATTTTCAGGAGGGAATACTTTGTGCATGATGTAACGAAAACAGATATAATCTATTATTGATAGGGTACAAATTTACTTTAATAACTCACGTAAGTAATCAATCTATCATATACATTAATTTCTCTCTTCATGTTTTATAACTGGGTTGTCTATTAAGTTATTTTATAGTTATAATCTAAAACATAGAAATAATAGAAAAATAAGAAGTTGAGTGCCAAATAAATAGGTTAGATAGTTTTTTTTTTTTTTTAATATTATTGAATTAAAGATCTTCATGATATTAAATATGTAAATATGTAGTAAATGAATAATCATGTGATCCTCTTCTTGACACTTTATTTTTTTTAATATGGGTGACCAGATAATTTAAAATTACATATTTTTGTGATGTTATTTCTTGTTTAATGTTTTTTTCTTTTAATTTAGATTTTATATTTATTAAAAATTATAATTTCAATAAATTTTGAGTAATGATAGAAAAAGTATTAGAAAGTTAATAGTTCACAAAATCTTCTTTTAGTAATTTTATTATTATTATTATTATTATTATTATTATTATTATTATTATTATTATTGATGACACATGACATCTATCTAAGAAGCAAAACATTCTTTTATAAGAAATTGATAATTTATTTAAAATAATTTTTTTTTAATTTTGCTATAACATTTTAACTTATAAAATCTTCATCTATTATAAGTTTATATCAATACAATAGTTGTATATTCAAAGAGTAAAATAGTTTTCCATCTACAAAAAAAATATAAATTTATCTAGAATTGAATTATTTTAAAAAAATATTTAAAAGTTTAAAATTTTATATGATAGAATATATGAAACAAAAATAACATTTCACTTTCTCTTATTCTTAAAATAAATACTCAAAAGAAGAATTCCATTTTCTCCGCAAAAAGAGTGAATCCATGTATAGTTACAAAAATAAATCCATAAAAAGAAAATTACATAAATTAAAAAAAGAAAAAAAAAAAAAAAAGAAGAGATAAATTGAGATGAAAAAAATGGACTTGGAGAGTGCAGCCCAGTAGAACCCAAAAAGAAACAAAAAAAAAAAAAAACCTTAATTTTGAGATTGATTTATAAGAACTGTGAACAACTGATTAATGTTCCTTTCACCCTAGGTAGAGAGTAGTAGAGAAACTGAGTTTTGAAATAATCAAAATTTTCTCTTTGATTCACTAATGGCAACAGCCAGAACTGTGAAGGATGTTTCCCCTCACGAATTCGTGAAGGCATACTCTTCCCACCTCAAACGTTCTGGAAAGGTTCAATTTTTACCCTTCTCTTGTAGTTTCGCTTTCCAGGTTTTTCGAGTTTTCTCTCTTTCTTCACTTTTCAATGCTCTTGTTCATCTGGGTTGTCTTAGTTTGTGTTCATTTATTATTTGTTGTTCTGCGCTTTAGGGTTTCGCATTAGTAGCAATGGTACTAACTTGTTTTCTATTGGCGCATGTTTATAATTAGTGAAAAATTGTAGTTATTATATGGTTTTGGTTATTCTGGTGAATTATTATATTCTTAATGTGGATGAGTTGATGATTATGAAGTGATAATATTGACAAGATTTTAATTTGTGGTTGATGGTGGGGTTTTGTGATCAGATGTGGCTACATTTGCAGTAGTGGAGATCTCAAAACCTTTGACTTTAGGGTGCAACTGTGATTAAGGACTAATTTTTAAAACCCTGAATATTGATTGATGTGTGTTGGTGTGTGAGTAGCAAAATGGGGAGTTTTATTTTATACTTGAGGGTTATGTAAGAGTGAGAGAACTGTTTGCTCTATAGTGGTGTACTAAGGTATTTCAAGTCTTTGATTTTTCATTCCATTGACCAGGCTATTTTTTTCTTTTTCTTTTTCTTTTTCCTTCTGAATTTGAAGTTGAATCATGCCGGTGCTTGCTTTGGTGCTTCTGTGAATGTCTGTTAATGTTGTGTTTGTTGAATTTATGTGTTTGCTTAAGTGAAGGAGCTAATAGTGTGTTTGGATACCTCCTAGAATCATCAATTTTAGCTCCTAAAGTCATCGTGAAAAATTGGAAAAATTTAGAGAAACTAATTGTTGATTTGGCTTTCGACATGATTTTGGAATTGGTTTTGGTAGAATTGGAAGCTAATCCAAACACACTGTAAGTGTGTTAATTTAGTGGTATTTGAATCTTGAAGGTAATGGTTTACCTTATAGTTGAGTTGTCTGTGATTGTTCAACAGATGGAGCTTCCTGAGTGGACAGACATTGTAAAAACTGCAAAATTTAAGGAGTTGGCTCCCTATGATCCTGACTGGTATTATGTTAGAGCTGGTGAGTTTACGCTTCACTTCTAAAATTTGTCGTACCCTAGCATGAATGAATGCTTGCACTCACACTGCAGTCATTCTGTTGAATGTTTTTCTGTTACAGCCTCAATGGCAAGAAAGATCTATTTGAGAGGTGGTCTTGGTGTTGGTGCTTTCCAGAGGATATATGGTGGAAGCAAGAGGAATGGTAGTCGTCCCCCACATTTTTGCAAAAGCAGCGGTTCTATTACCAGACACATTCTGCAACAGTTGCAAAACATGAATATTGTTGAGCTAGATACAAAAGGGTAAGTAGTCAGTTGCTTGTCACTCTTAAATGCTAATGAATAATTGCTACATGTCTCGACTTTAGGATGAAGTTATACTTGTATGATGATTTCAAGATACAAAGCCATTACTTTGAGATGAATATTGAGACAATATGGATTGTTGTTATCCAGTTGGTTCTTTTAGCATTTCTGTTACCATATTTGTATATCTCATAAAATATGGTATTCAAAGCCTTATGTTCCCTTTATTTTTATTGCAGAGGTAGGAGAATCACTTCTAGTGGTAGAAGGGATCTTGACCAAGTTGCTGGGCGAATTGTAGTTGCTGTGGTTGCTGCTTGATCAAACAATGACACCATAGCGTGAGAATGCATATTCTAGAATTTATGTCTGCTTATCAATAGATGGAGTGAGATTTTATAAGAAGTTATTCTTTTTGTTTAAGTGAATTGGTTTTGCATGAAGTTTCTAAGGACAACATGTGTTGTCTTCTTTTTGAGTGTTTTCTCTTAGGGGTGTTTGAAACTAATATAAGTGCTAAAAGAAATTGACATTAGAATCTCTTAAATCTTCAGAAGAAGATTATAAAAATGTTGGTTATTGACGATTAAAACTTTGACAGAGAAAAGTTGCATATTTGATTAATCATTAATAAAATCAAGGATAATAACAACAGAAGATGTTATGAATAAATCTTTATGTATTAGGATTAAAAAAATAGGTGGACATAACCAATATTTAATGGCTTCTTGATTATACATAGTATAATTTTTATACTTATTAATCTAGATGTGTTTAGGCATAATCAATTCAAAGGTTACTTGAAAAATGAACCTATAACAGAAATTAATCAATATATTCTAATAATAGTTGTAATTAATTCATTAGATCAAACATGATTAAAATTTAATTAGAATTTTTTATAAACTAAAGTTGGATGTGACAGGAGAAAGGAAGCAGCGTTGAATTTGAACATGTAACAGAAACTAGTATTGATATAGAATTTGAAGTTTTTCTTGTTTCATTCATAATTTGAATCTGTATCAGGATTTAGAATTTGAAGTTTTTCTTGTTTCATTCATAATTTGAATCTGTATCAGGATTCTTCTTTTTGTTTCATTCTTAAATTTGAACTTAGACTGGAGAAAAGTAGAAAACTTTTCTTATCATTAACATTCTACAATGTTTGCCAATATACAAGTATTTTAAAAAAAATTTATGTCAGCTTTTGTAAGTTAAAATTAAATATCAAAATAATTTTTTAAAATAAAATAGAAATTAGGTCGGCAGTTTTGATTTAAAAGTTTCTTTTTACATTAAAAGTTTTGTTTCACTCTTCCAAGTGGATTAGTTCTTGGATGAGAGAGAAATAGTGGCCAAGGCATATAACATATTTCTAAAAGTAATTTAGCTTTTTTTCTCTAGAAGAAAAAAAATACAAGTTGTTTTTTCTCCTTTTTCTTTTCTTTAACTTCTTTTAACGGCTTTACTCTAATTATACTTTACCAAACTTTTGAAGAAAAAAGTCTGTTAAGTTGTACCTGAAAAAAAAAAAAAAATTATTCAAGACTAACTCATTTTTATGGAGTAGTGAATTTATAGTTGAAACTTCACTTTGTTAAATAAAGTATAGAATTAAAGTTTAATTTGTTTAATTGATTTATATCTTTGATTCACATATGGCTATATATATGATGTTGCTTCTATTTTGGTCATACTATTTATTAGCAATTCTTCCTAAGTCTCTTATTTTGTACAAAATTAATGACTTTTGATTTGTTTGGTTTGAAATGGAAGTCATTAGGAGAAATGAATTGAATTTTTTTTATCCTGAATGTTTTTCATGTTATTTAATTTTTTTTAACAACCAAATATTAATATTAATACTAATATAGTAATAATAGTTGCAATACAAGTTGTGTTGACTTAAGGTAGTTAATACATGCAAAAAAGACTACCTAACCAGATTTAAAAAACATTACACATCTCATCCAAATGAGTTTCCATGTTATATTCCCGTCAACAAGACAACCATTCAAAACTCTTCTCTCACCTTCCCAGCTAAGACTTGCTTTCTAATAAAACTGCCATGCAATCTTCTTGTGAGAATCCATTTTTATTAATTGTTCAAAGGTGTCTCCTTCCTAATTTTTCAATTTGTATGTATAAAATAATTTTTTAATTTCAATAAATTTTGAGTAATAAAAGAAAAAATATTAGAAAGTTAATAATTAACGAAATCTTCTTTTAGTAATTTTATTATTATTATTATTATTATTATTATTATTATTATTATTATTATTATTATTATTGATGACATATGATATGTACCTAAGAAGCAAAATATTCTTTTATAAGAAATTGATAATTGATTTAAAATAAATTATTTTAATTTTTTTATAATATTTTAATTTATAAAAACTTCATTCATTATAAATTTATATCAATTCAATGGTTTTATCTTCAAAATGTACAATAGTTTTCAATTTAAAAAATGGTCTAAAATTGAATTATTTTTAAAAAATATTTTAAAGTTTCAAATTTTATACTATAGAATATATGAAACAAAAAAAAAAAGCATTTCTCAAAAGAAGAATTTCATTATCATAGAAAAGAGTGAATCTCATTAATATATTTCCAAAAACAAATATACAAAAAAAAATTACATAAAATAAAAACAAAATTATGTAAGTTGAGCTGGAAAAATAGATTCAAGAGTGAAATTCAAATTAACGTATAACAAAAAGAGAAAAATTCTAATTTTAAATTAATTTATAAGAACTATTAACAACTCATTAATATTCTTTCGCCTAGACTCAGAGAGTATACTTACGAAATAACCAAATTTTTTATTCATCAATCAAGAGAATCTTTCTTCTCACGAATTTGTGAAAAGGATTTGTAAAAGGATATTGTGGTAGAAGAGATTTTGAGCAAGTTGTATGCGAAGAACGATCACGTGATAATGCATATTCTATGATTTATGTTTGCTTATTAGTAGATGGAGATGCTCTAAAATTCTATAAGAAGTCATTTTTTTTATTGAAATGTACGGAAAAGAAAACTTTCATGACTAATTTTGTTGGTGTCATGAATGAAACTTTATGTAGTAGGAAGAAAAAATCACATGTACATGACCAATCATTTAATTGGTTCTTGATTTCTTTATTGATTATATATAGTGTAAACTTTTTACCTATTAATTTTCAATGTGTTAACACAATCTTTAAAGATTACTTATAAAATGAAAATATAACAGAAATTAAACACTATATTCTAGTAATAGTGTAGTTAATTCATTAGGTCAAATATAATTAAAATTTAATTAGAAATTGAAAGTTGAATGTGACAAGAGAAAGGAAGTCATTAATGAAAGTCTTCTTTGATAAGATAAAGTATTCTTAGATTAAGAGAGAAAAGAGAAGTAAAATCAATTAAAGATAAAGTATTCTTAGATTGAGAGAGAAAAGAGAAGTAAAATCATTTATTTTATTAAGAAATAGGTTTTATCAAATATAATTGAGAATTATCTTGTTTATTTTTTTCGAACAGAGTATATTATAGTTTTTGTTATATAGTGCTTTTTTTCCTTTTTTTAGTTTGTGTTAATGACCAACTAATAATAGAATTAATGAAAAATTTAACAATAAATTATTTATTGGTAAACATTCTAGTATCTTGTGGGTTTAAAACGTATTATATTACATGTAGTCTAAAAATTTCACAATAAAGCCATCACAACATAGTATACAAATAAAGTTTAATATTCACAAATAACTTCACTCTATAATATTATAATAATATACTGCCAATAACAAATTAAAAAATTAGAATAATATGAAATTCACAACCCAAAAAATGTGCAAGTAAATTCATTTCAATGCAAAGAAGATACCACCTGTTCAACTTGGATGCCCACGAGTCACAAAATATGAATTCATTCCATGACAACAAGCACTTTATCTTCTTATGTTGTAGTACGTGAAACCTTCGTTGGTTCTCTTGGTATAGTTGGATGCTTCATTGACCTTACATAGATTAATCAGAATAATAATAAAGATATAATAATTTCTAAAGAGAAAAAAGAACACTGTTTAAAATCTGTAACATGTTCCATGATTTTCAATCATTATTACCTCTTTGGGACAAAAGGTCTATCAAAATAAGGAATGGGTTGAGTTTTGGGAATGAGTTCCTTCCTCAACCTTTTGATCTCTTCCTCTTCTTCTGCCAACTATATAAGGGAGTGAAGTACAGGACATGAGCATTCTATTTTTTTAGATAAAAGGAAACATGATAAAAAAAGATAGTAGATATAGTGTGTACCTTTTGTTGTCTTTCCCTTTCCAATTTGAGTTGTTCTAAAAAGTTCATTTTTTCCACCACCTATACAATTACACATCCATCCAATGATTCATATTTGGTTGTGTTTTCTACAATCATGTAACCCTACTGAGTTTGCTAGTTAAAATAGTAAAGACAAGTAGTAGCATGTACCCCACAAAAGATTACATACTAAAGACAAACCAGACAACAAGTTGTATTGTTCCCACACTTAGGTGCCAAATAAATAATTAAATAGGCTAGATAGGTCTTTTTTTTTTTTTTTAAATAGATATTTATTAAATTATAGAGCTTTCTGAGAAAATATCAAATAAAAAAGTTTACTAAATATGTAGAAAATGAATAATTGTGTGATCATCTTTTTGACATTCTTTAATGTTGGTGACCAGATTATTCAAAATTATGGATTTTTGTGATGTTATTTCTTATTTAATGTTTTTTTCTTTTAATTTAGATCTTAGATTTATAAAAAAATTTAATTTCATTAAATTTTGAATAATAATAGAAAAAATAAAAAAGTTAATAGTTAACAAAGTCTTCTTTTAATAATTTTAATGTTATTATTATTAGTGATGACACATGACATCTACCCAAGAAGCAAAACATTCTTTTATAAAAAATTGATAATTGATTTAAAATATATATTTTTTAATTTTACTGTAATATTTTAAATTATAAAAACTTCATCCATTATAAGTTTATATCATCAATACAATAGTTGTATCTTCAAAATGTACAATAATTTTTAATTTACAAAATTGTAAAAATTATTTTAAAAAAATATTTAAAAGTTTCAAATTTTATATTATAGAATATATGAAAAAAAAAATCACTTTCTATGCTTCTTTAAGCTTAATTTTCAAAAGAAGAATTTCATTATCTCCAAGAAAGAGTGAATCTCATTAATATAGTTCCAAGAACAAGTCCACTGAAGAAAATTACATAAAATATTAATAATAAAAAAAAAAAATAGGTAAGTTGAGCTGAAAAAATGGACTTGGAGAGTGAAGCCCAATTACAACCCAAAGAGAAGCAAAAACCCTAATTTGATATTGATTTATAAGAACTGCGAACAACTGATTAATGTCCTTTCAGCCCTAGGCAGAGATTAGAAGAGAAATTGAGTTCTGAGATAACCAATTTTTTTCTCTTTGATTCATCAATGGCAACAGCGAGAACTGTGAAAGATGTTTCGCCTCACGAATTCGTGAAGGCATACTCTTCCCACCTCAAACGTTCTGGAAAGGTTCATTTTTTACCTTTCTCTCGTCGTTTTTGCTCTCAGGGTTTTTCGAATTTTCTCTCTTTCTTCACTTTTCAATGCTCTTGTTCATCTGGGTCATCCTAGTTTGTGTTGATTTAATATTTGTTGTTCTGCGTTTACGGTTACGCCTGTTTCGCATTAGTAGCAATGGTATTAATTTGTTTTCTACTGCTCATGTTTATGATTAGTGAAAAATTGTTATTATTATGTGGTTTTGGATATTCTGATGAATTATTATATGCTTAATGTGGATGAGTAGATGATCATGGTTAACTATTGTTTTGGATGTAATATTAACAAGATTTTAAATTGTGGTTGATGGTGGGGTTTTGTGAACAGACGTGGCTGCATTTACAGCAGTGGAGATCTCAAAATCCTTGACTTTGGGGTGCAACTGTGATTAAGGACTAATTTTTGAAACCTTGAATATTGATTGATGTGTGTTGGTGTGTGAGTAGCAAAATGGGGAGTTTTATTTTATACTTGAGGGTTATGTAAGAGTGAGAGAACTGTTTGCTCTATAGTGGTGTACTAAGGTATTTCAAGTCTTTGATTTTTCATTACATTAGCTAGGCTGTTTATTTTTTTTCTTTGAATTTGAAGTTGAATCATGCTGGTGCTTGCTTTGGTGCTTCTGTGAATGTTTGTTATTGTTGTATTTGTTGAATTTATGTGTTTGTGAAGGAACTAATATTGTGTTTGGGTACCTCCTAGAATCATCAATTCTAGCACCTAAAATCATGGTGAAAAATTGAAAAATTTAAAGAAACTATTTGTTGATTTGACTTTCAACATGATTTTGGAATTGGTTTTGATAGAATTAGAAGTTAATCCAAACACACTGTAAGTGAGGTAATTTAGTGGTATTTGAACCTTGAAGGTAATTGTTTCCCTTATTCTTGATTTGTCTGTGATTGTTCAACAGATGGAGCTTCCTGAGTGGACAGACATTGTAAAAACTGCAAAATTTAAGGAGCTGGCTCCCTATGATCCCGACTGGTATTATGTTAGAGCTGGTGAGTTTACGCTCCACTTGTAAAATTTGCTGTACCCTAGCATGAATGCATGCGCTCATACTGAAATCATTCTGTTGGTAAATGTTTTTCTGTTACAGCCTCAATGGCAAGAAAGATCTATTTGAGAGGTGGTCTTGGTGTTGGTGCTTTCCAGAGGATCTATGGTGGAAGCAAGAGGAATGGAAGCCGTCCCCCACATTTTTGCAAGAGCAGCGGTTCTATTTCCAGACACATTCTGCAACAGTTGCAAGACATGAATATTGTTGAGCTAGATACAAAAGGGTAAGTAGTCATTAGCTTGTTACTCGCAAATGCTAAAAATGCTAATGAATAATTGCTACATGTCTCGACTTTAGGACGAAGTTAACGATGATTTCTAGATACAAAGCCATTACGTTGAGATGAATATTGAGACAACATGGATTGTTGTAATCCAGTTGGTTCTTTACCACATCCATATCTTATAAATATGGTATTCAAGGCCTTATGTTCCCTTTATTTTGATTGCAGAGGGAGGAGGATCACTTCTAGTGGTAGAAGGGATCTTGATCAAGTTGCTGGGCGAATTGTGGTTGCTGCTTGATTAAACATGTTATTGAGAATTAGAATTGTGGCTGCTGCTTGATTAAACATGTTATTGAGAATTAGAATTGTGATTGTTCCTTGATTAATTAGAATTGTGATTGTGCCTTGATTAAACATGTTTAACATGAGAACAACATGATAATAGGATATGTTTGCTTATCAGTTGATGGAATATTTTAAAATTTTATAAGAAGTTATATTTTTGTTTAAGTTAATTGATTTTGTTGTTTTCTTCTAGAGTATTTTCTCCAGGGGTACTCCGAAAATAATAGAAGTGTTAAAAAATTGACATTGTAACTTCTTGCTATTATATTTTTGTTTAAGTCAATTGGTCTTCTTGTTTTCTTCTGGATTGTTTTCTCCACGGGTGTTAAAGTAAGTGGTATTAAAAGAAATTAAGAAATTAACAGAAGTTTATCAAAAAGAGAAAAGTTATATTTTATTAATTACTAATAAAATCAAAGAGGATAATAATAACAGAATGAATCATGAATAAATAGGAAGAAAAAATAGCATGTAAACAACCAATCATTTGATGGCATTTTTGATTTTTTTTTTTTTACCCATTAATTTCCAATTTATTTACATGATGTGTTCAGATATAATCAATTGAAAGATTGCTTTAAATATAACAGGAATTAAACAATATATTCTAATAATATTTGTAGCTAATTCATTATATCAAACATTTTTAAAATTTAATAAGAAATTTCTATAAACTAAGTTGAATGTGAAAAGAGAAAGGAAACACTTAATGAAAGTCGTCTTTGATAAGTAAGATAAGTCTTAAAGTAAGATAAGTCTTTTTGGCTAAGGAAAAAAAAGCGGTTGAAAGGTTTTACAAAAAATAATTGAGAGTTATTTGTTTTTATATTTTTTGACAAAATTTATTATTGTTTTTGTTGTATAGCGCTTTATTTTCCTTTTTTAGTATGTGTTAGCTCAGTGTCACTCAGATAAATTATTTATTAACATTTTATTATCTTGTGGGTTTAAAATGCCTTTTGATCTAAAACGGTATTATTATTACATATAGTCAAAAAAATTTCACAATAAAGACTAGAAAAGCCATTACAACATAGTATATAAAAAAAAGTTTAATATTCACTCTCTATAATATCATAATACAATACTGCTAATAACAAATTAAAAAATTACAATAATATGAAATTCACAACCCAAAAAATATGCAAGTAAATTCATTTCAATGGAAAGAAGATACCATCTATCCAACTTAAACAAAATATGAATTCATTTCATTGCACATAATAATATACTTAGGCAAAAAGTAATTTGCTTTGTATATGAGTTGCCCATGTACAAAATTGAATATTGTGGAGAGAGTGATGAAAAAATGAAGGAGCATTCATTCATTTCATATCAGACAAATGACAATTTGATGCTTAGTTGAGATAAGAGTAAGGGTTCATGTCATTCCATGACAACAAGCACTTGATCTTCTTATGTTGTGGCATGTGAAACTTTGGCTCTCTTGGTATAGTTGGATGCTTCATTGACCTTGCATAAAATAATCAGAACAATAATAATAATTTCTAAAGAGAACAAAGAACACTGTTTAAAATCTGTAACATGTTCCATGATTTTCAATCATTGTTACCTCTTTGGGACAAAAGGTCTATCAAAATAAGGCATGGGTTGAGCTTTGGGAATGAGTTCCTTCCTCAACCTTTTGATCTCTTCCTCTTCTGCCAACTATATAAGGGAGTGAAGTACAGGACATGAGCATTTTTTTTTAGATGAAAGGAACATGATAAAAAAAGATAGTAGATAGTGTGTACCTTCTGTTGTCTTTCCCTTTCCAATTTGAGTTGTTCTAAAAAGTTCAGTTTTTCCACCACCTACACAATTACACATCCATCAAAATGATTCACATTTGGTTGTGTTTTCTTCAATCATGTAACCATACTGAATTTTTTAGTTAAAATAGTAAAGACAAGTAGTAGCATGTACCCCACAAAAGATTACACTTTATATGTTGTATAAAACTGAAGAAAAATATGTTAAGGGGTCTAATTCAATAAGTTGAACAGAATAGGTAAATTGTTACAAGTCTCCTGACACCGATGTCTGATAGTTGGTAATGAGAAGAAAGAAAAAGGAAGAAATGGATGAATAAGGCACCTGTTGGTCAAATTCAGCACGATCAATTGCACGGATATCACTGTGAAGCTTTAGGTCAATAGGCCTTGTGCTTTCTTTAACTGTTGGTTTTATCAAGCACTAAAACAAGTGGCACCAAAAGAGTGATATTAAGCTAAGTAATCAGTTACAATTAGCAAGTAAACATGATAGTTACTATTATTAACAAGTGACACCAAAAGAGTGATATTAAGCTAAGTAATATGTACAAGTTCCTAGGTTTGAACCTTGTTGCCACCATTGTATAACAAAAAAGAGAGCTAAATACTCCATTATAGTTGTTACAAGTAAACATGAGGATAGATTTGTCTTATGGACCTCAAAATAAGGACTTGCATGAAAAAGTATCTCACCTCAGGTTCATCTGTTGTCCAAGGAAGACCCTGTGCAATTGGTATCCTCATCTTCTCTTCTTTGGTCATCATCTCCTGCACTTTCTTCATAAACTCTTCCTCTTTCAACTTTCCCCTTTGCTACACATTTCATTGCCATTGCATTATACAAATGTAGTACTCCAAACTTCAAAGTCATTAAAAAAAATAAAATCAATCATTCATCTTAAGTTACCTCTGTCCTTAACTTGAATGGTTTTTGCCTAGTGACTTTTAGCTTCTGCTCCTTCTTCCACTTCCTCCCTCCAAAAGTTCCACATGACTCTGAGCTCTGAAGAAACCCAATATTCAAATTCAAAATCTCATTAGTGAATCATTAACCATGCTACATTAACACTTTATAATATATAATAAAAACAACATCTAAAGTCTCACATTTCTCCTGCTTCTTCTACCCCCAGAAGTCCTGCTAGATACACTGCATCACCAAAAAACGAAAACAACATACAAATCAACAAAAGCCAACACAATAACAACAACAACAGCAAATGAAACACAATTCAAGAAAATGTGTAGAGACATCACTGTTAGGACAAAACTTAGATACAATTTCGTAGGTTTGTTTTGTTGCTGTTATCCAATCAGAATTAGTTTTACCTCAGGAAACTATGTTGGCATTTAATGCAAAATTAGTTGCGCAAATTAACAAAGTGAAACTCCAATTCTGACTAAAGAACTACACCAAACAATGCCTAAGAATCTGCATCTAAGTTTTGTCCTTAATCTAATCAAATATATCCAAAAGTCAAACCTTGCATGGCTACTATCCCAAGAGGAAGAAACCAAAATCCCTTGATCCAAGCCAAAGTTCTTGGATGTCAAAACCAAATCAGAAGCAGGACAAATCAAAGAAGAAGAAGAACCACAAACAGAAGCATCATCAGTATCTTCAAGTGCCTTAGAATGTTTTTCAAGGTGCAACCCTGGCAATGCCCATTTCATGACTTTGTTCTTATTATTCTCTTTCTCTCCATGATCATCATAACCATTAACATGATCATAATCATGCTCATGCTCCTTCTGATCCTTCTCCTTAGAAGTTTTATGTATGGTGAGAAGCTTCTCAAAGGCCTTCACCAAATGCATAACCCTCCCAAACCCATTTTCAGGAACACTATTTCTTGCCTCTTCCATCAACCTATCTCTCTCCCTCTTTCGTTTCACAGTAGAACCACCCTCCACTTCACTGCCCTCTTCTTCTTCTTCTTCTTTTTCTTCACCTTTTTGTTTATCTTTATCTTCTTTTGTCACTATTTCACTACCTTCTTCTTCATCATGAACCTTCTGTTTGATGAAAAACTCTTCTTGAGAAGCCCTGAGGGTCTGATACGCCACACAGACACACTTTTCACCACCATTGAGTTTGCACTTGCACAAAACGGTGTCATTTTGAGAACCCTTTTCGCTGTTTTTGTTTTTCTTGGCTACCACGAACTTCCTCTGTCTGATTCTGTTGTGGGGCGATTGCGCAATTGGGTTGATGTTGTTGTTGCTGTTGCTGCTGCTGCTGCAATTCAACTTGGAAGATCTCAAAGCAGGGGACTTTGAAGAAGGGTTTTTCAAAGGGCTATGAATTTGATTATGGGGCACGTTAGGGTTCACATTCTCTGTGTTTTTGGAGGGTTTCTTTAAAGGAGTGGTTTTTATTGTTGAATGGTTACTGTTATTGCTCATTGTTAGTTCCATTTTTTGGTTGAAATTGGAATTGCTTTTGAGAAACACAAACAGAGAGGGGAATGAAAGTGGAATCGATTATTAGATTGGATTTGGAGTAATGAAAATGAAGGTAAAAAAATAGGAACTTGTTTTGCAGAGAGAGAGAGAGAGAGAGAGAGAGAGAGAGAGAGAGGCTCTGTGTGTAACGGCTAGTTTTGGTGTGAGTTAGGTTTTTAATTAATGTGTGTAAAAATGAATAATGGATGAACAATTAATAATTTAAAATTCTGTTTTTTTTTTCCATGGAACGTTATATTTTATCAAAGGTGAAACTTTTTTTTTAAAAAAAAATAAAAATTGGGGAATTCCATCACTCATTAATACATAAGCATTGTTTTCAAATAAAATGGGAATTGTTACGAAATTATCTTATTACATAAGTATTCTATTTTTAGTTCTCTTAATTATTTTGATAATTATCATTATTTAATAAGGGATTATAGTGATAATATATTACAAAACTTAGAATCTATAGACAGTAAATTTGTATGTAATGGACTAAAATAATAATAATTTATAAAAATTAATAATTATATTAAAAATGTTAAACTCATTTATTAGTGTTTTTTAATATCACTAACTAATAACTAATGTACTAGCATTTTGTAAAATTAGAGACTAATTTTATGATTTTCTAGACTTATATTTATCATTATATTTTTTAATACAATACTAAGAATATATATATATATATATATATATATATATATATATATATATATATATATATAGAATGTGATTAAATGTAAACGAAATTTAGAACTTAAAAATTTATAAATTAAATTCAATATAGGTTTTCCATAAAATTTCTCTTATTATTAAATATTTATTACTGAAATAGAAAATATATAATTAATCATTAAGTATATGAACTAACTTGCATGTAATAATTGAATGGGTTTAACTGGAGTTCAAATCCTAAAATATATATCTATATTAAATACTTCATACATTTCAAACATAATCTGAAAATAAATATGATCTTTAAAAAATATATATTTAATATGTCAAAATTTAGGAAAAGAGAAAGAAAAAATAAAATAAATTCAATCAGATATTTATTTATAAATTTTTTTTAAAAATTAATAAAAAAATTATATATATATATATATATATTATGAATTAATTAATTAATTAACTGCAACATAGTACAATAATGAATAAAATGATTTTTTATTTTAATTACTACTTGTTACAATATTTGGTCTTAATTTTCTTCCTTTTAATACAATATTTTTTTAGATAAGAATTCTATGTTTCCTATTTCATAACGTGGTTACAAACTATTTCATAGCTAAAAATTTGTAAATGAAGATAAATATAAACTGTTTGCTCAAAGTTATAAACTCCTGCAATTAAAAACACAACCTTTTATCATATTGGTTACCATTATCGGTAAATTAATTTTTATGCTTAAAATTAAAAGGTGAAAATAGAAAAATAATTTTTAAAAATATAATATATTTAATATTTTAATCATTAAAAATATTTATTATCATTTTATTTTTTAAATTATTTGACTTGTTATCATTTTATTCATAAATTTAACCTGTAATTTCATTTTGATTTCTTAAAATGAGAATAAATAATATAATTTAATAACTTACTTGACAAGAAATATGTTTAAAAAAATTAAGATGATATGAGTATTACAATTTAATATATTATTTTGTTAGTTTTTATCTTTTAATTATTAAATTGTTCGATTTACATATTTTTAAGAAAAAATGATAATTTTCTCACCAATTATATATAATAATTGAAAATATTATTAATATAAAAAATTGCAAGAAAAAAAAATTCTGAAAAGTTTTCAATCACAGTTATAATTATAACAATGTGAATATCAAACTCTTTTCTAACAATCTAGAGAATATGAATGTAAATAGATCCTTTAACCTCTTTTTCTAAGTCCTTAATAATCTCATATTGTTAACTTGTAAATCATAACCAGCTAGAAAGCTCTCATGCATCTTATTCACCTTTTAGACTCAGTAAAAAAACACATTTTGTAGAAGAAAATGATTAAAATAAAGATCACAAGTCACAACAATGACAAAATAAGCTTACCATTAATAACCTATCACCACTCATAAAAAGATGAAAACATAAATTAAGTAAACAATATGTCTTAAAATGAAAACTTATATGTTACCCATTTTAAAAGTTCTTCTAATTTTATCTTAACATATAAATCTAGTATGTCAAACAATGTTTTAGTTCTTGGAGGTTGATATAAATTGGATAATTTAGTTTTTGAAAAATTAAAAATAATAAAATAGTTTATAAATTTAAGTATTTTAATCTCTGAATTTAACTATTTATTCTCTTAAAATAATTGTTAATGATATATATCAAGAATAAAATAACAATGAATATCTTTTTAGAAACTTAAAGTGAGAAATATATTATTATTTCAATTATTATTTTTATTATTTTTCATGAATTAAATTTTGATATCTACACGTGTTTGATAACAAATTAATGATTTACTAAAAAAATAATGTCATAGCATATCATCAATTACTCAACAAATGGCTATTATTTATGTTAGATTTGGAGTTTCAGATTCATTATTTCAGTAGCTTAATTTTTTCCAAAATAATAGATTTTCACACAAGACTGAATATCAAAAACTAATTACATCTCATGATTCTTTGTTTCTTTCAGCTTATATATATATATATATACATATATATATATATATATATATATATATATATTATCTTTTTTTGAGCTCGTTGGTTGTTTCCTCTTTCTAACTTTGCATGCACTCAATATTTTCTAACTTTTGAAGCAAAGTGGATCCTTAATTTTGAAGTTTGCACTGTGTGATTCAATGAAAACAAGTAAAATATCTTAACCTAGCTAGATCTAGCTAAATGCACATGATAGTCCTGCTCATATGATCCCCACAAATAATTATATACTGAATTTGACCTTCCAGATTGTTAGAGTAAATTGCTTTTCAAAGAAAGTGAAGTAATGATTGGAGTAAAATGCTTTTTTGTAAAATGGAAAAATGAAAATCAGTTTGTATTAAGCATGATAACAAAATTCAACTACTTAAAGAAAAGATGCGAAGAAAAAGGCTCTCTTAAAGTAATTAATTGAGTAAAATAAATTTATTACTAATCTTAATTTAAATATATTGTGGTTTTAACATATTAAAATTTGTTGTAAAAGAAATTAAAATTTTAAAATAAGTAAAAAGATGTTCAAGACGGGTGAAAGTTGAAACAGGTGTAATTTTAGTGTGCTTTTGATATATAGATAAATAAGTCAACTGTTGCATTGCAAATTTGTAAATTCTTAATAAATTAATATGACACAAAAATAAAATGACAGAAAGAGAAATTGGAAGTCTTTGATTAATTTAGTTGCCCTCTTAATATATGTTATTAATTTTATAATAAATTACTTCACAATAAATTAAATGTAGGATTAATTTTACTATAGTATTAGTACTTTACAATAGATTGAATCCATTATTTCTTGCTTTACAAAAAATAAACTAATTCTTACTAAAAAATGAAAATAATACAAATCCAAGTTTAATCAATTATCTTTTAAACACACATAATATAGAAAATCAATCTTTTAAATAAATCTTTTATCAATTAATTTATAACTTCCATGATGTGAAAAAAAAAAAACATAATAACAGTAGCTGAGTATTTTTTTCCTAATGAATCAGACTATGGTATTAAACTTAATTAAAATATAAATTCTTAGACATTATTAAGTTTAGATTCTTTATCGTGTTAAATCTCCAAAAGAATATAACACAACGAACGATGTTGACTTGTGACAATGTTGTCGAAGTTAGCACAGAAACCTATACAACGTGCAAAGATGTTCATTGGCACTTGTGTGAATTCACTTTTATTTCCAATATTGCCCTCATTTTACACTAGAACAATGACCCACCACACTACAATAGAAAGCCTATCTGCACCAAACTCATGGCTCTTACAAAGAAAGCATGTCTTTTTTGGTAATAAAACATACCAAACCATGATTTGTTTATAGTATATATATATAAACCTTTGCTCACACTTCTTCTACATAAGCTTCTTCTTTCTTTCTTTCTTTGTTCTTCCTTGTTTTCTTAGTCAAGGAGATTCAGCTCTCCAGGTAAAGTTTACTTCACACCCCACTTCCTGATTTGGTGTCTTGTGTTTGAAATTCTGTCAAATTTTGAATCTTCTTTTTTACTATGGTATCATGTTATGAGCTGAATCATTGTGGGTGTAAATTTCTTCTTAATACATGTGATGGATGTGGTGTAGTTGATTCTTGCTGATTGACGAGTTTGATTCTGATTTGCGTGGAAGTGTTTGGATCTTTAGCTATTTTATCTTTCTGATATGAAGTTGTTCAATTTTATGTTTGATTGAATTCTATCTTAAAGTTTTGTTCTTGAATCTCCTTGGCATTGGATCTACTATCATCAGTGGTCGAAATATTAATAGAAATATCAAGCATTTAGTTTTCTCTACTGAATGCTAGATCTACCGACAATACTTTCTTAAGATTGATCTCTGAGTGGTCAACTAGCAGTGATGTTAAAGTTTATCATCAAATCATTATCCCCTGAATGCATATTTTAGATCTGGATACTTTTAATCACTTTTCTGGCTACTTGAGGAATGACTAGAAGAAAATGAGTTGATTCCTATTTCATTGATGTCAAGTGACTTCCAGATTCCGCAATGATTTAGTGCAAAAATGTGAAATACATTAGTTTCATTTCTATCTGGTTGAAACAAAGTTACATGTAGGTTATGTTGGTCAGTCTTACTAGTGAGGTTGTGACATTGTTGGCCTATTGATTCTTCACAGAAATTTGATGTATTCTGTTCACATTTTTTTTGCAAATATATATCACTTATTTTTTGAACTTGTGAAGACAGAAGCTGTGGTGCCTTCTCTTAAATGGATATAATTGCAAATTACTCTCTCCCCTTGTTATGCTGTGTTAGTATCATAAAACAAATGATTGGTAAAGGATTTCAAATTCACTTTGTACAAAATTTGGATGTAGTTCTATAGGTGTTGTTAGTGTTATTCTCTAATCAGAATTAGAGCTTCATTTTGGTAACATATGATGACCTTTAATGGAAACATTTATTTCGTGGACTATCGAGGTGAAGGTTCAATTCTGATTGAAAAATAACACTATAAATACCTATAGAACTGCATCTAAGTTTTATCCATGGAATATGTTGTATAAGTGTATTTAATTACTGATGCATTTCAACCCCTCATTGAATAGGTTGTTTAGAAAAGAAAAATGGTGAAGATTTGCTGCATTGGTGCTGGATATGTGGGCGGTCCAACAATGGCAGTCATTGCACTGAAGTGCCCCTCCATTGAAGTGGCTGTTGTTGACATCTCTAAATCCCGAATTACAGCATGGAACAGTGACCAGCTTCCAATCTATGAGCCAGGCCTTGATGATGTGGTGAAGCAATGTCGCGGCAAGAACCTTTTCTTCAGCACGGATGTTGAGAAACATGTCTATGAGGCTGACATAGTGTTTGTATCTGTCAACACCCCGACCAAAACTCGTGGCCTTGGAGCCGGTAAGGCCGCAGATTTGACATACTGGGAGAGCGCAGCTCGCATGATTGCTGATGTCTCCAAGAGTGACAAAATTGTGGTGGAGAAATCAACTGTCCCTGTGAAAACTGCTGAGGCCATAGAGAAAATTTTGACTCACAATGGCAAGGGAATCAAGTTCCAAATTCTGTCAAACCCTGAATTCCTTGCTGAAGGAACTGCAATCCAAGATCTTTTCAACCCAGATCGCGTCCTTATTGGAGGCAGGGAGACCCCAGAAGGTCAAAAAGCCATTGAAACATTGAAAAATGTATATGCTCATTGGGTTCCTGAGAAGAGAATCCTAACCACAAACCTGTGGTCTGCTGAACTTTCCAAGCTAGCTGCTAATGCCTTTTTGGCGCAAAGAATTTCATCTGTAAATGCTATGTCAGCACTTTGTGAGGCAACTGGGGCTAATGTCACCCAAGTGTCCTATGCTGTTGGTACTGACACAAGAATTGGACCAAAGTTCCTCAATGCTAGTGTTGGTTTTGGAGGATCATGCTTCCAGAAGGATATCTTGAACCTTGTCTACATTTGTGAGTGCAATGGCTTGCCAGAGGTGGCTGAGTACTGGAAACAAGTGATCAAGATCAATGACTATCAGAAGAGTCGATTCGTGAACCGTGTGGTTTCATCAATGTTTAACACAGTTGCAACAAAAAAGATAGCCATTCTTGGATTTGCATTCAAGAAGGACACAGGGGACACAAGGGAGACACCAGCAATTGATGTGTGCAAGGGACTACTTGGAGACAAGGCGCGCCTAAGCATATATGATCCACAAGTTACTGAGGATCAAATTCAGAGGGATTTGTGGATGAACAAGTTTGATTGGGACCACCCTATTCACTTGCAGCCAACTAGCCCAACAACTGAGAAGAAAGTGAGTGTGGTTTGGGATGCATATGAGGCAACAAAGGATGCTGATGGTGTTTGCATTCTCACTGAGTGGGATGAGTTCAAGACTCTTGATTATCAGAAAGTGTATGACAACATGAGAAAACCAGCATTTGTTTTTGATGGAAGGAACATTGTGGATGTGGAGAAGCTAAGGGAGATTGGCTTCATTGTGTACTCAATTGGGAAGCCACTTGATCCATGGCTCAAGGACATGCCAGCTGTGGCATAATAGAAATGATGTCAAGGATTGAGGCATTCAGTTTGGTTCAATTTATTAATAAATTTTTTGAACAATTTTTTCTTTGCCATTTTTTACTTTCCCATAGTAGTTGCCATAAATGAGTATAAGTTATGGGAAAGTAGGAGGCTCTATGTTTTTCCTTTCTCTGTACTGCAGTTCATTTCTGTTTGGTTGTTCTTAATTTACAAGAACTTTTTTTTAGAAAAAAATTTGATTAGTATGGTGTTACTATCAGTTTGGTGAATGGTTTGAAAATTTCTGTATCAGAAAAAATTTGGACCTACATCAACCACGAAAGTTGCTCTAAATGTTAAAATATGAAGGGTATGTTCATCCACACAAATTTCAAGTTGGGATGTGATTTTCACATATAATCCTAAATCTTTCTAAATTATTTTTTTATTAATTTTGTGATAAAAATATTAAATATTTTTATGTTGTCAAAATATTAAATATTTATTTTCAATTTCTTTTATCAACTTTTATGTTCCATTTCAATAAGTTTAATACTAAAGTGCCAATAATTTTTAATCAGAGTTCAAGACCATGACTACCCAACTATATTGTAAGTAGACATTTGTTCCAGACAGCAGAGTAACAGTTTAAAAATATCTTGAAATCAGTAGTTCACCAACTTTTAATTTACTGGGATCCAATCATAAGTTGACATAAAAAAAATATTGAGTTTTGTGATAATTACTTTAATAATGTACTTAAAAATGAATTTTAATGATTAACAATGTTAAATCCTTTACAAGTACATGAAAATTAAACTCAATCTAATTCATATGTATCATCAATATAAATCTTTTTACACAAATATTCAACAAAAATTAATTCTATTGTCACATTATATTGATAAATAGAATAATAATAAGATAAATTTTTATAAGATACTTAAAAGAAGTTACACCAACAATATATATATATTAAAGAATACAGTAAATATATGCTATTATACTATCATTTACTGAAAATGTTTGTTAATTTTTTATACTATGTTAAAAGTCATATCAAACACAACTTTTTAAATTATTTAAATATATAAAAACTTTTCCGTTTAAATAATTATGATTTTAAGAAATTAACTATGAGACAATACATGGGACTATTTTTTTTATGTCTTGAATCAGAAATCACAAATTTCTCTCAATCAAGTATATCACAACTAATCTTCCTAATCTTCCTCGTAGTGTCTATCACAACTAATCTTCCTAATCTTCCTCGTAGTGTCCGACTGATCAAATACTAATCTTACTCGTAACATAGAATAAAAAATATTTAATAGACAATTCTAATATGTAATCAATCCATCAACTACCTACAAAATGTGAAGAAAAAGATGAAAGAAACAATTTTAAAAAAAGAAATACATATTTATTATAAGACAAGGGTTTGGAGATAATTAATATTTATTATAAGACAAGGGTCTTCTTTACATGAACGTAGTACCCTTCGTAACAGATATATCACAGAACTGCAAGCTTATTTTGATTAAGAGCGCAGCTCAAAAGCGCGTCTCATACAGAATTATTTTTATTTTCTGGTACGAGGAATTAAGCTAGGCAGTGATGATCATCACAATTCAAAACCAGGTGGCACCAACTCTTGGCTATTCATTGATTATATGTACTCCTCTACGGTAATTTGGCTGGTGCAATGTTCCATATCTCTCGGGCATATTCATGAATTGTACGGTCACTGCTAAACTTGTACGACCCTGCTGTGTTCAATATTGACATTCTTGTCCATTTCTGCATCCACAAGATTTGAAAATGTTAATGTCAAAAGCAACTAGTATGTTATGTTTGTGATGAACGCATAAAAAGGTTGATGCATGAAGGACTTGAAATGTGGGAAACATGTCGTCACAAGTAGTTATTATCATGGCATATAGTTGCATGAAGGAACAGAATAATAATAGACAACAGAGCTAGCTATACCAATTTAATACACTTCATAAATAAGTTGCATTGCATAAAAATGAGGTAAAATGCTTCTGACCAAATGAAAAGTCGAGTCGATTGAATATGAAATGAAACGTGCTTATTGTAATAAACATGAAATTGGTACATGCTTCCAACAGGCTAGCACATGAAACAAATATTCATCAGCAAATAGGAAAAAAGTCTATAAACTCACTTTTTGGTCCCGGTATGCTTCATCAACCTTCTCTTGGCATTCTATGTAGCTGGGGAAGTCCTTGCCCACGAGGAAATAATCTGCTCGACCAAAACCTTCATTTCCTTCTAAGGATCCCATCAATTCGTCATAGTTGTAAGATCCAAAAACACCGCTTCTGACAAATTCTTTGACTTCTTCAAATCGTGGATCAGGGACAAACTGAATTAAAAAAAAACAAAAAAACTACTGGGTTAGCTTACAATCATTTAAAGAAACCCAAGACCATGATTTCCTCAAACAATGAACTTTATTCAGAATTCTTGTCAAGAATATTATGAATTTCGTTCATCAAACTATTAATATTTAATCGTGAACAGGGGAATATTTTTATTTGTACTATGCTGGTGTGTCCCAAACAACGTGGCATTAAATATGTCGCACAGTAATTAAAATGTACGACATGGGTATTAAGACAGACCTTTCCCTCTGATCTTTCTTTCCTCAGGCCAGCAATTTCATGAGCCTTGGCACCAAAGAGGAAGAAGTTGTCTGCACCAACCTCTTCCCTTATTTCAACATTGGCCCCATCTAAAGTTCCAATCAATATGCAGCCATTCATTGCAAATTTCATGTTACTAGTTCCACTTGCCTCCATTCCAGCAGTGCTACACAGGATAAACAGGGAACAAAAATTAGTGTCTGTTTAACCTATCTCACTTTCCAATGCACCTTGAACAACAAACTCACTTTCACATCACTGGCATTCAGTATGACTCGATGGATTTCCAAACACCACTAATTGGCAAAGTTTCGCAGGAGAATAAAATGACATATTTTTTAAAAAGAAATAATGTATAGTAACATAATTCACAAACTATATGAAATATAACTACCTGATATGTTGTGACAATTCACTTGCTGGAATAAGCATCTCGGCAACACTGACATTGTAATCAGGGACAAAGATAACCTGATTAAAAATAAACAAGCAAATAAATTACAAATTAAAAATATTTTGCATCAACCCATTACAAAGATCTAATTGCGCTGAAAAAAATATAGGAAGTTAACAATCTATCCAACAAGGCAAAATTTTCAACCATATGTAACATACAGCCATACAGTTGTTTTTTTGCTTTTCCTTTCTCTGGCTACATATCGTTTGTCTTTTAGATTTGCACAGTAGAAGGTCATACCATAAGGACTTACACTTCCAATTCGGCATTCATGTTAAATTCTACTAAAAATCATCCTATACAAAACGTACATTGATTCTAAAGTAACAACATAACATAAATTGTTAATACTCAATAGCTAATACAAGTCAAATATAAAACCCAAAAAGGATCCTGAGGCCAAAATACTAGCATAGGAATAATGCTTTACATCTTTGTTTTCAACAGCAATATGCTTAAGAACTTTTGGGCAAACATAAACCAATAAATGAAGAATTCTTGTAAAATATTCATCTGTACCTTAAGTAGGTCTCCTATTTCAGGATCATGATTTACTGTAGCTCCAACATCTGTAATGAATTTCACAATTCTCTTGGCTTGCACATATGTTGCAAATGCTTTCCCCCCAAATATACAAACTCTAGGAACAAAGTTTTCTTTCCTTTCTGCAGCACTCATTTCTTTCATCTTCTTGTATCGGTAAACAATTCCAAATATGTTCAATAATTGTCGCTTATATTCATGGATTCTCTTCACCTAAACAAAAACAATAAAGCCAATAAATTACCAGAACTGTATAGGGAAAACTGATGGATTGGGCAGAAATTGAATTCATCAGTAACAAAAGTGTTAGGAGAAAGGATTGTAGCTTCAAAGCACAAAAAATGATATTTAAAAGTAACTTAAATAGGGGTGTAAATAGTATAGCAGCCGACCAATGACATGCAGCCTAACCTAATTCAGCCTAGATTGACCTTAGCCTATATATCAAACAAGGCAAGCTTAGGCATTTGAAAAGGCTGTTTTCATGTTTGTTGATTATGATACTACTATACATTATGCAGAGCAGAGTCATTACTTTCCTTAAATAGGGAAATCTACGGTAGGTAATAATATGCCTTAATTATAAATTAATTACAATAATCACAATGTGACCAGTGACCAATGATCAATGTGGGCATGGTACAACATTTTTTAATCTCCATTTGATATTTAAAACAAACAGCCCAATCAAAGTTGAGGGTAAGTGAAAAGAAGAAGAAAATAACCAATCTAAAGGCAACATCTTACCTGGACGTCAAACATTGCATCAGCACTAACAGAATACCCTGTTTTTTCCCTGATGAATGCCGCAGCTTTAACTTTGTTACTCCTCTTAGCTTCCCTCCACTGCACATGTAGATCCTCATCGTCTACAAACTAGTAACAAACGATACTAATATGGTCAGCTTTAATTACAGGGATTTGGCAAATAGGTTCTGGGAATATAACCAAGTGATACTTTTGACACATAATGGAAATACAACTTAGTCTATAACACACTCAATACTAATTTACTATCAGAAAATTCCTACAAATTGAAACCAACATACCATAATGATTCCTTTAAGATTATAAGGAGTAATACTTTACAAAGTTTCAGCTAGGCCTTTATACACTCTATTGTATCAGTTAGCTAGACTTCTTTTTCTTTTCCTTGGTCAGCTGTTAGCTTCAGGTTAACTCTAACTAACTAGTTAGTTAGATGTAAAGAGTTGTATTCTGTTTTCTGATTCCGTTGCTAGCACAGCAAGCCTAAGACTTATATACAAGTCTTCTTTGTAATCTTTCACACTTGGGTTGAAATAATATTTCTTCTTTCTCTTTTTCACTCATCTCTGATATGATCTCCTTTCTCTTTGTCTCAAAAGCTAACAAAGATAAAAAAGCAGGAGCATACTAAACTTACAATACGTGTTCTAAGAAGGACAAGTTATTTCATTGAAAAATCATTTGTTGAAGGAGAGCAGAAAATACAAGATAGTTGTCTTATAGGTTATAAACAAGCAATTATAATTCTTTTTTTTAGTTGGTTTGAAGGAGATCAGAAGCAATTATAATTCCTATTTTTAGTTGGTTACTCTGGGGAAAACTTGTATTGAAAATCATAAAGTTTCATAATTGGAGATCATTTGTTTCCAAGACGCATTAGTAATATAATTGGTGGAGTGAGGAAAAACTTGACATTCAAAAAAGGAAATAAACATTAAATTAAAAAAAATGCAAATCCCTCTTCAATTAACAAAAAAAAATAAATAATCAAGACTAGGATAAGAACAACAAATTAAATATTAGTAACTACCTTCCGTAGCTCAGCCAATTTTTCAGTATTTAGGACCCAATCCTCTGTGCTTAACCTCTCAGTTATTATTTTACTCAGGGCTGGATTACAGAACCTGATCCATCTCCTCGGCGTCACACCATTTGTTTTGTTTTGGAACTTCTCAGGCCACAACTACAAGAAACATGTCATAGAGGACAATGATATATACAATTTTCCTTGATCTTGTCATAATCTAAAGATAACAAATAAGGACGAAGCATTATTAAAGGTTCATATACTGCATATGTATAATAAAAAGTGTGAGAAGTATTTTATCTATTATTAGCAGTATGCACGGGAGCAATCACTTTGAAACAGGAAACATGTGGATATATCCATGTTTTATATGGAAACTATGCACTTTTTCCAAATATAAGTTGTTTCCTCCTATTGATCATCGATAAGCCTTGACTGCTAAGTGTTATTTGGTGTTTTCAAATGGAAAGAGCTATCCATTGCAGACATGTATTTACAAACACTACTTAATTGAAGCACTGTGTCACATTGTCCAAGGAAATACTTACCTTATAAAATGCATTGAAAACTTCATCTTTTACAATTTCGCTATGTATTTCTGCAACCCCATTCACAGCATGACCACCTACAACACAGAGATTGGCCATACGAACCAATTTTGGTGGTTCTGGTACTGGCTCAGGCAACTCATCTTCCTTATCCTCAATGATCGTTTGGTTCTCTTTAGCAGTAGCTTCTTCCACTTCATCATAATCATCATCATCATCATCTTTTTTTTCCTCTTGGTCTACTTCTTCGGAATTTTGCAGTTCCCCACTAGGAATATCACTGGCCTCTTTGGATTTAACCAGTATATCTGCAAATTCTGCAGGCAATTCAACATTTTCTAGTATTCTCAATTCCTTCAATTTATTCTCCAGCAAGTCTGAATCTTCGGTGCCATATTCTGCGACTATGGTCCGAACCAGCTGTAAAGCATGAATATCAGCAACAACTCAATGCCTGTATCCCGGAAGAAAAGAGTTTATGCACATATTTCAGTATTACCTCCTCATCAATCATTTCTATTATCTCAATATGGCGTGGAAGCAGTTTCTGCATAAGATCTAAGCTCCATTTCTCTAATGCCTCAGGAAGAACAGTGTGGTTTGTATATGCTACAGTCCTAGATCAAATGGCAAATAGTACACATTCCATCAACCAACTCAGAACATGCATCAAAAAGTCATCAGACAACTCTCCTTCCCACAAAAACCAAAAAACTTATAATGCAAAAATAAGACAGAATACCTTTGTGTAATATTCCAAGCATCCTTCCAACTTAAGCCCTTCACATCTATTAAGATTCTCAACAGCTCTGGGATGCACAAGGTTGGGTGAGTATCATTCATCTGCACAGCAACTTTTTCAGGAAACTCTTCCCAATTCACATTTGCTCCTGATCTTCTCTCAAAACGAGCAATGATGTCTTGAAGAGAAGCAGAACATAAAGTATATTGTTGCTTGAGACGAAGGACCTTGCCTTCTATTGATTCATCCCCGGGGTAGAGTATATAGCATATCTGCATTTGGAAAAAAGAATTCCATACAAGATGTCCTTTTATTAACTTCCAATCAGATTATAACTAAATTGAAATTAATTGGAAAGACGCCATATTATCAAAAGTAGGTCAGATATTTTCCACAACATTTACACAGGGCATAAACTCCAGAGTCCAAACTCTCATAGGTCATGATGAAATGACACTCAGAAAGATATAATATGAAAAGATACACATTACACTCAAAAGTATGGAGAGGATTGATTTTAATAATCTTTATCTTCTGTAATACTTATACTAAAACCATTATCCAATTGGTCCATTCCAATAGATTCATAGGATCTAATACTATTTACAAAGGAGTTCACACTAGCTCTATCAACCAAACCTTTTCAGCATTTGCTAGAGCCTCAGATGCTTCAGTGTGCCTTCCAGCATTAAAAGCAGATAAATCAAAATCTTCTGATGCTGCTTTAGTAGACCAAAGTCTTAAGTTGATTGTAGTTTTAGTTTTATATCCTGGTATGGGAACATCATATGCAACAGCTTTTATATCCTCTCCTCCAGTCCAATGTTTTTTACCATCTGGCCCTGAAACAACCTTGCCATAGAACTTTACAGGGTATGAAACATCATTTCTAATAATCTCCCAGGGATTGCCCATCTGTTCAAGATCACAAGCAAAGAAAGAAATGTTAACAGAACTGAAAGACTTAGTGCAAACATTATAATTTTAATTTTTTAAGTACATGTCATTACTCATTAGCACTTGACAATAAATAATGAAACATACCTCAAGCCAATCTTCAGCAACTTCCTCTTGCCCATCTTTGGTTATTCGTTGTTTAAATAAACCATACTTATATCTCAAACCATAACCCCATGCTGGATAGTTTAAGGTTGCCAAAGAGTCCAAGAAACATGAAGCAAGACGCCCAAGACCACCATTTCCAAGTGCAGCATCTGGTTCCTATCATTGGCCAAACAAAATGAATTACTCAACACTACAAAAGCGCGCAACCAAATATAATTTTTTATTAGGTTACTCCTGTTGCTGTATATGCTCAGCAAAATAAAAAGGTTTCTGAGCTTCCAACATTTTGTAAAAGAATGTAGGAAAAGGAACTTAATTAGAATCTGAAGCACTTCACTTGGTTTTCTCAATTGCAAATATGCTATAGTGGGGAGAAAAAAGAATAAAAAAAAAAAAAAAACCTAATTGGTCATATTTTAACCAGTAACATTCATTTTGAAAAGCACATCCGTTTGTTTATCTGAAAAGGTCATTCAATGTTGACTTATGGGTTCCTGGCCATATAAACAATAAAATTAAGAGAGCAGTGAAACATGCCACGTTTTAGAATTAAAAATGAGAAAGAAGAGATACAGTAGGGGAATGTCAAACCTGGTTCGCCACATTTTCTAATTTATGACCAAGCTTGCTCAAAGCCTCAGCATAAGGACCAGTTAGCTCTAGATTGCCTATTGCATTTAATAGCGCTCTACCCTGCAATATAGAATAATAAATGGTAACAAACATTAGATACAAGAAATGTTGCAAGCTATTCAAATAATTATGGTAGCAACCAACCTGCAAAAATTCCATTGAAAGGTAATATGCCTGCTTAACATTCAGCTTTTCATAGTAATCATAGGTAGCATTCCAGTTTATTAGGAGAGCATCCCGAACACTTTGTGCAGTTGCAAAAAAAGCCTGTGGTAGATTAAAGTTCTCTGGAGAAAACAATGGAGTGAACTCTGCATGGTATTTAATACTTGAGGCAATAGATGATGCATCTGGCTTGAAGGCGCTGAGAGAGGTTGTAGTTTCTAAAACAAACAATAAACATAAATGATTAATTAGGTTTTAATGAATTTGTTGGACACAAGATAACTGATAGTAACTTGTTAAATGGCCAGCAGGAACAATTTCTGTCAAAAGCTCCTTCCTTATTCTATTCTCAAATAGAAGATAACAAAATATTAAGGATTAGCTCTGGGTAATCTTTATTACTAAATGTTTGGATGGAGAGAGAAAAAAATGAGGAACATAATTTTTGAGACTAGAGAATTGCTACTTAAGGGTTTAAGAGAAAAAGAAAATTCAAGAAACAGAATTATCTTTGCATTCTGCAAGCTTTCCATTCATTTTAAATTTCAAAATTTTCCCTCCTCTTTCGTTTTGTTTCCATTTCATCCAAACAACTGGTTAGTGATTTCTTCCTGAACCCTGGTATACCATGTCAGCATAAAAAAAGGATCCAAATCCATAAACTCCTGAATAACATGTCATGACTCAAAGCAGCAATTAACCAGCTCCATTAAGATGGTTTTCAACCATTATACAAACAAAAAGGGGAAAAGTAAATAATTTATGTAAAATCTTATTTATTTACTTAGACACACATGTAAACAATTAAACTTGACCATAAGAAATGCTAGCAACACACTCTCTAACCCTTTCTTTTAAGCACACCTTTCCTAATTGGTTGAAATTCATTGAAATCAAATATTTTTCTGAATTTTTTTGGATCTCAATTATTTTTAAATAATTATCTTTCCTGGTTTTATAGATTTAAATAAACTCTGACCAATCATAGAATGAGAGTGTGCTAAAGAGTGTGTAGCTAGCATTCCTCTCTTATTAAATAATCATACATGGATAGTCAACATTATTTTAATTATTTCTAATCTTAATAATCTTTTTAAATTATTCAATCAAAATCCGCTCCTCTCCCGCACTCACTTATACTAATAATATCGGTCATATAATCAAAATTATTTTAATTAATTCTAATCTTAACAATCCATTTAAATACAACCACTCAGATTTTACAGTTCTCATTGCTTACATCGAAATTTTCCACTTAATACCTCTCACTTACTACTCTCTCGCTACATATATTTTTTGCATATAGAGAAATGCTATTTTCAAAAAATATTCGTTATACAAATTGTTATATGAACTCTTGTCTGAATAGCGCATTTTTTTTATTTTATTTTTGTATATACATATATATATAAATAGAGAGAGAGAGAAAATTAGAGGATCACAATTTAACTGTACGAACTGCATCTCTCTCTCATTCTAGAGAAACTAAATCCACATGCTTATTTATACTTTTAACAAGTTCATGGAGCTAAATTTTGCTCCAAATCAAACGTTACAAAATTTGAACTAGATTTCAATTTTTCAATGCTGGACACGAAGCGAAAAGAAGAGCTGAAAACTAAATCAAAAGTATAAAAAACAACAACAACAACAACAACAAAACACGACGAAGAAGAAAAAAAAAACAGAGAGAGAAGGAAAAGCTTCAGACCTTGTTGTGGCGAGACAGGATCCTGAACTTTAGGCTTGGCCTCGCTTCCAGAGACGCATTTCACGACGGAGAATTCACTCCTCTTTCTCCGAAGGAGGCTCAAGTTAGCGTTCCTTCCGATGAATCGAATACTCGATTTGGCGGAGGATCTCGCCGCGACGCCAACGATTCCGGCGCCGGCGTTGTTCCGGCAAGGAACCGCCGCGGAAGTCGCGGAAAACCGCATTGTCGTGGAAGTCACCATCGTGAATCGTGAATCAGAAATCGCAATCTCTCTCTCTCTCTTTGTTATCTTGTTCACGAGAGTTTCGTTGGGTTTAAGCGTTTGTTATGTGAATGTGAGGGAGTGTCACTGATTGACTATAATGGAGCTGGCGCTGCTCTACTGTACCGTGTCATGATACGATATATCATCGAATCACGAGCTTTTTACTCATTCAATCTCGAATTTTATCTTCTGTGCTTCACCTTATCGTGTTCTCGCTGCAACTGCTTTATTAACGATCTCTCTCATTGCCACGTAATGCCTTCTGAATCTAAGTTTTTATTCTCTGTCGTCATTGCACCGTGTACTCTCTGAACTGCTTTGTTGGCGCTCTTTCTGTTTGCCACGTGGAAGGACTACGCGTTTGTGTTATTTCCTTAGCGTAGATGTGTATATATAGTTCTGTAACTGTTTAGGTGATTGATGTTTTGTCTTTCTAATTTTGATTCAAAATTAAATTATTGATGTTTGAAAAATCTCAGTAATAAAATTGTGCATATGAAATGTAAATTTTGCATTTTATTAAAGAAAAATTCAATAAAAGTTTAATGGATATTTTTAATTAGGTTTAGTTATAAGTTATTTATGAGAATGAATCTATTTAATATTTTTTACATTGGTGTTAAAATTACTGATGAAAAAAAAAAATCAATCGATGTAAATAAATATAAAATAATTTTTTTTATATCAATTAGATGTATAATCGATATAATAGAAAGTTTCGTTTTGTATATATTTATTTTCATAAATAAATTTATTTTAATAAATAGTTAATCAAATATATTATATTGATCTTTTCATTAAAAAAAATGAATGAAATTATTTTTAATACAAGAAAGATGTTACTTTTAGTTTCTCTTTTATTTTGTTTTTCTAGCTTCAGTTAGTTGTTTGAAAAAGTTCAATTTGTTTTATAAAGTGTATTTATTACACTGAGCTGATTTTGTGTTTCACTTTATCATACTAATTTAAGAGATGTTACATTAATTGAAAGATTAATTTGGCATTTTTAATGTAATATCTTTTAAATTGACAGAAAGATTAATTTGCCATATAAAAAATTAAAAGTAATTTAAAAAAATTAGGAAACTAAATTAAAACAAAAACATATTAAAAAAGATATATTTTTTTTCAAGATCACATATCTAATTATATGTTTAAGACTCTAAAATCACTATTTAATTTAGAAAATTTTTAAATCAATTAATATATGTACATTCCATGATAATAAAAAATATATATCTTTGTTATCTTTGTACACTAAAACTAAATGTCAATAAATATATGCGGGTTTCATATGCATTAGTCATTGCATTAGACACAATTTTTTATCAATTTTACATGTGTAAATTTATATTGTAGAAGATTTCACAACCTTTTTATAACTTTTAGTTTCATTTAACATGCATAATTATATGATCTACATCACTATTTTATTATAATTTTCAGTCTTACCATCAATTAATATGAAATAGAAAACAACAATATGTAACTAATCAATCAATCTTTTTTAAAGCAGTCAATTTATTTATAAAATATATATGTATTATTTTATTTACACTTTTATATATATATATATATATTTTTTTTTTTTCTCTTTTTATATTTTATAATTGAATTGATTTTCTTTGTACCAAATATTTTTTTTTTCACTTTAATTTGAGTTATTAATGGATTTGGTTGCACCGTTGAAGTCATTTCATTGTGGCACTTTTTGAGTTTCAAGGGTCCTATAATAATGCATAGATATTTTGTTATTCTCTATCCACAAGCATAGGTGTTATTATTATTTTGTGAACTTTGTTTGAAGCACTTGTCTCTAATCTTAACAAATTTGGATCGTCCATTTGTGTAAGGAGTTATGGCATGACATGTATGGGGTCTCTCCATGAAAGCAAGTTTAGAACATCATTATTTCATTGAACCTCTATTTGGTACGTCCATTTGTAAGGATATAATACATTATGAGAGCCCATAATTCAAGTCTCTTTTATTTCATCAATGTAATGTTGGTTCATAGTATACTAAATTAATGTTGGTTCATAGTATACTAAATTAATGTCTAAGCCTTAAATATGTTTTTCTCCTCAAAATTTTGTTTGTCTCTTTAATTTTTTTCACCCCTATATTTTCACTTATTTTCTTATCATTAGGTTTTTAGTTTTACTATGTTTTTTATTTTTATCTTGATAGTCTAATTTAATTAAAAAATTATATTAATTTATTTAAGATGTTTATGGTCCTTATCATTCATTTTAATTTCTACCCTTTTGTTTTTAACTATATTTCAATTTTTATTTATTCTTTTCATATTTTTGGATATGATTCTTTGGTGGTTATCCATCTCTATAAAAAATAATTGTGAAATTTACTTTCTGTTAATTTAATAAAAAACACATTTTTATTTATGTCCAATATTATGAATTAATAAATTAAGAAATTATCTTTATGAAAACACCACTAAAGTCTTAACAATCTCAAATTTATATTTGCACTCAACTCTCGTTCTCCTTGTTATTATTTAGAAACATAATATCCGTTCAAATTAAAATATTATAAATTTTAATTATTTTCATATTATAATTATATTATTTTCATTTGAACAAAAACGGATTATAATCAAAAGATCATGTCTAAATCACATAAGAAATTATATAGGACCAAAAATAAAATAAAACAAAAGTATAAGACTAAAACAAATAAAAATAAAATTTAAGGACTAAAAATAAAAATCAATAAAAACATGAATCAAATTGACACGTTACAAGATATATTTGCATATCTATTTGGTAAATAAGATTTTTCTTTAATAAAGTTAGATATTAAAAACCAAAAACAAAATACAATAAAAAAATATAAGAACAGAAACAAAAATCACCAAAACTACCTTGACCAAAAACATATGAACTCTATATTTAATTTTCGATTGAACTTCAAACTTGTTTTTAAGAAAATATCTCAATTTAATTATTTATATTTTTGAAATATACAATTTTGGTTATTTTAATAGTTTTTCATGAAAAGTATATTATCTTGATCTTTTATATTTTTAAAATATATCATTTTTCGTTCTTAAATACTCATAATAACAATTAAAAAGTCATTATAATTTTAAATTTGTGATTTTAAAATTTAAATTCGAATAATACTAATATAAAATTAACTTTTTTTCACAAAATTTGTCTTAAAAGAACCAATATTTTAAAAATATAAAAAATGAAATTGAGTAAATTTAAAAGATTAAAATAATATTTAACCTTTCTAAAATCTAATATAATTTTTTTTATCAATTTAATTTTTTATGTTTTTATTTTCTACCAAATAATTTTTTTTTATGAATGTTATTTGCAAAATTGTAAATCTCTTTCTATTAATATCATTATCTTTGAATTATTGAATATAATTGTATAGAGATAAAACCTCATCAAAAAAGTTGAATTGTGTTTTTAAAATAATTTTTCTTAAATTTTTTTTTTCTTTAAAAGATTCACATGAGAACTCAGACATAGGATTTTATAGATGTTATAAGATATTTTTGAACAAAGATATTATTATTTTATAAGACAATCCCATGTACTAAATATAATAGTAGAGCAGTAAAAAAAATTTAATTGAGAATTTTTATACTAGTTCGTCTTAACAAGATTATATCTAATTTTTTAGAAATAATTAAGATTTTATTAATTTGGAGATATTATAAGTATTGTTAAACATCAATCACTTTTGACTAATTTAAGTATTCTTTGGTCATAATCTCTCTAGGTTAATATAACTTAAGTATTGTTTAAACTCAGTCTCTCAATTATTATTTGGTTTCAGTTTCTTCATACTAACAACACTAAATATTGTTTGGTCTGAATTTCTTCTGGTTAAACTACTAAGGTATGATATTATTACAGAGTTTGTCTAAAAAAATTCAACCTCTACACAAATAGAAATATTTAATGATGTACAAAGAAATTAAACTTTTACAAAAAGGAAAAGTAAAGTTAAACTTATAATATTTCTCAAATAAATCTTCGAACTTCAACCTTTATATAGAGAGAAAATTTGAAGTAATCATTAAACTTAACAACTTCAACTCTTTCGATCCATCTAACGTTCCATTTTAATTAATGAAGTATTAAGCTGTCAACATTAAAGTTACAAAGTTCTTCACAATACAAAGATTAGGTATTAAAAAATATCCTTTCTACACCAGATATTTGTACTAGAAACATCATCTTTGACTATAATTTGATTTATTTTTCATGATAAATTAATTAACTTCCTTGTATTTGATTGAAATAAAAACTCTTGACAAGACTTTGCATAAATAGATTTATGATAGTTAGAATACGTGTGATATGAATAGAAGTAATAAATATAACTAATAATCTAATCTGAGTTTTGTATGAGATGAAACATTTATTTGTTAAATAGTAAATCATCTGTTGATATGTTATCCATCTAATAGTTTTAATTTTTTTTAACTTCATTCACTTTATAAATAGAAATTTTTATCTTAATAATTTATAATTATTAAAATTAAAAAAATATAATTTACCTTTAAACAAATTTAACTTAATAATATCTTAAATCCTTATTAAGAAGAGAAGAACTTGTATCGATATCTTAATTTCAATTTAAATATAAATTTGATTCATATTTTATATTCTGAGAACTATATACTATTTAAAAAAAGAAAAAAATAGAGTCTTTATCTAAAAAAAAACCTTGAAAAAAGACATATGTATAGATGCTTTCCATATGGAAAGTACTTTTTCACTATTTTACACCAAATTATTCGAACCATAAGTTATTCACGGATTTTGTACTATATGAACAGTAAATAAATTATAATTTAGGTATTATAAATGTAAGTGGCTGAAACTTTGTGACTTAGTTTTTTTTTTTTTTTTGTCTTCTTAATGTTTTAAAAATAAGTTTCGTAGTACGAAAAGATTATATATTTATTTGTTATTTTTAAATAAGTTATGAAATTTTCTCGACTTATTTAAAATACTTTCTTTGTTTATGTTGTTCTAAAAATAATTTATGTAATTTTCATAATTTTGATAACTTTATTATTAAAATAAATCATTTGATTTTCAGATCTATAATTTTTATGCAAATATTTTTAAAAACAATTCATGAAAAAAAGAAAAGATAAAATGATACAAGGATATATAATAAAAAATTCCAGTGAAATTTATCTATTGAAATAAAACGGACATATATAAAACTAATATATAAAGAGAAACATTACTCGTGATTATAATTTTTTTTTTATTAAATTTAAAACAATCCAAAACAATAAATATCTTACTACTTCTATTAGCATTTTTTTCATTTCCAATTTTAGTAATTTTAATTTAATATATTTTCATTTTTAGTTATTGAAATTTTTTGGTTTCATTTTTTGTTACCGTAATTATTTTTTGCTTCATTTTTCTATAATTATTACATTCATTTTTAATTGTTGCAATTTATTTTTAAAAATGACTAAAAATGAAAATTAATTCGAAAAGACTAAATATTAAAAATAAATAAATTATAGGGACAAAAGTGAACAAAATTTTATATGGACTGAACTGAAAAGATACTAAATTACAAGGACTAAAAGTAAAAGTGTTAAATTAATGGATAAAAATATATTTAAACCAATTTAAAATTTAAATTTTACGAAAAAAAGATAATCAACAAAGTCATAGCAAAATAACTTTTAAAACAAAAAAATAAACAAATTCGTATAAATTGAATGACATATAAAAAAATAAAAATAAATAAACATGAAAATCATTCACGTTAACTTATATAGAAAAATAAAAAGATTATGTGAAACTCGTGTAATGAAAAACTAACCCTAAACAATTATATAAAAATCATCAAATTCAAATGAATTATTTAAGAAAAGATTTGAAAAAAAAATATACAGAACTCGTGAAAATCACACAGGACTTATTTATTTTCAATTTTTTTTTTTTTTGTCAAAGTCATATAAACTACACAACTTATTTATATGTCACGTTGATTTGAGTGTGAAAGACTTTCCTTGTTATTTCTTAATCTTGTTATTTGTGCTTTCTGATAAATGTGTACTTCTTGTTTACAATCTTTGACTTACAAAAAAGGTGAAAATATAAAAAATCTATCACGTGGTTTTAGGCTCTCAATTTTCTTTGGTATCATTTAGTGAGACATAACAAATTTATTCTAGATTTACTTATACAATCATTCAAAAGTTTGATTTTGCTTGTTCTCTTCAAATTTGTGTTTTCTATTATCACTCCTTTAATAGGATATAACATTTAGTTTCAATGGTCAAAATCACAATGCCATCTAATAGCTAAATGGATTTCTTTAACATTTAATTTAATTTGATAAAATGTTTAATCCATGTAAATATTAAAAGTTTGATTTTACTTGTTTTAAGTATTTATACAATTCAGGTTTAGTCTTTCTGATATGTTTAACTTAATATTGTTAGTTTCTGTACAATTCAGATTTAGTCTCTCTGAAATGTTTAACCTAAAATTGTTAGCCTATGAGACTATGGGTCAGTTTGAATAAATAATCTAATAAGCTCTTTTAAAAAATAAGTTTATAAATAAGGATTTATATTAAAAGTAACTTATAAATTAATTATTTTGTATTTATTTCTTAATAACAGAAGTGCTTATTTTAGAGTAGTATTTGAATAAATGAGTTCAAAAAGTACAATTTTCTGGACAGAAGAATTTTTTTTAACATTTATAAAATAAACATGTTATTATTATTATTATTATTACTACTTGAGTATATAAAAGAAGAAATCAAATGTTATATCAAGATGATTAACGAAACACATCAGACAGACGGAAGCATTGCAAGCAAAGTCAGACTATAAAAGCATGACCCGTTGAAGTTGAAGTCATTCGTTTGTCTCGAAGCCAAGTGCATGTCTGTTAAGGAAGTAAAGCTTAGACGGAGTAACTCGCACCAATTTCAAAATCCAAGTGTTACTCTCAAGTGTTTCCAAGATCATTATGAGGATTCGAGATAACCTCTTCAACACGAAAAGGCAACACCCTTTTGACAAGATCTTTATACAAGTCAGAAAAAGGTTTTGAGCGTGCCATCAAATCCACTGCGCAAGCCATCTTTTCATTGATTACACTTTGACACCTTTTGAGGACTTTACTTGGAAATCTCAACGACATTTTTCATGTCTCTAACGGATCTTTGAAGACTTGCCTATAAAAAGACTTCACTCCCTCAAGAAGAAGTTGACAAACACACTACAATTGCTAAGACTTTGTGAATCATGCATAGCGCGAAGATCGCAACGGCGGGGAGTAGGCAAAGAGTTGGTGAGGATTTTGGCATGATTTGTTTCCTAGATCGCGAGCTACGAAGACTCGCGAAAAAGGAATTGATGACCCAATTGGGGAAAGTTTTGGTATTTTGGGAATTTTTGGAAGATTGGAAATGGATTGAACCCTAATTGAGGAAATTGGGGGTTTTGTGTTAGCAAAGAAAAAGGGAAGGAAGAAAAGAAGAAGAAAAGAATCTTTGTATGTTGGCTTTGGAGAAGTGAGAATAGTTGGGTTTGGTCTTTTCTATTTCTCTTCTTTACCCACTCAAAAATACTCTGCTTTTTCGGATTATATTAAAAAAACTAGTATCTTTAATAAAAAAATAATAATAATGTAGCATAATATTATATATATATATATATATAGACTAACAATATAGTATAGTATTGTTTTTTGTTTTTTATGTATAATAATAATAAAAAAAAATTCAATTGAAACATTTGATACATTTATATATTAATAATGCAGCATAATATTTCTTTTTTATTTTTGCTACTTAATTTTTTTTTTATTGTTTTTGGTTATATAATTTTTTTTTATTTATCTATAAATTATTAATGTAGTATAATACTTATGTATTATTTTTTATGTTCAATAGTTTTTATTTATTTTTTTGTTATGAAAATCGTTATAGATCTGTAGACTAATTATATGGTATAATTTTTTTTAATTAGTATATAATTTAAATATATTATTTAAATTTATCTTTTTTACTTCAACATTGAAAATTAGAAAATGTAATATTTAAATTTCCCGTGATAGAATAATATAAAAAATATTTTATCTCTAAAATTATTTTTAACTTAAAAAAATTATAAAGAGAATAAAATGTAATATATATATATATATTAAAAAAATAATATAAATTGGGTAAATCATCATGAAATAAATCAATCCTACATTAATCAATCCTACATACTTATTCGTGAACAAATTGTTGACAAATAAATGAAATTAAGATTCCATTGTCAAGAATTAGTATGAGCAGAGCAACAAAAATTACTTCATCTCTGTATTATTAATTTCGTATGAGCAGAGATAAAGTATATGGAAAGGAAGAAAACGAAAATGGAAATAATAAATAAGATAGTTCCGGAACTAACTACGAACCCCAAAATTACACAAATGAAATTAACTAGTGTTTCTTCCCAGAAGTAGAGTCTCCCAGATCAGGAGCTATAACATCAACTTGGAAGAAGAACTCAAACTGTATCATAATTACATTAAATAAAAATGGAAACAAAATTACATGGAAATACTTTGTAAACATGATACACAAATAACATGTGCTAAATATTCCACGACGCATTTTGTCACCCATCAAATAGGTTCCAACAATAACCTCATTAAAATTAATAAAGAAATATATTTCATGTAACAAGACTCTATTCATGTCCAGAATCTGGTGGTTAAATACCAAGAAGCTCATAGTAATAAAAAAATTAAAGTAAATGAATTTCTACAAAATACAACAACGGTTATATTCATGTTCATGTAATAAATAATAATGCTAAACATTGAGAAAGAGAAGGCTGGAGGTTGAAAGAAAGAACAGACCTGATTTTGCCATCATAGCAGCCAATCCTACAGTCTTCAAACATATGGTTTTACCACCAGTATTAGGACCAGTTATAACTATAACACGAGTTTTCTGAGATACCAAAAAATCAACTGGTACTGGCTGGGCATTGTCTAGTGCAGCATCCTGACCACCAGAAGCACTTTATTGTGAATGATCATCAAATGTAATATAAGAAGTAGAAAAGAAAAACCTTAAAATTTTATAAAAAAATGTCTAAAAAAATTAAAATAAATCCTGATATACAATGGTTTCAATGAAAGAACTCTACCCAACTTCCTACTCCCCCAAGTTATATTTCTCCACTTATGATATATTCCTTTTGTCCAGTTTTTTGCGGATGTTTCCCATGGGAAGAAAATAATTGGTCACTATAAGTACCAATCAGGAGGCATTGGCATCTCTTGATTGAAAAAGATACAGTACTGAATCAACATAGCAGCCTTTTTATCAAAGATTCCCAACCCAGGAATAGCAACCAATCCCCTATCAATCCCCAAATGAAGCATAAAATAGGGGGCACAAATTAATAGTGAAAAAACAAAGTTCTGTGTTCAAAATGATAGCTAAGGAAATAGTTTTTTTTTTTTTTTTTTCATTTATCTCATTTTTAAATGCTTCATGTTCATGGTTATTAGTGTCTAGGAGTTGCATCACTTATTATAATCCTAGGGAGTAGCCTCCACTACGTCTATCAAGAATCTATGTATATGAATGACATGCAGAACCTATGTACTACATTCTTTTGAATAAGAAAGCAGTATCATTCTCTAGTCTCTAGATTATTTTCTCTTTATTTCCTCTTCCTCCCCCCTCTAAATTCAAGATGTGTCATGACTTAACTGAAGTAGCAAGATTGACACCCTTTTTGGTCTTCCGCAAACTCTCCCTATGCCTCTGGAGCAATAAAGGATGATAAGCTTTCGGAAGATACAACTTCCATTCCTTTTTGTTTGGTAACAGTTCAAAGGATTCTTCATTCCTTGTTAAGGCTTCTGCAGTAGAAGAGCTAGTCCTATCTGGCAGAAATATATAAGGACTTGACCCTCCAAATGAAAGACCATAAGTAGCACGAGCATTAATCTAGATAATAGGAATCACATTACTGACTGTCTTTTGCACAGTAAGCAAGACTACCATGTTGTCAAATATAAACTGCTAACTGAGATCACCTACCAAAGCAAGTGCTTTAATATTGTAAGCTAGTTCTTTACCTCTTTTGATGCTAGATGCAATAAAAAGTGGAGTAGAGACATAAATTTTGTAAAAATTCAACATATGTATTCACCAACCAAATTTTGTGATAAATTTGCTGAATTTAACTATGCTTATCAACTTAACTTATTTATTCAATTGATCTAAGGCATAGTGTAAATGCCTTTGACTTGTATTGCCATGACTTAATGAAATTGGAAGTTCGTACTACAACCAATGATATATATGTCAATTTTCCCGAGCTACAGGTAGTTATCTGAGTTGTTCAGAGTACAACTCCTAATGAAAAAAATATGAAGGAGATTTTATTCACAAAATGAAAAATAAGCAAACTCTCTAGGAGGAGATGATCATTAAAAGGGTAACTACTGAGCAAATTCCTTGAAAGGCTACAGGAGCTATTCTCACAAATGAGTAAGTACATAGGAAGGAATACAGCGAGAGAAAACAAGAAATGGTGATCCACTTCTCTTCAAAAAAAAATTAAAGGATACTTACCACTTCTAGTTGAACCAAACTGTTCAATATTTTTTCAATATCATCAAGGTCCAGCTGCATCTGCACACAACTTATGACACTGTAAGAGAAAAAGGAAAGAACATGACCAGAAGAATCTTTATCATATCATGCTTGTAACCTTTTTGGTTAATGCCAAAAGCACATCTGCTTCAGCCTTTGCTACCAAACTTCTCGCTCGTTGCAGCTCATCATTTAAAGAAACAGCAGGAAGTGGCTCTATGGTACTTCCAACTCCTGATCCACTGCCAACAAATATGACCTTTAAGGAATGGACATCTATACCTGCCTACTAGCTTTATTAACATACATTATTTCATAAACAATTAATAATCAAAGTTATGTTGACAAATTTTAAGCACCTGGACAATAATAGACCCTTAAAACTTGTCTTCTGTCCAGAATCTACTCTTATGCACCACCTGCCATCAACGTTATTCACTTCCTGTTCAAATTATCACAAAATCAATGAAGAAAAAAACACACAAGAGGAAAAGAAATACATCTACAGCTTATGAATCTTACAAGGATTGATGTTTCACTTCTTTCATTTCTGATAATGTACTCCATTAACTGTTGTACCTGAACATTGGAAACAAATAATCCCGAATAATGGAATTTATAGAATGAACTCTTTTAAATTTAAACAACTTACATAGTATGTCTCACCATGAGTGCATTTGGAAGAGTTTATTTATGGCTTATTTAGACTTTATCGTATGACACATGCACTTTAAAACTGTTTGGGAGAGCTTATGAGAATAACTTGTGATCTATCCGTAAGTTGTTTTAGATTATGGCAACAAACACTCTTGGGTAGCTTACAAAAACAGCTCACAACTTATATGAAAACAGTTTGACCTTATTTTTTCTTTGACGATAGAAGCAACTTATACATAAATGCTTATATGATAAGCAGTTATTTGATAAAGGCTTTATTAAGCCATGAAAACTCCATAAATATGAAGTAATTATCACCATAGGTAACAGATGAAATGCAGTAAAATAAACAGGAATTACCTTTTTCTCAATCACTTGCACTTGTTGGCGTGACTGTCTAACGGCTGGACTCTGTAAGAAGGATGTAAGTTTATGTTATACATTTGTTTGCAAAAGGAGAACAAGAAACAGCTGACAGACAGCTGTATGGAAGCAAGAAAAGAGAGATGCATATCTGAAGTATTATCTTTAACTAAATGCTATGAAAATTTAACATGCAATATATGTCATCTCATACCAAATAATATGTATAGCTAATCACTGTCACAATATGCAGAGTTAGAATAAAGGAAACTAGAAGGAGATATAAAACAAACCGCGGAGTCCTTAATAGATCCATCTTCATCAACAACTTGTTCTATCGCTTTAATTAAAGATCGATTGATCACAAATTCCATTATCTGCAAGCATGTGTAGGTAGGTAAAGAAAGCCAGAAATATAGTAACAATTAATTACAGAAAATGAGGTTTATTCAAATTCAAAGGCTTATTTCACCATTTACCACTTCTGTAAGAGGCATGAAACGACTGTGCCAATCTTTGTCCTCTTTAATTGCAGCCTTGAGATCACCCTGCAAGGTCTCAGCACACTGCAGAAGAGATACAATTGCTTGTGCCTCATAGCCACTCACTGCTATACTTCTCCGGGCATGTTGAATTGCCGTTTTTACCTACAGGAACCTTGAATCAACAACTAGGCAGGAAAAAAACTACAAATATGAAAAGCAGTCTTTTGTTCAATTGTTAGAAACTATTATAAAATGAACCATCTTTTATACACTGATTACTGACCAGCATAGCATCAAGGTGCCCCAAGTGCAATCTGAAACTTCCATGCTTGCGCATTTCAACAGCAGCATTGGTTTCCTTTAGAAGTGCGAGACTTTCCTCAAAAGTTCGATTCAGAGACCAAAGCTGGTCCTGTCACATGAACACCCCACAACACAATGGAGTAAAATACAAAAAAGTTATAATCTCATTATTTAGATATTTGAAAAAAAAAAAAAAAAAAAAACTGATTTTGGACCTATTTGTTTCCCACCAGGAATCAACTTCTTACACTGTCCAGTATTCATAGTAAAATCTATTACTAAGGTTAATTTAAACACAAATTTAAAATGCATGATCAATTATATCAAAGTCAAATCTATCCAACTTTACATGTTTGATTTGACCTCAAGTCATCCAAAATCACGTTGAAATACCACCTTACGTGAATTTAGGAAAATGTCCACAGGTTTCAAAAAGGGTTAAGAAATTAATTATGGTTTCAAAACTGATTCTGAGATGAAGAAACTTTAGGTGGATTTAGTATTTGAGCAGAAGTTTTATGATAAGTTTTTCTATTAACTTAATTTCAGACTAAATACACTCAAACATAAATCACTTCCCTCCAAAATCAATTATAATCATAATCAATTTTACAAACACAAAAATGAAATGAACACTTGGTCTTAAACTCCAACAAATTAAACGGAACAAAATAAAATACACTCTATCATAGTTTAAACAATCCAATCAAACACAACATAATTTCATTTAAAAGAATCCAAAGAACCAAACAAAACAAAAGTAGAAAAAGGAACCTTGAGGGCTTGACGACCCAAAGAAGTGGTGGCGAAGGAAGCGACCAAATCGCAAAGCTTGTCCCATTCAAGCACTCTCAAGCTATCACGGTGAATGGAAGCTGACACCCTTTGTCTTTGCCAATGTCTCTGCTTCCATTTGTTAACGCTGATAACAGGAAAAGCAGATATGGTTATGCTCAAAGATAGCATTTTTATGTTATGGGTATTTTCATTTTACAATTGGGTTCTCAAGATTGCACGGTGTTGTTGCTGATACGAGGAACAGAGGAAGCAACACCACAACACCACAACACTTGGAGCTTCGTGGATTACAACAATAGTGAATGGTTACAGGAATCAAATATAACATGAGGGAGTGAATTAAAATTTTAAAATAATTATGTGTTATTTTTTATACCTTTCTATCAAGTTATTTTAAATGATATTGCTTTTAATCATTATTCTTTAACATAACAAGAATATTTTAGGATTTTTTTTTAAACGATGAGAGTTTTTTAGGGGTTCTTAACATTTTTTTAAAATTTATTATTTTGATATGTATTTCTAAATTAGTTCAATATTTTTTTAATAGAATTATCAATAGTTAAAATAATTTATATTATAATATAAATTAATTTTATAAGTTTAAATTATTTTTTTCTCAAATTTTAATTATATAAAATAATTAATATACTCAAAAAAAATTATTTATATGAATTTAATTGTATAATATAAATAGTTATGATTGGTTAATTAGCGACAATATACCTTAAAGTAAAAATAAGAAATGAGTTCTAACTTTTTGAGACAAGAACCGATTATGGAATCAGATGAAATAATTTATTTCAATTATAAATAATTTAATCACCAGGTATACAATTTTTAATTTTATTGATTGATTTTTAATGAAATTTGAAGATAAAAAACTATAATAGATAAATTTATCCATCCGAATTATTATGTTTCATTCACTGAAATTCTATAATCAAGAATATTTTATATTAAAATTATAACAAAATTTAATTTTTTGTTATAATAATTTCGGTAATGATAGTAAGTTTCAAATTTTAATTAAAGACATGGTTAAATTAATTATTTAATTTAATAATAAATATGATAAAAATAAAAAATAAACTTTAATTTAAAATTAAAATTAACTATATAAATTATTGAATCTTAGATATGCATATTCATCTTTAATATTAAAAATAGCATTGATAAAAGAAATATAAAATATAAAAATTAAACAGATATTTTTAAATTTTGTCCATTCATAATAACGTAATTAAACTTATATTATATCTTATTTAAAAAAATTGAATAGGACATGATGATATAAAGGTTCAATGGACTTGAATAGGCTCAAATGGTTCAATATTAAGTACACGCTTTTGTATTATATTCATTATATATGCAAGAAAATTTTAATAGATCTAATTATTTACTTTGTGCTCAGGGTTTGATCAAATTTATTTTTTATTTATATAATTTAAAAGTGACTATTTTAATTTTTTGTAGGTTTTAGGATGATTTTTTTAGTCTCTTTTAATTTATATTTTGATTCCTTTATGTACTTTCCATCAAGATTTGCACGAACATGCTGAACTGATAAGTCATTTCTTACTTTTGATGGAACTCTAAATTCATAAATTATAACATGTCATGCACATTGCAGTTAAAGAGATTTTCATTTTTGCGATTTTAAATAATTGCTTTTTGGATTTGTGATTTCAATTACTTTTTGGTTTTGATCTGCTTCTATTATTGACATTGGTAACAGCAAAGATAAGATAAGGGAGATTGAGAAACCGTGTGGTGTTTGCATTGCATTTATGATTTAGAAATGAGAATTTGATTCTCACTGTATCAAAGGATCAGATTCACAACTTGTTTTATTGCGTTTCATTCCATGAATATATACTTTAGAAATAAGTATAACTACGAAATTTATCAGAAATATTTATAAATTCCATGTGTTGATATGATTATTTTCTTTTGGACGATCATTCAGAGTGAAAATTGTTTTTGCTAAGATTTTTTTTTGTTGAAGCATTTGATCTTGTTTAGCATTTACTCAATTGTTTGTCACGTCACATTTATCCTGATTTTTTCATTCTCCTTCTGTGCTTGTTCTCGTTTATTTATAAATTCCTTAACAATAATGAAAATTAAACTAGTGTGCTTTTTTTTTTTTTTTGGCTTACCAATTAGACTAAATTTTTTTTCTGTGAAATGAAGAAAAACCATATACTGATTAATTAATTCTCTTTTGTTTTATGTTAATTGAGAATGAAAATTATCTTTGTTGCTGTTTTGATTATTGAGAAGAGTATTACTTTATCTTCACATGGATCCATCTTCATTTGTCTAGGTTAATTATCAAGTCTAATCATCTACTCTTATCAGCAGAAAAACTTTCAATACAAGAAATTTCCTTAAGATAAGTCCACCCACCATTCATTCTTATCAAAAAAGATATTCAATATAAAAGATTCCTTTAAGATAGATCTACTAAACTTAAGTTCATCTCTAATTATTATTTTATTCATCTAAATCACTGACTAAGTTAAACTACGTGCTTTAGAATATTATTTATTCATTGGGAGGATTTTGCCAAGTCGATAGATCACCTGTTTTGATATGATAGGTGGTAGATGATCATTGAAAATCAACATTTTCTACTTGGTGATTGATGTTCACTAAAATACATATTTAATCATTGTTTCACACACATAACACAATCGTCAAGTCAAACTATAGTTCTATTATTCCACTTATTGATATCGAGGATGACTTCACACACTTAACATCCAACATTAGTACGATGTTGTTTACTTTAAATTTGTCTTTTTAAAATTTCATCGACCTCTTACTAACTAAGAAAAGAATTGAAAATGTTTATGAAACTTGGACTGGGACTTCAACTATACCCAACATTGGGAAATTTGATTTGTTATCAATTTTGTCAAGTAACGACTTCCTTATTCTTTGTCAGTGTTTCAATTGCTCACAAGCTAGGATCATGGTCCATATGTCCAAATAGAGTTATGGGCTACATATATTCTTCAAGATTTGAGGTTATAACTGCAAATATGCATAAAGAATTGGATTCCATGACCGCTATCCATCTTTCTCACACAACACAGAAAATCAACTCTGTTTGGCAATGGTTTCCAATGCAGACCAAGAATCAATGACCCAAAACTCAGGTGCACCCTTTTTTAGGTACAATTCACCACTGATCCAAGTGATCCTGATAGCACTGGTATGCTTCTGCTGCCCCGGCATGTTCAACGCCCTCTCAGGAATGGGTGGTGGAGGCCAAGTGAGCCACACTGCTTCCAACAACTCCCTCACTGCTCTCTATGCCGCTTTCTCCATCTCCGGCATCCTCGGCGGCGCCATCTACAACATCCTCGGACCTCACCTCACACTCCTCGCAGGTTGTTCCACCTATGTCTTTTATACAAGTTCCTTCCTTTACTACAATCATTATCACCACCAAGTTTTTGCCGTGGTTGCCGGCGCACTCCTAGGCTTAGGAGCAGGCCTATTGTGGGCAGCACAAGGAGCAATTATGACATCTTACCCTCCAAGAAACAGAAAAGGAACTTATATTTCTATTTTTTGGAGCATCTTCAACATGGGTGGTGTTATTGGTGGCTTGATTCCTTTCATCTTGAATTACCATCATAGTGAGGCTCATTCTGTGAATGATGCAACGTATATTGGTTTCATGCTTTTCATGTCATTGGGAACACTTTTGTCTTTGGCAATTTTGCCTGCATCTAAGGTTGTCCGTGATGATGGTAGTAATTGCACTAATGTGTTGTATTCTAATGTGAAAACAGAGTTTTTGGAGATTCTCAAGTTGTTTTCTGATTGGAAAGTGCTTCTTATGGTTCCTGCTGCATGGTCTAGTAACTTTTTTTACCCTTACCAGTTCAATGATGTGAATGGGGTGTTGTTTAACTTGAGGACTAGAGGGTTGAACAGTGTGTTTTATTGGGGGGCTCAGATGTTGGGTTCGGTTGGGATTGGTTATGTGATGGATTTTAGTTTTGAGCGGAGAAGGGTGAGGGGGATGGTGGGAGTTGTGGTTGTTGCTGTTGTTGGGACTGCGATTTGGGGTGGTGGACTTGTTAATCAGATTGGTTATTCTGAAAATAATTTGCCTGAAAAGTTGGATTTTAAGGACTCAGGTTCTCATGTTGCTGGGCCCTTTGTTTTGTATTGTAGTTTTGGGTTGCTAGATGCCATGTTTCAAAGCTTGGTTTATTGGATTATTGGAGCCCTGGCTGATGATTCTGAAATTCTTAGCAGGTAAACTAATTTTGACTAATTCTCAGGTATGCTATCAGAGAAATGTTTCAATTAGCCTTTACAGACAAATTAGTTAACTGGTTATGTATTCATGTTAGGTGAGCAGCATTTTTGATGTAATAATGTATAGTGTGTATAATTTCACAAATAACACTATGTAATATTGATGATTTTTATTTCTAGAAAGAAATTAATATCAATCAAAAGTGACAATGTATTAAAAAGTACAAATAACATTTATCTCTTGCATACTAGCCCATCATCTTTACTGAAAATTAAGCCTTTGTATAAAACCTAATTTTCTCATGATAAATATTAATTGTTCATTTCTTTTAAACAAGACTCCAATTTCATAAATTTGAACCTATCTTTTCATTTATATATCTTCTCCCAATTACTAGATCAACTTTATCATTCATTTGCATATGGTATGATAATAATCTAATAATAAATAATTTGATAAATTCAACCATAATTTTATATTTTCTGCTCAACTTTATATTATGGAATGGGTGTGCATGTGGCAACCCCATAGTTGCTTGCTTGAAAAAAAAGTAAACTTGGAAGCATAATTGTTTGTTGTATGTGGCTGGAAACATAATGAAAGCAGGTACAGTGGGTTATTTAAAGGAATACAGAGTGCAGGGGCAGCAGTTGCGTGGCAAGTAGATGAACACAAAGTGTGTTTCATGACCCAATTGATTATGAATTGGGTGCTCACTACAATAAGCTATCCATTACTCTTTCTTTTGGTCATGTTGGCTGTGAAAGATCAAACCTCAACTCAACCATGACATCAAATTCAAATGTCCATCTATATTTTGTTAATCAAAGGGGAACTCATTTGTATAAGGGAAAATTTTCCTTAACCTCACAGGGTTTGTTCATTGACCCATTCATCTATACCATTTATTTTCAATAGCCTGTTATATCACTGTGTCTATGCATAAAAACTTCATCTGCCTTATTTTCAATCTTCTTCAAGTTAATCTTTTCTTTATATAACCAACGGATCATTACCCTTTTAGTATATATAACATTTTTATTTTTTTATATTTTAACTTATACTTTTTAATATTTTTTTATTAATTAAGTTTAACTAATCGAATTGTTTATTTTTTTTTTAAATAAAATCTCATATAAAATAACATACAATTTTAAAACTATTTATTGTTTAATATATAATACGATAATAAAAATATGATTAAAAAATTCAAATTATATATATATATATATATATATATATATATATATGTATTTATATCCCTTGATAGATTTTATTTCATGATGATTTACCCAATTTATATTATTTTTTTAATATATATATATATTACATTTTATTCTCTTTATAATTTTTTTTTAAGTTAAAAATAATTTTAGAGATAAAATATTTTTTATATTATTCTATCACGGGAAATTTAAATATTACATTTTCTAATTTTCAATGTTGAAGTATATCCCTTGATAGATTTTATTTCATGATGATTTACCCAATTTATATTATGTTTTTAATATATATATATATATATATATATATACATTTTATTCTCTTTATAATTTTTTTAAGTTAAAAATAATTTTAGAGATAAAATATTTTTTATATTATTCTATCACGGGAAATTTAAATATTACATTTTCTAATTTTCAATGTTGAAGTAAAAAAGATAAATTTAAATAATATATTTAAATTATATACTAATTAAAAAAAATTATACCATATAATTAGTCTACAGATCTATAACGATTTTCATAACAAAAAAATAAATAAAAACTATTGAACATAAAAAATAATACAGAAGTATTATACTACATTAATAATTTATAGATAAATAAAAAAAAATTATATAACAAAAAAAAATAAAAAAAATTAAGTACCAAAAATAAAAAAGAAATATTATGCTGCATTATTAATATATAAATGTATCAAATGTTTCAATTGATTTTTTTATTATTATTATTATACATAAAAAACAAAAAAAATACTATACTATATTGTTAGTCTATATATATATATATATATAATATTATGCTACATTATTATTATTTTTTTATTAAAGATACTAGTTTTTTTAATATAATCCAAAAAAACAGAGTAGTTTTGAGTGGGCAAAGAAGAGAAATAAAAAAACCAAACCCAACTATTTTCACCTCTCCATAGCCAACATACAAAGATTCTTTTCTTATTCTTTTTTTCCTTCCCTTTTTCTTCGTTAACACAAAACCCCCAATTTCCTCAATTAGGGTTCAATCCATTTCCAATCTTCCAAAAATTCCCAAAATACCAAAACTTTCCCCAATTGGGTCATCAATTCCCTTTTCGCGAGCCTTCGTAGCTCGCGATCTAGGAATCAAATCATGCCAAAATCCTCACCAACTCTTTGCCTACTCCCCGCCGTCGCGATCTTCGCGCTATGCATGATCCTACCCATCGCCGCCGCCGATCCCGAAGACTCCTCCGTTCTCCGGCTGCCGTCTGAGGGGCAGATCCTGTGCCCCAAAACGACAACAACGCCGTCGTCGTTGTCCTGTCCCGCGAAGTGCTTCCGCACCGATCCGGTGTGCGGTGCGGACGGCGTGACATACTGGTGCGGTTGCCCGGAGGCGGCGTGCGCCGGTGTCGAAGTCGCGAAATTAGGGTTCTGTGATGTGGGGAATGGAGGGTCCGTTCCGATTCCTGGGCAGGCTCTGCTTTTGGTTCACATTGTGTGGCTCATTGTGTTGGGGTTCTCTGTGTTATTTGGTCTTTTTTAGTTAAATGGGGATTCTGTATTGTATCTATGATGATGATGATTAAAAGGTGTTGTTGTTTTGGTTCTTTTGCAATTCTTTGAGGGTTCTTTTGTAAATTGACCACACGGCCATTCTTGTATTGTATTGTATTGTATTTATTCATGTTTTTTTTTTTCCAAGGGTGCATTCACATGTACTGAAGCTGGGTTGTCAAATAGCTATTTATTTTTGGCTTGGCTACATTTAATAAAATTTCAAATATATATTGTGAAAGGAATTTCCAATAGTTGTATGATAGCTTATACTACATAAGGTACCCCAATAACCCATACAAGTATCATACTATCTCCTAATATTGAGTTATATTTCTTTTTCAAATAATAATTTCGATATTTCTTTTATATTTTATGATTTCCTTTCTTGTTTAATTAGGATCAAAATCAAATTAAATCCAGTTTTTTGATGTTTGTTTTGTATGTATCTTTTCTATGAAAGCATTAAAAATGTATTATCCTTGTCAATATATATACATATATATATACACCTCTGTGTGTGTGTGTGTTGTGTTGTGTTGTATTCTCTTAGAAAAGTACAACATTGTAGCATCTGTTTTGACGCTTATGAGTTTTGTTGGTTACCAGCAATGAAGCCTTTGAAAATGCATGTTTGGAGTTTGATGAAGTGAATTTGAAGCCAACTTACAAGGTTCTTTGGGGTGTACCAGGTGAGCACTATTTGACACATGAATAATAAAAATGAGTTCAAGTTTGTTGATGCATGTTTCACTTGCTTTTAAATGCATTAGTTCCTCATTCAATTGTAAATGAACCGTGGTCAAACTAATAATAATTAAAAGGTTGACCAATTGCATGAGGTTCCCACCTAGTGGGTTCTATGGAAGATAGATGCACAGTTTTATCCCATTGGGTGAAGAGGTTGTTATTTTATCTGAACACATGTTCGATGCACAGCAAATAACAATTGTTAGCTGAGCAATGGTAAAAAACGTGGTCAAAAAGGTCATAACGTGAGTGATTCACATGGTTCAATATTCAGTAGAAATTTGTGTTTTTGGTGAAAAATAGCTTGAAATGGTCATCAATAAAACCATGGGTGATTCATTCTGTTCAGAATGCCTTGCATTTGGTTCACAATGATTCAATTGATACTTTTTAAACTAAAGTTTTATTTGGTCATCAATTAAATGGTCACTTTGTATAATTCAGGATAGTTTGCACCTAGCTTAGTAGTTAAATGGTCGGTTCTAATAATAACAGTTTAAGAGGCTGGACCAACCTGTTGATGAACCAGTTTCTGGTTTAACCAATCCTGCCCCGTCTTTTAGTTGTGATATATTCTGGGAGAAGCAGTGTATTAAATTTTATGTTCTTAACAGGAAATGGCATAATTCATGGATCATTGTAAATAAATGTCATATTTAGTAGACACTTAACTATGTAACTCAAAATGAGATTTTCATTGTAGGGCGCTCAAATGCAATAAATATTGCCGAGAGATTGGGACTACCATCTGTTGTTGTAGATACTGCTCGTAAGTTATATGGTTCTGCTAGTGCAGAGATAGATGAGGTATGTGTAGTTTGTAATATACCTCAATTGTATTTATTATTGTTAATGGTGGTGTATGATATTCTCTGATTTCTATTTTTCTTATTTTTGTAGAACTTTAAGTAATGAATAGACCATTGATTTTAGGCCTTGAACTTGATGCTAAACTGGATATTTTGGTAGGTTTCTTTCAGGGATATCAGATAAAAATTAGAATTATACAGGGCTCTGCACCTCCATCGCTCTCCACCTAATAATCAAATCTAATTTTTTTCAATGTATTACAGATATTTCAGTTGTTTCAACATAGTTTATTTTTCATGTAGGTAATAACTGATATGGAAAGGTTTAAACAAGATTACCAAGAGCTATTGGATGAAGCGCAACATTATCTGAAGTGAGACTGTATGCTTTTAAAATTAAATTCATTACATGCTTTATCCCCCTTGTACTTGTATTTCACATGCAGTTTAGGGAAAGGTCATTTCCTGATGATAAACATAGGCACTTGTTTCTATATCTAACAGATGATGGAGTAAGCTCATTCAGTCCTTAATGTATTTAAGGAAAAATGGATAACCTAATCAAATTCACATGTTGTGTTATGTTCTTGATTTTAATGTTTATTTTTCTGTTATTATCCGAATGCTCAATACCTGTAACAACTTCCATCTGTTTGAATAATTGTAGAGTACTTTGTGTTAGACTGGCCACCTCTAAATTTTATTAAGCCCTGTACTCTTCTATGTAATGGATACATTGAAATTGGGAGGATTCATTTATCAGAGCATTGAACCAACCAATATTTAATGACAAGTAATGATTTTTAAAAAAATACTAAGAGTCTGTGCTATGTATTACTCAGATAATCCATTCCATGAATAAAATTTATTTTGAAAACATCATCCAAATAAAATTATTCAGATTCTTGTTGTAGGGTCTAACCAGATTGCAAGAATGAGGAAGGTGGAGGGAAGAAATGTTAATATATCATATTCCCATTACTTGTAGTATGATAACTAATTGTGCAAAATTTCTTTATAATTGACTTAACTTTCTTAATTGCCACATGCGACTGGGTAAAACTAGTTCTTCTTTTTCTCAGCTGGTAATAATTAATTCTTGTAGATAATTATTAACAAGATCCAACATACCTTTAGAGCATCTGTAAATTTTTAATTAGGATTTTTTTTTCCCTTCTTTTGTTCGTAATTTTAGGCACTCCAGAGGACTTTACAATAGTCTACTGAACACCAAAAGGAAGATCATGGACTGTTTTACAATTTGTTAGGTGCCCTTTATTTTGGTACACTATTTCATATGATTACTTAATTGAGCTAATTTGTTTGTATTATCTATTTTGGGCTTTTTGCTACTGTTGTAGGTGGAATATCACTGCACCCTCTCCAAGAAGATACTAACAGATTCCTATTATGTTCTTTGATTCTTTATTTAAGAAAACACCTTCCACACCCTCCTAAAAATCTATTGATGAAAAGGGAGCATGGTGTGACCTAAACAGGTTGTGGTAAAGATTCCACACTTTTGATATATAAAGTATGTTTACTTTTTCCTAGCACGATTTTCTAGTGTGTTTGATTACGCTTCAAAATGTACGAGACATCTTTCCGGAAACAATATAGTGTAGCTTCAACATTTTTTAAGATGTGGTTTTGCACTTCTCAGTGCTGAGTGCGTATTTAGATATCAGTTATGTTCAATGTAACAAGCTTTTATCTTAAAGCAATAAAGAGTTGTTTCTGCATTTTTGTTTTGGAAAGTGAAAAAAAAAAAAAAAAAAAACACTGCTAAACGTGGTTTCAACACGAAACCAAACAAGCCTGTCCGAACATGTGTGGTTCATATTTATGTTTCAATTAGGAGATTGAAAAAGTAATTTTACCTCCACATGAACAAGTTCTTACCTCTTCATTTTGTGCTTTGATATATGAAAATGTGTATTTGTATTTGCAAAAGTACATTTTTAGTTTTTATCCAAGCATAATAGTACCTCTAGTGTTGTTGCTTCCATCATCTGCATTAGTTATGCTTTTTTTAGTGGTATTGTGGAGAGAAAGGAGTAATTCTGTGGCTTTAGTAACTAGGCATGGGATATACAGTAAACCAAAATGGATTTAAGGTTTAAAACATATTTTATCTAAGTGGCCAAGTTGGAGACAATTTACCTACTTGACTTTATTATAAAATAATGCTGATCAAATTAAAATACAAAACTGTTGAATTCAAAACTTCCACGTAGTTGGTGGAACTATAATCATCAAGCACTAAAGTTTCAAGAAAATAAACAATTGAGAAGGAGAGTTTGATATACTAGGTTTTGTGTTTTTGCAGCTGCAAATGGCATTTCATTTTGTTTAATATTAGTTATATGTTGCGGTTGGAATCTTCAAAATTTACTAATAATTTTTTTTTTCTTTTGGGTAAGATTATAATCAGATTATTTTTCCCTTACAAAAAATACTCAAGATGCTTTTTCTTGAGTTGTTTTTTTAGTTTGTAATACGAATGGCATCAATATCTTTTCCATAAACTAATGAGTATGCAAGAAATGTAATATCATACTTTAGTGGAACTAGCATTTTCTTTTTGAATTTGCTTCATGTTTTGACTCGGCTTCTTAAAAAAAAATATATGGCACAGAACGAGGTATTCCACTTTACATCACACCCCACCAATGGAATTTGCTTTTGTACTATCTAGCATTGTTTATTTGTTCTACATCATACAACACTAATGTTAACGTGCAAAGATTCAATTAAAATTTTATGATGTTAGCAGTGCTTGATAAATTTGAATAATTTATTTAAGGCAATAGACCATAGTTTCTGGCAACTCCTCACAATAAAGAAGAGCAGAATAATAGTAGATATCAGAAGTTATGTAATAGAATTTAAAAGAACTAGAGACAGAGAAAAAAAATGAGGTGAAAATAAAATTAAAGTGTAGCTCATTCCACCCTTACTAGAAATATATTGAATCTAACTCAGATAAAAATTGTAACATATTGTCATAACAAATCACTATTTTCTTATCACATCACTGCTTGATGATTTGGTTTAGTCTTATCTCACCAAGTTACAAGCATTATTTTGAAAGTATGGGTGATGTGATAAGAAAATAGTGATGAGTTTCCAAGCACTCTGTAGGCAATCTATAAAGAAATAAAGTTTGAAAGTTGTTGATTAGGAAAAATAGAGGGGGCTAACAATAAAACTATGAAACACCAAGAAGAAGAGAAAGAGAAAGAGAAGGCACTAAAAATGAAGTTTGTGCATCTCAAATTTCATCATTTATTTTTAAGTAGTAAAATTTTAACACTTCAGTCATTTAATATCAAGAACTATGAATCCAATCATATGTGAAGGGACATCGTGAGTATGAAATTTGATAACAAAAAACCGGAGGGGTGTGCTTTAGAAAAGAGAAGAGTACAAAAATTGGGACTTACCATAAAATGAATAAAGCCTGAAAGTTATATTTTTCCTAATCTGTAATTATAACTCTTAAAACATACAAAATGCTACTATAAACATGGCACAGGACTTATCTCTGAAATTTATAATTTCCTTCTACCCTTCCTATCTTTAAAACAGGACCAAATTAGTGTCAGGGTCACTTCCTATTCCTAACATCTGATATTGTATTTATTACAATATAAAAAGAGACATGTATCAGAAGGGGAAACATTTCCCAAGTGATGATTATTCCCTGAAGGGGGAAGGGGGAGGTAAGAGAAGTGAAGTTTCATCTCACAAGTGATAACGATACTTAATCTAATTTCCTTCAGGCAAAACAATAGAGTTATTACTTATTACAAAAGCTAGGAATCACTAGATCATTAAGTAGATTGCATCTCTTCCTTGTTCCTATACATCTAGAACATTGAAGTGCAAGAATGTAAGAACCCAGTTGCAGGCTGAAACAAATAAGTTTCCCTCTGTAATTATGTCTCCTATAACTAGAAATAGTCCAGTAATTTACAATGAATTTGCAATAATGTGACCGCACAAAGGCGCAAAATTACACATTTTCACAAGCCTCTTCTCTCATGGTTGAAAGCTGTAACTCCATATACATATAACTTCAGAAAAATTGGTATGTCAGAACACAAACTACACATGAGACTGCATCTCCTGTGAAAAGAGAGCGCTGAACTGGCTTAGATAACTCACGCTATGATTAGTGAGATTAAAATTTAACCAGTAATTGCAGGTAATTTGTGATTGAGGAACAAAAACAAATTGCAAAAAACTGAGAAATCTCTGAGACACTCCTTGGAAGCCAGATATTCAGTGCTCCAAAACTTTGAGGCCAAATTTTCAGTGCTCCAAAACTTTGAGGCCAAATTTTCAGTGCTCCAAAACTTTGATCTTATCAAGATAGGTATTCATGCGATTAGTATCATCAGCAGAGAATCGATCACCAACCATGAGTTTGAACTGCTCAAATTTTGATTCTTCACACTTCAAGGCAGCATTTCTACAAGCCCTTATACTTCCTGAACCAGTAGGTAACATCATATCAGGATTTGCTTGTTCAACGTCAAATCTTTAAGTGAAAGAATAAGATGAAAATCATGCATATATGGCCAATGGCTAGATGCAATCAAATTGATTAAAAAATATCATTAATATTTGGAGTTTCATTAATATTACTTTACACATAATGTTTTATAAATCAACCCAATCTATATCCTCCTAAAAGGAAAGTAAGGATATCAATGCAGAACTACTCTATATCTATGTATCTATATATAATATACAAAACACAATCCATATTTAGCCAACCATTGCATATATTAATTACCGCAAACCAATATTCCTCCAAAATGTTCACTCCCCTCTTTACAGGAAGCCTCATATCCAAAAACTCAATGTTCTTTCTACAGTATTTGGTGGTTTTTTATCGCAATTTTTGAAAATAAATTTCATCATAGCAAGATGGAGCCAATCTACTAATTATAAAATTCCTAGGCATTCTGTTGGGAATGACTTCAGAGCACATAATAAACCTTTACAGGTTTATTATAGGAAGAAAAAGAGGCAAATAAAAAGATAAGGAGTTAGTTGGTGTTAGCGGTGTTTGTCATTAGTTTGTTATATAGCTGTAAAAATGTTTTTTAGTTAGTTAGGAGGCAGGAATTCCTTTATATAGCCCTCCAGCTGTAAATGAAAGATCATTTTTAGAAAATATTCATTCAAACTGGTTAGGCAGTGAGAAAATGAGAGTGCTCCTTTTGGGGGTAAATTTGTTTACCTTGTTCATTTGTACTTTTCAATTTCTTGGGTAATAAAATGGGAAGATTTCTGTGTTGATTCACTTGCGAAGGAGAATTTTCAATTGCTGGGTTTTCAAGTTTTCAATCTCAAAAAGAGATACCTAACACATTCATTCTATCATAATTGAATGATAAACTTGAGTAACACTGAGACAGTATAATAAACATGGACTTTTAGACAAAAGTAGTGTCCTGCATAACAGGATTTGGCGATCTCAAATACTAAAACAAGCTCTGGACCAATATATTCTCTTTATCTGAACACAGAACTAATCACCCGAGGAACAGAGAACCATCTAACAATTTTTTTGGAGCACATAGATGACAGACCTAAGGATCAAACCGAATAACAACAAAGAAGCAATATCAAAATGCAAAATTTACTAGAATTTCTCAAATTTCTTTCCCCCAAAAGATATTATTCAACACACTAATTTTGTCAGGTTTTTAATCCCAATATTTTCCCAAAAGAATTCACAAAATAATAACAATAATATATATATAAATTAAAAGAAGAACCACTGAAACAAATCCTTTACCAGATAAATCCAGCAAGTTAAACATAACTGGGTAGTTTCCAATATTTGTAACCATTGTAATGGCAGCCCATACTTTCTGATATTCCTCCCTTGAAGCCCTAATTATACACACATTAGTAATTGGATTCACGTACTTAACTGCACACAGATTAAAACTATTATCAAATCTTAGAAATTGCATTAGAATTATATAAAAAATAAAAAAAAAATCATGAAATTAAACATTTTACGACTTACCCTGGAATGATCCTAATGATGAAGACAAACCACACTCTCCAAAATTGACCAATATACTGTCCCTTATAGCTTTGGACACATTAAACTGTGTAATTATAACAGAATCATTACCCCCTTTGTCTCTATTAGGGTTCAAGAAAACCTCCATCACCATGTATCTGTTTTTGAACCCAACCATGATCCTTTACCCTCGCAGTAATCAATTATTCGAATTCTGATAGCAGAATCTAAATCCGCTACCAAGAAAAACGATTATCAAACCCTAAAAGATAAGATCCGATTGCAATATACGGGTGGCAAAATGAACTTACACGCTCTTCAACAAAAGATATGCTACCCAAAAACACTTCTTCCTCAGTACCTACAAAAACAAAGAGAAACCCAAAAAAACAAAAAAAAAAATGAACTTTCTCTCTCCGAAACACTCACACACACTTTCTCTCTCTCTCTGCAGAACCTAAGCAAAACTAAGAAATGACACGAGCAAGGAAACGAGGGAGAATGGGTTTGGGTATTTATAGAAAGGTGGTAATGATGGTGAGTGTGCACTTGTGGGAACACACACCAACGTAGGACAAAATTAACTACCCGAAATGCGCGATAAATTTCGGGCAAATTGTGACCCAAATGCAACACATGTCACTATCGGGTCGGGTCAAATAAGTAGTTGGCAATGTCATCTTCAATTTTGGATTAACTATCGGATCTCAAACTCTAACGCTCTTTCTCAACCCGTCAATTATCAATTATTATTAATGTTTTATAGAAAAAAAATGTTTCATTTTGACCATTGAAAAAAATGTTTGATTAAAAGGTGTTTTTTTTCTTATTTTATATTAATTGGAATTAATTTTCTTTTTACTTGGTTCTATTTTTTATTCTTTTATTTTGGATTGTATTAATTTCGATTTTCAGATTTTTGGGCAAATTTTTAAGAGTTTATGATAAAATTGAAATACATTAAAAAAATAAATTAAGAAATGTAATTTAAAATTGATAATAAATTAAGAAAGAATTCACAAAATAATAACAATAATATATATAGAGAGAGAGAGAAAGTGTGTGTGAGTGTTTCGGAGAGAGAAAGTTCATTTTTTTTTTTTTTTTGGGTTTCTCTTTGTTTTTGTAGGTACTGAGGAAGAAGTGTTTTTGGGTAGCATATCTTTTGTTGAAGAGCGTGTAAGTTCATTTTCCCATCTGGGGTTGGGTGGGTCCATTTAAAAAAAAAAAACAATTTTTTTATTTTGTGTAATTTTGTTTTTGGCAATTTATTGATGGGAAATAATTAAATTTCATGTTTTGCATATCTAATATGGTGGGGGTGGAATTTGTATGTGATAGGAATTATTGTTGTTGATGGAGTGGTTTTTTGTGTATGAGAATTTTGAGTGTTGTATGTGCACATACTTACTCCTTTCACATATCCATTCATAGTAGGGGTTATAAGATGTTGAAGTGGGATGGTTAATTATGAATTCATGTAGTTTGTGTTACTTGTCATGTCTTATGTTGTTTTGTGTCTTAGTTGGCCTTCGTTTAGATCTGCCTCGATGGGGAATTTTGTTTGGCTTGTATAAAATATCACTCTGTTTTGTTTTATTGACACAGGAAGATAGTAAATGTAGGTAATTATTATTTATTTCTTAATGCTTTGTGAATTAGAATTTTAATAAGAAAGCATGTGGGTTTGTTCTTTTTCTGAGCTGTTATATTTCATTTTTGCCATGCTTGTCAAAAGCATAAGTTTGTGTTTGGCTTTCCTGTTTTCATAGGGAAATGGAAAAAGATCTAACCTGATTGATGAAATCAGTTCTCTTATTTAGACACATATTTTAGAACCTTTCTCTGAGAGGTACTGAATAGTTACACAAGAGGGTGGAATTTGTTTATGTTGAGGGAAATTAGTTTACTAGATAAGGTTGGTTGATTATACAAGGTGTGAGTTCTTACATCTCTTTAGACCCAAGTAAGTCAGTTTCTGTTGAGTTTGACTGAATTATGTATTGTTGTGGTGGGCCCTGCAGAAAATTCAGGCAAGGCCTTGAAGTTGGAGTGTATTAGATTGGAATCTCAGAAGTTTCTGTCTGGACTGAAGAAATGGAGGTATATGGCAAACCTATGGTTGCAGCTCCTTCAAATGTTATTTATCTGTCAAGTATTTTGGGCCAAGATGGTCCAATTCCCCTTCACAGATGCAATTGGAAATGTGAAAATGAACATGTTTGTGGGAACATGTATCGCTGCAAGCTAACAGGGCTGACTCACATCTGTGATAAAATCTGTAACCAGAGAATTCTGTATGATAACCATAGCTCACTTTGCCTTGCAAGTGGTCAAATTTTCCCCCTTACTGCAGCTGAGGAACAAGCAGTGAGAGGTGTTCGCAGAAAGCTTGATGCGGAGAATACATCCTCTGATAGTTGTGGTTTTAAGCGTAGACGAGATGCTCAGTTCCATCCTTCCCCTTTTGAGAGATCTTTCTCTGCTGTCAGTCCTATCTGCAGCCAAGTTGGAGATGGCATGGATATGAAATAGATATATCTATTATATAACTGAAAAGACTCTATCATTTCTCTTGTCTCTTTGGAGTATTTTTTTTTTTTCTCCTTTTTTTACTTTTTTTATCAGACGAGTCGTTAACAGAACTTGAACAATTATGGACTATTTATTGGTGGACATGATGTGTCCCCATCTGCTGTAGGAAGAAGTTTATATTTCTATATTAATGTAATGTAGTCTTTTAAGTAGCTTGACTGTTGAATGGGGATTTGAGCAGGGTCTTTGTGCACGACATGCTTGCGACACTTGAATTGACTTAAGTTTTCTGCTAAATCAAGTGAGAAGCTGGCTGTCATAGCTGACTACAGACTTTATTCTGGTCTTTTTATTGCTCAAGTTTGATTTGGAACTCAGTGATACATATATGAGCAATGTACTTGACCGTAACCCTCTTTTAGCTGACTGTCAAGTTTCTAGTGTGTCTGTAATAACAAAGCAGCCCTATTGTTGTATTCCTTATTTCCTTACTGTTACTGTTGTCATGATCTTGTATTCCTTAATTCTGTATGAACAGAAAACAGTTATTTTGACCCTGCTGATAAATCTATTTAGGGTCATATTGATAATCTTGACTTCTGTAGGCCGAGGTTCTCTCCAGTTTGTTATATGAAAACGTTATTGATATGCTATCTGGTGAATCAGTTTTGGTTTTGAAGCTTCACTCTATGTATTTCTGTTACAGGCTCAAGGGAGATGGCTTAGTTCACATTTCTATTCGTCTTTATCTTCTTCTGATATCTTTTCTTTCTGTGATTTGATTAACAGTTGGCCATCTGAGGTTAATGTAACTAGTACAGGTTTCAAAGCATATGCTAGGAAGGATCTTTCAAAACATATATGTCTCAATGCTGAATTAGCTCTTATGATATAGAATTGTTCTATGTTATAACATCAATTACTGATAAATGTCTTTTTTTTCTTGAATGAATGCAGGCAATTGTGACATTTACACGAGTCTTTCTTTGCTGATGTTTGGAGTAGCCGACAGTAAAGGGACTATAAAGAATTTAAAGGCTAAGTAGGTAATCCTAACACTCCAGGATGTCAAAAGAATTGGAGCAAGAACGTTTATGATACTGTACAGATACAGAGACACAACATGGAATGATGATAAATAGGGATGCCTAATATTAATTATTTGTTGACTTTGATATTGTGGTTGACTTCCATTATATGATTTATTTCTTGTAGATGGTGAGGTGACAATGGGGCAAATAAATTAAGGGGGGGCTTATTAGGATACTTATCATCAGCAGCATCAATCTTTCGAACCTGCCTCTTTCAAGGATTGAAAGTAATAAATAACCTGTGATTGAAAATGAGTTCTCTTCCGAAATGCCATGTTAATTGTTTGTGCTAAACTTTATATTTGTGATATGATCTAGGCAGATGTAGGTAATATTTTATCATTTTATTCTGATATTTGGGAAGCTAGAGGATCTGTAGTATTGCTTACGTTTTCGCAATTTTGACATCTTTGTAAGCAAAGTATGTAAATTCGCTTGTAATTATTTTTTATGTTGATCAATCAAGTATAACATTCTAATTATTTTGAAGTTATTGACAATATACAGGAATTAAACTTGTTACTTTTTCTACTTTTCATTCAACAGTATGTTTTTTACTTTCGATACTTTACATTTAACAGTATGTTTAAAAACATTATCGGTAAATAATTATTCTATGAAATATGAGAAGATGTAGCGTATACTTTCAACAAAAATCTATTGGAAAAATAATTTATTAATTACAAAACCTGATTACCGGTAGAGAGAAATTTCTATTCTTTCTCCGAGGTATGGAATTTAAACCAAAAATCAAATGTGCAGAGAAATTGCAATTCTTTTTATTACACGAGGCCATAGAAGTTGCAGTTCTTTTTTAATACACGAGGTGAATAGATTAACAAAAAAAAAAAAAAAAGTATTAGCATAGTTGTATAAACCAAAAAACTAATACCAAAATTCTACTAACTTTATTCCGAAGTTTGTTACTATATACATCAGGTGGGTGGAGGCAATTGGTACAAAATTTAGGCAATTGGTACATGTCAATGTTCTGAAGTCACTGCACAGAGGTCAAGTGTGGTTAGGTGTAGGAAACATGCATAATTTCATACATAAGTTTCCTTTTGTCGTATTGCCTAGTCAATGTACTTTTTATGTAGGAGGAATCCTAGGTCGCTTCTGTATGGGATAATCCTATTTCGTACATGGTTGAATCCCAGTTTTTTTTGACACGATTCTTTGAAGGAAATTCATGATTCTCTTTCTGGTCTAGATTATTTCCTTATTTGTTCAATTTCCCATAAAACAGCATAGGCAAAGAATAGCTTCTAAATTAGGCCATCTACAATAAAAAGAAATACTAAACCCATGTAGCTGGTATTGTGGCTGAGAATTTCACCAAAGCAAAGATTTTGGTTTTGTAATGCCAAAGAAACTCGCAAGTCATAGCTCACAGATTCTTGATACAAATATGGGGAGGATATGTCATTCATGGCACATCAATTCCCCCAAGAACACATAATCATTGAAAATGCCAATAGTGACATCCTTGAAGTTCCCAACTTTACTTGCAATTTTGTTTACTTTCTTGTCTTATTCTCTCTCTTCAATTTTCACCATATCCAACAACTGTCCCTATACTATATGGCCCGGCACGCTCTCCGGTTCTAGCTCACCGGCGCTTCCAACAACCGGATTCCGGCTGGACTCAGGCCAAATGGTGAAACTAACAAGTGTTCCAGGGTGGTCAGGAAGGATATGAGCTAGGACTGGCTGCACATTTGATGAAACAGGAATTGGCAAGTGCCAAACTGGTGATTGTGGTGGAAGGCTGGAATGTGATGGAAATGGTGCAGCTCCTCCTACCTCACTGTTTGAGATAACACTTGGTAAAGGCAGTGATCAAGACTACTGGCTTTTTGACCAGAGTGGGTTTATAAGTAAAACAAATTATAGGTTTGGGTGCCGTTTGATACAAAATATCAAAATGGGCTAGTCGCGGATCGTGTCGCGACTACTTAGTCGCGGACAAATCCGCGACTACCTGTGAGAGCGACACGTGGCAAAAAGTCTACGTGGGGAGCTGACCTGGACTGTAGTCGCGGATATTTCCGCGACTCTCTGTGGTGACGACACGTGGCAAGCCACGTATGGAATGGATGTTGATTGGGTGACACGTGGTGAAGTCGTTGGGATTTACGCGACTTCACCACGTGTCAGAATGTGTGGTGATGGGTGAGTCGCTGGTATTTCCGCGACTCCCCCTGGGTAAGTCGCTGGTCCCCCCGCGACCAGCCTTAAGATGTGCCACGTGTTGCGGTTTTGTTGGCTGCTCCTTGGTCGCGGATATTGTTGCGACTTCGTAGTCCCGCAATTTTCCCTGCGACCACAGCACATTATATATACTCCCTCCGCGCCATTATTCTTCACAATTTCCCAATTATACAAAGAAAAGGTATAAATTTCAGTAATTATTGTCTAATATTTTCCTTGTTTATTCCATTTAATTTTATTTTTTAAATAATAATATGCAATTATAATTTATTTATTTTGTTTTTTTATAGATAAATTGAACTTGCATGGCGCGTACAGTAGTTGTTGTATATGTTAAGGGGAGAGTCACAGAAACTGAGGAAGGAGTAAAATTTGAAGGATCTAGAACGATTATACAAATAGAAAGAAATATTAATTTTATTAGATTAAAAAAAATATTACGTCAAAGATTAAAATTACATGAGAATGAAGTAATAGGATGCATTACAACTAGATATTTTGTAGATAATAAATATGCATTATTTGAATTAGTTGATGATAGTAATGTCAATCTTATGATGACAAATTTTGAACAACCGAGGTTAGGTCATATAGAATTATGTGTAGAAATAGTTATTGCAGGTAGTGCGTCGTCGTTTAATGAAGGTGGTGCATTTGAGTCAAATGTTTGTAGGGCGTACGATGAAGGTGGTACGAGAATAAACTCAAGTGAAGAAGATGAAACTTATATCGTCTCAGATTCTTTCGAAGATTCATCTACTGGTGGTGAAGATTTTGAAGGTGATTTACCTGAATCAGATGATGATGAATTAAATGATGATATTAACAGTGTAGGTATGAACGTTGAAGCAAGTGCGTTACCTGATATAGTAACAGGTGAGATTAATTGTGTATTTATTTTAATTATTTTAAAAGAATGTATTTAATGGTGTGATTATGATATTGTAGGTGACATACAACAACCGTTTTGGCACAATACACCGCATTATACTCAAATAAACTGGGATCACCCTGATGAAGAAGATTTGTTTGGTGTAACTGGTCGTACAAGTTGGGAGGAAGGTGAAGAATTATTTGTGGGATTAGAATTTGAAGATAAAAAAAGTGTTCAAAAGGCTCTAAAACTGTACATGATGAATGTACATCAAATTTTGAAAGTCGTTGAGTCAAAACCACATACGTGTGTCGTTAGATGTCCTGATGTTAGATGTCCTTTTTATATGCGAGCCAGTTTATCAAAATGGACACAAAGATGGAAAGTCGTTCAATGGGGAGGACCACATACTTGTTTAAATGCTAATTTGAGTCAAGATCACGTAAATCTTGATTCTGATTTGATCAGCACGTGCATACTTGGTATGTATTATATTTGTTGTTGAATGATTGTTTATCTGTTATCTTTTCCTAATATTTGATTCTATTGTATACAGGTATGATCAGGGAAGATCCATCAATTAAAGTTGCACTTGTTCAAGAGAGAGTGTCTAGCATTTTCAATTATAAAATTTCTTACAGAAAAGCATGGTTAGGAAAGCAAAAAGCAATGACTATGATATATGGAGATTGGGCTGAGTCATATGCAGAACTTCCTGTGTGGCTTGAATACATGAGAAGATACTTCCAGGTTCATATTATGAAATTTGTGATGATGATTTTTTTGTTCGTAACACTCTCAGTAATGAATTTAGACAATTTGAGTGTGTGTTTTGGATGTACAAGCAATGTGTCGATGCGTTTAAATTTTGTAAGCCTATAATACAAGTGGATGGGACTCACCTGTATGGGAGATATAGAGGAACTTTATTAATAGCAACTTCACAAGATGGAAATGGGAGTGTGCTACCTCTTGCTTTTGCTGTTATTGAAGGGGAAACACTATCAGCTTGGTCGTGGTTCTTAAGGCTGTTACGTCAATACGTGACTGACAAATTAGGGATCTCGATAATTTCTGACAGGCATCGTAGCATAAAGTCAGCCGTAGATGAAGAACTAATAATATATTACGATAATCACTATTAATAATAATAATTCAAATTTTAACAATAATTCAAATTTTAACAATAATTATCTAACCACCTATTTTACATATTACTACTTATAATACTATCTTAAAATCTAACCACCTATTCTAAATATTACTACCTATAATACTATATAAAAAACTAACTACCTATTTTAAATATTCCTGTCTATAATACTATCTTAAAATCTAACCACCTATTTTTAATATTATTCCCTAAAAAACTACCTTTAAATCTAAGTACCTAGAATAACTATAATTTCATCAAGAAAAAAAAATATTAATTTCGAAATTAAAAACTTAAAAATATTTAAAATACCTTCAAGTAGCCAATCTTACACACCCAAGAAAACCCAGCTTCTTCAAGGAGGTCCACGATAGCATCTGGTATGGTGGGTCGTCCTAAATATAGCGGCGGTTTCCTTCGTAACACTAACCGCCTGCATTCTCCACTATTCCACACATGTTGGGAAATGTGACCTTTCTGAAGTCACAATACATCTCCCTCAACTGGACCACACTGAATAACTAATTCATCAGAAGAAGACGAGAATGCCATTGTGAAAAACAAGATTACCCAGAACACTTTTAAGGGAGAAGTAAAAAGAGGGGGAAGTGGAATTTTTTAACTTCCCCCTCCTTTCATAGTGGTCCCGGAGGTGGGGCGCGGGCTGGGGCATGAGGGAGTCGCGATTTTCCTAGCGACCAGGGGTAGTCACTGGAATCTCAGCGACTTCATGACGTCATCATTGCGTGGCGTAGTCGCGCCATTTACAGCGACTACCTACGTCATTATTCAACCCCCCATTCCTCTCGTGACACGTGGCGCAACCAGAGGGAGTCGCTGGAATTGTAGCAACTACGCCACGTGGAACTCCCTGCTTGCCACGTGTCGTCACCACAGAGACTACAGTCCAGGTCAGCTCCCCACGTAGACTTTTTTGCCACGTGTCGCTCTCACAGATAGTCGCGGATTTGTCCGCGACTAGGTAGTCGTGACACGATCCGCGACTAGCCCATTTTGGTATGTTGTTTCAAACGGCACCCAAACCTGTAATTTGTTTTACTTATAAACCCACTCTGGTCAAAAAGCCCAAGACTACTATGATGTGAGCATGGTAGATGGTTACAATCTGCCACTGTTTGTTCAACCACGAGGTGTATATGGTACTGGCCCCTGTAATGCCACAGGTTGTGTCACTGACATCAATAGAGGTAAGAGGTTTTTTAAAAAATTAAGCCATACATTATAACATGATCCATTAATTAGTTTTAGTTATGTTACTCATGTAAAATTATTTCCATTTTGTTCATGTTGTTCTAATACCATAAGATTGGAATGGAGTTACCATGAAATATAGGGAACAAAACAAAAGCAAATCTTACCTATAAGGACCAAAAGTTTAATGTTATAATCAAATTTAGTTTGGTTCCTATATGTCAGTATGTTATTACTCCAATAGAGGATTTTATAATAGTTACATTCAGGAAAGATAAAAGTAAAAATAATTATCTTTGGGACAAAACTTAAATACTGTTCTGTAAATGCTATTTGTGTTTTTTTTTTTCTTTTCTTACAATCAAAATTAGAGTTTTACCTTAGTAACTCACTCGATAAAAGTTTGCTTTAAAAGAATATACAAATTATCAAAGATAAAACTTTAAATATGATTAAAAAACAGTACAACCAGTACCAAAACAGTTTATACAAGTTTGTCCTTATCTTTATGGGTAGTAATTTTTATATACAAAGACCACAGTAGAAATGGATGCAATGTAGGACTAGAATATATTTTAACCATTACATGTAATAGAATTATTAGAGTACTTTTTATTGTCATAAAATGCAATTTTGTAGGTTGTCCAAAAGAACTTCAAGTAGTTGGTGGAGATGGTCTCCAAAGTGGTGTAGTTGGATGCAAGAGTGCCTGTGAGGCATTTGGATCGGATCAGTATTGCTGCAGTGGTGAATTTGCCAACCCAACCACATGTCAACCTTCCTATTATTCCACCCTTTTCAAGCAGGCCTGTCCAAAGGCTTATAGCTATGCATTTGATGATGCCACCAGCACTTTCATCTGCAAAGCTTTTGAATATGACATTGTTTTCTGTCCCAACAGCAAAAGGTATGTATATATCACTTACCCTAACCTTTTCATTCTCTTTCTATTTATTACCACATAGTTGCAAAACAAAATGCTACATGCTCCACTAATTGAACATTTTATATTAACACAACACAGGGTTATAAAACCAAATGGTGCATTTTCTCCTCCACCACCATCAATTGAATGGCCTGATCAGAAGGTTCAGCAGGTCTATTCTTCTTCAGATATTCTATTACCCTTTCCAGGGACAATCCCTCTCTTTGTTGCCACTCTCTCTGTGCATGTAGCAAAGACCCTTGCACTGATATGAGACAATGCCAGAAGAAAATTCCACAAGTGTCTCTTGAAAGGAAGAGAGAAACAAAGGAAAGGCCTAAACTAGGAGATGAAAATTATGAACTGGGAATTTGGAACACATGAGAGATCCTAGGGAAGCAAATATATGAAAAAACAAGTGGGGGCTGAGCAAGAACAAGGCCATCAACTAACCAGCATCTAATCATAACTTCACTTTACCCACTATATATATAACTTGTAAATGCCAAAAACAAAAAATCTTCAGAATAAAATGCAAGTGATGAAGTCATTTGCAATGTAATCAATAATATAAACCATTCTTAGAGTCGTTCTCTCACTGTTCACACAAAGATTTGACAGAAATCCTCTCTAAATTATAAAGATTTTAGTTAAAGATTTCCCTTCAAGACTTTCGTTTTAAGCATGATTAAGTTTTTACTTAAATTAATTTGAGGAAATATACATCAAATATACATTCATTCTATTCTATCAATTTCCAGTTCATAATTAAAATTAAAATTAAAATTCATTCTATTCTATCAATTTCCAATCTACTCCCAATCTAGATACAACCTAAAAATATAAAATTAGAAATGTATAAATGTAATGATCAAAATAAAAAATATGTATTAATTTGAACTCTTGAGTATTTATAATCCAACAGTAGTACTTATAATCCAACAGTAAAACATTGAATAAGATAGAATATTCTGTGCAAATAAATCCTAGTCGAATCAATATTGAATAAGATTATTTACATAACCTTTTGAACATTCTTCAACAGTATTCATAATGCATAATACTTCTTTATTTTGTGCTTTTTCAGTACATGTTCTATGATTTGTGATTATACTTGATAAGGGGTTGAAAATAGAAAACTAAAAATACAAGAACAGATTGTAGATGTTTTATCATTTATCATTTTACTGTTGCTCATACAGTGCCTCTAAGATCACAAATGCCACTTGCAGTTTATCCAAGTTACATTTGCATAATTCTGATACAAAAACTGCAGTTTACTAGTAAAAACAAATTGAACATCACGAATAAACCATTACCAAAGTTGAAGGCCACTCATGCATTGCCAATATTTGCTTCTAACGTATTACTATACTGCCATTAACGAAAACACCTATTTCCCCTGTTTTCGAGGTATTGGCTAGTGGTGTTAGATTTTTAATTGTAATTAGAAATCAAACAAGTTTTTCAGTTTAAAAAACAACAGAGTTTTTAAAATTAATAATCAGACACACCCTTAACAAGACATATTTTAATGGAATATATACAAGTATCTCCTTGTAATAGCTCCAACCTGTACCTTTCTGAAAGACTTTGCAAACCTGATTATATTTATAAAACCTTAAAAGAAGCATGAAATATCATTCATAGTACTCTCAAGATCCTATATCATAACAAAATCTAATGAATATATCCTGAGGCAAATTTTCCCTAAATTTCATCTCCTTTTCCTTTTACTTGGTTAAGACGGAAGTTAACAATACTACAACTTGAGGATATAATCCAACTTTAAAGTCAAACAAGTTCAATATTCTACAAAATCAAGCACTTTCAAGCAAATGAAGTGCCTTCTTTCAAGTTTCAAAATTTCGTCCTTATCATTAATTTCAATACAGACTTCAAACAATGCGAATTTAGTGGTGTTTTTTTTTACCAAAAGCTTCTTATATCTTCAGTAATAACATTTTTCCTGAAAATTACTAAATAAAAAAATTCATGAGTAGATATATTTCAAGATGAGAACACATACATTTCAGCAATGAAAATAAGGAGAGCACATGGGATATCAGTTTTAGGAAAGTGTAACCAAGAGAATCCTTGAGTCATTCCCTAACAGTTCAAAGCACAAAGATTTGACCAACATCCTCTTTAAATTTTAAAGGTTTTAGTTAAAAATTTCCCTTCAATGACTTTTAACCTTGAGGATGTTTAAGTTTTTACTTAAATTAATTTGGATACACTTAGCTAAAGATCAAATCTTTGTTCAAATCACATAGCCAAAATATCACATCCCATAAACAAAACATAAAGAAGCCCAAAATGTTCCAAAGTGGCCAACATAATGCAAGAAACAACAAAACATCAATGTAGCATAGTGTAACCAAAAACCAACTGAATAACATAAATGACCAACAAATCAGATAACAAAGAATCAGAACAGGCAAAACGGTACCAAAAAAGCCAAAAAAAAAAAAAAAACAAATACCTAACAGCGAGATGATTTCAGAGCTTCAACAATCACTTCAACATGCTCTGCAGTGATCCGTGAACGCTTCACAACCAGATCATTCTCTTCATCATGCAAATCCATCCACTCTTTCTCTAACTTCTTTCTCTTGGACTTTTTGAGGAATATCAATCCTCTCTTCAACTCATCTACATTCAATACTTTAGACATTTGCGAAAAAAGCAAATCCCTATCATGATCCCTAGACTCTTCCAATACAACCACTTCATGTCCTCCTTGCATGTCAGTTTCAGGTCTGAGCTTATGCTTTGACTTAGGCTTATTAGGATTTTCACCTTGCTGACTATTGTCAACATCCCACACCTTCTTTGACAACTGGAAGACTTTGTTCTCGTGAGGGTTTGAAATAATATATCTCCGAGAGTTAATCTAAAACCTTTTATTCAACCGATACATCTTGTCTTTCAGTTGTGCGGTTGTGGGGTTCGCCTGCAATTTATCTTTAACAAATGAATGAAAAGACTCGCAGTGAATGGAAGGGTGTTGAAACAAAAGGCCCATTTGGAGAAATTCAATAATAGAGAAAATAACAACACCGAGATTTAACGTGGTTCAGCAATTTGCTTACATCCACGGCTAGAGAGCAACAATAAAATTCCACTATGTCACCGAAGAATTACAAGCTCACTAAGTGTTTCACTCACAACCCAAGACCCAATTACACCCAAGATCACTCTATCTCAAATCTCTCTTAAACTCATAACTCTTCCTCTCACTACTAGAACTCTGTTCTTACTATAGAACCAGAGAATAGAGAGAAAGAATAAGAAGAGAGAACTCCTAGAGTTTCTTTCTTTGTTGGTATGTGTTGGTGTGTGTTTCTAAGCTTAAGTGGAGTTCTATATATAGATGCAAAACTTAGTCTCTCTCACAAATCTATACAATGTGGGACTAATGCATCTTCCTACATGATGTGGGACTAACACAACTAGTGTTCTTGTTTCTTTGTCTTCTAGCCATAATTCATCACAAATCTCCACCTTGGCTGAAAGACTTCCATAGCTTTCCTCTTGCTGCTCTCCCTCTTTAAGGTTTAATTATTGGACACATTAATCAAGTCAGGCAATGTCTGAACTTGATTGTTGTAACTGGTTTCGTCATCATGTCTGCCGGGTTTTCTGTTGTGGGTATCTTCTCAACTCTAACAGTTCTTCTTTCCACGATATCTCTGATAAAGTGCATTCTGACATCAATATGCTTAGTTCTTTCATGATACATAGCATTTTTAGTCAGATGTATAGCACTTTGACTATCGTAGTAGATAGTTGTTTCTACCAGTTGTATACCCAACTCTTCAATTAATCCTCTCACCCAAATAGCTTCTTTTACAAACGCTTCATTGTTGCGATGTACTACTCGTTTCGATTGTAGACAAAGCAACAATCGATTGCAGCGTTGCTTTCCAACTAATAGTACAGCCGCACAATGTAAAGACATACCCAGTGAGTGATCTTCGCTTATCTAGATCTCCGACATAGTCTGAGTCAACATATCCGACAACACTTATCGTGGTGTCATTCTGTTTCTTGTAGACCAAACCAACATCAATAGTACCCTTTAAGTAACGCAAAATCCATTTCACTGCTTTCCAATGGATTTTTCCTGGATTTCCCATATATCTACTCACCACACTCACAGCTTGAGAAATATCAGGCCTAGTGCATACCATAACATACATGAGACTACCAACTGCACTAGCATATGGAACATGAGACATGTGCTCCACCTCCTCCTCAGTTTTCGGTGATAATGCTGCTGAAAGTTTGAAATGAACTGCCAATGGAGTACTGACAGGTTTTGAGCTTTGCATTCCAAAGTGCTCTAATACCTTCTCGATGTATTTCTTTTGTGATAGAAAGAGCATCCCTGTTTTTCTATCTCTGTGAATCTCCATTCCTAGGATTTTCTTTGCAGCTCCTAAATCTTTCATTTCAAACTCTGAACTCAATTGAGCTTTCAAGTTCTTTATCTCAGACATGTTCTTACTGGCAATCAACATGTCATCCACATAGAGGAGTAGATAAATGAATGACCCATCTCTGAGTTTTTGGTAGTACACACAATTATCATGCTCACTTCTACAGTAGCCATTTCCAAACATGAAGGTGTCAAACCTCTTGTACCACTGTCTAGGAGACTGTTTTAGGTCATACAGAGATTTCTTCAACAGGCAAACATGGTCTTCCTTCCCTTGGATTTCAAATCCCTCAGGCTGCTTCATATAGATTTGTTCTTCCAGCTCACCATGCAAGAATGCCGTCTTGACATCTAGTTGCTCAAGTTCTAGATCAAATTGAGCTACGATGGCAAGTAAGATGCGAATTGAGTTGTGTTTTACCACAGGAGAGAAGACTTCATTGAAATCAATACCTTCTCTTTGTGTAAAACCTTTAGCTACCAATCGCGCTTTGAATCTTGCATCTTCTACTCCAGGGGTTCCTTCTTTTTTCTTGAAGACCCATTTGCATCCAACAATTTTCTGAGCCTTCGGCCTTTCAACAAGATCCCAAGTATGATTCTTATGAAGAGATTCAATTTCCTCTGTCATTGCAGTAGTCCATTGGGAAACTTCTTTGCTTTTGATGGCTTCTTGATATTATTGAGGCTCACAATTGTTGATATTATCAGCAACATTTAGAGCGTATGCCACCAGATCAGCATAGCCATACTTTTGAGGAGGTTTTATCTCTCTCCTTTATCTATCTCTAGCCAACTGATACTGCTGCAATTGTGATGTATAAGTATCAATAACTGGGTCTTGTTTTACTTCTTGATCAATTGATTTTTCTTTTGTAGGCTGTAACATTCTCAAAAATTAATTTATGTAAATAACCACGAATATTAAAAACATAGTTAAAATGGTTACTAAAATTTCCATAAAAATTTGGGTATCGTCTGTAGGTATAATTATGGGTATCGTCTATAGATATAATTTATGGGTATCGTCTGTGAGTATCATCTATAGGTATCGTCTGTTGGTATCGTCTGTGGGTATCATCTCGAGTAATCGTCATTGTGTGTCTCTGACGGAAGTATCGATCAAGGCTCGATTTAAAACAAGCACATGATCGAACAAGAATCGATCAAGTGCTCACCCTTCGTAGTCGATTTAAACCAAGACTTCAATTTGAGTTTTGTAACTCGAATTATAGTCTGAATACTGAAACTAGTCATTTCAGTCAATTACCCAACTATCTCACAAAACACTCATAGACTTTGGTTCAATTACAAACTGCACTTATTCCCCACGCAAGGTCAAATTAATTATTCCTAATCTAATTACAATTTTACAACATTTTTAGAAGGTTACAAGTCCTATTACAAATTAAGGAGAAGTTTTGAGTTGCATATTGGATTTAACTTATTTTTTTAAGTCTGTTTGTGCATGGCTGTTGTAACTCTTCTTGTCAAGGATGGTTCTCCATCATTTGTGGAAGTGTTCAATGTTGTAAATGATGTAGATAGCAAAGCACATGGATAAGTCTTCTAGAAGCAAGTAGAAAATTCCAAGTCAAGAAAAGAATAGGAATGCATTAAATGAAGATAAGATAAGCTTTATCTCATGCATTTAATGCCTTAGTTACTTTTAATTAGTTACATATTATTTTATTTCACCTATAAATACAGACCACTATGGACAGTTTTGAGATATCTTGAACCATAGCACACATGCACACAAAATCACCAAAATTCAATTGTTTTCCTTTGGCAAAACCGTGAACTTCCTTTGGCACAATTTCAAAAGTTTTCCACCTTTTCTTCACTTTTCTCTCTCTAACTTTTTCACGGGAGTTTAAGAAAAGAGTGATCTCAAGTCCTTTTCACCTTCAAAATATTTCTCAAAGCTTTCCAAAAAGTAGCCAATAGAAATCAAGGTAAGGGAAGTTTCAGATTCTTTAAAGTTTCAAATTTTCTAAAGGTTATAAATTACTAAACTTTATGAAATTTTGTGATTTAAAGTTTCTAAACTCTTTTATATTTTAATTTGGATATGAGAACTTATTGGTAAATAAAATTATAAGATTCTAAATAGGAGGCTCTGCCACCTTACTTGAAACTTATAAATTTATTACCTATTGTAAAATAATTTCAAAACTTATTTCTAAAGGAGGTTTAACATGGTTTCAGTTGTTCTGAACCTTAAAACCATTCAGCCAAGTTTACTAATTACCAAAACCAATTTGGGCAGCAACTAAAAGTAATTAAAAATAGATCCAATAATTAAAAGTTTATAATGGTTCATTTTCCTATGCTTTGAATTTGGATGACCTTTGCTTTGAATTTGGATGACCTTTGCTATGAGCTTGGATTGACTTATAATATCAATGAGTTGATGATGTTTTAAATGATATTTTAGAATGGGAGGTAAGATTTCATTCATTCATACATGCCTCAAAAGAGGTGGCCTCGGTTAGAGGGACAGATAATAAACTTAATCCGTGCGTCTAAGCGTGATGCTAGACTTGGGGGATTTTTATAGTGAGAATTCATTTAACTCATGATGATCACATGTTTGTTTATGAGATTCTGTGCACCACTGTGAAATCCCAACTGGTCGGTAAGTTTTACGATGATGATGTCGTATTATCTATGATGGTACCACATTGCATATTTTTGGAGTTGAGGTTGGAGCATGCATCATATAGAAATTTCATTTAAGTCATAATTCATTCTTTATTTATTTGATTATGATATGTATCATACTGATATTGTTATATGATATGTATTTTTATTAAGATTTTGGAACTTACCCTTGCGTGTTTGTGTTTGTGGTTTGACACCTGTGATGATCCTAATTATTATTTGGGGGAGCAGATTAACAAGACAATTCTATTTGGAGAGGTGAAGGAAGGATAGCTAACATAAGAATTTTTGTGAATAATGTGTATATTATAGTTATCACAATATTACGTACTCTTGTAACGTTTTGTGAATAACTTTTGATGTATAGTTATGATGTGATCTATGTGATGTGTTTATTTTTTTTTGTGACGTTTGGTTGGTAAGGAAAATTATTTTAAAATTTTATTTAAAGAAATCTAAATAAAGGGAAATATTTTCAAATAATAATAATAAATGAAGAAAAGGAAAATATTTCAACAATGAAATATAGTGGGGCGTTACAGTTGGTATCAGAGCAGTATGTTTTCTAAGACTTGTGAACTTTGAGCTAACCATGCTTTTATTGTGTATTCTGTGATAAAGTAGTAAGATTAGGAGAAATAATATTTTGTGAAATTTTGGAGAAATATTTTCTAACTTATTTTGATTGTTTTTTAGGATCATGAATTTAATTATTAATCACACCTTCTATGTTGTTGATCATTCTGCTACCTGCATGTTTGATGAGAACCAGAGCCAATATATATATTACAGTTTCACAAAGTACCAAACCTATATCGATGAAAATCCTGGTTTTCCAGTCATCACACAAGAAAAATCTGAAATTATTCGAATACCTGAAGATTGGATTCCTGGAGAGGGAAGTTTAAGATGTTTGCAACAATGGAAGATTTACTTTGGCACAGAAGAACCTTTCCCTGGTTCCATTTATAGGGAGGAAGTTTTTGAGAATGGAATTCCTAAAGTTATTTGGGAAGTTCTTGAGGGACCAGGAATTAATCGTTTTGGGTTTATCAATGAAAGGAATATGAGACTTTATGATCCAAGTGATCCAAGTATGATGGAGTAGGTTAAAGGATTAAAGTAACTGTTAATATAAAATATGTAAGCATATTAGGAAGGTAGAAATGTGAAAATGATGGTTGTTTAATATATAAGTGTTTGATAATCAATTTTGAGTAATATTTTTCCGTAATAGATGGCAGGAGGAAACGATAAGGCAATTGCAGAGGCACTTGAAAATATGGCCCAAGCAATTGGAAATCAGAATAGGAACAACAATGAGCAAACTGAATACCGCGGTCTTGAGCGTTTTCAGAAGAATAATCCACCTACTTTTGGAGGTGGATATGATCCTGAAGGTGCTCAACGATGGCTAAGGGAGGTTGAAAAAATATTCCGGGTAATGGGATGTTGTGAAGATAAAAAGGTAATTTTCGCAACTCATATGTTAGTGGAGGAGGCAGAGTATTGGTGGGAAAATACCTGCCAGTATGTAGCAATAGAAGGAGAAACAATAAAATGGGAAGAATTTAAAGAATTGTTTTTAGAAAAATATTTTCCTGAAGATATAAGGAATAAAAAAGAAATGGAGTTTTTGGAATTAAAACAAGGGAACTTAACAGTGGCTGAATATGCGGTCAGGTTTGAGGATCTGGTCAGATATTCTGCACACTATCATGGAAAAGATGGTGAAAGGTCTAAATGTGTTAAATTTTTAAATGGCTTACGTCCTGAAATAAAACAGGCCATAAATTATCAAGGTATTCACCAATTTCCAGTACTTGTAAATATGTGCAGAATATATGATGAGGATTCTCGTGCTAGAGCTGTACATTATAAAAATAAAAATATTGGAGGACCCATTAAAAATAAAAGATTTGGGTTTCAAAATAGAGGAAAACCATACCAAGCTTCTCAAGGATTTAGGGAACGTACTGTTGGGAATTTCTCTAAAGCTCCTATGAAAAATCGTGAGTCTAATCTGGTTAATGTTAAGTGTTTTAAGTGTGGAGAATTTGGACACTATGCATCATCGTGCAACTGGTGTTACAAATGTAACATAAAGGGACATTTAGCAAAAGATTGTCCAGGAAAAGGAAGCAGGCCAGAAAATTCATCTGAAAAACCAAAGGCTCAAGGAAGAATTTTTTTCTCTTAATGGAACTGAGACTTCAGAACCTTTGATTCGAGGTAAATGCTTCATAAGTGAAACTCCTTTAACGGTGTTATTTGATTCTAGTGCTACTCATTCTTTCGTGTCATATTCTTGTGTTCAAAAATTAAAACTCCCTGTGTCTTCATTAAGTTTTAAATTAGAAGTAAATACTCCAACTGGGAATTCAGTTTTAACCTCAGATATCTGTCTAAACTGTAAAATAAAAATTTGTGATAAAACTTTCTGTGTCAATTTGATTTGTTTACCTCTTCAGCAAATTGAAGTTGTTTTAGGTATGGATTGGTTATCCACTAATCATGTTTTGTTGAATTGCTTTGACAAAACAATTATTTTTCGAGATCCGGAGGTGAGTAGGGATGTTGAAATTATTTTCATAAATAAGGTTTTAAAATCTTTAAAGGAAAATAATACTCAAGTATACATGATCACCGCTAATGAAACTAAATCTAAAAAGGAGGTGAGTAGTGTGCCTATAGTAAAAGATTTTGTTGAGGTATTTCAAGAAGTAGATAAGTTACCTCCTGAAAGAGAAGTTGAATTTTCCATTGATTTAATCCCAGGAACAAGACCCATTTCCATACCATATAGAATGTCTCCTGTAGAATTAGCTGAAGTTAAGAAACAAATTGAAGAATTGTTAAGTAAACAGTTTGTAAGACCTAGCGTATCACCATGGGGAGCTCCAGTTTTGTTAGTAAAGAAAAAATATGGAACCATGAGAATGTGAATAGATTATAGACAATTAAATAAAGTAACTATTAAGAATAAATATCCACTGCCTAGGATTGATGATCTTATGGATCAATTAAGAGGGGCATGTATTTTTAGTAAGATTGATTTAAGATCAGGATATCACCAGATTAGGGTAAAATCCGAGGATATTCCAAAAACTGCTTTCAGTACTCGTTATGAGCATTATGAGTATTTAGTTATGCCTTTTGGAGTGACTAATGCTCCTGCAGTATTCATGGATTACATGAACCGAATTTTTCACCCTTATCTTGATCAATTTGTAATTGTATTCATTGATGATATCTTAGTGTACAGTGAAACTAGGGAAGATCATGCTAAACACTTAGAAATAGTATTGCAAATCTTAAAAGACAGACAACTCTTTGCTAAATCATCTAAGTGCGAATTTTGGATGGAGAAAATCAATTTTTTAGGTCATGTAATAACTCAAGGAGGAATATCTGTAGATCCCTCTAAGGTACAATCTGTTTTGGAGTGGGAGAGACCTAAAAGTGTAACAGAGATTAGGAGTTTTCTAGGATTAGCAGGATATTATAGAAGATTTATTAAAGATTTTTCTTAAATAGCTTTATCTTTAACTACCTTGACTCGAAAGAATCAAGCATTTATTTGGACCACTGGATGTGAGGATAGTTTTCAAACTCTTAAGGAAAGATTGACCACTGCCCCAGTATTGACCTTACCTGATCCCAAGAAGCCTTTTGTAATATATTGTGATGCATCTAAAATGGGTTTAGGAGGAGTATTGATGCAAGATGGTAAAGTGGTAGCATATGCTTCTAGACAGCTTAAGATTCATGAGAAAAATTACCCAACCCATGATCTAGAATTAGCAGCTGTAGTATTCACACTTAAGATGTGGAGACACTATTTGTATGGAACAAGGTTTGAAGTATTTAGCGATCACAAAAGCCTTAAATATTTATTTAGTCAAAAAGATTTGAACATGAGACAACGTAGATGGATGGAATTTTTAAAAGACTATGATTTTGAACTTAATTACCATCCCGGAAAGGCTAATGTGGTAGCAGATGCTTTAAGTAGGAAATCTTTGATTATGTCTTCATTGATGATTAGAGAAATGGATTTATTAGAACAGTTTCGAGATCTTAGTTTAGTGTGTGAAACTACTAATACGAGTATTAGATTGGGAGCTTTACAAATTTCTAACATATTTTTGGAAGAAATTAGACAGAAGCAAGAATTGGATCCTTTTCTAAAAACCCAAATAGAAATTTTGACTCAAGGAAAGATTAGTGAATTTAAGATTGGAATGGATGGTATTTTGAGGTTTCAAGATAGAATTTGTATTCCTAATATAACAGAAGTTAGAAAAATAATTTTGGAGGAAGCACATAAAAGCAAATTAAGTATTCATCCTGGTGCCACTAAGATGTACCAAGATTTGAAAACCATGTTCTGGTGGCCTTGAATGAAGAAAGAAATTTGTGAATATGTGTATTCTTGTTTAATTTGTCAAAAGGCTAAAATAGAACATCAGAAACCCTCAGGTTTATTGCAACCTTTAGAAATACCACAATGGAAATGGGATAGCATATCTATGGATTTTGTGGTAGCTTTGCCAAGAAGCCCTAGAGGATTTGATTCAATTTGGGTTATAGTAGATCGTTTAACTAAGTCTGCACATTTTATTCCTATTAATATTAAATATTCTTTAGAGAAATTAACTAATTTATACATAGGTGAGATTGTAAGATTACATGGGGTACCATCTAGTATTATATCAGATAGAGATCCTAGATTTACTTCAAGATTTTGGGAGAGTCTACATAAAGCTTTAGGCACCAAATTAAAATTAAGTTCTGCCTATCATCCCCAAACTGATGGACAAACTGAAAGAACAATCCAATCTTTAGAAGATTTATTGAGAGCTTGTGTTTTAGAACATAAGGGTTGTTGGGTAAACTTTTTGCCTTTGATAGAATTTACCTACAATAATAGTTTTCATTCTTCAATTGGTATGGCACCGTTCGAAGCTTTATATGGAAGAAAATGTAGAACCCCTTTGTGTTGGTCTGAATCAGGAGAAAGTTTAATTTTAGGACCTGATATTGTACACCAAACCTCAGAAAAGATTAAGTTAATTCAAAAAAAGATGAGAACGGCACAAAGTAGGCAGAAAAGTTATCATGACAAAAGAAGAAAAGATTTGGAATTTGATGTTGGTGATCACGTATTCTTAAGGGTAAATCCATGGACAGGTATTGGGAGAGTTTTAAAATCCCGAAAACTTTCACCACGTTTTATTGGTCCCTTCCAAATAATAAAAAGAGTAGGTCCTGTGGCTTACCAAATTGGTTTACCCCCAATTCTTTCTAATCTTCATAATGTCTTCCATGTTTCACAACTTCGTAAATATATTCCTGATTCATCACATGTAATTGAGTTAGATGATGTACAAATAAAGGATAATCTAACATATGAAGCATTACCAATGAGAATTGATGATAGGAGAATCAAAACATTAAGAGGAAAGGATATTCCTTTAGTAAAGGTTATTTGGAGAACGGATGATGCAACATGGGAACTGGAAAGTGAGATGCAGAAAAGCTACCCGGCATTATTTGAATAAGGTAAATTTCGAGGACGAAATTTCTTTTTAGGGAGGTAGAATTGTAACATCCTCAAAAATTAATTTATGTAAATAACCACGAATATTAAAAACATAGTTAAAATGGTTACTAAAATTTCCATAAAAATTTGGGTATCGTCTGTAGGTATAATTATGGGTATCGTCTGTAGGTATAATTTATGGGTATCGTCTGTGAGTATCATCTATAGGTATCGTCTGTGTGGTATCGTTTGTTGGTATCGTCTGTGGGTATCATTTGGGAGTAATCGTCTGTTGTGTCTACAGACGGAAGTATCAGACTGAAGGCTCAGGCGAAACAAGCACAGACGGAACAAGAATCAGACGGAAGAGCTCACCCATCAGAGTCAGACGAAACCGAAGACTTCAATTTGAGTTTTGTAACTTGAATTATAGTCTGAATACTGAAACTAGTCATTTCAGTCAATTACCCAACTATCTCACAAAACACTCCTAGACTTTGGTTCAATTACAAACTGCACTTATTCCCCACGCAAGGTCAAATTAATTGTTCCTAATCTAATTACAATTTTGCAACATTTTTAGAAGGTTACAAGTCCTATTACAAATTAAGGAGAAGTTTTGAGTTGCATATTGGATTTGACTTATTTTTTTAAGTCTGTTTGTGCATGGCTGTTGTAACTCTTCTTGTCAAGGATGGTTCTCCATCATTTGTGGAAGTGTTCAACGTTGTAAATGATGTAGATAGCAAAGCACATGGATAAGTCTTCTAGAAGCAAGTAGAAAATTCCAAGTCAATAAAAGAATATGAATGCATTAAATGAAGATAAGATAAGCTTTATGCATTTAATGCCTTAGTTACTTTTAATTAGTTACATATTATTTTATTATTTTATTTCACCTATAAATACAGACCACTATGGACAGTTTTGAGATATCTTGAACCATAGCACACATGCACACAAAATCACCAAAATTCAATTGTTTTCCTTTGGCAAAATCGTGAACTTCCTTTGGCACAATTTCAAAAGTTTTCCACCTTTTCTTCACTTTTCTCTCACTAACTTTTTCACGGGAGTTTAAGAAAAGAGTGATCTCAAGTCCTTTTCACCTTCAAAATATTTCTCAAAACATTCCAAAAAGTAGCCAACAGAAATCAAGGTAAGGGAAGTTTCAGATTCTTTAAAGTTTCAAATTTTCTAAAGGTTATAAATTACTAAACTTTATGAAATTTTGTGATTTAAAGTTTCTAAACTCTTTTATATTTTAATCTGGATATGAGAACTTATTGGTAAATAAAATTATAAGATTCTAAATAGGAGGCTCTGCCACCTTACTTGAAACTTATAAATTTATTACCTATTGTAAAATAATTTCAAAACTTATTTCTAAAGGAGGTTTAACATGGTTTCAGTTGTTCTGAACCTTAAAACCATTTAGCCAAGTTTATTAATTACCAAAACCAATTTGGGAAGCAACTAAAAGTAATTAAAAATAGATCCAATAATTAAAAGTTTATAATGGTTCATTTTCCTAGCTTTGAATTTGGATGACCTTTGCTTTGAATTTGGATGACCTTTGCTATGAACTTGGATTGACTTATAATATCAATGAGTTGATGATGTTTTAAATGATATTTTAGAATGGGAGGTAAGATTTCATTCATTCATACATGCCTCAAAAGAGGTGGCCTCGGTTAGAGGGACAGATAATAAACTTAATCCGTGCGTCTAAGCATGATGCTAGACTTGGAGGATTTTTATAGTGAGAATTCATTTAACTCATGATGATCACATGTTTGTTTATGAGATTCTGTGCACCACTGTGAAATCCCAACTAGTCGGTAAGTTTTACGATGATGATGTCGTATTATCTATGATGGTACCACATTGCATATTTTTGGAGTTGAGGTTGGAGCATGTATCATATAGAAATTTCATTTAAGTCATAATTTATTCTTTATTTATTTGATTATGATATGTATCATACTGATATTGTTATATGATATGTATTTTTATTAAGATTTTGGAACTTACCCTTGCGTGTTTGTGTCTGTGGTTTGACACCTGTGATGATCCTAATTATTATTTGGGGGAGCAGATTAACAGGACAATTCTATTTGGAGAGGTGAAGGAAGGATAGCTAACATAAGGATTTTTGTGAATAATGTGTATATTATAGTTATCACAATATTACGTACTCTTGTAACGTTTTGTGAATAACTTTTGATGTATAGTTATGATGTGATCTATGTGATGTGTTTATTTTTTTTTGTGACGGTTGGTTGGTAAGGAAAATTATTTTAAAATTTTATTTAAAGAAATCTAAATAAAGGGAAATATTTTCAAATAATAATAATAAATGAAGAAAAGGAAAATATTTCAACAATGAAATATAGTGGGGCGTTACATAGGCTCCACCTCAAGCTCCACCTTCTTCAAGATATTAGGATCTTTATTTTCACTTTGATGAGGCTTTAGCATTTCAGCTTCATTAAAAGTGACATCTCTGCTAATAATGCATTTTCTTTTCTCTGGCCACCATAACTTATATCCTTTTACACCATCAGGATATCCAATAAAAATGCATTTCAATGCTCTCGCATCAAGTTTTCCTTCTTTGATATGAGCATATGCAGGACAACCAAATATCCTTAAATTTTCATAATTGGCAGGAGCACCCGACCACATCTCTTCTGGAGTTTTGAAGCCAATGGCTGTTGATGGACATCTGTTGATCAAGTAACAGGCCGTATTAACAGCTTCAGCCCAAAATGCTTTTGGTAATCTAGCATTTGACATCATACATCTCGTTCTTTCAAGCAGTGTTCTGTTCATTCGTTCTGCAAGTCCATTTTGTTGTGGAGTGTGCCTCACTGTGTGGTGTCTGGCAATACCATGATCCTTGCAAAACTTTTCAAATTCACCGCTACAGAACTCTAAACCATTGTCAGTTCTCAGTCGCTTGATATGCTTTCCAGTCTGCTTTTCGATCAAGGCTTTCCATTGCTTGAACTTGACAAATACTTCATTTTTGTTTTTCAAAATGAAGATCCAAACCTTCCTTGAATAATCATCAATGAAGGTTAACATATATCTGCCACCACCGTGAGAAGGTACTTGGGAAGGACCCCACAAGCCGGAATGTATATAATCCAATGTGCCTTTTGTTCGATGAACTGCATTACTGAATTTTATCCGACACTGTTTTCCAAATACACAGTGTTCACAGAAATCTAACTTCCCAACTTGTTGACCACAGAGTAATCCTTGTTTGCTCAACTCTGTTAGGCCTCTCTCACTGACATGCCCTATTCGTAAATGCCATAACTTGGTGACATCAGAATCAACTGTTGAGGAAACAACAACAGTACCCGTAATTGTGCTTCCTTGTAGCACGTAGAGACTATTCTCTTTCTTTCCTTTCATCACAATCAGAGCGCCTTTAGAGATTCTTATAGCTCCACCTTCACCTTTGTAGCTATAACCTTTTGAATCTAATGTTCCCAAGGAAATCAGATTTTTCTTTAATTCTAGAACATGCCTTACATCCGTCAATGTTCTCACGATTCCGTCGAACATCTTGATTCTAATTGTGCCGATGCCAACTACCTTACAGGAAGCATTATTTCCCATAAGGACCTTGCCTCCATCTAAGGGTTGGTAAGTAGAAAACCAATCCTTATTGGGACACATATGATATGAGCATCCAGAATCAAGTATCCACTCATCTTTTGAGTCATGTTCTGAGACTGTAAGTGCATCTGCACTATCGTAGCTATCTCTACGCAATGCATTTCAGTTCGGATATCTTTTCCTTGCCTTTGCGCTCTGGGCAATTCTTTCTTATATGCCCTTCTTTGTGGCAGTGAAAATATTTGTATTTTCTAGGTTTTGCTTTGGATTTTGACCTAGATCTTCCTCTTTGATTTCGTATCTCTCCTCTTCCTCTAACAAAGAAACTTTCACCTGAGCCTTCAGATTTTGAATCTGATACTCTTTTCTTCAGTTCTTCCGAGTGCAACGCAGCCTTGACTTCCTCTAGGGTGAGATCCTCTCGCCCATACATCATGGTGTCAATAAAGTGCTCATAAGAACTCAGAAGGGAACATAATAGAAGAATTGCTTGATCTTCATCCTCGATTTTAACATCGATATTCTTTAGATCAAGAATAATCCTGTTAAATTCGTCCAGGTGTTCTTTAATAGGCTTTTCTTCCTGCATTTGAAGAGTATATATCCTTTTCTTCAAATACAGTCTATTGGTGAGTGACTTCGTCATATACAGGCTTTCCAGCTTCAGCCATAACGAAGCAGCTGTATTTTCTTCTGACACTTCTCATAGAACTTCATCTCCCAAGCACAACAAAATTGCACTGTGTGCTTTCTCCAAGATGTCGTTTTTCTCGATGTCAGTTAGACTCTGTGGCAGCTTGTCTCTACCTTCCAAGGCTTTGCCCAAGCCTTGATGAACTAGTAGAGCTTTCATCTTCAACCGCCAAAGACTAAAATCATTTTCTCCATTGAATTTCTCCAAATCAAATTTAGCACTCGTCATGATGGCTGTATACGTGAATAGTGACGTATACGTGAACAGTGACGTATACTTGAACAGTGACGTATACTTGAACAGTACCGTATGCTGGAAAAGTGACCGTAGTCCGTGAATAGTACAACAGGTAAGTTCCCAGGAAAGAGAGGTGGCTCACTAATGGACGCACTTAAATACCAAGTCTTTCCTAGCCAGAACTTTCCTAGACATGCACTTTCACACTACCACACTTTTCAAGCAACAAGAATAATTGTGTTCTGATGTGGAAGATCAGACAATACTGCAACCACAGAGCATACTAACAATTTTCTTGGCACCTTAGTATACGAGAGCTATGAGAGCTCTGATACCAGTTTGTTGAAGCAAAAGGCCCATTTGGAGAAATTCAATAATAGAGAAAATAACAACACCGAGATTTAACGTGGTTCAGCAATTTGCCTACGTCAACGGCTAGAGAGCAACAATAAAATTCCACTATGTCACCGAAGAATTACAAGCTCACTAAGTGTTTCACTCACAACCCAAGACCCAATTACACCCAAGATCACTCTATCTCAAATCTCTCTTAAACTCACAACTCTTCCTCTCACTACTAGAACTTTGTTCTTACTATAGAACCAGAGAATAGAGAGAAAGAATAAGAAGAGAGAACTCATAGAGTTTCTTTCTTTGTTGGTGTGTGTTGGTGTATGTTTCTAAGCTTAAGTGGAGTTCTATATATAGATGCAAAACTTAGTCTCTCTCACAAATCTATACAATGTGGGACTAATGCATCTTCCTACATGATGTGGGACTAACACAACTAGTGTTCTTGTTTCTTTGTCTTTTAGCCATAATTCATCACAAAGGGTCTTTACCTTTCTTTGAACTAAAATAGGCCATCTCTTTCAATACCACGAGTTCATCTTCCTCACTCCAAAATCTCTTAAAAAGCTTACTTTGACTTCCGGAAGATTTCTTCTCGTCAGTAGCGGTTCTGTATTTCTTGGAGGGTTCTGGTTTGGATGTTTCTTCTATTTCCTCGTCGTGGTCGTCTTCTTCTTCCTCTGCGGAAATTTCTTCTTCAATGTAGGTTTCATTTTGTTTCTCTGGTTTAGGTGTTCTGGATTTCTTCACTTCTACGCTGCCGGCGGAAGAAAAAGCAGCAGGTTTTGAAGATTTTGATTTGGTGTGCAGGTTGTTGTCTTCTTTCTCCATGGAAACTTGTTCTTCATTGGAAGTTTCTTCTTCAGTGGAAGTCTCGTGTTGTTGTTGTTGTTGTTGTTGGAGTTCTTTTTCGACAGAAGGAGAGGTTACCGTGGGTTGTTTCTTTGAAGGTGTCATTATGCAGTAAAAATAGTTAGAAGACTAAACTTTCTGAGATGTGAAAAGTTTCTTAAGTGTGCAGAGGATGAAACTTAAAAAAGCCTTTTAATAGAATAGAACACTCCTGGGAGTGTCTGTTTGAATTCTATTTATAAATTAACAAATAATAATAAATCATTTTTTAAAATATATATTATTTCCATTTTTATTTATTTTATAAATATTTTATTTCTATGTTACCTATTTTTAAAATACATGATTAATATTAGAATAAAATTAAAATATAATTAATGATAGATCTTAAAAACATAATAACACTAAAAAATTGGTTTTAATTTAAATAGAAAAGTGTCGGTAGTTTGAAAGGAAAAAATTGATATTTTTTCAATGTAAACAAAAATAAAATAAGTAGATTATCTTTTTGAGTTTTGTATAGTCACGTAGAAAATCAGATTGTAATTTATTAATATTTAAAAATTAATTCTAACAATAAAATAATAGAATATGATATGAATGACGCGTAAATAAAGGGTCATTTCTTATTTAAATAGCATTTAATTTATTTATTAATAATTTTTAATTTAAATGATTACATGTTAAATTTGATTTTTGAATAGATTTAAATATTATTTAAAATATGTTTGGTTACTGTTAAAAAAATATTGATTTTTTAACAAATTTAAGTTTGGTTACCATTTAAAAAAAAATATGATTGGACAAGTGTTTGTTTTTTTTTTTTTTTTACAGGATCAGGTTTTTGTATTTAATTTATTTTTATATGTTTTTTTTATTAAAACAACGTTTTCAATTCAACGTTTTTGAACAACGTTTTCAATTCCAATTCAAACACTGTGGCACTGTTTTATAAAGAAGCCTTTGATATCTACCTGGTTAGAGTTTAATGTTTGAATTCACTGTGGCTTATGCCTTTTTAGCTTATCTACGAAAGAGTTTTCATGGAAGCTCTCTAATGCTGTACTCCTATGGTTTCTTCAGGGGTTGTCTATGATGGATATTCAGAGAGAGTAGAGAGCCCATCTCTGCTCATAATTTATTTCAATTTATTTATTTTACTTTTTTTCCCCATTCTTTTTGCACTGATGTTGTAAATAATTTCTTATGGGAAATTAAAAAGAGGGAAATTTTGGTAAAAGGCATTTCATTTCAAATCTAGGAACCTATAACCAATCAAGTGGTAATTAGGTCAATAAGTATTTGGTCATTAACCTCTTAATCTTTAACTGGTGGAGTGGTTACTTGTTCCTGAGCTAGAAATGTTTTTCTTAGAGTTCCTATTCTTTTCAATATGTTTTTCTATTTCTCATTCTCATTGTTAGTTCTTATTCATGTATATCTTCTACTTAACATTTCATTCTGTTGTTAAAAGAAAAATGGAATGTATACTCTTTTCATGATTTGTAAGATGTTATAACATATAGGGGTCTTCATGAGCTTAATACTACAAAGGTAGGAAGACAGATATTTCTGGCCAAAGGCTATAATGTACACCTAGCATGAAGACACAACTCTGTCATACCCTACACTCTTTTCTTCATCTTAATAAGAACACTTCTGGACTTTTGAGAGGTCTGAGTCTTTCCCAATTCCTTTACAAATTCTCACACAATGAATGACCCTCCTCTCATCCCTCTCCTCTGCCTATTTATATACAGCATCAACCACGTGACTCACTAACTGAATAACTCCCTAAATTGCCTCTAATTAACTTACTAAGGCCCTCAACTAACAGAACTCAATACTCCTCCTAGTGTATAGTTCTCTGAATTTGCCGACCCTCAAAAGTTATCTGTTGCCATTTACTCTCTGCTTTCACATCAGTATATTCCCTACCAAAGCTCATAACTAGGACAGCCATAAAGCTCCCTCCTGCGTCCCACTATGGATTTCGCCGAGATGAGGGGTCCATGGCTGATGGAGGCCTATGCCGAATTCTGGAGCGACGCTAAGGAGTTCGATGATGGTATCGTTGGTACCATTGACGATAAGGAGTACATCATTACTGTGGACTCCATTGCTGAAGCCGGCAACTGCAAGGCCGAAGGGTGTTTCTACAGCCCTGACTGGATGAAGATCGAGTCCAAGGAGCATGTGGACAAGATTATTTATGGGAAGAACCGTGACACCGAAGACCCCAAATTCTTCAGATCAGGGAACCTCTGTCCCACTGCAAGAATCATCTATAACCTCTTCTACAACGTCTTTACTCCAAGGACTAGCTCAAGGGACAACGTGAGTACTCGAGACAGGTTTTGCATCTTCTACTGTCTGAGGAAAGCGAGGATGAGCCTCCCGCACATTATCCTTGACTATTGGATAAGTGCGTTGAAGAACAGGAACATTTGTAGGAAGAGCAACATTCCCTACACCACCCTCTTCACCAAAATAATAATCAACCAGGGCTTTGATGTCACTGGCGTGGTATGGCATCAAGAAGGGAAGGAAGTCAAAGGAAGCACCTTTGCGAAGATGCACCTGGCACCGGGCTTCCTCCTTCACTCACCAAGAGAAGATGTCTCTCTCTCACCCATAACCAAAGACCCCCACACAAAGCCCACATTAAAACGCACCAAAACCCAAACACTAGACCAAACACAAACCCAAACACTTCCACCTCCTCCACCTGTGACAGTCTCTGAAGTTCCCTTCGAAGATGTTCTTGAAGAACATCTCAAGAAGAAGAAGAGAACCATCAGAATAAAGCATGTTGCTGCTAAGACGCATGCTAAGACGATATCCCCTAGTGAAGATGAAGGGCCCAACATATCGTCTGAGGGTGTTCCGTCTGTGAAGATTCTCACAGACGAAGAAAAGCAGAGGAAAGCAACTGAAGAGAAAGCAAAAGCAAGGCAAATTGCTCTTCAAAAGGCTGCTAAAGGCAAGGAAAAGATGAAGGAGAAGCTAGCGTCTGTCGTTGTTGGCGAGACACACGAAGAAAAACAGTTGAAAGAGGCTAGGAGGGTCTCTATACTGCTTCATGCTGAGCGAGAAAGAATCTTTCTCGAGAGCGTTCAAGGCATTGGATCATCTGAAGTTGCGCCTGCTCCAGCAACTTCAGAGGGCATGAATAATGAAGAAACTGCCCAGATCCAGAAGGACAATGCCCAGCTAGCGGAGGAGTTGGAGACAATGCTCAACGAGGAAGACTCCACAATGGAGGTCTCTCCATCAACAACACTCCAAGACGAACATAGGGCAACTCCTATTGTTGAGTCTCCGCTGAACGCAACCCTTGCACAGACGTTACCTGCTACGTCTGAAGAAGTATCCACCAACAGACGAAGGAGATTCCATCTGAAGATGTTGTTCTTATTGAAGATATAAGTTCTTCGTCTGATGAAGAACATCCAGAGGTCATCAAGGTGGATGCATCATGGGGGAGATCACATGCTGAAGTTATAAACCCTGAAGATCTACCCCCCAAGCACAAGATGGACTATTCGTTTCTCAACGAATTAGTCATGAGGCCGCTTCACTGAGAGCACCTGTCTGTGAGAGACCAGTCAAGCCTGACTGGGTAATTGGAGAGAAGAATGAAGAAATCTCCATTGATGGTGAATCGTCTGAGTCTGCTACAGATGACAACTTGGCAGACGATGAACACTGCTATATAAGGGACACTCCCTACATTGAATTGAAGAACCCATACTAGTACAGAGGCAAGAAAGGTTTTCAATTAGGGAGATTTGTCAATTCCATCATATACAACAAACCCTTGAAGCCAGTGAACTTCAACGAAGATACCATCTACACCTTAGAGGAGCAACGCGATTGACTGAAGCGTCTGCCCTGGGACACACTGGCCACCCTAGATATCAAGGGGTTAGAAGATATACAGAAGTACAAGGATCACTTAGCTGCGTCGGTGATTGAAGGACCAGCTCTCGGCTATGAACCCCACATCCCTTTCAGAGAAAACACAAAGTGGAAGGTTCAATACGAGCTTAATGCACCTGCATTCCATCATTGTAGATATGAATATGCTAGCTCCACCATCTATGAGCCAAGAGATTGCTCGCATTGGCATCTTGACGCCATAGATCGCCACGATCCAGTACCCTTCACAATTCCCATGAATAAGACGGAGTATGTTGGTCTAGGACATGCTTTGGGAATTGTACTCCCCTGGACGAGACCTCACTGCTCAGGGATCAGCCCCCGCTACTCAATCCTCCTCAACGAGTTTGAAGATCCAGCAGAGTTTGTTCATGCTCTTCCAGAAGATTACAACTTGACATTCAAGTTGATGGTCGGTGCCTTTAGAAAGGAAGCTAAGGATAGAGCCACTTCCTTCTACCATATTGAACGTCAAGCAAAGAAGGATAAAAGAGACTGCCCCTTCATGGTGGGTTTGTAGTTCTCTTCCCTGGTTTCAGACGAAACAAAGTATACTATCGTCTTAGACCGAAAACGACCTTGCTTAGTCAAGTTTTTGGCTAAGGGTAAAGAAAAGAAGATATCGTCTGTCTCCAGAACCTTCAAATATGCAAGGCACATCCCCCGGCGTCTTCCGTCTGCTACTTATTCGCACCTCAAGGCTATTCAAACACAAGCCTCAAGCCCTATCAATCCGAAGATACAAAGGATGATAGTAGATCATGAAGCCACCTCTGCTTTCTGCTCTAGAACCTCATTTGATGAGGATTCTACCGTCTGTGGCAGGGTGTTTCCTGGTGGAGCTTTCGCGTATACACATCCATCTCAGGAGCATCCTGATCTTGAGGTCTCTGTTCCCACGAAGATGTACTCTTGGCAATGGGAACGGAACTTCACGACTTACCTCACTCTTTCACTCTTCACATTGCGTCTGAAGAAGACTCCAACAGTGTTCATCATTGATGAAACTATACCTATAGTGGAAGAACCTCAAACACCGCTAGTGCAAGTTGATGATTCGGTGGAGGTCGCTGAAATAGTTGAGGTTGCTAAGGCTGAAACTCAAGAAGCTGAGGAGTATAACACTCTGAAGCGAAAATATGATGCCTTAGAGGAAAATTGCGAGCACTTGAAGCAAAAGAACAGAGAACTTGAGGACAATCAAGCTTCTCTATCATCTGAAGTGCAGCAGCTGAAGGACATAGTGATGACTCTTCTGAACAAAAAACTCAAGCCTTCTTCTTGATCCCGTTTTTGATGATTCTCAGCCCAAGGGGGAGAAAAGTGAAGAAAAGTATAGCCCAAGGGAGAGAAGAATATCTCAAGAAAGAAGAAAGGTACAAGGGGAAAGTATCGTCTGAGGGGGAGCAAACAAGAGTAAGAACAAGACAAGCATCGTCTGAGGGGGAGCGATCGTCTAAGGGGGAACACAAAGTTTTGTATTGTATTGTAATTTTTTTTTTTTTATTCTTTAGTATAGAACACACATTGTAATTCTTTATTGGTTTTCTGTCTATACCATTGTAATAATGTATAAGAATTACATCACATTGATGTAACAATTATTTATAAAGAGGTATTATTCAGAAAACATCGTCTTGATGTAAATCTGGCTTTTTGAGACGGTATGGTTCTGTCTAACCATGTCTTGTGCAGATGTTCTTGGTATGGTCTGTAATCATAAAAAAGGGGGAGATTGTTAGATCAAGGTGATTAACGACTCTGGATTTTGATTAATTACAAGACAGACGGAACCAAGCAACCCAAGACTTGCTAAGACGAAACCAGCACAGACGAAATATGACCCTTCAAAGATGAAGTTTTGCGTCTGTCCAAAAGTCAAGTCATCAGACGAAACATGCACAGACGGAAGAGGACTCCTCAAGCTGAAGTCTTTCGTCTGTCCCAAGAATGAAGTCATCAGACGATAGAATGAGACGAAACAACAAAGACTGAAGGCATATATCGTCTATCCAAAAGTGAAGCAAAGTTGAGTCATTCGCGCCAAGATTTCAAATCCGAAGAAGTACTCAAGAGAAGCATCCAAGATCAGTATAGGGATTTGAGCTTACACATACAAGTCAAAAAGGTCTTCACCTTTTGTCAAAGTCTCTGTATAAGTCAGAAAAGGTACTGCGCACGCAATCTAGTCCGCTATATCTGCTGCGTTCTACGTCAATCAATCAAGTACAACTGACACCTTTTTGGAAAGTTCTCAAGAGATCTCTTAACGACTCTCAACGGCATTCAAATGAGTCTAACGGCTATTTGAAGAAGAGGCCTATATAAGGACTTCACTACATTAGAATTCAGTTGGCGAATACGCTTCTTTCAATCTATCTTCTGAAGATTTCGCTCAAAATTCTGTGTTTGTGCTAATTGTAAAAACCCTCTCTGCGTAGAGGAAAACACTTGTTTTAAACATCTTTTCAAAATCCACTTGTGTGGTGTTTTAGTCTGAGGAGGCTGTGTTCCAAAGAATACCTTTGCATTAGCCTGTGGAGGCTGGGTTCAAAGAATACCTTGGTAGTTTAGCCTGAGAAGGCTGGGATCAAAGAATATCTGTGTAATAGCCAGAAGTGGCTGGGTGCAAACAATACTTGTAACCATTTCACGGGTTTGTAGTGAAAACTCAGTAGTTGCTGAGTAACTGGACGTAGTCTCGAATAGACGAACCAGTATAAAAAAAAATACCTGTGTTTTTATCGTCTTAAGTTATTGACTAACTGGGGATAATCATACTTTAACGCTTGTTCATTAAAATTAATCGTTGTAAGATTAAAACTGTTTCATCTGAACCTTTTTGAAACCCACAGATGAAAGGGAAATTTTTTTTTAAAACACAATTCAACCCCCCTTCTTGTGTTTTATCTTTTACAGAAACTTCAGAGAGAGGCCTAATAACAAGTTGTTGTCCACAAGAGCAATTGTTGAACCACCCTTCAATTGGTGGATTCTTGACTCATTGTGGATGGAACTCAACAATTGAAAGCATTTGTGCAGGTGTGCCAATGTTGTGTTGGCCTTTTTTGTTTGATCAGCCAACAAACTGTAGATACATTTGCAATGAATGGGAGATTGGGATGGAAATTGATACCAATGTGAAGAGAGAGGAGGTAGAGAAACTGGTCAATAAGTTGATGGTAGGAGAGAAAGGAAAGAAAATGAGGCAAAAGGTAATGGAGTTGAAGAACAAGGCACATGAGTACACAAGACCAGGTGATACAGCAGACATGAACTTGGACAAAATGATTAGTGAGGTTTTTCTTAAACAAAAGTAGACAAGTTCTACTCTTTCTCTCTCTGAAAATATATGGTTGTTAATTCATTTTCTCTTGAATCTATTGCAGTTAAAAGTGGTAGTTATGTTTGTAAGTTATATTATAGCTATGTATAATATTAAGTATATAATCAATTTGTATCTTTTAATTTCGGTGAGAACCATTATATCTCTCAATTGTTAGGAATGGTATATATGAATCTACAACTGTGTGGTGTTTATAAGAGGCTATAAAGTGAAATATTTGGTAGACAACTAAAATACGCAAATAATTAGTTATAAATTATGAAGAGAGAGAAATATGTATATGTATAAAATGTGTAGATAGATAAATATGTATATTTTCTATGAGTAAGTTAACTTGACTGTGTATTGCAGTTGGTTACGAAGTAAAATTGGGCTATCAATGTACTTTTGTATCCGTCATTACCAAAAATCTCAATGATATTTAATTTCTTTGTTTAATATTTTTTGTAAGATATTTTTGTAGATTAAAATATCTTTTTAATCTAGGTTTAAATATAATTATTGTATATCTTTATTTTCATCGTGATTTTAGTCGCACGGAGAAATACTATTTACTATCCGTTGTACAACCTATTGCTGAAACTTTAATGTGGATTGGTGTTCCAATTTGTTTAGTGTTCATACTGAAATCTGACAAGAATGTTCTGAGATGTTGTTGTGTAGATGTTAGATTGATTAGGTGTGAAGTATTCCAAAATATTCCTTGGACTGACCTCTCGGGATGAGGAGTATACTTGCAAAAGACATTTCAGCGATAAAATTAATATTTTATTGTATATTCAAAACAATAAAGTCGGAGGAAGAATGAAATCATTTCAATCTTATATATATATATATATATATATATATATATATATATATATATATATTAATGTATTAGTGTTGTCATGTTTTCGTGATCAAGACCTAGTAGATGTGATATGCTTCCTTAAGCTGATGACAAAATTTGACCTTGACTCTTTAGCTGTGCTGATGTCAGCATATGCTGGTAGAGGGGCATATGTGTATACTTGCAAAAGACATTTCAGCGATAAAATTAGTATTTTATTGTATATTCAAAACAATAAAGTCGGAGGAAGAATGAAATCATTTCAATCTTTTATATATATATATATATATATATATATATATATATATATATATTAGTGTTGTCATGTTTTCGTAATTAAGACCTAGTAGATGTGATATGCTTCCTTAAAGTGATGACAAGATTTAACCTTGACTCTTTATGCTGGTAGAGGGGCATAGGTTTGACCACGTATTCCGGTCTTAATGACTAACTTATAAGCATAATAGGTCGGGTACTACTATTAGCTAATTCTTTTTTCTTTAACTAAAAGACACAATTTTAATTAATCAACCAGACTAACTTATAAGCATAATAGGCCGGGTACTACACTTAGCTAATTCTTTTTTCTTTAACTAAAAGACACAATTTTAATTAATCAACTAACTAATAATATTCAATATATCCTAATACTTCTTAATGAAATATGAAAGTGTGCTAGCTTGCACATTAAATGATAATCCTAAAGATTAAATATTTGTTTTGGCCAGGGTTTGAAGAGTGGTTCTCAGCCACTTAAGTGGTCATGTGACTAGCACATGACCCACTTAGTATAAATGCTAAATTACTTGTATCATATTCACAACCTTTACAATTAAACAAATTTATTTTCAATTGTAATTAGAGTTTCACGTTTTCTTTCTCTTTTCTTTTGCCGGCAGAGCCCAACTTCTCCTTCTGTGACACTTTTCTTTCCTTTATTGTACTGCAATTTCAGTTGATGACAATGAGTAGTTAATCCCCTAATGTCAATCTGATTTGTACTGCCTTCTTCTCTCAATCCTTAGGTTTAATTGTTCTCTATTGTTTGTTGTAGTTTTGCATAATTTCAAATTTAATGCATGATCCAACCAGATAATAATGAGTCGAAATTATGTTTTAATCTCGAATTCTATATATTGGTTGACTATAATTAAAGATTCCCGAATTTGGTTATAATCGGATATGGTTCATTGCTCACCATGCAATTATGTTGGTTTAGCACACCAGTTGTTTAATAAAAATTTTATATGATTATGAAACAATGAGATTCTAATTTGATGCAAGGATTCCAGTTTAATTAGACAACGGGTGTGATTCTACACTCATTTACGAGCCAGTAAAGGATTTGAAGAGAACAAAAATAAATCATATTGATCATTTAATCGCACAATTTTTCACTCAATTTACTTGATTTATTCTTGCTTTAATTGCTTGTTATTGATTCGATTTTGCTTCATTTAATTGCATTTAATTATGTTTTACATTAAATCTCCTCTTAATTCAATTAAAAATTTTAATTTTTGTTTTTAAGAGTTATAGAGTAATTTAAGGGAAGAATAACCTAGATTGACCCTTTAAAATTTTTAGCCAGCTAACTAATTTGATCGTGTTTAACGGCTTATATCACAGGTCCATTCACTTTTTTTTTTTTTTTTTTATCTTTTAAACTTTTTATTATTTTAGGAGTTTATCTTATCCTTTAAATTTTCTTATCTTATTTTATCTTATCTTTCATAATAGCTTCTTCTCAAAAACTTCTTTATGCTATTAAAACATTTCAAATAAACCTTGTTGTAAATATTTTGACAATTTAAATTAAAACAAGTATTGCTAGTGAGAGAATTATTCTTAATCTTTTAAGAAGAGACTTTAGATTTTGTCAATGACATCTATAACATTGTCACGATTCTTTATGACATCATAACTACTTCTATCTTTTCACATTTTTTTCATTTTCTTCTTGTTCTTTTGTTTGAAGAAAATCATTCTAATTCATTTTTAGAGGACTTGTTGAACATTTGAAAGTTGAAGACAACTTCCTTATACTTGTATCATTGACTTTGATTTGATTTGTCTTTTCTTAATAAATTGTTAGTTTTTATTTTATTTTATTACCGTACTTGATTATAACAAGAGTATTTATACAGAAAATGGAGAAAACAAATTTTTGTTAGATAATGAATCATTAGTCAAATAACCTGATTATAGAAATTTTTATCATAACAATTTATAATTATTAAAATTAAAAAATATAATTTTTATTTTTAAATAAATTTAAATTGACAACATTTTAAAATACACTGATGTATCAATGAATGCGACTTTTATACCGAACAATGTTATTTTCTAAAAAATTATCTGAACAATAAGATATTCAGGGATTTTGTAAGTTATGAACTGTAAATAAATTATGATTTAGGTACTGTAAATATAAATGGCTGAAACTTTATGGCTTAGTTTGTTTTCTTTTTAATGTTATAAAAATAAGTTTTCTAGTACGAAAGTTTATATATTTGTTATTCCTAAATAAGTCATGAAATTTCCGCGACTTATGTAAAAGACTTTATTTATTTATGTTGTTCTAAAAATAAGTTATGTAATTTTCATGATTTTGATAATTTTTTCTTAAAATAAATCATTTGATTTTCACTATATATAATTTTTATACAAACATTTTTAAAAAAATTCATGAATAAAATAAAATATAAAAAGATATAAACATATATAATAAAAATTTCCAGTAAAAATTATCCATTGAAATAAAACGGACATATATAAAAATGATAAATATAAAGAGAAACATTAGTCATGATTATAAATTTATTTTAATTAAATAAAACAATCCAAAACCATAAATATTTTACTACTTCTATTAGCATTTTTTTCATTTCCAATTCCAATTCCAGTAATTGTAATTTAATGTATTTTCAATTTTAGTTATTGAAATTTTTTGGTTACTTTAATTATTTTTTGCTTCATTTTTCTACATTCATTTTTATTTGTTGCAATTTATTTTTAGAAATGACTAAAAATAAAAAATGAATTAAAAAAAACTAAATATTAAAAATAAATAAATTATAGGGACAAAAGTGAACAAAATTTTACACGGACTGAACTGAAAAGATACTAAATTACAAGGACTAAAAATAAAAGTGTTAAATTAATGGATAAAAATATATTTAAACTAATTTAAAATTTAAATTTTACGAAAATAAATAAGTTAATTAAGGGTCTGTTTGAATAAATAAGTTAATTAAGAACTTTTAGAAAATAAATTTATAACATAAGGGTTTGTATTAAAAATAGCTTATAAATTAATTATTTTGTATTTGATTTCTTAATAACAGAGTGCTTATTTTAAAGTTAATGAGTTTGGATAAATGACTTCAAAATTAGAATATTTTTGTACAGAAGAAATTTTTCGAACATTAATAAAATAAATATATTATTATTATTATTATTATTATTATTATTATTATTATTATTATTATTATTTGAGTATAACATAGAAGAAATCAAGCAAGCATGAATGTTGTATCTGAAGAGAAACATAGAAAAATAACAAACTATACAAAGACAAAACCTGTGATGTAAAAAAAGTGGAACTGGAAATCTGATACTACGCGTATAATACAAATTTAGTAACAAAAAATAGAGCAATAGAATGATTAAAAAGTACGTGGCAGGACATATGCATGTAGTACATATGGAGCATGCAGCATGTGGCACAGATGGAGCATTCTTGAGAAAAAGAAACACATGCTCATCCAATTGTTCCTTAATATATATATATATCAACCTTCTCTTACATTCTTCACACCCCACGAAAATTTGAAAATGAGTTACTCTGCAACAACAAAACCTCATGTTGTGTTGACTCCATTTCCATTTCAAGGTCACATAAATCCGTTGTTCCAACTAGCAAAGTTGCTTCACCTCAGGGGCTTTCACATAACCTTTGTGCACACTGAATCCAATCACAAACGCTTGATCCAATCAAGGGGTGCCAATGCCCTTGATGGCATTCAAGACTTTTGTTTTGAGACCATCCGAGATGGACATGGTAATGCTCATGATGTTGCTCAAGACATAGTCTCTTTATGTGAATCAATAAGCAAACACTGGTTCCTCCCCTTCAGTGAAATTCTTGTTAAACTTAACGATTCTGCCTCTAAGGGTCTTGTTCCCCCATTTACTGGCTTGATTTCTGATTCTGCCATGAGTTTTATCATACAAGCTGCTGAACAATTTGCACTCCCTATTGTTCTATCACCACCTGCTAGTGCATGTTCTTTTTTATCTGGCTTGCACTTTCATACTCTGTTTGATAAAGGCCTCACACCAATCAAAGGTATGAATTTAAGCTCTTTCTTTAGAAAAGTACATGTGCTTGTTTAATTCTAGCATGGATTATCCATTAGGTAAGACCAATGAAAGACAGTACCAGTTTGGAAAAACAACTTAATAAAGTCTTCTTAAATAGGTATTTAGTATTTAAACATCTATATTTAGTCCTTTTCATAATACAAGGGGAAAGAGGATTATAGTGTTTCTGTAAAATTTGGACAACTTTTTCATTAGATACCTCGAAGAGTTTATTGAAATAAGTTGAAAATAGCTTACATATGTATCACAAATTACATTCATAAGGTTTAAAAAATATTTATACAAGTGTTTATGTAATAAGACTAAATAAGTCATAAAATAAGTTCTTCAAAATTGGAATTGAAATAATAATCGAAGGTGACAAAGTCCTTGCAAATGATATTCTAAGGTTGTCTCAAATATTTTATTAGTTTTAAGTTGTAACCAAAGAAATTGCTTATTTGAATATTGCATACTTGTGTGTAATCAATAATTGTGGGCTTTGGTAATTATGACTGCAGATGAGAGTTATTTGAAAAGTGGGTATTTAGATACAAAATTGGACTGGATTCAAGGTATGAAAAACATAAGACTGGAGGACCTGCCTGACCATATAAGGAAACCAGATCCAAAAAACAGTGTGGCAGAATTTTTCACTGACATGACAAATGATGTGTACAAAGCTTCAGCTATAGTATTTAATACTTTTGATGAACTTGAGGGTGATGTATTGAGTGCTCTCTCCTCTGTGTTCCCTTCTCTTTACCCCATTGGCCCTTTCCCTTCTTTTTTAAATCAAAGTCCACACAAGAACCACTTGGCATCTCTAGGTTCTAATCTCTGGAAGGAAGAAACTGAGTGTCTTGAATGGCTTGAATCCAAGGAAGATAAGTCTGTTGTTTATATCAATTTTGGTAGCATCACAGTTATGTCTCCAGAGAAACTTTTAGAGTTTGCATGGGGTTTGGCCAACAGCAAGAGACCCTTTTTGTGGATCATCAGGCCTGATCTTGTAATTGGTGGATCAGTGATTTTGTCATCTGAATTTGTCAATGAAACTTCAGAGAGAGGCCTAATAACAAGTTGGTGTCCACAAGAGCAAGTGCTGAACCACCCTTCAATTGGTGTATTCCTGACTCATTGTGGATGGAACTCAACAATTGAAAGCATTTGTGCAGGTGTGCCAATGTTGTGTTGGCCTTTTTTGTTTGATCAGCCAACAAACTGTAGATACATTTGCAATGAATGGGAGATTGGGATGAAAATTGATACCAATGTCAAGAGAGAGTCGGTGGAGAAACTGGTCAATGAGTTGATGGTGGGAGAGAAAGGACAGAAAATGAGGCAAATGGTTATGGAGCTGAAGAAGAAGGCACAGGAGTACACAAAACCAGGTGGTACAGCAGACATGAACTTGGACAAAATGATTAGTGAGGTTTTTCTTAAACAAAAGTAGACAAGTTCTACTCTTTCTCTCTCTGAAAATATATGGTTGTTAATTCATTTTCTCTTGAATTTGTTGCAGTTAAAAGTGGTATTTATATTTATAAGGTATATGTGTCTATAATATTAAGTGTATAATCAATTTGTATCTTTTAATTTTGGTGAGAACCAATGATATCTCTCAATTGTTTGGAATAGTCTTCTATGAATCTACAACTGTGTGATGTTTATATATAGATATTAATGAGCTATGTGCCAGGCTATGACCATCAATGTACTTTTGTATCCGTTAATACCAAAAACATCAATGATATTCAATTTCTTTTTTTTTTATATTTTTTTATGATATTTTTAAAGATTAAATATTTTTTAACTTAGGTTTAAATATACTTTTTGATATCTTTATTTTCATCGTGATTTTAGTTTAAAATGAATCCCACAAAAAATACTATTTACTATCTATCACACAACCTTGTAAATTTGTGTTCCAATTTGCGTAGTGTTCTTATCGTAATCCGTTGAGAATGTTCTCATATGTTGTTGAATATATGTTAGCTTCAATGTATTTTGAAATTTTTATTGGACTGACTTCTCGGGGTGGACAACGACCTATTCAAAGCAATAAAATTATTTTAATTTTAATCACGAGATATATAGGTGGAAAGTTCTCGTGATTGACGTCGAATAGATATGACGCACATCCTTGAGCTGATGACAAAAATTTACATGAATTTTTTGATTTTGTTGATGTCATAATAAAATATTTGGCACAAGGACATGTGTTTGACTAAGTCTTAGGCTTAGTAGTCAACTCATAAGCATGATAGGTCCAAGTGCTACACTTAAGTAATTTTTTTTTTCTTTAACTAAAAAACACCACTTTAATCTTTTAATTAATCTACCACCTAATAATATTCAATATATCCTAATACTTTGTTGATGAAATATGAAAGTGTGCTGGCTTGCATATTAAATTATAATCCTAACATTTTCACATGTTGTAATTGTGATTTGATTCTTGTTCCTTCAAAGCATGAACCAAATATTTTATACTTCCCCAATATTTATTCCCTGATAATTATTATAGAAAAGTTCTCTTTTTCTTTGTTTCAATAATAATAATAAAACAGAAAAAATGCCATACAAAACCAAGGATCGTTATCTTAACACTTATAAAGAAAATATCCTTTTGATATACACGTTTGTACAAATAAACTACCTTTAAATTGTCAAAATAATCATAAAACTGTATTAATTATTTTTTTTTTTAAAGAATGCACAAATTCAAATCAAAGTAACCATATAATAATTACATTCAAATCAATGAACAAACTTGGCCAAGAACTGAGGTTAAAAAGTTCATGACTTTAAGATTACGCTGAATTTTTCTTTTATCATCTTTACTTTATGTATTACTCAGTTTTAGTTCAACATTAGTTCCTTACTCTAATGTGGGTATAAATGATCATTTTTCAATGGCTTTTTCCAAATCTCAAGGTCTTAAAGTTTTCATGAAAATTTTTATTTTGATTTTCGAGAAATCATATTGTTCTCCATTAAAACATAAAGGTCTGTTGATAATGAATCCTTCACTTAGAACTGGTCTAGAGGATGTCATCTAAGGATTTTAAGAGTATAAATTAGGTTTTTCACAAATTTTCTTGAAACTTAGATGATTTTAAGTTAGAAAATTATAACCTCAATAATGACTGGTTAATCTCAATAAACAATGCAATGAAAATTAAAATGCTTAAAGTAAATAATATAGGGATAAAGAAAATCACTCAAGGATTTATTCTAGTTCACCTTCTATTACCAAAGATTATGTCCAGTCCCCTGAAACAGAGTTAGAGATTCTACCACTATGCAATTAGTGTTGCGTTACAATCTCACCTCAAGATTCCTACGCCAATACCTTCAAGAAAAACACTTATTTTCTTGATTACAAATTCCTTACTTAACAATCAATACCTTTCACCGAATACTATGGAAATCAACAACCTTTCACCGAACACTATGGTGAATGAACCATAAGAGATGTTCAAAAACGTTTAAAAAATGAGTTCGTTACATATTTTTAAAAAAAACAAACTTAGTAATCTATTACACAACTGTGGTAAACGATTACAATAAGTGTACGTTGCTCATAATTCAAAATTTAAATTATGTAAACGATTACTAACTCTTGATAATCAATTACAGAAGAAAACTGTTTCTTAAAGATAAAAATGTTTGAACAACGTAATTAATTACTGAAAGTATGTAATCGATTACTGAAAGTATGTAATTGATTATTGACTTTTTGAAAATTATTTCTAAGTTTATTTAAAAACGTAATTAAGTAATTTTACTCATTTTAATCTCTGAAACATATTTTTGAAAACATAGTTAAGTATTTTTACTTGTTTTAGTCTTTGAAACATATTTTACTTAACTTAATTTGTGTACTTAAGAGTCTTAGATAATCATATCATAAAGAACAATGACTAGAACCTTTTCAAACTTAAGCTTGTCTTGATCAATATTAGGTTATTTGATTTTCTTCACTTTTTCATCCTTTTTATTGATGTCCTTTTATCTTTATCAAAATCCAGCCATGAAGTCAAAGAAAAATTTTCTCTACAAACTGTGTTTGATTTAAGTTTTTCCAAATTTTTTAGCAGATGAAAACGTGTTTGGTTGATTTTTTCAAAAATATTTTCATGAAAATATTTTCAAAATTAGGTAAAAATATGAGAAATATTGTGACTCTGTCTTCACATTTTTTAGAAAACTGTTTTCAAAAAATGAAAATTAAAAATAAAACAAAAAATAAATCCTTGAACCAAACACTACCTTATATATTTGTTATTTTTAATTTTCGCGACATATGTAAAAGACTTTATTTATGTTGTTCTAAAAATAAGTTATGTAATTTTCATGATATCGATAATTTTTTTCTTTAAATAAATCAATGCTACATAATTTACAAATATTTCAATACATGTCTACATCGTGCAGATAAACAAAGATAGAGGGCAGTAATTATTGGTGCTGATATCTATAAAGTAGACATCACTATATGTGGTTGACATTACTCGTACATCACATAATATCTAGTAACTTACATGCATCACATAATTTCTAGTAACTTTCGTAGATCACATAATATCTATCCCTAACAAAAAAACACATGCTTATGCAATTGTTCCTTGATATATCTTAACCTTCTCTTACATTCTTCCCACCTCAAGAAAATTTGAAAATGAGTTACTCTGCAACAACAAAGCCTCATGTTGTGTTGACTCCATTTCCATATCAAGGCCACATAAATCCATTGTTCCAACTAGCAAAGTTGCTTCACCTCAGGGGCTTTCACATAACCTTTGTGCACACTGAACACAATCACAAACGCTTGATCCAATCAAGGGGTGACAATGCCCTTGATGGCATCCAAGACTTTTGTTTTGAGATCATCCGAGTTGGACATGATGATTCTGATGATATAGTCTCTTTTTTTGAATCAATAAAGAAAAACTGGTTCCTACCCTTCAGTGAAATTCTTGTAAGACTCAACGATTCTGCTTCCAAGGGTCTTGTTCCCCCAGTTACTTGCTTGATTTCTGATTCTGCCATGAGTTTTATCATACAAGCTGCTCAACAGTTTGCACTCCCTATTGTTCTATCACCACCTGCTAGTGCATGTTCTTTTTTACATTTGCATGATAAAGGCCTCACACCAATCAAAGGTATGAATTTAAGCTCTTTCTTTAGAAAACTACACGTGCTTGTGTAATTCTAGCATGGATTATAGTATCCGTTAAGTAAGACCAAAGAAAGACAGCACCAGTTTGATAAAAAAACTTAATTAAGTCTTCTTGAATTAATACTTAGTATTTAAACATCTGTATTGAGTCCTTTTCACAGTACAAGGGGAAATAGGATTAAAGTGTTTATGTAAAAGTTGTAAGACTTCTTCAAAAGATACCTTGAAGAGCTTATTGAAATAAGTTGAAACAGCTTATATATTTATCACAAGCTATTTTCATAAGCTCTACTAAACATAATGATGCGGCGACGGAAGCGATGGTAAAGTCGCAATTAGCAATAAATATGTTGTCATCTACAAAGATAATTAAGAATCTTTATTTTTATTTTAGATCTTATTTTTCTAGAGAAAGAAAAAGGAATCTGGTTTGTTATAAAAGCATTAAAAGAAAGAATAAATATAAAAGAAAGTAATTGAGATCCCGATTTCACCACTCATTCTCCCTAATATTGTCCTCTTTTTTATTCAATTATAATTTATTAGTTATATTGAATTCTCGTAACCATCCCTCTTAGGATCACCCACACCACTTAGATTAACTAAGTTAATTAATCTCTTAATTTAATACTAAGACAATTAAGATTTTAGATCTGGGAATCTAGAGGTAACACTAGATTATGTTCACACGGACTCTAGCGTAATAATGATTTGTTTTTGTTTTATTTCTCCAGTACCACCTAAGTTTTTTTTTCAAAGTTTCTTTAGGTTTACTATCAATTTATTAGTGATCAATTAACGAATAATATTAAGCATAGAAGAAAGAAACACTCAAACATATATTGAATAATATCGAGAATTATATTAGAGAATAAATTAGGGTTACATGGTGTTGTACTAATCAAAGGGAGAGTTAGTTCATGTCTGAGAAGAAAACAAAATAGGTAATTGAAAGAGAATACATAAATATCCTTAGAGAGTTGGATGATCTTAGCGTCTCCGTGGCTTGGCTTCGCTTGGCTTGAGGTTGGATTCTCCTTGTGGCGTGAACCGGTTTCTTTAGGTCAGAGAGCAGCCACAATAGTCGTCTCTGCAAAGCCCTAGAAGGTCCGACAAAAGTCCTGTTGACAAGTGAAATAAGATGTATTTATAACCTTGAGTTGGTGGACTTGAGCCTTTTGCGAGCCTCACTCGCGCGAGATAATAACTAATTCGCGCGAGTTCAGGCTCTAGAGATCAAACGTGTTGTGCAAGTTAAACTAAATCGCGTGAATTGTGTAGAATGTCGCGCGAGTTAAGGTTATAGTGAACACTGATTATTTATTGGTGCTCCAATTCACGCAAGATAAGTCCTTACTCGCGAGAGATGTAATCCTTAGTACATTTTCTACTATTTTTTGTCTATTTTTAACCCTGAATCACTTAAACAAACCATCAACAAGTCCTAACACGAAATATTATTAATTAAGAGCAATTAGTGGTTATTTAGATTGTTTATGAATGTTTAATGGACAATTTATATAATTAAAAGAGTATAAAAATAGTTCACTTTGATAAATTATCACATAGTTATTAAGTCATGAATCAGTCTTATTAAACTCTGAATCAATTGTGAATGGTGTATCATCTAGGATAGTAAGAGACAAAAACATTCATAAAAATCTTAAATAATATAGTTACGTAAGAAAATATAAAGAAAATACTTAAAAAATAATAATTTACTTAGTTCTTCATCTAAAGTTAATTTTAAATAGAAAAGTAGTCTAAATTTCATCACCAGTAATGCTCTATCTTTCACCATTCATTTAAAGTTTGTTGTTTAGACTTGGACAAGCTACTTCCTCCTTTTCCCTTCACAGTAAAGGCATTAATTGATTCTTTGCCTTGTTGTGAAAAAAAAAATCATCTTCATCTTCGTTATTTTCTTTTTCTTCCAAAATCTTCACGAATAGAATCTTCTTATCTTCTAGAACTTGAGGACACATATTGATTTCTCTCTGAGTTCCTGTCAAATGATGTTTTAATCGATAAACACCACCCGACATAATATGTGCACAATAATTACATCAAAAACTCTACAGAGTCTACCTCTGTAGTTGCCTTCAATTTTAATACATGATGCCACCCAATGTCTTTCTTAATCTTTGTTACCTTTGACTTTGTATCACGCATCGTCCAGCCTTCATATGTTTGCGTAACTAATGATTTGAACAGCGAACCGTACGATATTGACAACAGAGCTACCAAATACTTGTACAAGTGCTTATGTCAAAAGTCTACATACAGTTCTTTCAAATTTGGAATTGAAATAATAATTGAAGGTGCCAAAGTCCTAAGGTTGTCTCAAATTTTTTATTAGTTGTAAGTTGTAACCAAAGAATACATGTTAACGAAGAAATTTCTTATTTGAATATTACATACTTTATGTAATCAATAGTCATGGGCTTTGGTAATTATGACTGCAGATGAGAGTTATTTGAAAAGTGGGTATTTGGATACAAAATTGGACTGGATTCCAGGTATTAAAAACTTAAGACTAGAGGACCTGCCTGACACTTTCAGGACACCAGATCCAAATAACACAGTGGCAGAATATTACATTGAAATGGTAAATAATGAGCACAAAGCTTCAGCTATAGTATTTAATACTTTTGATGAACTTGAGGGTGATGTATTGAATGCTCTCTCCTCTGTGTTCCCTTCTCTTTACCCCATTGGCCCTTTCCCTTCCTTTTTAAATCAAAGTCCACACAAGAACCACTTGGCATCTCTAGGTTCTAATCTCTGGAAGGAAGAAACTGAGTGTCTTGAATGGCTTGAATCCAAGGAAGATAAGTCTGTTGTTTATGTCAATTTTGGTAGCTTCACAGTTATGTCTCCAGAGAAACTTTTAGAGTTTGCATGGGGTTTGGCCAACAGCAAGAGACCCTTTTTGTGGATCATCAGGCCTGATCTTGTCATTGGTGGATCAGTGATTTTGTCATCTGAATTTGTCAATGAAACTTCAGAGAGAAGCCTAATAACAAGTTGGTGTCCACAAGAGCAAGTGCTGAACCACCCTTCAATTGGTGGATTCTTGACTCATTGTGGATGGAACTCAACAATTGAAAGCATTTGTGCAGGTGTGCCAATGTTGTGTTGGCCTTTTTTGTTTGATCAGCCAACAAACTGTAGATACATTTGCAATGAATGGGAGATTGGGATGGAAATTGATACCAATGTGAAGAGAGAGGAGGTGGAGAAACTGGTCAATGAGTTGATGGTGGGAGAGAAAGGCAAGAAAATGAGGCAAAAGGTTATGGAGTTGAAGAACAAGGCAGAGGAGTACACAAGACCAGGTGGTACAGCAGACATGAACTTGGACAAAATGATTAGTGAGGTATTTCTTAAACAAAAGTAGGTAAGTTCTACTCTTTTTCTCTCGAAAAAAATATGGTAGTTAATTCATTTTCTCTTGTCCACAACAGTAAGATATTGTCCATTTTGGATCCAAACTCTCATGGTTTTGTTTTTGGATTTCCTCCAAAAGGTCTCTTACTAATGGATGTATTAAGTGTATTTATAAACTAATATGGTATCTCTTGTTTCTCCAATGTGGGATTTTGTTTGCATCCCAACCGTTTATATATAGATATCAATGAACTATTTACCAGGTTATAACCACCAATATACTTTTATATCCGTCAAATACCAAAATCCTTAATGATATTTAATATCTTTATTTGATATCTTTATAATATATTTTTAAAGATTAAATATCTTTTTAACTTAGGTTTAAATATACTTTTTGATATCTTTATTCTTATCGAGATTTTAATTTAGAATGAGTCCCACAAGAAATACTATTTACTATCTATCACACAACCTATTGCTGAAACTATAACGTGGACAGATATTCTAATTTGCTTAGAGTTTTAATCAGAATCTGTCAAGAACACTTTGAGATGCCGTTGGATAGATAATAATTTGAATAATTGTAAAGTATTCTGAAATATTCAAATATTCTTCGGATTAACATGTTAGTGTGGTAGTGTTTTAGATATTTCAACCGTCAAGTTAGTATTTAGTTGTATATTAAAACAATAAAATTACAGAAAGAATGAGATGATTTTAATATTAGTCAGTTATACTCGAATATCAGTTTGGTCCTTAATTATTTTTTTTCTTTGACTAAAAGACACAACTTTAATATTTTAATTAATTAACCACCCAATAATACTCAAATATCTTAATACTTTGTTGATGAAATATGAAAGTGTGTTTCCCAGAGATTTTCACATATTGTGATTTGATTATGGTTCCCACCAAATATTTTATTTCCCAATACTTATTGCCCAATAATTACTACAGAAAATTTCTCATTTTTTTTATTTAAAAAATAATAATAAAACACAGAAAATACCATACAAAACAAAGGATCATTATATATAACAATTATAAAGAAAATATCCTTTTGATATACACGTTTGTACCAATAAACTACCTTTCAATAGTCAAAATAGTCATAAAGCTGTATTAATTTTTATTTTTTAATTTCATTCAAATCAATAAACAAACAAAGTCCATTTTGTTTTATTATAAACACTTATTTATAATGTAGCATATTGTTTTACATTTTCTTCTTTCATTATCTTTACATTATCCTCGTATTATAGTTGTTTCTTCTTTACTTATAACTGTTTCCATTTTCAAATTCTCTAAAAAAGAAAAAAAAAACTTCACACTAACCTTTGCAAAATAAATAAATAAATAAATAACAATGGTATAAAATATAAAAGACTAAAATAACATTTAACCTTTCCAAAATCTAATGTAATTTTCTTATTTCAATTTAGAATTTTTTTTCTACCAAATAATTTTTTTATGTCAATAAATGTGAATATTGTTTGCAAAATTATAAGTCTCTTTCGAGTAACATTATTATCCTCCGACATTGAATTATTAAATATACATTTATAAAGATAAAAACACATGTTGAATTGTTCTTTAAAACGTGTTTTGTAAGTTTTTTTTTTAAAAAAAGATTCCTCTTTGAACTCATGCTGATTCTTACGGATGTTATAAATTTTTTTTAACAAGGCTATTATTTTAAAAGACAGCTCCAATTAGTAAATAGAAATAGTAAAATAAAGAAGATTATCGAAAATTTTTATATTGGTTCGTCTTAGTAAATTTATATTCAATTTTTTAATAACAAGAATAGTTACAAATATTATTTAATATTAGTCATTTTTTACTAATCCAAGTATTCTTTGGTCACAACCTCTTGATGATGTGATTGTTAGAACAACTAACCAACTGCAATATTATATTTTTAATTAATAGGATGAATTTGTTCTTAAGTCCTGTTTGGTAAGAATGTTCAGAATGATTATTAATGGTTTTTATATTTCTACAATTCTATTTTCATATACGTTTTATAAATATATATTTCACATTTGAATAAAATGAATGTCTTTTATGCTTAGATTTCTCCCTTTATTTTTCCTTTGCACTCCAAGAAATCAACAAATTGGCATCAAAGTTCCTGTATCTTTGAGGGATCTTTGAATTGAGAGAAACACTAATAGAGGGAGAAATACATTACACAACGGGCCCACCACCAATTTTTTATGGTGAGGAGTATGTGTTATGGGCTACAAGAATGATCAATCATCTTGAAGCGTTGGATCTCTAGGAGGCATTAGAAGAAAACTATAATATTCTTGAATTACCTGCAAAGATGAAGTATCACAAAAAAAGGAAGATAAAAAAGGTCAAAGCCAAAAATTGTCTTTTTTCTGCTGTGTCAAAAATCATCTTTGCAAGAATTATGAACCTCAATTCTGCACAAGAGATTTGGGGTTACCTTAAATCAAAATATGTTAGTTGTGAAAGAACCAAAGATATGAAAATGCTCAACTTGGGTAGAGAATTCGAGATGCAGAGCATGAAAGAGACAAAAACAATTAAAGGTTATGTTGATCAGTTGTTAAGCATAGCAAATAAAGTGCGACTTTGTGGGAAGGAGTTTCCTAATGAAAGAATAATGTACATGAGAAATATGAATCAAAGATATTAGTGTTAGAGGAGTCAAAAGGCTTATCAACCATCACCTTGGGAGAACTGATAAATGCTTTACAAGCACAAAAGTAAAGAAGAATGATGAGACAGGAGAAGGCTATACAAGGTGCTTTTAATATGAAAGCATAGAATTCTAGGAAGAACAAAAAGGAAGAAAGCTTCAACAAGAAACAAGGTGAGACTTTTCCCCTTGTCCTTATTGCAGAAAGACAAACCATCCTCAAAGAAAATGTTGGTGGAGGCCATTTGTTAAATGCAGAAAATATGGTGTTATGGAGCATATAGAGTGAATATGTAAGTTCAAACTAGTGGAGGCAAAGGTGACTGTGGATGAACAAGAAGATGAAGAACTCTTTGTTGCAACATGCTTTGCTAAAAGCCACAATTCTAGTGATTCTTGGTTAATAGACAACGACTGCATAAACCATATGACCAACAATCAGAAACACTTTAAAGAGTTAGATAAAAACATTGTTTCCAAAGTAAAAATTGGAAATGGTAATTTTATCTCAGCCAAAGGAAAAAGAGACTGTTGCTATTAAAAGCTTAACAGGTCTAAAATATATCTTTGACGTTTTATGTGTCTGATATTGACCAAAATTTGCTCAATGGTGCACAACTTGTAGAAAAAGGCTTCAAAGTCATAGTTGAAGACAATTGGTGCTTAATAAAAAATGCAAAAGGCGAAGACATATTCAAGGTGAAAATGAGAGCTAAAAGCTATGCTTTAAATCCGATGGAGGAGGAGCTTTTAGAATTTACACTGAAGTATCAACAAGTGTTGGCAGAAAGAGATGCAGTTATTGCTGTCCGAGATAAGTTTCAGTTACTTTGTAGAGAGTTACAACGCCAAAATAAAATGATGATGGAAGAATGCAAGCATGTATCAATTGAAGGGCAAAACTTAAGGCTGGACTTGTCAACCAAGTTTCAAGAGGCAATCAAGTATGTTAGTAATAAACTTGAAGAGAAAAATGATGAGCTTAACTAAAGGAGAATGACATGTAAAGAAATAAGCTAAAATAGCTTGCTGATTTAAAAATTAAGCAACATGAGAAAAAATTGGTTCAGAACAGTCACAAGAGGCATTGTCAAAGAGCAATGAGATTTTTGAAACATTCAAACAAGAAATGGAGAAGATGGCAGAATCAATCAAGGAACTCAATAAGGAGAATCAATTCTTGAAGAGTAAATATGAGAAATCCGATACTTGAGACAAAATCATGGAGTTTGCAGTCCCAAAGTCAAAGAGGAGTGTTGAAGATGTGACTGCTGGAACAGCTAACCAACTGCAAAATATTAGATTTTTATTTAAATAAAAATATACTAAATAATAAGATGAATATGTTCTTCAGTCTGTTTGTTAGGAATGTTCAGAATGATTGTTAGTGGCTTTTATATTTCTACAATTCTATTTTCATATATGTTTTATAAATATATGTTTCACATCTGAATAATAATATGAGTGTCTTCTATTCTTAGACTTCTCCTTTTATTTTTTCTTTGCATTCCAAAAAACTAACAACCTTTTTAGGCTGACACAAATCAAACATTATTTGCACTCAATCTCTATAGACTAAAACCTTCTAGTATTATTTGGTCCTAGTTTCTTCAGGTTAACAACATTAAGTATTGTTTTGTCTAAACCTCTTCATGCTAAACTACCACTAAAGGTATGATTTTATAGCCAAATTTATTTAAAAATCAACCTCTACGCAGATAAGGAAATACAATGAAATATAAAGAAATTAAGTCTTTAAAAGAAGAAAAAGTAAAGTTGAACTTAGAGTATTTCTTAGAGAAATCTCCAACTTTAAATCTTCGAACCTCAACTTTTATATATATAAATGGAAAATTTGAAATAGCCATTAGACTTAACAACTTCAATTTCTTTGATCCATTCATTAGAAATGTGTTCAACATTCCATTGGAATTAATGCAATCTTGAGTGGTCAATTACAAAGTTTTTCATAATTCGAGAATTAGCTTTACAAAATTTTTTGTAATTCGAGGATTAGCTATAAACAAAATTTTCTATTTTCTATAATGAATCTTTATGTTATAAACTTTTTTTCGATTCTAATTTAACTTGTCTTTTCATGACGAATTATTCATTTTCTTATACATGATTTAAACAAGAAATTTTCTAATATAACTACACACATAAAACAAATATGTACGAGTATGTATGAGTATAAGTAATAGATAAAACTAATAACCTAATCTTGGCTTCGTCTTAAATATAATATGATAGTTTCATTATTTTAACAATACAAACTTTATATTAATATTTTATAATTATTAAAATTAAGGTATATAATTTATTTTAAAATAATTTAGATGAACAGCATCCTAAAATATATTCAAGTATCAATTAATGCGGCTTTTATACCGAACAATCATATTTTCTAAAAAAATATTATCTGAAGCGTGTAAGTTATGAACCGTAAATAAATTGTAATTGTAATTTAGGTATTGTAAATATAAGTGGCCGAAACTTTATGACTTAGTTTTTTTTTTTTTATCTTTTTAATGTTTTAAGAATAAGTTTTGTAGTAAAAACATTAGGTGATGTTTGGTTTGAGTATTTTTAAATTTTCTGTTTGGTTGATTTTTTAAAAAATATTTTTAAGAAAATATTTTTAAAATTAGTTGAAAACGTGTTTGGTTATTTTTTAAAAAATATTTTCATGAAAATATTTTAAAATTAAGTAAAAATAAGAGAAATATTGTGGATCTATTTTCACATTTTTCAGGAAATTGTTTTCGAAAAATGAAAATTAAAAATAAAACAGAAAAAAAATCCTTGAACCAAACACCACCACTTAATATATTTGTTATTTTTAATTTTCGCGACTTATGTAAAAGACTTTATTTATATATGTTGTTCTAAAAATAAGTTATGTAATTTTCATGATTTTGATAATTTTTTTCTTAAAATAAATCATGTGATTTTCACGATATATAAATTTTATACAAATCTTTTTAAAAACAATTCATGAATAAAATAAAAGATAAAATGATATAAGGATATACAATAAAAATTTCCAGCCATAATTATCTATTGGAATAAAACGGACACATATAAAAATAATAAATATAAAGAGAAACATTAGTCGTGATTATAAAACAATTTTTTATTAAATTTAAAACAATCAAAAGCTTATATATCTTACTACTTCTATTAGCATTTTTTTCATTCCCAATTTCAGTAATTGTAATTTAATTAATATCTTTTCATTTTTAGTTATTGAAATTTGTTGGTTTCATTTTTTCTTACTGTAATTATTTTTTGCTTCATTTTTCTATAACCTAACATTGTTAGCTTATGAGACTAAAACTGGGTTATTTTTCTATATGGAATATACAGAAGTTACGTTTTAAAAGGATATGTGGTTGACATTTCTTGTAACATACGTGCATCACATAATTTCTAGTAACTTACGTACATGACATGCAATTGTTCCTTAATATATGTTAACCTTCTCTTACATTCTTCACACCTCAACAAAATTTGAAAATGAGTTACACTGCAACAACAAAGCCTCATGTTGTGTTGATTCCATTTCCATTTCAAGGCCACATCAATCCATTGTTCCAACTAGCAAAGTTGCTTCATCTCAGGGGCTTTCACATAACCTTTGTGCACACTGAATACAATCACAAACGCTTGATCCAATCAAGGGGTGCCAATGCCCTTGATGGCATTCAAGACTTTTGTTTTGAGACCATCCGAGATGGACATGGTAATGCTCATGATGTTGCTCAAGACATAGTCTCTTTATGTGAATCAATAAGGAAACACTGGTTCCTCCCCTTCAGTGAAATTCTTGTCAGACTTAATGATTCTGCCTCCAAGGGTCTTGTTCCCCCAATTACTTGCTTGATTTCTGATTCTGCCATGAGTTTTATCATACAAGCTGCTGAACAGTTTGCACTCCCTATTGTTCTATCACCACCTGCTAGTGCATGCTCTTTTTTATTTGGTTTGAACTTTCATACTTTGTTTGATAAAAGCCTCACACCAATCAAAGGTATGAATTTAAGTTCTTTCTTTAAAAAGCTACATGTGCTTGTATAATTCTAGCATGGATTATCCATTGGGTAAAACCATTAGGTAAAACCAATGAAAAACACGACCAGTTTGGATAAAACACTTAATTGAGTCTTCCTTAATAGGTATTTAGTATGTAACCATCTATATTAAGTCCTTTTCATAATACAAGGGAAATAGGATTAAAGTATTTCTGTAAAATTTGTAAGACTATTTCATTAGATACCTTGAAGAGCTTATTGAAATAAGTTGAAAACAGCTTACATATGTATCATAAGCTATTTTCATAAACTCTACCTAATACTTATACAAGTGCTTATGTAATAAGTCTAAATAAGTCATAAAATAAGTTCTTCAAAATTGGAGTTGAAATAATAATTGAAGGTCACAAAGTCCTTTCAAAAGATATTGTAAGCTTGTCTCAAATTTTTTATTAGTTGTAAGTTGTTACAAAGAATACATGTTAATGCAGAAATTGTTTATTTGGATATTGCATACTTGTGTGTAATCAATAGTTATGAGTTTTGGTAATTATGACTGCAGATGAGAGTTATTTGAAAAGTGAGTATTTGGATACAAAATTGGACTGGATTCAAGGTATGAAAAACTTAAGACTGGAGAACCTGCCTGATCGTTTAAGGAAACCAGATCCAAATAACAATGTGGCAGAATTTTTCACTGAAATGGCAAATAATGTGCACAAAGCTTCAGCTATAGTATTTAATACTTTTGATGAACTTGAGGGTGATGTATTGAATGCTCTCTCCTCTGTGTTCCCTTCTCTTTACCCCATTGGCCCTTTCCCTTCCTTTTTAAATCAAAGTCCACACAAGAACCACTTGGCATCTCTAGGTTCTAATCTCTGGAAGGAAGAAACTGAGTGTCTTGAATGGCTTGAAACCAAGGAAGATAAGTCTGTTGTTTATGTCAATTTTGGTAGCACCACAGTTATGTCTGCAGAGAAACTTTTAGAGTTTGCATGGGGTTTGGCCAACAGCAAGAGACCCTTTTTATGGATTATCAGGCCTGATCTTGTCATTGGTGGATCAGTGATTTTGTCATCTGAATTTGTGAATGAAACTTCAGAGAGAGGCCTAATAACAAGTTGGTGTCCACAAGAGCAAGTGCTGAACCACCCTTCAATTGGTGGATTCTTGACTCATTGTGGATGGAACTCAACAATTGAAAGCATTTGTGCTGGTGTTCCAATGTTGTGTTGGCCTTTTTGGTTTGATCAGCCAACAAACTGTAGATACATTTGCAATGAATGGGAGATTGGGATGGAAATTGATACGAATGTGAAGAGAGAGAAGGTGGAGAAACTGATCAATGAGTTGATGGTGGGAGAGAAAGGAAAGAAAATGAGGCAAAAGTCTATGGAGTTGAAGAAGAAGGCACAGGAGTACACAAGACCAGGTGGTACAGCAGACATGAACTTGGACAAAATGATTAGTGAGGTATTTCTTAAACAAAAGTAGATAAGTTCTACTCTCTCAGAAAATCTATGGTAGTTAATTCATTTTCTCAAAAAATCTATGAAGAAAAATTGATGCACAAGTTAAAAGTGGTAGTTATATATGCATATAGCTATTTGTTATGTGTACAATCAATTTGTATCTTTTAATTTTGGTGAGAATCAATGATATCTCTCAATTGTTAGGAATAGTGATCTATGAATCTACAACTGTGTTGGATGTTGTTCATACATATCAATGAGCTATCTACCAAGCTACTTTTGTATCCGTCAATACCAAAAACCTATATGATATTCAATTTCTTTTGGTTTCATATTTTTATAAGATAATTTAAAATATTAAAACATCTTTTTAACTTAGGTTTAAATAAGCCTTTTATTTCTTTATTTTCACCTTGTTTTTAGTTTCAATTTTTTTTATTACTATATTTTTTTTGTCTTTTATTTTTAGTCCTTATTATCATATCTATATAAAAAAATACCTCATAATATATAATCATAAGTATTAACTATTATTTTTTCTTACAATAAAAAATAATAATATAGTCCATAATTAGATTTTAATAATCACTTTTTTTAATGTGAAAAATAAGTCAATAACTTTTTTTTAAAAAAATATCTTTCAATCTAAAAGAGCTATATAAAGATAAAATTAAATTTTGACTAAATTTAATAATAATTATTTTATATGTGATAGTTTTAATTATTAAAAAACTTAAATAAACCAAATGAACATGAAAATGTAACCATAAAAATTTATCATTAATTTTATATTATAAATTATAACAAAATATAATTTACTTTTGCCATTAATAATTATTCTCAAACTAACCTTTCATTTGACTGGCCATTTTAGGCGTGACATATATCTATCAACTACTCGAAAAGTTCTATTTCATCATTTTCTGGTGGATGGTATGTACATGTCAACCTTTAAAGGGAATTGACACGTGACAGAGTGGTCCTTGCCGTACTCGGCTGAGGTTGGCGTATCAACATGTACGAAGTTCTGATGCCAACCTCCTCGTATAAATATTCTCGGGAAGTATTTCTTTCTCCATCTGGTAACATTTTTCTCACTTATTCCTTATTCTCAAACTTTCATAAAACATTTATTCACATTAGCATCAGAGTGTCTTTTGTATATACATTCCCATCTTCACGTGGACACACTCTCATAACACTCTGAGACCCTTAGCTGAGCTCTTCACCCTCTCTTCAATGGCCTCAACAGCTTAGCTAGATATGCCTACGTATCCCCGTCCACTTTGGTAAAAACATTTGGTGCCCACCATTGAGCCCATGTAAAACTTTTCCAGGACCACTCATATATGGTTAGTACTCGAAGCCAAGCAATAGCCTCGACCTTAGAGCTAGACATGGACCCTTATTCCTTGAAGAGTTGAAACCCCACATAGATTTTGCATTAGTTGGAGTGTGAAACCATTTTGGATGCATCACAATATACTACAAAAGGTTCCTTGGGATGAAGCGTTGAAACCCCACATAGATTTTGCATTAGTTGGAGTGTGAAACCATTTTGGATGCATCACAATATACTACAAAAGGTTCCTTGGGATCAGGTAAGGTTAATACTGGGGCAATGGTCAATCTTTCCTTAAGAGTTTGAAAATTATCCTTACATTGGGTGGCCCAAATAAATGCTTGATTCTTTCGGGTCAAGGTAGTCAAAGGTAAAGCTATTTTAGAAAAATCTTTAATAAGTCTCCTATAATATTATGCTATTCCTAGAAAACTCCTAATCTCTTTTATAGTTTTAGGTCTTTCCCACTCCAAAATAGATTGTACCTTAGAGGGATCTACAGATATTCCTCCTTAGGATATTACATGACCCAAAAAGCTCATTTTCTCCATTCAAAATTCACACTTAGATAACTTAGCAAAAAGTTGTTGGTCCTTTAAAATTTGTAATACTATCTCCAAGTATTTGACATATTCTTCCTTAGCTTTACTGTACATTAAGATGTCATTAATGAATACAATTACAAATTGAACAAGATAAGGGTGAAAAATTCGGTTCATGTAATCCATGAATAATGCAGGAGCATTAGTTACTCCAAACGACATAACTAAATACTCATAGTGCTCATAATGAGTACTGAAAGCAATTTTTGGAATATCCTCAGATATTACCCTAACTATGTCATTAAATGAGAGAAACTAAATTTCATTTCATAGAGTGAATTTTAAAATAAAATTTCACAACTATATATATCTCAGCAAATACACAATGTCTCGCACGAGGAAATATCTAATATGTAACAATAAATTTTAACATTTATAAATAGAAGTAGTCACTCAAATTTAAGAAAGAAAAAGAAACACCACGCCACGTCTTCAGGTAATCTAAGGTATTTTCGCCTCCAACAAAATGTTCATCTGCTCGCTCATTCGTAGGGTCATCACAAGTGTCAAACCACAGACACAACTACAAGGTTAGTTCACATTTTAATGATAATAATAAGACCACAAGACTAATAAACACAATAGATATAAAGAAGACATAGAATACTCAATTTACAACTCATCACAATCAATTATGCAACATAGTATGATGTATGCCACTCACAATTCACTTTCATGTCATGTGGTACCATCAAAACAACTGAGCGATGTCTCGGAGTACATGTCACATCTGACACTCTCACTACAAATACTAGACAATTATAGTCAAGGTAAACTAGTGTTGCAACAGGAGTCACTTCTCACTCATGGTGATTGGCCACAGTGGAAGCTTTTCCAACTACGAATACCCTCGAAGTCCTAGGTCATTACATTGACCTGTTAGGGACTAACCGTTCTAGTTCCATTCATCATCACTTTTTGAAAACATTTTCATTTCACTTAGTATTCATGATAATCATCGTCATTTTCTCAAAAACGTCATGCCTCACAAGCATGTCCACTAGGGGTAACCTCACTACTTTTCCACCGCAACAGGCATCCATCTCTTTCACTTTCAAACATTTACAATTGATTATCATGAACCTAAGTGATCTAATGATGCAACATGTCCCGCAAAATCAATCTCTCAGCCCACACCATTCATCTCATCATACAAAATATTTCACACCACAATTAATTAACTAAAATAACCACGTTACACTAACTATAACATAACCGAAAAACAACATGAAACACCCAAATTATGTCAATATAAATCTCAACGCAAACCATACATACATAAATAAATAATTAAACAAATAACAATACCATATAATTTATGACTGATATAGAATAGTTACGACACACAATAACAAATAAAATACTATAGCGAACAATTAAAATAGTTATCCATAAATAACTCGATGTAAAATAATATAAATCATGTAATTTAATAAACCCAACAAAATGAATCATTAGATAGTACATATGAATTAAATAAATAATTTAATTCAAATACTTGTGTCTGATCCCCATAACATAAAACGACATTGTTTAGATTCAACGGAGCCCATACTACGTTTACCTCCCATATCCAATTTATTTTATTATTATTATTATTATTATTATTATTATTATTATTTATTATTATTATTATTATTATTATTATTATTATTATTATTATTATTATTATTAATTTTAGTTTCTCTTCTTGCTAACTTGAGTGAAACGGGTCAATCCACCTGGTTCTTCTTCAATGTGTAGTAGTGTCCTAAATGGAGACATCCAAAATGACACTGCATGTCGCAGCTTCCACTGGTGGTGATGCCACCACCATCCACAATACCGATGGCAAGCACTATCCACAACACACATTGTTCACCTTCAGCAACATCTCTACACCCAACCAAATCACCATGACACCTCAAACATAGCCAGAATTCAATATTCTCAACAAAAAAAAATAAAATCAAATGAACATAGGAATACTGTCTCGAGGGAAGCAACACAAACACAAGACATAACTATTAAAAAGAATTGATGAAACCTTGCGATGCAATTTACGGTACTCAGAGAAGAGTACAGACATATATAAAGAGGTGACAAGCAGGCCAAGTACAAGGCAACAAAATTGAGGTATAGGGTCTGAGCCACACGTAAGGAAATAAAGAAAAATATATGTAGAGAACAAAAGAAATCACAAGAAAGTTTGTTGCCACTAATATTCAATCCAGTGGACAACGCATGGAAAAGGCCAACAAGAAACTTCTAATAATGAGAACAACACGATATAAAAAATAAAGGGAACTAATGTAGAAACATCTAAGCAAAATCACTCAACTAGAAGAATTACTAGAAGCTCCAAGTTACCTTAGTTTAGGATTTGATTTTTGTAATTGAAGTGTAAATAATTTTAATAGTCTTGTAAGTTTTCGGCCAAAAGTGTATTTTTCTTTTAAGTGTTTACTTAACATTGTACTTAAAAGGCTAGTAAACTTAAAGAGTGAAGCTTAGTAAGAGTGAATGAATTTAAGTTCAAGTTCATATTAAATTCACATATGAAATTTAAATTTAATTTGATTTAAGTTTGAATTTCAAATTGTGAATCCAAGTGGGTTTGGTTCAAGTAGATTTTCACTTGGGTTAGGATATATGCCTAATCTAAGAGAAAATCTCAACCCTTGATTAGATGCACTCATCCAATGAATGAGAATCAAGTGGAAAATGACATATAACCTTTGAGAGTGACATGTAACCTTTGAAAGTGACATGTACTTGAACCTTTGAACTTGTGGCTCTTATTCATTGACTTGTAGAATACTCTAATGTTGTTTAGCTTCCTCTTCAACTCTCTTGAAATCTATAAAAGCCATAAAATGAAATTTGTAGAGGTCTTTGATCAATTTGAATACAAACTTTGAGCTTTTGAGAGATAATGTCTCTTGTCTCCATTGTGGTGGTTCCTCTCAGGCTTATTGAGTCTCCTATGACGCCATTCCTTTCCATTTCTTGCCTTCTCCACGTTTTCTTTTTGGGTTTACTTGAGTTCTTAAAGCTTGAACCGATAATCCACTTGGGTTTTCTCTTTGGAGTTGCATTGAAGAAGCTAGATAGGGAACTTAAAGGTTTCTTTGGAGAACTCTCTAAGGAGTCCTGTATCAGGAACACATCTATGGAACGTGTGAAACATGATTAGGAAAACAAAATAATGCATTATTATTATTATTAAAAATTGAGAACACCCTGACCTAGATAAGAGTCGATCACGCGGAAGGGGAAAAATTGAGATGAGTAAGATGTTGGTCTCTACTCTTAGTCGAAAATTTCAATCTCTTTGGGGAAAATTTGCAACGAAGAACGTGAGAGATGTATCAGAGTGATCTAAAAAATGAGAAGGGGAAAAGGTAATTAAATAAAGTTCTGGTGTAGCAACCACCCACTCACCCACTCCTTGAAATATATCCACCAATTCCTTTAGATATTTTCTGTTTCTATTTTACCTTTTATTTTATTTATTTAATTATTTTATTTTATTTTTTAAAATAATCGACTGTTACATATCCTATAAGATCTTGCTAATCCTAGAAAACTCATAATCTCTATTATAGTTTTAGGTCTTTTCCACTCTAAAACAGATTGTACCTTAGAGAGATCTACATATATTCCTCCTTGGGATATTACATGACCCAAAAAAGCTCATTTTCTCCATCCAAAATTCACACTTAGATAACTTAGCAAAATTCACACTTTAAAATATGTAATACTATCTCTAAGTGTTTGACATGTTCTTCCCTAGTTTTACTATACAATAAGATGTCATCAATGAATACAATTACAAATTGATCAAGGGTGAAAATTCGGTTCATGTAATCCATAAATATTGCAGGAGCATTAGGTATTCCAAAAGACATAACTAAATACTCATAGTGCCCATAACGAGTACTGAAAGCAGTTTTTGGAATATCCTCAGATTTTACCCTAATCTGGTGGTATCCTGATCTTAAATCAATCTTACTAAAAATATAGGCTCCTCCTAATTTGACCATAAGATCATCAATCCTAGGCAAGGGATATTTATTCTTAATGGTTACTTTATTCAACTGTCTATAATTTATACACATTCTTATGGTTACATCATTTTTCTTAACTAATAAAACTAGAGCTCACTAGGGTGATACACTAGGTCTTACAAACTCTTTACTTAACATTTGTTCAATTTGTTTCTAATTTTATGCTAATTCTACAAGACATATTCTATGTGGTGTTATGGAAATTGGTCATGTTCCTGGGATTAAATCAATGGAAAACTCTACTTCTCTTTCAGGAGGTAACTTATCTACTTCTTGAAATACCTCAGCAAAATCTTTTACTATAGCCACACTACTCACCTCATTTTCATATTTAGTTTCATTAGTGGTGATCATGTATACTTGGCTATTATTTTCCTTTAAAGATTTTAAAACTTTATTCATGGAAATAACTTTAACATCCCTACTCACCTTAGGGTCTTGAAAAATAATTGTTTTGTCAAAACAATTTAACAAAACATGATTAGTGGACAACTGTCAGAAATCCAACATCCACGCACGTGTCAAACCTCGGCGTGAGGGGGTGTGTCAGAAGTCTCACATCGTCCACAGATATGGCCTGTTGAATGTATATAAGTGAGAAGCAATCCTCACCTTACAAACCGATTTTGTAGGGTTGAGTTAGGCTCATCACCCACATTTCAAACTAAAGGTATAACTTCGGTCCGGTACAACCTTTCTTATATCTTCTCTAATTCCAGAAAATCCATTTCTTTTTTATTTCTTATATCTTCAGGAAAATATTTTTCTAAAAATAATTCTTTAAATTCTTAATATTTTATTGTCTCTCCCTCCGTTGTTACATAGTTGGAAGTATTTTCCCACTAGTACTCTGCTTCCTCTACCGGCATATGGGTTGTGAAAATTACCTTTATATCCTTAGAAAATGCCATGTGATACCATCTCAAATAATATGATATTATCATCGTAAAACTTACCGACCAGTTGGGATCCCACAGTGGTGTACCGAATATCATAAACAAACATGTGATCATCATCAATAAAATGTATTCTCATTGTTTTAAGGTCCCCCAAGTATAACATCACCCCTACACGCACGAGTTAAGTTTATTATCTGTACATCTAAATGTGGCCACCTCTTTTGAGGCAATGTATGAATAAATGAAATCTTATCTCCTTTTCTCAAAAATATCAATTAAAACAGCACCAACTCGTTGGTATTAAAATTCCAATCCATAATTTTATTTTATGTTATAGATTAATAATTTATAGTTCAAACCGTTAAAGTTCACAACATAAGTCATCAAAGTGCAAATCATAGGTAATTTAATCACAATCTCAATCACCATCCAAATCTATAGAATAGGTCATCTAAGTTTAAAACAAAGGTCATCAAACACAATCCAAATTATCATCCAAGGACATCCAAGTTCAAAGCATAGTAAGTTAATTATTATAAACTTAGAATTTTAACATTTTTAATTAATGAATCATTCTTTAATTACTTTTTGTTGCTGCCCATTTCGTTTTAGTGGTTTAATATATCTTTGCTGAGTTGTTTTAAGTATCAAAACACCTTGAAACCATATTAACCATCTTTTATCAACAATTTTTCCAATTACAATTGAAAACCATTAGAAATATTGAGTATTTTAGTAATAGCCCTTGATGTTCTTGTTACTTCAAAACTTATATAAGACTTATAAATTTTCAGAATTTAAGATCATATAAAAATTAAAACAGCAGAGAGTTTGAAAGCTTTAGAACATAGAACTTCATAAAGTTTAGTATTTTAGAACCTTTAGAGACTTGAAAACTTAAGGAATTTAAAAATTTTCCTTACCTTAATTTCTGTTGTTTACTCTTTGAAATCCTTTGAAAAAGCTTTTGAAGGTTCAAAGAAGGTTGGTCCTACACCCCACCAAAGTACACATGAAGTAGGCTTTAGACAACTTAGGAAATTTTAGAATTTTGGCAAAGTGTGCAACGATTTTGGTGAAAGAAAATGACAAGTGTTTTAGCTTGTTTGACTTTGATTTCTCATGGCCGGAAGGTTTTCCATGATAGGGTATTTATAGATAAAGAAAATCAATAAACAATTGCAATTGCAATTGCATGTAAGAATCTAGTTAGAATAATTTAATTTCTTGAACTATTAATTACTTAAAAAGTAACCATGTAATAAATGTATAAGACAAGGTTTATCTCTTCTTCATTTAATGCTCTTTGCCTTGTCTTTGTTTGGCTTTTCTTCATTGCACATGACATGTCGTGAAGAGTGATGACTAGAATGTTTTTCATATGCCAAAATTTCACAATTTGTCAAGAAATTGTGCATAAATTTATACAATTATAATTTAGAAGTTATTTAATTTCTCTTCTAAATTTTATAATTTTAATTCTAACCTTCAAATATCTTTTATGGTCATTCCATAATTATGAAAAATTACAAGGGTTCTAAAAATTATTTTCCCCTAATTTTAGGATTCATTGATAGATTTATTGGAGGGAGGGTCCCATTGGAGTGCATCCAGTACGAATTGAACCTACGAATTTGTCAATTATGAGTTGGGCACTTTAACCATTCAACCATAGATGCTTAGTGGGAATCCTTGTACATGATAAATAACTAAATTCCAATTGAAGAAAAATCTTTTCGATAAATCAATGCGAGGAGACAAAAAATTTCTCTATGTAACAATATTACTACAAAACAGCAAATTATTTTGAATTACAATTTTTCACCCCTAATCAAAGTGTATAACAGCAAAAAGACCATATGCAAAAGTTACGTTTTAAACTCAAAATCAAAAGTGAGCATTGTCCTAAGAGAATAAAACATATTTAATCCTAATTAATAACACCTTACAACAATGATCACGCAAAAGATAAAAGAATATAATCAATTTGATATTTAATAAATCAATGACAGATAGTTTACAAATATTCCATACCTTTATGCGTCAGCTTGCAAATAAACAAACATGGAGGGTAGTATAGCATTATTGGTATGTGCTGATATATTTGAGTTGACTCTTCTAGTAAAGTGGGTATATTACATAAATATTTATTCAAAAAAAACACACATGGTTATGCATTTGTTCCTTATTATATCTCAACCTTCTCTTACATTCTTCACACCTCAAGAAAATTTGGAAATGAGTTACTCTGCAACAACAAAGCCTCATGTTGTGTTGACTCCATTTCCATTTCAAGGCCACATCAATCCATTGTTCCAACTAGCAAAGTTGCTTCACCTCAGGGGCTTTCACATAACCTTCGTGCACACTGAATACAATCACAAACGCTTGATCCAATCAAAGGGTGCCAATGCCCTTGATGGCATCCAAGGCTTTTGTTTTGAGACCATCCGAGATGGAGATGGTGATACTGATGATGTAGTCTCTTTTTGTGAATCAATAAGGAAACACTGGTTCCTACCCTTCAGTGAAATTCTTGTTAGACTTAACGATTCTGCTTCCAAGGGTCTTGTTCCCCCAGTTACTTGCTTGATTTCTGATCTTGCCACGAGTTTTATCATAAAAGCTGCTGAACAATTTACACTCCCTATTGTTCTATTACCAGCTGCTAGTGCATGTTCTTTTTTATCTGGTTTGAACTTTCATACTCTGTTTGATAAAGGCCTCACACCAATCAAAGGTATGAATTTAAGCTCTTTCTTTAGAAAAGTACATGTGCTTGTTTAATTCTAGCATGGATTATAGTATCCCTTAGGTAAGACCAATGAAAGACAGGACCAGTTTGGATAAACAACTTAATTAAGTCTTCTTGAATAGGTATTTAGTATTTAAACATCTATATTAAGTCCTTTTCATGATACAAGGGGAAATAGGACGAAAGTGGTTCTGTAAAATTTGTAAGACTTTTTCATAAGATACCTTGAAGAGCTTACTGAAATAAGTTGAAAACAGCATACATATGTGTCACAAGCTATTTTCATAAGCTCTACCAAATACTTATACAAGTTCTTACGTAATAAGTCTAAATAAGTCATAAAATAAGTTCTTCAAAATTGAAATTGAAACAATAATTGAAGGTGATCAAGTCCTTGTAAAAGATATTGTAAGGTTGTCTCAAATTTTTTATTAGTTGTAAGTTGTAACCAAAGAATACATGTTAATGCAGAAATTGCACATTTGAATATTGATACTTGTATGTAATCAGTAGTTATGGGCTTTGGTAATTATGACTGCAGATGAGAGTTATTTGAAAAGTGAGTATTTGGATACAAAATTGGACTGAATTCCAGGTATGAAAAACTTAAGACTGGAGGACCTGCCAGACCATTTAAGAAAACCAGACCCAAATAACAGTGTGGCAGAATTTTTCATTGAAATAGCAAATAATGTGCACAGAGCTTCAGCTATTGTATTTAATACTTTTGATGAACTTGAGGGTGATGTATTGAATGCTCTCTCCTCTGTGTTCCCTTCTCTTTACCCCATTGGCCCTTTCCCTTCTTTTTTAAATCAAAGTCCACACAAGAACCACTTGGCATCTCTTTGTTCTAATCTCTGGAAGGAAGAAACTGAGTGTCTTGAATGGCTTGAAACCAAGGAAGATAAGTCTGTTGTTTATGTCAATTTTGGTAGCATCACAGTTATGTCTGCAGAGAAACTTTTAGAGTTTGCATGGGGTTTGGCCAACAGCAAGAGACCCTTTTTGTGGATCATCAGGCCTGATCTTGTCATTGGTGGATCAGTGATTTTGTCATCTGAATTTGTCAATGAAACTTCAAAGAGAAGCCTAATAACAAGTTGGTGTCCACAAGAGCAAGTGCTGAACCACCCTTCAATTGGTGGATTTTTGACTCACTGTGGATGGAACTCAACAATTGAAAGCATTTGTGCAGGTGTTCCAATGTTGTGTTGGCCTTTTTGGTTTGATCAGCCAACAAACTGTAGATACATTTGCAATGAATGGGAAATTGGTATGGAAATTGATACAGATGTGAAGAGAGAGGAGGTGGAGAAACTGGTCAATGAGTTGATGGTGGGAGAGAAAGGAAAGAAAATGAGGCAAAAGGTAATGGAGTTGAAGAAGAAGGCACAGGAGTACACAAGACCAGGTGGTACAGCAGACATGAACTTGGACAAAATGATTAGTGAGGTATTTCTTAAACAAAAGTAAACAAGTTCTACTCTCTCTCAAAATCTATGATAGTTAATTCATTTTCTCTTGAACTTGTTGCTTTATGAAGAAAAAATGATGCACAAGTTAAAAGTGGTAGTTATATCTGTAACATATAGCTATATATTAAGTGTGTAATCAATTTGTATTTTGGTGAGAATCAATGATATCTCTCAATTGTTAGGAATAGTGATCTATGAATGTACAACTGTGTTGGATGTTGTTGATATATATCAATGAGCTAGCTATCAAGCTATTAATGTAACTTTTATCTGTCAGTGCCAAACACCTCTATGATATTCAATTTCTTTGTGTTTAATATTTTTTATAAGATATTTTAAAAGATTAAAATATCTTTTTAATTAAGATTTAAATATAATTTTTCATCTCTTTAATTTCACCGTGATTTTAGTTTCTAAACTTTTTTATTATTTTTAATTACTATATTATTATTGTATTTTATTTTTAATCCTTATTGTTTAATCCATATATAAAAAATAACTGATAATATATAATCATAAGAATTACCTATAATTTTTCTCTTATAAGACAAAATAAGATTTTAATATTTTTATAATCACTTTTTTTATTTGAAAATTGAGTCAATAATATTTTTTTAAAAAAATATCTTTCAATCTAAAAGAGATATATAGTGTGATAAAATAGATAATAACAAATTTTGATTAAATTTAAGAAAAAAATCCATATGTTATAGTTTTAATAATTAAAAAAAAATTAAATAATCAAAATAAACATGTAACCATAAAAAGTTATCATTAACTTGATATTATAAATTACAACAAAATATTTTTTTGTTTTGCCTCTCATTAATAATTATTCTCAAATTAACTTTAAAAATTTTCCAATATATATATTATTAAGTATGTATATATTTTTTTAATCTGCCCCCTCTCTTTCTTTTTTAACCAGTTTTCAAATTGATGTTCTTTTACTTAGATAATGCTAATTTTGATATTTTCTTATGTGGTTGCAGATTTAGGAGATTTCCACGATTTTAAATTCAAAAATGATTACTAATTTTTTGGGGAAAATTTTCTTTTTCATATTTTTAAAATAACATCTGTAATTTATGTTACCTTTTCAACTTCTGGTTGTTGCATCTCATGCAAATTTTACTTCGGTTTTTATCTCTTATGATGAATGCTTTGTTTTTTTCTTTCTTTCTTTTTTTTTTTTTTGAATTTCTCTTTCATTTTAATGACAACAAAAAGTACCAACTTATCGTGTAAAAGAGTTTTTTCTTAAAAAAAAAATACAAAATAAAATTCTGCCCACGTTTATAAAATTAATATATTCTCTGTTATGCCCCAATATGAATTTTCTCTTGAAGTAAATTACACAATGATGCTCACATAAAGTTTCTAATTATGATACTTGGTTAAAGTTACTAACATATCACATTTATTTTTTCCCCTATATATTTCTATTTGAATTCATTTACATGATTTCAACCATCAAAATTATAATGCATAAAATATAATTTATTTTAAATAGTGAATTTAGCATAATAAAAATACAGATATTTATGGCGGTAACACATATGATATATTTGATTTTAATCATTATTTTCAGTTAAAAGTATAAGTAAGATTTAACTTTAAATTTAATTAGAATGCATTAATTATGAAAAGATTGGTAATGTATTATAAATAAACATTTGTTACATATATAGGTTGCGTCTTTGCCTCTAATCATTATTAAAATGACATTATTTTATATTGAATTATTAAATTGTTTAACCGTACTTTGAAGAATTACATTACTAAACCCTATTTTGAATAAACTACACAAGTGAAATAAAATAATTGTTCTCCAAACTAAGTTTTTATTTTTAAAGTGTGTTTTTTTAATTATTATAAGATGATCCATTCATTTGTAGACAGTGTATTTTTTAAGAGATTTGAGGGAAAAAAAAATATTTTTTTAGAAAAAAAAAATTGTTTTAACATATTTATTATAAATATAAATACATTTTATTTCCTCAAATTTAAACATATAAAAATACAAAAACATAACCATAATAACACTTTTATTTTTTATTTTATTTTTTGATGATAATGTAGACAAACCGGTTAGAGCATATTTGATTTTCAATTAAATTAATATTTTTGGGTGCTAAAATTGTTTTTAAAGAGTAAATTTATTTTAATAATGTTCTTACCAAAAATTTAAGATGAAGCTTAATCAACCTATGCGTAATAATGATGGCATAAATATTAATGTTTATAGGTAATTTTTATTATCAACTATGATATAATTTATATCATAAACAATGATTATCTTGGATAAACTTTTGTATATAAAATCTTTGCTTAAAAATCCAATTTTGTTGAAATACTTTTGCAAACTTAGTTTACAAACTTAAGTTTAATTCAAAATTAAGTTCGCCACCTTAATCTCAAACATGCACTTAGTATGGCATGTATTATTCTGGAGCATGCATTGCACTAATCTCTGTATCCAGTACTATTTTTCTTTCCATCAGGTTAGAGGCACCCAAGTAAAGTTTAGAAGGCAAGAACCATAGCTACATTGATATTAGCTTCACTAATATTAAAAAAAATATACATTTTCATTCTTAGTAAATATATCAAAGTTTAGCTTTAATTCTTTGAAAAAAATAATCATTGATTCATGTTCATAAATTTAATTACTATCGAAATAGCTTTTATTATTATCTTTTAGAGACCACCAGTGACTTTCAAATAGAATTAATATGAACCATAAAAAAGTCTCCCTTCTAGATATTTAATGCAACTACATATCTAAAATTAATTAAGATAGAACAACCCCAATTAATTTATGTACATATTTGGTGACAATTTTTATTATTGTTTTACGATTATATGACATATATTTAGGCATATTATAGTAATGATCATTTTAAGATGATTCCTGATAAGATAAGATATTTTAAGAAATTTAAATTTGATAAAGATCAATATCAACAAAAATAAATTAATTGACTAAAACCAAAATTAGTCTTTAGATTAACAAAAATATTAAACTCACAAAAATGCTTAGTTAATTTTATGATTTTTATTTGGTCAAGGAGGGTTCAAGAGGTTGTTGAAACAAGGGAAGATTTTCAAATGTTTGAGCTTTGAGGGATCAATCCTCTCATCCCCCTTTATGCCCTTGTGAAGGAACAAATTTTCTAGGGTATGATATGTTAAAAGTCAATATTAAAAGGATATAAAGTCTCACATTATCTAGTGATAGAATATGTTGCATGTATATAAGTAAGATAAATCTAACTTCATAAGTTAATTTTGTTAGATTGAATTAGATCTAATCCATAATTTTTACATGATCCTCGTAACATGTTTTCTGATAAAGTGTGAAAGATTTTATGCTGTTTAAAAATATAATTTATTAAATATAATAGTGAGAATAATCCTATTTTTAATATAAGAAGTTGTATAAGAATATTTCAACAAAAATATGTTTAGGAAGATGCAATATAAAATATGTTCAGAGTGTGTATATAAAATAGCATATTTTACTTTTCATAAAAGTCTTTTGTCAATACTTAAAAAGGAATATTTTAGCTAGAAAAATAAATAAATAAGCTAGTTGAGAAATTATTATTCTAATCTCTGGAAATCACAGTCATCTTTAAATTTAGAAAAAAATGTCAATTAAATATATACAATTGTAGCACACTATCGTATTGATCCTTCATATTAGAAAAATGTCAAATTAATCTATAAATTTAATTATTTATTTTTGAATTCCTAAAATTAATCATGCATATAGGCAAAAGAAAAAAAAAATCATGTACGGTTATGTTGATCATGGTACATATGACTTAATTAATAATATTAAAGGTATGTTAGGATCAAAATGATAAACTTTATAGACTTTTTTAACATTGTTTTAATTAGCAGAGACTAATATATCTATGTCCCATAATCTTAAGAACTTATTTAACGTTTTCATAATTTTAAACATGACTATAAAAACACTTCACAATTTCAACTAAAAATAATTTACTCTAATTAAGCTAATTCAAACCTTTTAACAGATTAATTATATGGATATTGTGTGCATTTCACTCTGGTTCAATGAGGTATCTGCCTCCAATATTGTGTACAAGTAATTTCCATGGTTTCCAAATATAATTTTATTCACAAAATATATAGTATATATTTCTTTTTAACCCTTTTCCCATTTATAACCTGTCCAACTATTAATAAAGCCTAAAATAAGTTTTGTTTTTCTTTTAAATTTAAATGAGTAAATTTATTATATATATAGACTTTTGATATATAATATATATACTACGTAATTAATATAATACCTTAAAAATAGTTTTTATTTTTATATTTGTTTTAATTATTTTTTAAATCTTAATTTTATATCTATCTAATTATTCTTTAACTCTTTTTTTTTTTTTTTACTTTCGTCTTTATCATTCTTTAACTTTAGTTTTTACAATAATTTCCTTGATTTGTGCATTATGTCTGGATACATCCATCTATCGAATTGGTCATGTGTTCTTTTATCGGCATTAATATTAATATTATTGTGCTATTGATCTTTTATCGTTTATTTTTCATTAGTAGTTCGTTTTGCAATGTTGTTATCACTGATTTTTATTAGTTATTAAAAGTTACTACCTTTGAGGTTATGAGATATGTTGCTGTTAATATCTTAATATGTCCCAAAAATATTTGTGGAAATAAAACTATTTATTTTAAAAATATATTCTTGAATAGAAAATTATATTTTTTTTCTGTCAAGTATATTTTAGAATAAAGTTAGCATATCTTGAAATATATTTATTGGACGCAAATTTTAATAATAAGTATTTTTCAAGACATACTAGTCTATTTTTGAATGAATTTTTTAGAATAAAATATAATTTTTTATTTCAAAATATACCTTCTGAAATAAATAATTGTACTCTAGAAAATACTCTCTAGATGAGATAATTGTATTCTAGAGAATACTTTCCATGACGTATTAAGACATCGACCATATTTAGTGTGAAATTATATTTAATTAAAATAAAAGCTTATTTAATAAATAAAAGGAAAAAAGAAAATAGGAGACATAATTATTAAATTATATTATATTTTTTAAGTCTTTTTTTTTAACACGTGAGAGAAAATTTTGGGAGCCTTTTACTTTTAGATAAAAAAAACTAATAACAGTTTATTTTATTAATAGATTTAAAACGAGAGTTTTATTTACTTTATCCGAAACTACAACATATTAATTAGGCTTCCAAATACTTTTATAAAGGTTTACTACAAACCCAATTCATACACACCAAAATTTTTATAACTCTAAACGTCTTCGATTTTTTTAATATGATTTTTTTCTAAAAATTCAACCGATAACATAAAGGAAAATGTATATTTTTTTTAATTCACAAGAATTCAATGCAGATATTAAAATATTTACAACTTATACATTCTGTTCAATCTAAGTTGGAATCTTGGTTTTGTATTGTGTTTGTGATATTATTTTCATAAGGTATAGCATTGCTGCATTACTGTATAATTGATGTATTCTAATGAGAAGAAACCTGCTCATTTCCCTCTTTTTCATACTAATTTTAATGATAAATATTTATACAATATAATATGTAGACAATTAGATAATTAATTATAAAATATAAAGAAAGAAATATACTTATATATATATTTCTGAGTTGGCCGATTAAATATATATTAAAATTATTCGTGAAATAAAATTGAATTATGCAACCACTTCAATTTTATTTTTTTTTATGATTTGTTTTGATATATAAGTTTATACAAGCTTCTACTCCATTTTTCATAATCTCCATTGATAAAAGTTAAAATATGCCTAATTTTGGTACATACGTGTCTTGTGCAACTGCACACCATTTTATACATATTCATGATTATGATTACATGCATGCATTGAGTTTTAGTTATAAAAAAGAAAATATATTCTACCTTACAACCAAATGCTTAAATTGATATAAGGTCTATACAGCATCCTACTTCTCCATTTTTTCCATATTGATACAAGAAAAGAAACCTAAATTTGGTACAGATGTGACATGTGCATCTAAACATTTTATGTTTATTCTATGTACTAAAGTTTTAGGTCAAAAATCTCACTCTATAATGTTACCCTACATGCATACCCCACACTTTATTCATTTATGATAGGCTTATACAAGCTTGTGCTCTTCCATTCTACCTTTCTTCTCACAACAATATTTGCCATAAATGCATCACTCCCTACCCACCTTGTCTAGTGTTAGCATCATTTATGACATACATAAATGTCAGGTAAAAAATAACATCATTTATTAGGATTTGTAAAATTAAGTTGCTCATCTTTTTCTTTATATATACTCACTTATAATTTATACATTAAATATTTTTTTTCTTAATTCTTATGGATCTTGAATAGTAAACTCCTTTATTTTTTAGACCTTCAAACTGTTTTCTTTCTTAATTTTTTGAGAAAAAAACTAATAAATACATTAAATACTCACTTATAATATATACATTAAATATTTTTTTCTTAATTCTTTAACTAGTGTCCTATGGATCTTGAGTAGTAAACTCCTTTATTTTTTAGACCTTCAAACTGTTTTCTTTCTTAACTTTTTGAGAAAAAAACTAATAAATAGTGAAATTATTTTTTATATTAATATTCAATGGCAATTCATTATATATTAAAATTATTCTAAAAACCACCTTAAAATTTATAAATTTGACTCATTATTGATTAAGTTAAACAATTTACATTCTAATCCTCATGATTGTCAAACTATTTTTCTTATTCTGAATTCAATCTATTCTCAACCATATTAATTTCTCAAGATATAGATGTTGATTTAATAATTTCATTTCTTTTACTATATACACACAAATATTAGTTTAATTAATACAAACTTAAAGAAAAATCTCTTAACCACATATTTTTCTTGAGTCAATTAATACAAATTTAAAAATGATATTTTTCTATCTATATTTTTTTCATACACATAAAAAAAGACATAGAAATCCATCACATTACTATTGTTACATGAAGTTGGGCCTTAAACATTGGCTTACATTATTAACACAACTTTTTGACACATAACATAAAGGTAAAAGAGATTAACTAAAATTAACCACCATAACCTCTCAATTATATCCACAAGATAATCCTAAAAACTTGTACATAAACATAGGACATATCTAAAATTAACCTGAAAAAACAATGTCCTAAGAGTCCCTAATCTCAAGGTCAAACACTCACCCCACGTTTCTCTCTCTTCACACACAAACACTCTCAAACCCCAACACGGTTTTCACTCACAAAAACAAAAGCCTTTTTCATATTTTTCTTAATTTTCATAATTTTCCGGAAATAGAAAAACTTATTTTTCCTCTCTCTCTCTCTCTCTAATTCTGTTTTTCTCTCTCTTTTGATCCATGGAAGAGGAACTTAACAAGTTGAAGGAAGAAAGTTGAAAACTTTGGGGCGAAATCGGATACCCAATTGGCTGAAAAGAACCCCAATGCGGTCTTCGAGGGTGTTCTCGAACGATCGTGGATCTGAAGAAGAAGATGGTGGGTTTTGTGTTGAAATGGGTGATGAAGATGAAAGTTTCATTTTTTTGTGTTGTAATTGGTTGTGGTAGTAGGGGCAACGATCTGGTGGTTGTGCGGCAGCATAGACGACGATGCAGCTTCACTTCTCGCCTAGCATGAGAAGCATCACGATATCAAGCAACAATGGGTTTATTGACTTGATGAAGATCAAGGTCGCAGCTTGCCACATTTCCTATCGTACCCTCTTCCACACCATCCTCATTCTGGCCTTCTTGTTGCCCTTTGTATTCATTCTCACTGCTCTCGTTACCCTTGAAGGTGTCAACAAGTGTTCTTCATTTGGTACTCTCTTTTCAATCCAATCTTTCATTTCATTTATTATTGCTTACATTGATTGCTTGTGTGTTTATATTTGTGTTTAGTCTTTAGCAGTGGAATTGTGTGATGCACGTGGGTGACTTCACCTGATTGATGGAATGAGTATGTGATGATAAGGCTTTTATTATTGTTGTGTGTATGTTTGGATTTTGTTGGATAAATTGGATTGGTATGTATGTGTTTGTTTATTGTTTTTTGATTCATTGGGTTACATGATTGTATATATTTGGTCTTTAAACGAGCCTAATGGTATCTTGTGAATTGTGATCCATGTAGCTTACCTCATTTGGTGGAATGTCTCATAAGGCTTTTGTTATTGTTGTGTGTCTATGTTGGATTTTGGATAAATTGGATTAGCATGTGTTTGTTTATATGTTGGATTTTGGATAGGTTGGATTGGCATGTATTTGTTTATATGTTGGATTTTGGATAAATTGGATTGGCATGTGTTTTTATATGTTGGATTTTGGATGAATTCGATTGACATGTTTTTTTTATATGTTTTGTATATATTTGGTCTTTAACTGAACCTAACGGTATTGTGCAATCCGTGTAGCCGACATTACATGGTGAGATATTTGAGAAGGCATGTGTTTGTTTATATGTTTGGATTTTGGATAAATTGGATTGACACATGTTTGTTTATTTATTGTGCATATACTTGGTCTTTAATTGAGCTAACAGTTTCGTGAGATTGATGTAGCCGATCTCACCTAGTGCAATAATGCGATAATATTTTTATCGTTGTTATTGTGTATGTTTGGTTTTTGGATGAATTGGGTTGGCACATACTTGTTTGCTTATTTATTGTTGTAAGATTGATCTTGATTTGGATGTTGAGTCAAAAACTATTGGGGGGATGTATTGTTCTCCTTAAGGTTGTCATTTTTTCTTTTCCATTTTCTAGCTAATCTAGAATTTGCCTTCGTTTCAGTATCTTATGTGTGACTGGGCAACTTAAGTGTTTCACGGTCATCGTTTGCTTAACATGACTTCAGTTGAACTCGGGATTAGTTATGGTGATGTTTTCTTGACATGAATTGTTGAAATTTGCACCCTTTTGTGTTGATTCTTTCCTATGACAAGTTGTTACGTGCTTTTCATTGTAGCACTGGAAAACTATCTTGTTATGATAACACATAAATTAATTAAACCCTGGCTAGTGTTTGTGTCCTTTGAGCTCCCTGTCTTTAACTTTATAAAGCTGGTTACTGCCTTTATCAGTTGTTTATAAAAGTTTTGATAGATCTTTTACTATCATTTTGGAACATTATCAAATGTGTTTGTGTCTTTCATTCATTATGTTACCCATATTAGGTTCTGAAAGTTAATTGTTTTGTACATATTATGTCCCACTTTGTGTGTAGTTTTGACTCTTGATTTTTTACTTGGGTTTTTGCTCCAGATTGTTTAGGTAGGCGGTTGGGACCAAAGTTTCTTGGTAGGGTTGATGATCCAGCGGTAAATAATTTTTATGTCACCATAGATTTCTGATTACATTGCCATATCTACGAAAGTTTTGTTAAATAATTATTATCTGAACCTTTCGTGATGACTGTAATGATGCAGCAGAGACTAGTTAGAGATTTTTACAAGATCCTTAACGAAGTAAAGACTAGGGAAATTCCATCTGCTCTAAAGCTTCCGGACTCATTTGATCAACTGGTTTCTGATATGAAGAACAATCAATATGATGCGAAAACGTTTGCAATCATGTTAAGGGGAATGGTGAGTTCGTTGTTACGCATGCATAAAGTGTCATGCATTTCTTCATTAGTTTTTTATTAATCAGTAATAAGTAGAGAAAGAGTTTTCTGAAATTGAATTCTGTTGATGTTTTCAAATTCAAGTTATGATGCGTGACTTAAAATGGAAATACACATTTTAGGCATTATCGAAATTTTAATATCAAAAGGTTAAGGTTGGGATAACTGATGTGCTATTTATGAATGGTGGCTAAATTATTATACAATAAAAATGCATATATTGTCTGCCGCTACAATGATTTAGCTTATGACATCTCTATATTTCTTCTTTCTTGTATATTTATTTAAATCTGCAAGTCAATGGTGAAGTCTAGTTTTGGGGTTTAGTTCCTCTAAAGTGAAGGAGATAAACATTAAAGTACATTTATAACCATTGATTAGAAAATGAGTGGTTAAGATTTGAGTAACCTCATTATTTGTTATACATATGAATGTATTTTATATCCCTGACTCAACTGTCATTTTCCTAATCAACGATTATAACTGTATTTTATCTTCTAAAGTGTATCACCTTCCCTTAGAGGAGCTAAATCTCCAGTTGTTTAATGTGCTTTAGTAGCATTTATACTGACTGTTATTATTTTTTTAAATCAGCAAATGTTAATTGTTAGTATTTCTTAGTGGGAGGTTTCGAACCCACAACATTTCCCTCTCATCTTCCTGACTGTTATGCATCATATTTGAATGACCTTTTGCATGTATTATTATTATAATCTTATATAGTATACCTGTAATGTTATTTTTTTTTTTGTTTGCAACTATAATTATGACATGGATAAAATGCTTCAGCACAAGGTCATTTTATGTGATTTGAATTGAGGCATTTAAAAGGATTTTTGCTAAATTATTTAGTCTCTATTCTATGCTTAGTTGTGTGCCTTATTTACATGTTACATGAAAGGTTTATACTCTGCTGCTGATTATGATGATGCAATCCCACAGTGAAATCAATCAGGAACACTCCAAGATTTTGTATATTGCTTATACCAGGATATATATCAGTCATCTCATCTTCTGTGAAATTCAATTTATAGTTTGATTTAATTCCATTATACAAAGTATCATGATTGTGCTTACTTTCAGTCTTCCGTTATATGAATTTAAGGAAACTGGAGATAGTTTTCTATATGCTGTACAACAAGTAGTACTGTTTTATTATGAAATGTTGGCCAAAAAATCATAAAGCATTACGTAAGATAAGACGATAATAAAAACACATTGGATGGTTATGCCAAATGTAAAAATGCTTCTTCCTTGTAGTGAATTTTGGAATAGTGACTAAAAAAGTTAAAATTTAATAGCATTGCCAAACAACCATGTACTGTGGTAGTTACAATTATCCGAAATTTTAGGTTGTTTATATAATTCAGGAAGTCTAAGGAGTAACAGAATCTTTTTCTCTTTTCAAATTATAGTGTAACGAATGTTATGAAGTTGACAGATGATAATCATAAATTTGCAGCAATTAGAAATGCAATGTTCTTTCCCCAAATTTCTCATATTTTGCTTATCTTTGGCTCATCTTTTGACATTTATCTGTGTGCTTCTACTTGATACTGACATATATAGCTGGCACCTTGTGATTTGGATTTAGGTTTATCATGAAATAATTTTACATTATTATTTTATCTTGAAATCATTTTACTTTTTGATTTATTTGTCATGACTCACGAGAGTTCTTCCTCGTTTCCTTTTCTTTCCCTTAAAAGTTCTTAGTTTTATGTTTTATTCACTTTTTCCTTTATCTGTTTAAACTTTAAACATTCTTTTCATTTCAATTATGTGGAGCTATTAAATATTTAAAACACCTTTCTGTTTGCAATTAAGTCTTCATACTCTCTTCAGAAATATATAGTTAGTAGTACTTTGCATCATTATTGTTTCCATCTTGATTTTAGTTTCCAGCACTAATTATTCATGAATTAACAATAACCCCTTCTTTATGGTAGGCATTTAAGAAATTAGTGTGTATATAATGCAAGACTACTTTGTATAGCCTAGTGTATACATGTTCATACTGTTATTCCGTTATCGTTATCCCGTAGGATTGTCACATTTATTATGGCAGAGATTTCAGTTCCTGTGTTAGTAGTGGTGCCAGATTATAATTATATGATCTTTGTTACATTGTAATTTTGAACAGATGGAGAAATTTGAGAAAGAAATCAGAGAATCAAGATTTTCAGAGTTGATGAATAAACACTTCGCAGCAAGTTCAGTCCCTAAAGGGATTCATTGTCTGTCTTTGCGTTTGACTGATGAATATTCATCAAATGCCCATGCACGGAAACAACTGCCTCCTCCAGAGTTACTACCTTCATTGTCTGACAACTCTTACCATCATTTTATTGTTTCAACTGATAACATCTTGGCTGCTTCAGTAGTTGTTACTTCTACTGTGCAGTCTTCTGAGAAACCTGAGAATATAGTCTTCCATGTCATCACCGACAAAAAAACTTATGCTGCTATGCACTCATGGTTTGCACTAAATCCCGCCTCTCCTGCTATAGTTGAAGTCAGAGGCATTCACCAGTTTGACTGGTTGACGAGAGAAAATATTCCAGTACTTGAAGCTGTAGAAAGTCAAAATGGGATCAGGAATTACTACCATGGGAGTCATTTGGCCAAAACCAATCTCAGTGATACTGATCCACATAAATTTGCCTCAACATTGCAGGCTAGAAGTCCAAAATATATATCTTTACTCAACCATCTTCGCATATACATACCTGAGGTAAGTTGGTTTCAATAATTATCACTCTTTCTGTTTTCTTTATCCATCCGTCTATTTTCTCTGACTATTGTTGCTCTTGCAAATAGATAATTGTAACTTAAATATTTGAATTGCTTTCATCAGCATATAGCACTTATATACCAATTTCATGAGCTGATTTGAGCTCGACTACATTTTTTGTTGGAGAGAACTTTCTATCTCTTATTTGTACTGATTGTGTTTGCCTTACGTGTGTTATAAACAGCTTTACCCAAACCTTGACAAGGTGATTTTTTTGGATGATGATGTTGTGGTTCAACGTGACTTGTCTCCGCTTTGGGAAATTGATCTAAATGGAAAAGTTAATGGAGCTGTGGAAACATGCAGAGGTGAAGATGGGTGGGTAATGGCTAAGCATTTTAGGAACTACTTCAATTTTTCCCATCCCCTCATTGCACAGCATTTGGACCCTGATGAATGTGCTTGGGCTTACGGGATGAATATCTTTGATCTGCGCGCATGGAGAGCAACAAACATAAGAGAGACATATCATACCTGGCTGAAAAAGGTAAAAGTGCATATGTACTTAAACGAATACAACTCATTTATCAAATATTTTTCTTTATTTAATAATTTGAAGTTCTAGCAAATTCTGGATTTTAAATGCTGCTGTACTGATTCATATGTTCAGGTACATGCACACACGTGTGTATATATAAAATAAATCATCAATTTCATCGTCAAATTGTTACCCTCTCCCAAGTAATCTCTAATGTAATAAAATCATACAAGTAATCCTTGAAATGTTGAATATTCATCACTTCAATCCTTAAGTTGATGTATTTTTGTAAAGCTTAGGACCAATTTGAAGGGTTCTATAACATGTGAGAGACTACTTAACACAATTTCTAATACTTCCAGGACTACCTAAGTAGTTTTCTTTTTTACTTTCAGAACCACTTAGGAAAGAGGGTAATACTTTAAGGTTAAAATTGGCATTTATTCTCTCTCTCTCTCCCCCTCTCTATATATGTATGTACTAGGTGATAGTACGAGAACAGATGTGACCTTTAATTTCTTATGTTTTATTCTGTATGACAGAATCTGATGTCGAACCTGACGATGTGGAAGCTTGGAACCCTACCCCCTGCTTTGATTGCATTTAAAGGTCATCTTCACCCAATTGATCCCTCTTGGCACATGCTTGGCTTGGGTTATCAGAGCAAAACTGATATCGAGAGTGTGAAGAAGGCTGCTGTTATTCACTACAACGGCCAGTCAAAACCGTGGTTGCAAATTGGCTTTGAACATCTTAGGCCATTTTGGACCAAGTATGTCAATTATTCAAATGATTTTGTTAGGAACTGTCACATATTGGATTCATAGTCTACCTAGAGATGCACTATGGTTTGAAACAACAGTGCATACTTCGAAAGGGAAGAGTAAATACAGATTTCATCTAAATTTTTGCGGCTTGAGAAGATGAATTTGAGAATGCAATAGAAAAATTGGTTGAGAGGGGAAGGTGATCAGGAAATGGTGCCACACACCCTTCATTTTTGCTGATTGTTGCCATCCTTGCATGGCCTTGAGAATCAACAATCTTGTCACAAACAAATATGTCCTTATATTTTTGGTTGGTGAAAGGATATACTACTATTGGTCTTATGTGGGGCTATTATATCAAAAATTCCTTAGTGAATGTTGGAGAATAAACTCAATGCTGAAGATTGAAAACAAAAAAAAAAAAGGGTCATGAACTAGTTTGTTGTTGAGAACACAAGTGCTAGGACAGTTGATTTGTGAGGTTCCCCCACTAGTGCAGTGTTTTCCCCCATCATCATTTTTTAGTTTGTTAATTTTTGTTAGCACCAATTTTTACATTCACCCTATTGGATTTGATACTTGATGGTGAATTGTAGGAGCAGTAGTTCATGAGATTGCTTTGTTACAATACAGGTCCATTGAATTGGGGAATTGTCTGTAGGATATATATTTATATATATATATTTTGTTATTCGTTTTGTACTATTATCAGACATTGGAAATGTGCAGATAATTCTTTTTTCCATTCCTCCATTGTTGTAATTCTTTTGGTGATTGTGTTCTTGATCTTTGCACCTCATGCATTCAAATGGATGATACTACAAAAAAGAAATATAAAGAAAAACCAGAAACAAAGAAAATAAATACAAAACCAATAATATATGCACCGATAGTGTACATGTTGAATTTTTATAATGACCACTTCAAAAGTTATCTTAATTTCTTATTAATTAATGGGGTAAAAATTTATATTAACAATGTATATTAATCAAACTTAAATGAATACAAATTTTATGATAATAGGATTTTTTTTTTTCAGTTTTATTAAGGAGAAATAGGTTTATATATTTAAGTAAGAGTCAACTAATCATAACTTACCATTACAAGTTTGTTCACTATGATAATAGAATTTGTATAAATTATATTAAATTTAATTAGCTGTTTCATATTGTGAGGCCATATCCTTTAACTGTAAAGGGAATTTTTACATGCAAGTTTTTTTTGGCTTTGTTAGATGTTTGTCAGGATTTTAGTGCTTACTTAATTATTCTCATGTACCAACTTTAAGTGTCTCTTTGGAAATAATTTAGTTGTTAGAAAAATATTTATATACACTGTATACTAATAATTGTATACAATGTTTTACACATTTAATCAATTAAAATCTTACTATATAAATCATATAAAATCTGATGTGAGATTGGATAATAGTATAAAGCTGATATACACTAAGAAGCAATGTATAACTTTTAAAGCTGTGTTATATACTCAAGTGTTTTTAACTAAATTTTTTGTTTAGAAATTCATGCACACATTTCCTTATCATTTGACTATTGTCTATTCAGTTTTCCACTTTGCCTTTTTATACATTATCATAATCTTTTTAGCATCTCCTTGCACTGTTTTATGTTTTATTTCTTTTCTTCTTAGTAGATTGCTTCACTGTTTACTTTTACTTTTATGATTTAAAAAAGAAAAAAATATTTAGTAGACAATTACAACATTTAGATAATCAGACAACGAGTTATAAAATATGAAAAACACGTTATATTCTGTTAGTGAGTTGACTGATTAACTATATATTACAAATGACTGATTAGCTACATATTACAATTGACTGTAAAGTAATGTTATTTAAAAAGTAATTCAGATTTATCATTAGAAGGAAACTCTTTTAGATATATTTGTTTTGTTTTTTCAACACTTAACTTCTAACAGTAAATTGATAACATGATTCACATGCATGCATAGGTTTGGAAGCAATGAATAAGGTTAATATATTCCACTTGTTCACACAAGTCCAAGTACCAAAGATAATGAGATTCTAGTTTCTACATGATCAAGAAATTGTTAACTTTAACGTACATTTAGTGTTAGCCAAATGAAAAAGAAGTATAAAATATGAAAAAGAAGAATCTAAAAGAAGGATTTTGAGAAGTTGGTGATGACGTGAATTCCATTTACAAGTATTCCTTCTTAATGATGATCCCTTCAAAGTGCGTGCAGGATCTTATCTTTCTTTTTAAAGACTCTTCAAAAATCAAAGTATTGGGACCTACCTTGTCATGATTGATAACAACCCCTTTTCACATTTTCTTTATTATGTTAGTTGACAATTTTTTATTTTATGAAAAACACAGATAAAATTCTGTCACTAAACCATCCATGAACATGGTCAACACAATCCGGTTCTTAATTTGTTAGTGTGCGAGAGATGATGGGCACTTGAAACTTAACTTAGAGTCATGAACTATATATTAAAGAGATTTTAATATTTACTAAATTATATATTAAGTTAAATTAATATATAATATTTATAAAATAAATATGATTGATTTTTTAAATAATTATTAGTGACGTGGTTATGTCTACATTGCAAAATAGAATTTTGACCGAGATATCTATCATATATATTTAAAAATAAATAAGCACGTTGAGATTGGATGTCTAAAGAAGAGATAATTGTAATATTCTTCAAATAATTGTAATATATGGATATTTCAGTGTATATAAGAATAAAAGAGATTAGAGAGCACAAGAGATTTAGTGAGGAGAGATCTTCTATTTATATGATATGAGTCAACAACGTGTCTGATAAAAGAGGTAAAAGTAATCATTACAACTGATATGATCGATCTTTTCAGACAATGATTACTTAAAGGAGTTTATGATGTTACAGGGACGCATGTCTGTGTTATGGTAAATAATGGCCGAACCAAAATCATAATATGTTAGCTTTTTGATTAATCATTTATTGTGAATGACCTCAAATTACACATGTTGATCAATTGCAACAACTTTAATTTTAATTTGATAACATATTAAATATCCATTATACCTAAATGTACATAAGATAAGATAAAATAAAATAATTGATAATAATTTAATAATAAATTTATATAAATAAATTCTATATAAATAAATTCAACCATTTTAAGAAGGGTGAGTAGCCATGAGAAAGAGTAATCTTTCAAAACCTTGGACCCATTTTCTTTTTTAAATTAACTATGTTGTTCACGAGTAATTGTTACATGATTAAATTTTAACAAGTGTCCATGAGTTGTGTAGCTATATTGAAGAGTCTAATCGTCTGAATATTATAAAGAAACTTAAACACCTATTTTACCAGAAAGATTTGACTCTTGATATTTCTTTTATTATAATTAGTGATCAATATTTGCTAGAAAATTATCATGTAATTATGTAACTAAATTTAAATTAAGTTAATTATAATTTTAATTATTAAATTTTTATTTAATAATTATTATATTTTCTAAGTATATCTTCCATTTTAGATAAGATAAATAATTAAAAAAGGGTCAAATATTTTTAATACAATATTTATGCCGAGAGAACCTAAATTATGATAGAAAAAATTATTTAGTAAATAAAAGTTATGGTATTGCATAATATAAAAATAACATTGCAAAATAAATAATTAAATTATATGATAATTTATTGAATTTTTTCATGTTTGATAAAAAATGAAAAATGAAATTTAAATAATATAAAATTAGATTATTTTATCATTTATTATTACTTGAAATAAGAAATAAAATCAAGAATTCATTTAAGTAGGTTTTAACCATGTCAAGTATTGATAAGATTACACCATATCATGTTAGAAAGGTGGGTTATAAGTTTAATTTTATTATATAAAATTGAATTATAAGATGAGAATTATTATATACTTGTATATATATTAACAGATTATACTTCTAGGTGACGTAGATTTTTAACAAATTTTTATATAATTAAAATTTAAATAAATTAATTTAAAATTACACTACTGAGAGAGAGTAGCTATGTTTTTTTAACATTTTATACATTATTCAATAATTTTTTATCTAAGAAAGAAAACTAAATGGATATGTTGTGTTAAATGGACCCTTATTAAATCATTTAATCTTTACAAGATGTATTTTAATTTTTAATTAAAAATTAATAAAATCTCACTTGAAGATTAATAAAGACCACATGACATTAAATTATCTAATAATATCTTTCACAGTAGTGAAAGTCTTCAAATTCAAATAACATTTATAAAAAGAAACTTATGTTTACCCCAGTTTTATATTCAAACTCAAAGATTAAGGAAAAATCAAATTAAAACAACTTATAGTACGTGAGATCCACTCTTATTTCACTCCATCAATCAAATCTAAATCCCAAAAAATTAAGTAAACCCATTTTTTATATATGGAAAAGAAAGGATTAACTTGTAAAATTAAAAAAAAAAATACTAAAAATTATTAGCATCTATGTAAAGTAACTACTATCTTTCTAAGCTTAGGTTGGTTAATATTATCATCTATCATACAAATTATTTCTTCAATGGGTATGTCTTATGTTGTTTTGGTCTGAGTGTTTCATGTTTTTATTTTTATTGAAATTAAAAAAATAGAAATAAAAATATATTTGATTAAATTTTTTAAAAAATTATTCATGAAAATATTTTTAAAATTGGATGAAAATAAAGAAATACTATAATTTTGTTTACACAATTTTCAAAAAAAATTAATTTTAAAAAATAAAAATAAAAACAAAATTCAATTTCTCAAATCAAACTCAACACATTTTATATCACAATTCATATGTAATGTAGCAATTCATATGTTATATAGCAACTCATCAATCACAATAGACAATAATATTGGCTGCTAACAATTAATAGACAATATTGTGTTGGTGGCTTGGTTTGGTGCATCTCTTTGTACCAATTTCAATGGCCACAAAGGAATTAAACAATTAATTAATGACTTTAGATTTTTCTCTTTCATATACTTTAATGCTATAGGTCAATTATGTGGCTGCTGACTGCTATACATATTTTATAAATTTAAAAATATAATTTTTAATATTAATAAAAAAACAGTTATTGCTTTGAGCCTTTCAAAAGCTACAAAATGTATGTACATATTTTTTTTAGAAAAAATATATGTACTTCTAGTTGAAATAAGGAACTAAAATCAAATTATTTTTATTGAATGTAAAAATTAAGAATTAAAAATATACTATTTTCATGGAAAAATAAAATTTGTAGTCCCCATGTGAGAGTATATTTGGATCAATAGAATTATCAAAATTAAAGTATATAAGTCATGTGAATATTTTTAAAAAATCACAATTATTTAAAACGAATGTGTGATGCATGTGTATGCTTTATGACCTAATCTCTCACTTAGAGAAATGAGGTATCAACTTAGACTAAGAATTTGTCATTCTTGACTTACTCCACTTAATTTTTTACAGATATTAAATTTAATCAATTCAGTAATTAGTTTAATTACAGTAAATACATCTAAGTGGATAAGATTTCAAATAATTTAAAAAATTATTTTATATTTTATTAATTAACTTTATTTTAACGTATTATATATTAACTTTAGATAATTTTATTATATTTTCAAATATACATATATATTTACTATAAAATTACATACCTATCAATATTCAATTTAATTAGAATTTTGTATAATCAAAACATTATAAAATTACACACCTGTCCTTGTAAAAATTTCTAAATTATTTTTTAGAAATGTTTTATTTTTTTTTCTTTTACCTTATATCAATATAAAAAAATTAATAATAAAATAAATAATTTTATTTTACGATCAACTCATTCAATATAATATATATATATATATATATATATATATTATATTTTTTTCTTTTTTCATAATTTATAACTAATTATTGATTTAATTTGATTTAACTTAAACAAAATATTGTTGCATTGACATTTGACCTGGTTACAGAAGAAACAGTAGGAAAGGGTGGTAAGAAGTTCAAAGATGTTAAGAATGTGCAATTGACATACACTGAGACACACATGACATGACACATGTTGTTTGTTTGATTGATCCTTCTGAACAGTTTCTGACACCGAAATTCAGCCAAAAGTTGACCCTCTTACCATGAATAAGAGAATAACATGTTCCACCATTTTGCAATAACGAGATTCCAACTATTCAAAAACTCTTTAACTAAACACCCTTCTCTTGCATCAACCACTTTTCATGCTTCCTTCTTCTTCTTTTTCATTCAATTTCTGTGACTTACACAACTGCCACCCAGATCAGTGATTGACCCAGTTGAGAAAAATTGTTCAAGTTCTTTTTTGTTTTTGGTTTTGGAATTCTTGGTGGATTTTTGGGAATTCAAGATTGTTCTGTGATTTAACAAGTGCCCTCTTGAGTATGGCTTTGGCTTTTGCTGTTTTAGAAAGATTCCTTTGTCAGTTGTGTTGAATTAATGAATTTTTTTTATGATGTTTCCTTTTAAAAGTTACTTGTTTGTTGGATTTCAATCATTTTATTCTGTTTGTATATTTATTTATTTGGACAGACTAGGCTTATTTATTCTCTATTCATATTCTTATGCTTTTGATTTTTTAATCTATGCATTTTGTACCTCTTGATAGGTTTCATGATTTTCTAGTACACCACTTGAGAGGTGTTAAGAGTGAAGTATCAAATTTTGCAGAATACTACTTTGGTGAGATACTTTTATTTGATTCTCCTTGTTCATGGTTGAGACTCAATTGAAGTGATTATTCAGTGGAGTATTTTGTCTTCCTGGTCTGAGATTGAAGCTATTTGATTTCTGAATTTCTCGAGTTTCTTAATCTGATTATGGCCGGGAGCCAAGATCAGTTAGAGATCAAGTTTCTGTTGACTGATGATTCGAGTATTGGCCCCAAAAGTTATGCTGCTGCTACTAGTATTGCAACACTGAAAGAAAGTATTATTGCTGAATGGCCAAAAGGTTAGTTGTGTGTGTTTTCTTTTTTCTTCTTTTTTAGAATCTCTTCTACTAAGATGTCAATGTCAGAAAGTGTTATGTTGTTCCTGTTTGTTAGTTTTTTTTTTGTTGGTTTGATAACTGTTTGGTATAATTGACTCTGTACTGCATATTAAGAAGAACTGGTGGTTGGACAAAATGGAAAACATGGAGGCACAAGACCATTGATGTGGATTTATTGATTCATAGAAATTAATTATTGGTAGAAGTCATGATTCATTTAAGTATATAGTTATTACTTTTGAAGTTTAGGTGCAGATCATGCACTATGCTTGTGATAAGAATTGGGAGAAAAGAATGAACTGCTTGTTAGTTATAGCAAAGTCAATTTCCATTTAATAGAATCTTGTGACTTTCATGTGTATCAGAGATATATTGTTCTGTAGATCCTTGTGCATATGTATGTTCAGTATGTCTTTGTGTTGTGCCATGGTTTTGCTTCATAGAATTGTACTCTTTAGGGGTTTGTAAATTGTCAAGAATCTAAGCATACAAGATGTGGATTTTAGGCTTTTAACCATGAAAGTGTCATATGTTACATGTCTCTCAGTAAGTAGTTTCTTAAACATAAACCCTTCTCTTGCTCCATGGTGTTTGTTTGTTCATCCTGACAATGACATTTTCATGTCATGGTATCAAAATCATAAGCTGAATTTTGAAAAAAGAGAATGGTTTGAATTCCTTAAAACTTTCCCAAGAGTATGTGTGTATCTAAGGGTTCATAGTACTTCATACCATGAGCTTTTCATGGATCTCATTTCAATCATTTTTTGCAGCCATGAATGATCTTTATTTTTATTTTTAGTGATATATATGAGATCTCTAACTTTGTGTTTGTGTTTTGAAGATAAGGAGTATGGTCCAAGGACCGTAAAAGATGTGAAGTTAATTAGTGGTGGACACATATTGGAGAACAACACAACAGTGGGAGAATGTCAGAGTCATTTGGGTCATCTTCCTGGTGGAGTTACAACTATGCATTTGGTTGTTCAACGACCTTCTGTGGAGAAAGGTTTAGTATTACTAATTACAATTTAATTTTATAGACAATGTCAAATGTATGTCTTACTTCATAAATAAACAGCACAAGATAAAATGTTCTTATTGAATTGTTAGATAACGACAATGAACAATTGGATAATTAGGTATAAAATTAAAGAAAGAGAAAAATTTAGTAAACAAATTGCGTATATATATATGTTTTATTTTATAATTGAGTTGTCTGATAACTGTGTAATAAAATTGATTACGAAATAAAATTGATTACGAAATAAAATTGTTTAAATATGATCGAATTTAAATCAAGATCTTTCTTTTTGTTTAAAACTAGACATATCCTTTTCAAATTATGAGTAGTGTCTAATAATTTAACAGATTTCATTGGAAAAGAAAAACACTTTGCTTGTAACACTGATACTATAGCATTTTACTCCAAGTGAGATTGAAAAGTAAAAACTAAGTAAACTATATGAATAAGTTATCCTATGATATAAATTTTCCAAAAAACTTATAAAAATAACTTATTCTAAGCTTGTTATTGCAATAAGTCCCCTTCAGAGATAACTTGATAAAAGAAAACAATTCATAACTTGTATGAAAATAGTTTAATCCAATTCCTATTTTAATTGCATAAACAACTTATACATAAATAAACACTTATTCAATAACCTATTGACTAAGCTATTTATTTAAAAAGATCCCAAATATAAAAAATTTAGAGTTAATTATATTGGTATCCTCTGAAGTTCTGTGAAATTGTATAAACACTATATTTTTATTAGTCTCTACACTAAACTGTTTAATTATTCTAAAACATTATATTAACATCTTTTATAAATTACATTAATCATCCTTAATTATTTAAAAAATATTACATGATGATCATCTTCTTGTAAGATTATTAAAAATGCTAAAAAACCAAAAGATGTCTGAATAATCTCTTAGAATTTGAGGAAGTGTAAACTCAATACACTCAAAAACTCATGCATAGTTAGTGAATAACTTTGAATTCATTTCATATTGGTGCTTTTTCTGATTTTTTTTGACATTGTTTTCTTTTTGCCCCTTGAAACAGACAACAAGAAAGTACCAATTGAAGAAAAGCCGAAAATTTGTGCTTGTGTGATATTGTAATGTTGAGATGTAACAGAACATGTCATCTTTTAAGGAGGGTAAAAGTTACACTTGTATTCATTGTAACTTGTAAGAGTTATGTCCTAATATATACACACTATTTGGTTGCACTTGCATCATTGAATGCCTCACAAATACTAAAAGTAAATAGTTTTATGGATGTGAAGACACTTGTTTCTTGGTTTCTTCAATCTTTTCATAGATTTTTTCTATTCTAGTTATCTGCATGTTGTTGATGTTGCATCATTGTCCAACTAGTATAATTGTTGATTAAAATGAACTCTACAATTATTATGCTCATGTTTCATAGATGGAATTTATGTAAGTGTTTATTGAATAAATTGTTATAATATATTTAAATGTTATTCTTTTGAATAGATTCATAGAATTGAATGTTCAAGTCAATGAAAATTGGTGATTGAATCATGTACATGGTAAATGATTACTAATTGGTTAATACTATAATAATTTTTACATTAATAATAATGTATACAAATTAATTAATCCATTAAAAATATATTATTATTTCAGCAGAAAAACAATCTCAGATGTATTACCTGATTAAAAAATTGCTTATATATATTATTGGTAATTCATATATAAATTCATCCATGCATTATAAATTTGTACTTTTATTCTTCATAAAGTTTTTTTGGTTTATTGTTATGTTTACAGTCACGAATTCTCTATATTAAGTAGCTTTTTTTATTTTTTTAAATACCTTTTATGAAAAGAAATTCTAAATAATTAAAAATAGCCTTATACAATTTAAATTGTTAACTATAAATTTAAAATATAATCTATATATTTAAAAATATTTAATAAGAATTTAGTTATGTATTTCCTTATATTCCTCCTTAAATTCTACCTAACAACAGATAATAAATTTTAAACATAACATAAAAGAAAGATAATAATTGTTAACATTACATCTATTCACAAAATGATAAACAGATAAAAGGTATCAACAATTTTAAATTTTTCTTTCTACTTCCCATAAAAAAAAATTCTATGTAATAATTTTATTATTTTTTTCCTTCTTAGATTTTTAAAAAGTTCATTTATAAAAAAAATTATTAATAAATGACATATACTAATTAACAAAAATCTGTCCATGAGTTACTGTGCACCTGAAACTAACAATGTCAAAAAAAATTAATAAATTTTTAATTTAGAGAGACAAAATTAATCTAAATTTTTTTTAAAGAAAACTAATTCTAATCTTAACTAAGAGAAAAATGAGAAATTAATAATGTTAGGGTGTGAAGTGTGAACCGAATTCAAATAATTTGAAACACACAAAAATATATTAACAAAATCATATCTTAACAGAAACAACGTTTGTGAACCTTGTTAAGGTAGCGCAGTGCGCACCCATCCACATGCTATGAGTTCATAGTTCATACCCACAACACAACACAACCTTCACCAATCACCATCGCAATTTCGCCGGAGAATTCATCGCCGGGCGATGGCCTCTGCGACGTCGTTTTCGGGTTTCACGACGACGACCCTTCGCCACTCTGTTCCAATTTGCGCCCACAGAAATGACACTACTCGATTCTCTCTTTTTCAACTTCCCTCTAAATTTTCCGCGAACCCCATTTCCCTCAAGCCTTTGAATTCGGTAACTTTGAAGAAAAGAGTAGCTTTTTCAAATGGGTCTTCCAGAACGTCACGGTTCTCTGTTCGGTGCTCTGTTTCATCAAGTGGAAAGGTAGTTAACATTCATAATCAAAATGTTGGAAATCCAATATTGTACCACCCATTTTTTTTTTTTAATAATCTCCACGCCGGAGAAGTTCAGTATCCGGCATGGTAAGTGTGTGTTGGAAATATAATATTAGACTACCCATTTGAATAGTTTTAGTTCAGTTCTCCGGTGTTGGAAATGGGGTGTTGGAAATCCCGAGAGTGTAAAGCCCCACTGGTCCACCTAACTTAGAAATAGGGTCTGTTACGTGTATATATGAGTGAGAACAATCCTCGTCTTATAAGCCGATTGTGTAAGGACTACTTAGGCCATAACCCACACTTCAACGCATAAGTTCATAACAGTGTTATTTATTATTGTAAACTATAATTTTTGTTGGGTTTAGGGTTTGAGATTAGCTTTGATTTATGTAAAGCACCATATTAGCTCTTGTTTGTGAATTGTTTGTGATATTGTGAGGTTAATTTGGTCTAGTTGGAGTTTCAAAGGTTTAGTGGTTGATGTTGGGTTTTGATGCAATGGCAGATTACGCAACAGGAATTCACGGAAATGGCATGGCAAGCTATTGTCTCAGCACCAGAAATGGCTAAGGAGAACAAGCATCAGATTGTGGAGACTGAGCATTTGATGAAAGCTTTGTTAGAGCAAAAGAATGGACTTGCTCGCCGGATCTTTTCGAAGGTTGGCGTCGATAATACTCGCCTTCTAGAGGCTACTGATAAGCACATTCAACGGCAACCAAAGGTGATTGACCTATTTAAATAATCTGAAATCCTTTGGACATGCTTTGATTCTCATAGTTATGACTTTAGCTTGTTATTGTAGTCCAACTTCCTCTTGTTGGCATTGATTTTAGTTATGGGACTTTATTGGTTTTACCCTTATTCTCTTGCAACTTAGATTATGGGTGTAATTTTCCTTCAAAGTTGAGACCTAAATAGAAATTGTATTGAGTCCACTATTCTTTCTTTGTAAAATGCAAGCTTGATTACAGAAGCTTGGAAGGAGAGTAATATCTGTTTTGTTCAGTTTCTGTATGGATGTAACATTGAGATGAATCATGAAATTAACTTGGCACTACCACATATATGGTTATGGTCTGTGGTCTGTTCTATCTGCAAAGTTTATGAAGCATTGTTCTCGTCCATAGCGAAAATTGCGGAGGACAGGAGTAAAATGAAAAACTAATTTTGATCAAACAGTTAATATATGGTGACATGCAATTTGAACCCTTAAACTTTTTCTTTATTCAGATTATATCATTTTGTGTGGGTGAAATCTCTCATTTATTCACACTCTTCATTCGGTATGATTGTAAGACCACTCCATAATTACTGAGATTTTCTCCACTGATTCAGTGCGAGAAAAGACTTATTTACTGTATCGACTATTGATATAGGAAATATTGCTGACTTACAGCTGTTGACTGCAGTTCAGATCCAGTTTCTGTCAGACTGTGGATCTCTGTGATGTTTTTTATTTATTAATAGCATCTGATAATATAACATGAATTCCCAAATTCACTATTAGATGTCAATATATGGCTTTGAGCATATACCCAATGCAAATGATATGGAGAGCCAACTCATGGGTACTCATTGTGTCTTTTTAGATGCCTATAAAATACACTTGTATATTGTCATCTGCTTGAGTAAACTACTAGTCATATGTGTAGCCCAAGAACCTGATTGTTAAATTCTTGTCCAATTATGTTAGGTTGTGGGGGAAACAGCCGGTTCAATGTTGGGGCGTGATTTGGAGGCATTGATTCAGAGAGCCAGGGACTTCAAGAAAGAATATGGGGACTCATTTGTGTCAGTTGAGCACTTTGTTCTTGCTTTTTCAGAAGATAAACGATTTGGGAAGACATTGTTTAGAGATTTTCAAATATCTCAGCCAGCTCTAAAATCTGCCATCGAGTCCATAAGGGGACGTCAGTCAGTTATTGATCAAGGTCATTTATTATCTGTCAGCTTTGTATAATTATGACATGTATTATGTTGCTGTCTCTATTGTGCATTTGTTTTCTCCTTGTAACCCACTTTTGCTTTGGGGAAGGGAAAGTTAAAGTTGTTAATTGTCTGTTATTGAAGACTTTCATCTCTTTGGCTTGTGCTATGAACCAGAGAGGATTCAGGCTGTGCTTGACTTTTCCACGGGTTATTAGTAGCTCTACATGATTGTTTCTTTGTCATAAATATTTGCTGATTGATAGAAACTAGAAATTCAAAGTTGTATTAATCAGTAAATTCCAGAAAATAACAAATGAAGAACCAGAGTTCAAAACTCCTTCCAGAGAGAAAACTCTCCTGACAGATTTCTAACAATAATTTCTCATATCCTCTCTCTACTCTCCTACCTCTTCAAATACTCAAACTCCCCTCTACCGTTATTCTACTGTTACTAACTCACTAACTCCCATTTTCTTCACTACTTGACCCCACTTTCTTGCTCCTAGTACAGACTTTCCAAACTCTAGGCCTTTCAGTGTTTTTCAAGTATATGAGTATGCTCAAGTATATTAGGCCCATAAGGCCCATCAGCATCTTGATGACTAGGAGTCCTATCACTGATTCTTATGCCTCAATTTAAATGTTATAGATCCTGAAGGAAAGTATGAAGCCTTGGAAAAGTATGGGAAAGATTTGACAGCAATGGCTAAAGCAGGAAAACTTGACCCAGTAATAGGAAGAGATGATGAAATACGCAGGTGCATTCAGATTCTCTCCAGGAGAACAAAGAATAATCCTGTGCTTATCGGGGAGCCTGGTGTTGGGAAAACTGCGATCTCTGAAGGGTAAGCGCTTAGGTTTTATTCCTAACTGCTACCATTATCTGTTACCCGAATGTCATGTGTGAAACAAAAAAAAAATATATATATATATTCTAACATGATGGTACAATCTTTTTGTTTATACTTTTTAGAAATAAATGATCATTTTTCAAATATTACATTTTGTATGAGAGTATAACATTTAAAAATTGAAGTTTCATGAAAGTAGGAAGTAAGTTTAAGAGATTGACCCATTGTTTGAAATAAAAATATATTCCTCCTTTTTTGTTACACTAAAACCAAACATTTAGGCTTTTAGGAACAATATGGCTAACCAATGTTACATTTACCTTTTTTATAGCAGCATAGATTAGAATAGTGGTCACAATGTAATCAATTATATGGTTACTGTCATCAAGATCAATTTAAATTGTGGTTACTATGATTGCAGGCTTTGTGGTTTCTGTGATGTGGGTTATGGACATATGCACTTTTTCCTAGTTAGCAATCATGAAATATTATTTAGTTTAAAAGAAAAAACAGCAACATTATGGCCATTGCAGTTTTCTTGTGAATTCAACCCACAATTGCAGGGTGATGTAGTTGCAAACATTGCATCTACTGCAATATTGCAGCCACATCAGGTACGGTGACATGATTTAAAATCTGAGTGCATGCTTCAATTCATACTTGGTGTGAAGATTGATGCCATTGAAACATTTATCCAAAGGTCATTTGTCCCATAACTTTGTTATATGAGTAGGTCAAATGCTTGTACCATATGTGGATGCTTTTATTAATTTTCATGTAACATTGACCTAGCACTGCCTTGGAAACAGACTTGCTCAAAGAATTGTTCAAGGAGATGTTCCTCAAGCGTTGATGAATCGAAGGGTATGTTCTTTATCCAATATTTTGGCTATTTTAATTTTGAAATTCTAATATTCTTGATAAGCTGAAAATGGAAGAAAAAGGGAGCAAGAATGGGAAAGTGGGATTAAAGTAATTGGCTTGGATTTTTCAGCTTTTGTCTCATTTTCACTGTATTGATTTCTCTTATACTCTACACAAATGCTGCCCTCAATTCCATTGATTTATTTTATAAGAATGTGATTTATCTTATTATGTGCTCCTTTTTGAACCAAGTTGGTCACAAGTTGTAAAATTGATTGGATACACTTGTTGCTTTTCAGCTTATATCCCTTGATATGGGTGCACTTATTGCTGGAGCAAAGTACCGGGGAGAATTTGAGGATAGACTGAAAGCTGTTCTCAAAGAAGTAACAGAATCTGATGGTCAGACTATCCTTTTCATTGATGAAATCCATACAGTTGTTGGGGCAGGTAATGTGTTTCAACTTTTGTTTTTCTTTCCTCTGATGCTTAATTGGTATATGAAAACCCTTCAGATCAGAAAAGATGACACTTTTCAATTCATAACTTTTCCCCAAAATGTATTGTATTTGATTGTAGCAATTTTGATTTGAAATTAACATGGATGTTGAAATTAAATGCAATTATATCTACCATATGCTAGGTGCTACAAATGGTGCTATGGATGCTGGTAATCTCTTGAAACCTATGCTTGGTCGAGGGGAGCTGCGATGTATAGGTGCAACAACCTTAGATGAGTATCGGAAGTATATTGAGAAGGACCCTGCACTTGAGCGTCGCTTCCAGCAAGTTTTTGTTGACCAACCTTCAGTTGAAAATACCATTTCTATACTAAGGGGATTACGAGAAAGATATGAGCTGCATCATGGAGTTCGCATTTCTGATAGTGCACTTGTGGATGCTGCAATTCTCTCAGATCGATACATAAGTGGGAGGTTTCTACCTGATAAAGGTATTAATTACTGGCCATAGACTCTTAGTGAATATATATTACACAAAGATTGAAAAATTTTATTAGCATTTTTTCTTGGTAAATAGTTATTGTTGTAGTATAATGATACCTTACTAGTTTTAGTAGAATGGTGTTCGGATCATGGATTATAAGATTTTGTGACTGATTGAAGAATGCAGTATGAAAATTCAGTTGATAGTTTATGGATAATCTACATATGATTGTTAAAGCAAAATTTGTTAGCTGTTGCTCCCAAAACCACAAAAATCCCAATGCTAAGAGAATGACAGATCATGTCTAAGGAATAAATGATTTAGTGTTAATGAAACTGTTTTTAAAGATATTTAAAGCTATGTAAACATAGAAAACCATCTAATAAGGAGTGGTTCTCATTTTTCGTTATATTTCCTAATTGATTCCCTTATTTGATTAGTATTGAGTCTCACTGGTATAAAACTATAAATAGAGGTTAATATTCTGCTTTTATATAACATCAAGTCAATATCAATTTTAGACTATTCATCAGCTTATGCTCATTTTCCCTCCCTTCGGATAAAAATTTCCTCTAGTTTTCAACAAAAATGTTAAACGGTTACTTCGTCACATTTTTTTGTGGGCTGGATCACTGGCATCAACAATGCTCATAATGCTTAATTGCTAGCTACTTCTATATTGCAGCTATTGATCTGGTTGATGAAGCAGCTGCCAAACTAAAAATGGAAATTACTTCTAAACCTACTGCACTTGATGAGATTAATCGGTCAGTCTTGAAACTAGAGATGGAGAGACTCTCTCTCACGAATGATACAGACAAGGCTTCTAAAGATAGGTTAAATCGTCTTGAAACAGAACTCTCTCTCCTAAAAGAGAAACAGGATGAATTGAATGAGCAATGGGAGCATGAAAAATCTGTAATGACTAATCTTCAGTCCATTAAAGAGGAGGTATGTTCTTAGATTTTTATTACTTTTTGCCGAATATGCTTTCCCAGTTTACAAATAAGTGAACGTTTAGAAGAACATGATGTATAATTAGTGGAAGATCAAAATCTGATTCTGATAATTTCCAATGTTGAATATATACAGATAGACAGGGTGAATCTTGAGATTCTACAAGCCGAGAGAGAGTATGATCTTAATCGTGCTGCTGAATTAAAGTATGGCAGTCTAAACTCCTTGCAACGACAACTTGAAAATGCAGAGAAGGAGTTACATGAATATATGAACTCTGGCAAATCTATGTTGAGAGAGGAAGTTACTGGAAATGATATTGCTGAAATTGTAAGCAAGTGGACTGGTATTCCCATTTCAAAACTTCAACAATCAGAGAGAGAGAAGTTGTTGTATTTAGAGGACGAGCTCCATAAGCGTGTTGTCGGCCAAGATCCTGCTGTTAAGGCAGTAGCTGAGGCCATCCAACGTTCAAGAGCAGGTCTTTCAGATCCCCATCGCCCTATTGCTAGCTTCATGTTTATGGGACCAACAGGTGTTGGAAAGACCGAGCTAGCCAAGGCCCTTGCTTCATATTTGTTCAATACAGAAGAAGCTCTTGTACGAATTGATATGAGTGAGTACATGGAAAAGCACACAGTTTCAAGATTGATTGGTGCTCCACCTGGATATGTTGGGTACGAAGAGGGAGGGCAACTAACAGAGACAGTTCGTCGCAGACCATATGCTGTCATTTTGTTTGATGAAATTGAGAAAGCTCACTCTGATGTTTTCAATGTATTCCTTCAAATTTTGGATGATGGAAGAGTAACTGATTCGCAGGGCCGGACTGTTAGTTTTACCAACACAGTTATTATCATGACCTCAAATGTTGGATCGCAGTACATTCTCAACACAGATGATGACACTGTGCTGAAAGAGTCAGCTTATGAAACCATAAAGCAGCGAGTAATGGATGCTGCAAGAGCCATCTTTCGCCCAGAGTTCATGAACAGAGTTGATGAGTATATTGTTTTCCGGCCTCTGGACCGTGACCAAATCAGTAGCATTGTCAGATTACAGGTAATTTTGTCCTCACTAATAGATATATTTATGTTGTAGTTCATTCCTCACAATCACTCACCTAAAGAAAAGGGTAAAATATATTTTTGGGCCCTCAGAAAATCAAAATATTCGGAAACTGTTTTAGTCCCTATAAAGATTAACACGGTTTTAGTGTTTACATTTAGCAGAAGCACATTTTTAGTCGCTTTCAGTAAATGTAGGGATTATAAACATTAAATTTGATATATGCTTTCAATTTTGAAACTCAAGACTAGCTTTCTATGTTTGTTACAGTTGGCGCGTGTGCAGAAGAGAATTGTCGATCGCAAGATGAAAATCCAAGTGACTGAAGCTGCAATCCAACTTCTTGGAAGTTTAGGGTATGATCCAAACTATGGTGCAAGGCCGGTGAAGCGAGTAATTCAACAAAATGTGGAGAATGAACTTGCCAAGGGCATTCTAAGAGGAGAGTTCAAGGAAGAAGACACAATTTTAGTGGACACAGAAGTCACAGCATTTGCCAATGGTCAACTTCCCCAAGAAAAGCTAATTTTTAGGAAGGTTGAGGCTGGCTCAGAATCCAGTTCTAGCATTAAAGACAGCAGAGAAGGCTTTCCACAGATTCTGTGAATGCATGCATGTCTCTGCTGCTTAATTTCTTCACACGATGGATTTCAAAACAAATTTTGAATATAGGTTGTTTTTCTTTTTCAATGATAAAACTCTGATCCTGTTCATAGCATGATATAATATGTAGTTCATCATATAATGGTTTATATTGGTCATTACCAATATCATTCTAAATAAGTTTTTTTCTTTAAAACAGTTATAGTGATTTTTGAAATAGTTTAATATAATTTTTTTCAATTAGTTTATTGGTCATTACAAATACCATGCTAAAGAATTTTGACTTCCTAAAACGTTAGGCAAAGTAGAGTTTGGTCCTGATTCCTTGTAACAAGGAAGTTATGCTAAGGAAATGTGTGAAGTGATTCTACCTTTTCTGTTTCAAAATAAATTGAGAACGTCTTGAGTGACACAATGCCTATTGACAATGTCTTAGAAGAAAGCACATGGTTGCAACAAATATGTCTATTTCATTCCTCTAATTATCATACGAAAAACCTCTAAAAAAAAAATATGCGTATATATTTTGTGAGTGAATTACCTGATTGATCGTGTATTACAGTTTGTTACGAAGTAAACTTATCATATTTAAAAACAAACCATAAAATTTTCATGTATACATTCTCTTATATTTCAAAAGCATCACACACTATGAAATCACAAGCATAAATGTTGAGTACAAGCTCTTAATCATCATAAACAACAAAAGTTTAATTATTTCCAAAATAAGTCAGAAAAGGGAGCATTTGGTTGATGGATTAATTTATATTTCTGGGAATATCATTATTACGAAATTTTTCGTATAAGAATAAAAAGATTAAAAAAAATGTGTAATAAAGATTGAGTTTAAAAGTATGCATCAATCTTTTCTTCATATCACACGGCATTATAGATATATTAAACTATGATATCTGAAAATATATTTTGATAATTTACAATATATTAACCTATAATATCTAAAAATATATTTTGAAAATTTACAACAAAAATAACACTCATGTTCTTAGTTTTGTAAAACTTGAAAGAAAGTATATGTATTAATTTTATAAAAAAATTACAAAATTAAAATTAACCTAATGTTTTATACATTAAGATTTCACTGCTACGTACACTGCACCTCTTACATAAACATGCGAAACACAATCTATTCGATTCAACAATGTCATTGTCACAAAGGTTTAGGTTTTCTGTTATATGAATAATAATTTTTAATTGAATAATAATATAAATTATTTTTACACTATTATAATCTATTTATATTTCTCTGTGAATAAATGATTATGACTTTATATATATTATGTGCATGCCAAATTAAATGCTTTTATATTTTGTATTTTTAATAAAATCAACTTTTTTACAAAATAATTTTCAATTAAATTATTAATAATAAATAAATAATATAAGTGATCAAATTATTTAATTGATTTTTAAAAAAATTTAAACCTCAAATAATTATCATTAGCTACCCCATTAACGTGTTCATCCTTCTTCTCTCAGTGTTGCACTTTACTGTGTCCAAAACCGAACCTTTCATCATACTCTCACACACGCACATGGGTCAGTTTTTTTCCGATCATTCTGAGCAATTGTAGGGTTAAAAATTGAAACTTTTTGTTTGAATTCACTTTCCCATCTCTTTTTTCACTTACCCATTTTCATTTTCTTTGTTTTTTTTTTCTTATGTCAGATTTTGGGGCAGAGGAGATAGAAGAGGAGAAGGTGGAGATGGAGATGGAGATGGAAGGAGTAGCATCAATAGCATTGTTGTCATGTGGGTCTATCTCAGGACACTTCATACAACTTCCACATTCTATTTGCTATGGCCTTAGTGGCACTGGTATATCATATGTGTTTATGTTTCCTTTGTTTAACTAATATCTGTTTTCTGCAAAAAGAATAAAAAATAAATTCCTTTGTTGTTACTTTTTACTTTATAATTCATTTAGGATCAGTTCTATATGAAAAAGAACTTAAAAGATTTAATTTTTATAATCTTTTATTAGTACACATTGGTCTATGTTGTTACTATGTTGCTGAAGTTTTAATTCCTAAAAGATTTTGAGTATTAGTCCTATATGCTCTTATAGGGACTAAAACTATTTTTTTTTTCATTCGGGGATTGATTCATAATTGAGTGTCACATACAGGGGTTAAATGGTTATCAGAGGTTATTTTTAGCTCAATTTTGAAGTTTTCAGATTGTTAAGTGAATAATTTTGATTCATGTTCTTTGGCTTTTGAGTTAAGATAGAAAATGAGTTCTACCATTTGGGAGTAGTGAACATTAAAATGATAGAAATTGGTGCTAATTCTTTTCTATAGAGGAAGTGGTTGAATTTTTAGTATCTCTGAAATAAAATTAGGTTTGAGAAAGACCCCTTCTTTTTTTTTGTGTTGCACATTTTCCATTGCCAGAAAAATAGGTTCAGGTATACTTTCCTGTCAATTGCACTCTTTCATAGAGTTTATTAGGTTTCATTTTCCTATAGAATGAAAGATTTTCATATGTGAATATTCCTTAAGAATGGACTTTAGGCATTAGGGATACTTACTAACAAGTAACAACACAACTAGGGAAGTATCCCCTTAGCTTCTCATACTATTTGACCTATAATTAAATCCATGAAAATAGTTAACTTCTTGATAGCCTTTCAGCTAAAGATTGTAGCTAAAACTACCAGCATGCAAGGGTAGTCTATATTCTTTAGTGTATCTGATTGGGGACCCATAGTTAGGAAGGTCTATGTTAGGAGTCAAAGGGGGGACAGTTAGTCATTATATTAACTAACTGGTAGTTGTTCTGTTAGAGGAATCTATTTTGTATAAATAGGAGAGCATTATAGAAGAAAAGAGGGAGGAAAACTATAGTAATTTTAGGCAGCTCTCTTTAGTAGGTTTTTAATTTTCGTGCAGATTTTTAGGCTGAATTTAATGTGTCTTTTATTCCACTCAGCCTATAAATAGATAGGCTTTGTATGGTAAGAGACAAATTGAATTTGAATAAAATGTGAGTTTCTCTCTAATATGAATAAAATCTGCACGAGAAAATAGTGGAGTAGGCTCACGAAAAAATAGTTCACATCAAAGACACTCTCGAATTGCTTTGTATCACTGGTTTACCTTCTGGTTACACTAACCAGCAGGGCCAATATATCATATTACATCATTCTTTCTTTTTCTTTCTAAATCTTCTTTGATCAATAGTCAAATCTATCAGTATCAGTTCTTTGGCTGTTGTTTTATGTGTATATTTGTTACTTGCTCATGGTCTTATGTGACCCGATGCTTTTACGCAACATTTTTTTAATACTTTCATATCTATTTAGTAATAACTTATGTATGTTTCTCTTTTTCATCTTTTTCATGATGAAAGAATTGGAATGTGAAAGAGAATGCAGTAGGGGTGAGGACTATCGCCTCATCAAACTCACGATCACAGATTTCAATGTAGTATTTATTCCTTCTGTGTTATTTATCTTTTCCTTTCCCTTGTACACTTAATTCACATTTGGTTTTGATAAAATAGACAAAGAAAGAACAAGCCACTGTTGTAGAGTGCAAAGGTCATGATGCTGCTAAGTTCCACAGCATTGATCATGCTCACGGGTAAAGCATAGTGTTCTAGATATGATATTCCTGTCCCTTATACACTTTACGATTTTGTAACTACATTTTCATAATCAGGTAACTGCTTTGATATAATTTCTGGACTACAGTTCTGGCAAGAAAGATGACCTTTGTCATTGGACTATAGTATTTAACTTGAGTGATTTAAATAGAGAAATAGAGATTGTTGGTGTCTAACATGCCAATGGAAAGATAGGAACATACCTATCAACAACTAGTTTTTGTATGCTCCTTGTGTGCAGTAATACCGGACCGGAGTTATACCTTTAGTTAGGTATGTGGGTGATGGACCTAACTCAACCCTACAAAACCGGCTTGTAAAGTAAGGATTGTTTCCCATTTATATACATACAACAGGCCATGTCTGTGGACGATGTGGGACTTCCAACAAATATACTATATTAAATTAAGCAGTTAGACTTAGTCACTATTGTTTCTAACAATTTTGATTTTAGTCACTATATTTTCCAGTTATTTGGATAGAAGTACTTACATTTTCTACTCATTAAGATATTTGCCCCTATTTTCTGTGAAAGATTTTTCCTTATAGTTTTCACTTTGCATTTATTAAAATATTGGTCCCTAAGAGAACAAAGTCCAAATGAATGAAACAATATAGTATATATTAGAGACTAATTTTCAAAAAGAAAAAATATACAAGTCAAAATTTATATCTTGGCAACACTGTAGGGACTAATTATTTATTCCAACAATTCAACCTATATTTCACTAAGTAATCTTCACTAATTGTCTGTGTTAGATTAAATTTTCTCTATCACTGTTTCTTTGTCCCTTGTTGGGTGGTTTTTACAAATTATTATCTCTTTCAGGACCTGATTTCCCCACTCAAATTGAAGTTCTCATTCATTTTACATTATTTTTTTCATTTTGATTTTGTTTTTACCAATACATGAGGATATCCGACATATTCAATTTATTGTTTGCATTCACCTTTGAACAGTTGGGATAAGGATATCACAGATTTGATTGAACAAAAGCATGGCAAGAAAAGAATCTCAGTTTCATTTGAGTGTGAGACACTGAAAGCTGAGAAAGCAGCTGAAGACCACATCAGAAAATTCATGCCAAAATTAGCTGGTCTGGATGCTGTTGGTAAGTGAATTTAACACAATTTATGCTGCTTTTGTTTGCTATTTCCCTGTTATGGCATGTTACTCTTTTCATGCATTTTAATGAAAGAAGTGGAGGTGCATCAAGTAACTAGGATTTCATCATGCTATGCAATCTTCACCTAATCCCAAGACATTCTTTGTGGAATTACTCTTTGCTAAAAGAAACAATCATCATAACACTTATTCTTTTGCCTATTAATTGATTAAACCTGAACATGTGAGGTGGCTGGTTCTAGATGCACCTATATTTGATCTTGATGATATACTTGATTGTGACATCATGGCATGTACATGCATCCAAACACTTGTTTTCCCTTTCATGAAGAATCTTGCATTCTTTAGACCATTAAGTTACCATTTCAATATTGGTTACTACTTTGGAGAAACTTTGGTTACTGCTTCACTCTTAAAGCATTTATTTTGGAAACATTTCTCTAGATTCATCAATGGCCAACAAGAAGATTGTGTTAAGCTTTAAAAGATGTAGAGGAAGAACCAATTTCCTTTCCCAAATATTACTTGGATGAAGTTTTATGCATGCATGCATGCATGTGGCTAAGCACATATTACAAACAGCTTAATTTGTTTAATACATTATACTACAATGAACCAATTTCATACCCCTTGCATGCATCCTCAGTGTGTCTTATTTGATGATTTGAATGATAATGCAGTTAACATAGGAAAGATGAAGATTTCTGGGTTGGATTTTGGAGCAGATGAAGGGGAGGAAACTGAATAGAATTTTTTATATTTTGGTACTAGTTAATGTCCCTTAAGCTATTGAAAGGAATACTCAAATGCATAATTTGAGCAAAATCATGGAGAAAATTAATTTTGTAGCAAGGTAAGAATTTGTTGTTTGCTCAAATTTTCATCCTTAGTTTGATCTTGGAATAAAAGATAGCAACATAGAATTTATTTATATTTTTTGAATTTGAGGATGAACAAAGACTAATCATTAAGATACAAAACTCCATTCAAGGAGTTGAACTCATGCTTAAATACATGCAAGTATACTAACTCATATTTTAACAAATTAATTAACAAGTTGATAGGTTTTAAAAATTATAAAAGAGGCAGTTTTAATAATGGTTTGAAAATTAGTTTATTGTTAATTATTGTATTTTAAAATTTTAAAAATGAATATTTTTTTTTTAAAAAAAAATGGGTTACTTGGCCAAAGACAATTAACACGGTGGAAATCAATTAATATTTGACATATCAACTGTCTATTTTGTTCTAATTTTAAATATAAATAAAAAAAAATTATAAAGCATGCACTAAGTAAACATATCTAATTTATTTAAGATTGAGTATAAATGAATGCATGAGATTATAAGAAATAAAATTCAAATCAATTTTAGTTTTTATAATTCAAATTCGATTAATTATTCATTTTTTCGGGACAATATCTAGGGGGTGTGAGTAGATCAGCTTTGAACTAAAAAATTATTTGATACAAAATCCATGGCTTGCCATTCAATTTGGTTTGGATGACTTTTCAAAATAATTTGATCCAATCTAGTGTGGTTTGATTTAATTTGAATAGTTAGATTTTTGCCTTAATCATTTTTTAAAATTTAAAATTATAAAATAAATAATAATTGACTTTAATTTTGCTACAATTTTTGTGTGTCTATATATATATATATATATATATATATATATATATATATTAAGTGATTTAATTAACTCAATTATTTAACAATGAAGAACATGTGATATTACCACGTGCACTTAATATTATGCAGTTACGTCAACATAATCGTAAAAGTATATAATTTTACCAATTAAAAATGTTATATTCTAAGTTTTAAGTTTAATTTCTATTAGATTTTTATATATTTCAAAATTTTAATCGATAAGACACATAGGTATTGTCCATAAAAAAGAAAATTAATTAATTGATCTATTTGAAATGTAAAAGATAAAATTTAGATTCTATCTTATTTATTACAATCTTATATGTATTCGTTTATGGTCCATCAAAAATGAATTAGACGTATTTATTTAATATATATTTTACTACTTCATTGTTTAAAAAATAAAAATGAACATTTATATGTCAAATATTATAAGTATTTAATTGATGTTTTTTTTTCTCTGACCAAGTACCCCTTTTTTAAAAACTTGGCCATTTTTTGAATTTTTAAAATATGCTAAATCATATTACATTACTTTTTTAAAACCATGTTTAAAACTGATCTTTTTTTGTAATAAAAAACTGTTTTTTTATTTTAAAAATCAATTTATTTTGTTTGAAAATATGAGACTGTAATGACATACACACCTTTAAGGTGAATAACTCAAATGCAAGTCCCTCTACTTTTATCATTTTGAAAATCTTATGCCTTGTTTTTGTAATTTAAACATTTAATTCTTCACTTTTTTAAAAATCTAAAAAATTAATAATTTGTCAAATATCAACTATAAAATCACTTTGACTAACACTTGAATTTTTAAATTTTTATTTAATTTATTTTTGTAAAAAATAGAAAAGGTGACATTTAGCTTTTAACAGATTTTTTATGCAAATAAACTTCAGTTTTACTTCTACTATTTTTTTATAAAAACAAACTAAATAAAAAAATTTATACCCCCCATCTTTCATTCAATTCTACTGATTTTTCTAATACTTCATGGGTGGATTTAGGAGATTGAAGCACATACATTCTTCTTCATATGAATCTGAATTGGAAAATGCAACTGAATCAAGAATGTGCTTGAAACAGTGTGTCAGATAATATATTGTTGGTATTTCTAACTCACAATGATTCTTACCTCGTATATAAATTATAATTTTATTTCGCAGTCAATTCTAATCCATAACTAATCAACTAACTCACTCACAAAACATATGCGTGTACATAATTTTTTTTTTATTAAACTTTTTTTTCTTTTTCTTCACGTTTTATAACTAATATTGCAGCTGTCTATCAAATATTTCTCTATAAATTATTGCACAACCAAATTTGTCATCTAGGTCATATATCCACACAACAATACACATGGACTACATCATTTTCTATTTCTTACTACTAATTTCAACCATTTTTTTTTATCAACAAGAAATGTTACAGGAAATAGATGTTTTAGATCAGTTGTGTTCTAAGAGTGAACACAGATTATCCCTAAGAGCTCATATTGTACTGAAAAAAGTGAAGCTAACACTGAACATCTTAACAAACATCTCTAAATATAGAATATGCTGAATTAGTCACTGAACATGGCATTCCAACATCAAACTTTCACTTCATATAGAACTAGTTTTCTAGTTAAATATCACATGAAGCTACGGACTTGACAGATACAAGAGAATTCCTGAGAATCATTAATATCTTACTCCTTCTCAGACACATCTTCTGAATCAAACAATGGTAACAATGTGCATACTCCAAGCAAGTGACCATTAAGACACACATAATAGTCAATAGAATCTTCATAGGAACCTAACCTGACACTGGCATTTTGTGGAATCATATTAGCCTGCTGCATACTCCACAACTTTGCCTTACAATAAGGACAAATCTCAGTTTGGTGGAGCTTCGCGCCTCGGTTAATAAGCATCCTCCGGACATTAGATGATGCAAATGACTTGAAAATTCCTCTGAAGAATCCTAAATCACCTTCCTCACCTTGATCAAGATGCTCACAGGGATCAGACACATACAAAACATCATTTATGCACTGTGGCATGAGAAAACTCTTTCCTGATGTTCTAGAAAATCGAGTTGTATGAACAAAATGACCAGGAACATGAACATTATTGAACAAACCACCTCGGTTGCATCCAGAACAGAATATCAGAAGTTTCCCTAAGGCCCTCCAGTTTCCATCCACACTGTGGCTTCCACTAGATTGAAGATCACGCATCATCTTGGGAGCTCTTGTTTGAAAAAACGCTTTCCATAGAACTCGTTTAGCAAGATCATCAAACCATTTGCATGCACACGAGAGAGTAGCAATTAGCCTGGGGTTCCAATTCAAATGCTGAAACACCAAGAATATCACATCTTCACTTAAATGTCCCTTGGTGCATTGACAGCTAGTTGAATGATTGCATCGATATTGCTTTGTGAGGATCATTTTCTTCACCTGGTGTTTACAAAGAACACTTATCAGTTTATTGCAATTTTTTACGGCATCCTATAGGACATTTGTGAAATATTGATTGGAGTTATACCGGTTTATACCATGTCAATGGAAAGTTTATACCGAGTTATACCTTCAGTTAAAAAGGTGAGTTATACCTTCAGTTAAAAAGGTGAGTTATAAGTCTAACTCAACCCTACAAAACCGGCTTATAAGGTGAGGATTGTTCCCCACTTATATACATTATACATGCAACATGTCATATCTCTAGGCAATATGGGACTTCCAACAACATTGATATATTTGACAAAAGACAAAAGTTCGGTAAAGTTCCTTTGTGTAGAATTTGTTGTTCCTTAATTAGAATTGAAATTTCATCTCAATAATCTACATAATCATTTAATACAGTTCTGACTATACAGATTACTGAGGTGAAATTTCAACTCTGGTTGAAGAATAGCCAAACAACACCTAAAAAAGTGTACCTAAGTTTTCTCCTTTGACAAATCCTAATAACTAAATTTCTTAATTAGGTAATTCATGGTAATTAGGAAACATCAGAATGCATATAAAAACATTCAAAGTGCATACTATATAAAAAGAATCCACCCCATTGATTTACTTTATAAAATTCTCAAAAGTTTGTTCAAGAAAAGAAATGTTTGCTTCTTAGATACACAAAAGTTTGTACAAGAAAAGAAACGTTTTTTCCTCTCCTTCCAATGCACTGGTATGTGGTGAACTTTCTGTGAATTGTTACTTCATTTACTTACTAATCTTATAATCCATAAAATCCCATCTATATCCTAAAACTAAATATGAAAGATGCAAATTTCTATACTTCTATAGTTCTTAACAGGAAGGAGGGATGAAAAAATGATGAAACAATATACAAACAAAATGAAGCACAAAAGACCAACAATGGTGCTTACAAGGAAACTCAAATGTGGAAAACTACAGAGAGAGGGGATGTTGAATTCGTTTCAATTCAAGCTAAAGCACTGCAACAATCAAGACCGGCTTTAACATTTCTTTAAAATTCAAGCATCAATGAGTTCAAAACTTTCTCAAACTCAACACACAAAGAAAATCACAAAATGTGGAAGAAAAAACTCAACATTCAGAGGTACAAGCATAACACATTTTTCATTTTCCAACAACAGTAACACAATCTACAGCAACCACATAGAACAAAGTTAAAAAAAAAAACATGACAGGTTAACATAAATTCCTTACTACAACATAGACAAACCAAATTTCAAAATGACTCTTCACTAGATTTCACATAATCTCAGCTAAAAATTGGAAATTTATGAAAAACAATCAAACCCCAACACAAAAAAGAAAAGAATGGATCACAGTACCTTGTAAATTGGATCAAAACAAAAACATGAAAATCAATCAAAAACAAAACAAAACCCAGATAGTATCTTAGAATATGGAACCATCTTTGGCCATAAACCAAACAATGGCTTTCTTTGAGAGGGAAAAAAAACGGAAAAGGGTATCTGAGAAAACAGTAAATCCATAAACATACAACAAAAAAGCAATAAACTTTGCTTAAAAAAGTTGCAATAAGTTTTCACCTCAGAGCAAGGGCAATTTGGTCCACAAAAAGCAGAGAACAAGAAACACTCAAAGCATCAAAATTTCAGAGAGAGAGAGAGAGAGAGAGAGAGAGAGAGGTTAAGGAGAAGAAGACCAGAGTGATGGAAGAAACAGAAAAAAGGTTGCAACTTGCAAGAGAAAGTGTGTAATAATATATTTCAAAGACATGCACAGGGTAACATCTTTCCTAGGTGAGTAATTGTTCTGTCAATGACAAATCATAGTTTGACACGTGTTAATGACATCATCTTCATCTAGCTGGCACTGCACAATTCTAATGTGGCATTTGGAAGGATAATTTTGTAATAAGCCAATAAGGGTATTCAAAAGTTAATTGAAAATTTACCAAATTTATAAATGAAAAACTAAAAATAAATAAATAAATAAAGTCATTTCATGTTAGGTTCAATTTTGATATGTTATAGTCTTAAATTTTTTATACAAACAACCAATTAAACATTATTTTTAAATTTTAATTTGACTTAAAAAAAATTGTGATATCATCTCCATGTTAATGTTTCAAGTTTCCAATGCCTCTCAGTAATCATAAAAATATAAAGCTAAAAAAAACCTATAATAAGATTATTTATTTCTTATGTTGAATTCTATGATAAGATTTATCATAAAAGAGAATGAACTTTTGATACAAGTTTAACTCAGATAATTCAATAGATGTGATTTTAGGATTAATTAAAAGTAAATTTTTTCAAGGATCAAAGAATTACAATGAGCATAACATTAATTTAAAAGAAAAGGATAAATGTTCACTAAAATTTCTACTACATAAGTTTAATATTTTTGTTCAAAAGTTTAACAAATGTTACAAACCAAAATCATTTAAAGAAAATGGTAGTTACAAGAAAGACATATAAGATTTATGCTAATTAGAATGCTCATAATTCAAGTTGAAAGGATAAAGAAGCATTTGAAAAAGAAAAAAAAAAGGCTAGAAAAAGATTAAAGATTTTTATTTTAAGGATACATATCTTCCACCACCAATTATTTTAATAACTCAGAAAGAGACAAATATAAATATATATATATATATATATATATATATATATATATATATATATATAACTTCAGCCAATGTTGACTTTACTTTATTGTAAGAAATAATCACATTACAAATGGATATCACAAATAGAATTTGCATGCCTCACAGACTAAGAAATAAGTTAATGCTTAACAAAATGTAACTTCTGTTCCTCAAATGATAGAAAAATAACCATGAAGTCATGAGAAAATATTATGTAATATAATTAAAGAAAAATGTAACATCAATTACAATATAATTCAATCTAATTAATAAGGTGGGAATTATCTTCCTGTATTTAACATAAATGATATAAAATTGATAAAGATTAAATAAATAAATAAAAATTATTCCTCATTTATATATTTAATATAGACTATATAAAAATAAATTTTTACTAACTCAATAAACCAACTTATAAGATGCTATTTTGTTATATACATTTATAATAAAAATTTAGAATATCCGACAATATAAGAGATTTTCTAATAGTTTTCCAACGTTCTCTTCCTTAAAATTATTAAACATATCAGATTTTCTTTTTCTTTTGTGCCTAGAAAGGTGATTCTTTCTGCTACAGTCCAGAATGCCATGTGTCACATTATTAATGTGTGGCCTTTCATTTTAGTTGTTATCTTTTTGCTTTTTTCATTTTATACCAATCAAGTTGCTGATTTTTTATTTATTTTTTTGTTTTCTTCTGACTTATTCAACTCAACTTTCTTTATTTATATATATTTGGATTCAATCAAATTCATGATTTAGAATTTATAGGTTAAAAAAATTAAGAAATTACTTACTTTAATTTTTCACCTAAACATGTACCTCTTCATAGTAACTAAGGAATATGAGTCTGTTTTTTTTTTTTTTTTTTTTATCTCAGAAAGAATTTATAAAAAAATAAAAAAATATAAAATTTACTTATGAAAAACTAATTTTAAATTTATTTTTCTTATTTTTGTTTCTTATGAATATACATTGATTTTAGTTTGAAAGGGAGAATTATTAATACTTTAATTTTTAATAGTAACAAAATTTAAAAAATATTTTTTAATAGTGTAACATGTTTATTTTTCTTTGAAAGTGTTATTATAAATTTAATCTTTAAATTTAATTATCTATATTATTTTAATTTTGTTATTATTTTAGTTCTTGAATTCAAGAATAAAAATGATATTTACTAAATAAATTCAAATACAAAAATAAGTGATAGATTATATTGTCAAGAAATTTTTTTTTTTTCTGATTCTAATACTATAAAAACTAAAATGACATAATTTACTCCTTGATATATGCATTGGTGAAGTGAGTACGAAAATCACCACCCAAGTTGCAAAGAAAATATTTAGAAACTGCCAAGAAACGTGGGGTTGAAAAAATTGACAACATGTAGAAATGATTGATAGTTCTCTAATAGAAGATGATGAGATGGAATAAGAAAAGAAGAAATAAAGTAGAAGAGTTTGATGGAAACAAAAATCTAGATTAAGATAGCTGAAGGATAGTGACTATAAACAAACTTCTCTATCTTGCTCAAGTGGTCAAATGAAAAGCAAGAACCATATTTAACCATGTTTTAAGAATAGAAAATAACAAAAGTTTAATTTCTATACATTATTAATAATTATCAATTAATCAAAATTTAGGGTAAATGTAATTTTGAAAATAGTTATCATGAAAGTTCATAAATTTATCATATATGTGAGTTTATAATTAAATAATTTAGTAAATCATTTTAGATTATTAGTAAATAAATTATTCTGTGAGAAAAATGTTATATAATGATATTATAAAATATTTTAGACTGTCAACCAATCATAACTTATTATATGTAATAAGGTTATTAAATATTGATAATAAAATTATTAAAATTATATAAAAGAAATTATAAATAGTTAGTACATTTCATATTTTCAATGGCTTGCCTACCCATAGAATGGAATAATCCATCCAATTTTGGCAATACTTTATAGCCAATCAACCATAAATTAAGTAAACCTCTTATTACTCTTATAAATGTTTGAAAAATATCATAGCCAAGAAAAAGAAATTTGAACAAAAAGTATTAATTATTCCCCTGTAATACATGATCAATGTTTTTTTTTAAAAAAAAATGTCCCCAACAATAACTGTAACCATAATGTTAGGGTTTTCGGGAAAAAAATTAATTGAAATATTCTTCAATTGTTACTAAGGAAGATTTTTGGAATCTTTACAATAATTTAATAGTAAATATAATTATATCCATGACAGTTTATGTAACTAGTATGAATAAGGTGCAATGTACTCTTAAGTTCACTACATGTTGAACCTTTTATTCTAGGTTTATTAATATATTAAAATAGTAATAAAATTTTATATTAAAAATGTTAAAACAAAATAGTAAAAATGGTAGTGGATAAACTTTCTTCTCATAAACTCAATAAAATAATAAACACTTATAAGTAAAATATTAGAGTACAAGATGAATAGTAGAAAATAGTGTTTCGAAAATTAGTCTATGTATATATAGATTTCAAACAATTTCTTGCAATATCAAATATCACAGTTGCTACTGCGATTTAAGATTTTAGATATATTAATGATAATTCCACCCTTATTTTTGCTATGAAGGTTGCATTTTTTCAAGGTTTTAAATTTCGGTTGTTGTTTCCTTGTTTTCTTAATTAAGCCAAAAATATTTAGTAGACAACTTGGTTTTAAATTTCGGTTGTTGTTTCCTTGTTTTCTTAATTAAGCCAAAAATATTTAGTAGACAACTTTAATACGCACACAAATCAAATGACTAGATATAAAATATGAAAAAAAATGACAGATTGAACTAAATAATATTCTTATGTTTCCTGCCTGTATTTGTTTGTTGTGTGTGATCAGTAATTTGTTATCGTTGTTATTGCATTTTGACTCATAATGAGTTGGTGATTTCTTGAAAAATCAATATATAGCCATCCAAAGCTTAATAAGTTGTAGCATGCTCTTTTCATGGTTAGACAGCATAGATATCTATAACTAACTTTCACAGTGCACAGAGAAGTTATTAACTGATGTTATGCTTCTGTCTTTCTGTTCTATCCGGAATGTATTGATCCAATGTAGCTTTGTTTTGGCTTGATTTGCTAACTTTTGGAGACATGGATAATATAAATATAAGGACAACATCAAAATTTCTTATTTTACCTTATCTCTCTTTTAAAATCTTTCCCAGTCTAACCTTTTTTGTTCAGGTATGTTTTTTCTAGGCTGAAATTGTAATTTTCAATACAGAGTGGCAGCATGTAATGGCCAATTCTGAAAAATTTTTATATGGTGGAGAGTGGGGTGATTTTAATTTTAAATATTAAAGTACAGTTAAATAAACTATACCACACATATACCCATAACTGATTTTTTTTTTATTACTGAAATTCATGACAAATGATAACTCAGTTTACACTTATCTAACAACCATACAATCTAGGAGAATAACATAAGAAAAATAAACACCTTTAAATAATAGAAGAATGTGAATCAAAGTCTTGAGGAAGAAGAATTTCACGTCTTAAAATGTTTCTAAATGTTTCTAAAGTAAGACAACACTTCAGGGGTAAAAATAAGTTTCTAAAGCCCACCACAGCAATGACACATTCAGGAGAAACACAGATTTATCACTGTTACAGTAAATTGGCTTCTTTGAGAGCGGCAAGTCTTCGACACTTTGTCATGGCACTACATTCCAGTAATAAATGTCACACACGTGTGGAAATCAAAATTTGCAAAAATCAATGTTTTGCATCATGCTGCAAGAGCACCGTGACAAAGAATAAAGTAAAATACCGCAGTATTTTACTGCGGTCACTTGTGCCAAAATGGCTCTCAATATTCGACATGAGTCTTTTGTCCCTCTCATTACATATCAGGTTAAATACAGCCTCTGTAAGATCGAATTAAACAAATGGAAAAGAAAAATTTCAGTGTTTTACCATTACCAAAAATATTATTCATAACTTAATGAAGAGAGGAATTATAAATTACTTTCTTTAGAATAAAGAAAGGCAAAAAGGTTTAGAATTTGCATGTGGATGTTGTCCTATAAATACATATTACAGTTTAAAAAAAATTGAGCAGGGTTGATAAGACCAACTAAAGATCTCCTTTATCGAGTAGATCTTAAGTGAAAATAAATATATTCACAATAAAGTGTAGAACTCCAGTTATTTACACAAAAATAACTGTCCACCCAAATAAACAACAAGGCCCAAAAAATAGCGCTCAGTTCAAGCTTATAATATAATGAAAAGCATGACTAGAGCAAACACCATTTGTTGAGAAATATAACCTACAGTCTAAACATGCAGATCTTCAACTGAATTACATTAACACCATGGAAAATAAAGCTAACAGGAAGCTCACTTGTTACAACTAATAATTTACGATAACTACACAACAGTAAGTAGAAAACTTCAGAAAATTACCCTTGCGGCCGAATCTCCCAGCCCTGCCAACCCTATGCAAATACACTTGACAATCAGGCTCAGGTTCACGGAAAGATCCAGCAATGTGTTTGATTGGAAGATCAAAGTTGATGACCAAATTAACCTGAATAGATATACATTTTTAGGATGACAACACTTTGAAAAGAAAATAACCAGAAAGTGAAGAGTGGAAGAGAAACGATAAGCAATGCAGTACCTGTTGCTGATCAAAGCCAATAGCAACAACATCAGTTGATATAAGAACTTGTGTCAAACCATCTCTGAACTCCTTGACAATTTTGTCTCTTGCTTCATGATCAAGATCACCATGTATAGATGTAACCTCGTAGCCCATATCAACAAGTGATTGATGCAACACTTTTGCATTATATCTTGCAAGTACAAATATAACAGTTTTCCCCACATTCTCTCCTAGTTCAAATATGTAATCTTTTATCACATGAAATCTAGCCAAGTTCACCAAGACAATGCACTTTATATTGCTTCACTGTCCTTGGAACAATTTTCTTGACACAATTTTCTTGACAGTGTAATTAAATGTAGAGTACAGACAAACCTGGAGACATACAGACCAATGAAACTTTTCTTAGATTATAAGAAAAACAAAATAACTTTAAAAAATAACTACACTGCATAGAAACAGACAAATATTTGAATCACATATATAGCAAGCAGTCTAGGTAAAAGCTAAAAGGTTTATTCAAATGCAGATGCAATGGTTCTGTAGCACAAATAATAAGTGTAGCCAGAAAAAGTTATATTTACATGCAACAACAAAGCAGTGTTGTAAAATGGTGGTGTGCCACTATGGTAGATGTTTTGCCAACCGCCATAACAATTACACGAGGTCAAATTTACTTATTGCAATCCATTAATATCAACCAAGAGAAGATTTAATATTTACATATATGCAATTGTTTGACTGAGTGAGATATATTTCCTGAGACTGTTTTCTCATTTCATAAGATGAATGCATGGCTTTACTAAGTATTTTTCACAATTTTGTATGAACTAATGAAAGGACAGGTTGAAGCATGGGTGACTACAAATGATACATCATATCTCTACATGTAAGTTAGCATCTGCATGCTATCAATATCACCACTCACCCGTCACTATGGATGCAGAAATTATCTAAGCTGAGAAGCCTAAACAAATCATAGAGACTAACACATCAATTGTAAAGTGATTGCGCAAAACAGATATTCATGCAATTATTTAGCGCCCATTTGGTTTACTACCAAAATCAATTCCACACACCACAACACACTTTCAGCATGTTCAACAATGCAAAATCAATTCTATCAAAATCTAAAACAAAAAGTAGTGTGTAGACCAAATCAATTTAACAATTTCATGGACAGATGGATAAGTCATGAAGCACGCAAGCACATAAGCAAAAGAGGATTCAACAAACCTGACAGTTAAAATTGACTTTTTTTTTTATTTTTTTCATTATATTGAGGGAATCGTCTTCAAATCCTTTCTGCAACAGCATAGTTCATAACAATCAAGGCACGGTATATTTAACTGTTAAACCATAATAAAAAAGAGAGAAGAGAAGAAAACAAAGACACATTACCAAACCAGCACTACCTGAATGGACACATTACCATAGTAAAGTCACAATTTCCAATTCAATTGTAACCTATTATTCCATTCTAAACTAACAAATCCCCCAATAAATGGCAGTTATAACTAGCTCAGGAAATGTCCTACCTAAGCAAGCATTTGATCAGCATCATCGAAAACAAGAATCTTCAACTTTGTGGCCCTAAGTTTCTTCAAGCTCATCCACTTCTCTATAACCTATTTCTTTCTTTTCAAAAAATTATTTAGTAGAAAGTTTTGATACATGTATAATTAGATAATTAGCTATAAAATATAAAAAAGAAAGAAATATTTTATTTTTAATAAATAAGTTGGTCGCATATTATTATTATAGGTAAGTAAAATTGTTTCTTTATAAAAAAAATATTTTATAGATAATTAAATTTAAATATAATGATTTAAAATTGTCAGAGAAGTATGAACAATTTATAGGTTGCACAACTTCTTCTTTTTTATAATTTTTCATTAATATTAAAAATTGAGTTTTTATTTCATTTCATGTTTTATATCAATGTTATTATGTAATATTTTTCAAATCAAACATAGGATAAAAATTCTTATTTTATATAATAACTTAAATTTTAACAAATAGATAACCCTTAGCAAATTATGTAAGTCAAAAAATATATTAATAAAAATATATTTAAAATAAAATTATTATAAAAATAAATTTAAAAAGTATAATTTCATCATAATAATTTTGAAATTAATATAATTTTAAGTAAATTCTTCAATTTCCATACTTAAATGAAAATTTCATACTTGATTTCGTTAAAAAAAACATCTCATGCATTATATTTCATATATTAAATCTATGTTAATAATTTAATACACGTACTGTCAAAAAAATTGATAGACATATTAATGTATAAAATAAAATTTTGAATAATGAATTTCAGTCAGAAAATTATGAAAATTATTATTTGAGTATGATGTTTTGGCATTGAGTATAAAATAACAATTCTAATCAACCTTCGTATATCAAATTAATTTAATTGCATTTTAATCCCTTAATCATATTCTATATGAAATTTAGGTTCTCAAATTTTAATTAAATTAGTCGGATTCTTAAAATTTATAAATATTTATAATTAAATTATTTTATCAGGATTTTGTTAAAATATTAACAAAATTTATTAACATGACATAGATTTTATTATTTTTATCTTTGTTTGTTAATCAGTAAAGATTTTATGATGTCATGAATCAAATCACATCCGGATTAACATGGACAATTATCATCAATTTTTTAAGAAAATATAACTCTTTAAAAATTATTTTAAAGTGAAAATAATATAAAATTATATGATTAAAAATTATTTTTCTGAAATAATGAAATATAATATCATTCCATTATAAAATATTTAAATAAAAAAATAATATTTTTAATCAATTTCATTCCATTCTATTTTTACCATCAATACAAATATTCCTGAACACTTAAAAGAAATGCTCTAGACTAGTTGAAATATACATCCTTATTCAATTGAGATTAGAGTATAAACAGAGATATGATGAATCAAAATAGATCTTTATGAGTTGTTATATTTGTTAATTCAATAAGTTTTTCTTAGATATAGAAATCATATATTTAAGATTATTTTATTTTGGGATTAACACATTTCAATACAAAATAATAATAATAATAATAATAATAACTACATAGAGAGATTATTTTATTTTGGGATTAAATAAACCCACAATTCAAAAAAAAAAAAAAAAAAAAAAAAAAAAAAAAAAAAAAAAAAAAAAAAAACTCTACCTAGGATCAAATAGACAACTAATTTTAATTTGGACATGTTTATCTGAATCTTAACTTTGAAGAACAAATTATAGTAGCTACTTCTTATTGAGGAGATGCATCTGTTCTTTTCTCTTCTTTTTTTTTTTTAACTTTATTTTTTATAATTTGTCTTTTATTTAATTTTTGGTGTTTATCATGATGTCATTCATTACTTAATTATTTATATTTTTTAAAAATTTTAAATTTTATAATATTGATGAATAATATATATAATAGGGGTTAATATTTGCTCATTTATTATTGAAATTCTTGATAAATAATAACTCAGTTTACACTTATCTAACAACCATACAATCTAAGAGAATGACAATGATGCCAAATAGTGAAATCTCAGAAGAAAAATAAACAAACACCTTTAAAAAAACAAGAGAATGTGAATCATAGAGTCTGAAGAAGAAGAAAGAGCAGAGGGCAAACACACAAACAAAATAATTTCACATATTAAAATATTTCTAAATATTTCTAAAGCAAACCAACACAACACTGTTTCAGGGGTAAAAATAAGTTTCTAAAACCACATTACAATAATAACATTCTTCTGTTTCAGGGGTAAAAAATAAGTTTCTAAAACCACATTACAATAATAACATTCAGAAGAAATACAAATTTATCAATATCCTTCAACTTGTGCAGATTCATTTCAGTCCAGTAAACCGGCTACTCTGAGTGCGTCTTTAAAGTCTTCAACATTTTGTGGTGACACCTACATACCCAGTCATATGAATAAAATAAATGTCATTCGTGTGCCAAGTGAAAATCAAAATTTGCAAGATCAATGTTTTGCATCATGGAGCATCATGACAAAAGAATCGTAAGTAACATACCTCAGTCACATGTGTCCCAAAATGTCTCTCAATCTTCAACATGAGTTTTTCATCTCTCTCATCATATATCAGGTTAAATACAGCCCCTGTAAGATCAGATGAAACAAATGGAAAAGAAAAAATTCAATGTTTTACCATTGCCAAAAATATCATTCATAACTTAATAAAGAAAGGAATTATAAATTATTTTCTTTAGAATAAAATGATAGGCAAAAAGGTTTAGAATTTACATGAGCAGAACATAGCCACAATAAAAGTGTAGGACTCCAGTTATTTAGACAAAAATATTTATCCACCCAAGAATTAGCGCTCAAGTTCAAGCTTATAAATATAATGAAAAACATGGCTAAAGCAAGCACCAAATGTAACCCCAAGTCTAAACATGCAGAACTTCAATTGAATTACATCAACGCCACAGAAAATAAAGATAACAGGAAGCTCACTTATTACAACTAATGATTTACTATAGCTACACTAAGCAGAAAACTTCAGAAAATTACCCTTGCGGCCAAAACGCCCAGCCCTGCCAACCCTATGCAAATATACTTCACAATCAGGTTCAGGATCACGGAAAGAAGATCCGTGTTTGATTGGAAGATCAAAGTTGATGACCAAATTAACCTGAATAGATATACATTTTTAGGATGTCAACACTTTGAAAAGTAATTTAGGACATAAACAGAAAGGGAAGAGTGGAAGAGAGAGGATAACCAATGCAGTACCTGTTGTTGATCAAAGCCACGAGCAAGAACATCAGTTGATATAAGAACTTGAGTCAAACCATCTTTGAACTCCTTGACAATTTTGTCTCTTGTCTCATGATCAAGTTCACCATGTATAGATGTAACCTCATATCCCAAATCCACAAGTGCTTTATGCAACATTTTTGCACTATTTCTTGTGCGCATAAATATAATAGTTTGCCCCACATTCTCTCCTAGTTCAAGTATGTAATCTTTTATCACATGAATTTTAGCGAGTTCATCAAGACAATGCACTTTATATTGCTTTACTGCATCTAAAGATAGATCTTCTTTCTTTACAAAGAGTTTATTATGATCATTCTTAACTGTCCTTGAAACAAAATTCTTGACCTTGTCATTAAATGTAGCAGAGAACAGAAGAACCTGGAGACATACAGACCAATGAAATTATTCTTAGATTATAAGAAAAAAAAAAAAAAACCTTAAAAATTAACTACACTGCGTAAAAGAAGACAAACATTTGAATCAGATACATAGCAAGTAATCTATGTAACAATTTAGCACCCATTTGGTTTACTACCAAAATCAATTCCACACACCACAACACACTTTCAGCATGTTCAACAATGCAAAATCAATTCTATCAAAATCTAAAACAAACAGATATGCAATGAAAAATAATGTCAGTGTGTAGACCTACTGCAGTTTATTTGTTAGAATAATGTCCTTGTTTTCAGGATAGATACATCTGAATTGTTCAAGTTTCTGTTACAACTTAGCTTTATTTTCGTCAAGTGGGCTGCTTTTACTTTCAGTTATGATCATGTATTGAATGTCTATTTAAGACAAAGTTAATGTTAGTAAAATCAAGTCATTCAATTCTGTCTACTGTGTTCTTGCTCTTAGTTTCATTTTAAGTCAAAGTTCCCAACAAGACCAAATCTATGTAACAATTTCTTGGACAGATGGAGAAGTCATGAAGCATGCAAGCACACAAGAAAAAAAGGATTCAACAAACCTGACAGTTAGAATTGACTTTCTCTATTTCTTTCATTATTCTGAGGGAATCATTTGAATCACATATATAGCAAGCAATCTATGTAACAATTTAGCACCCATTTGGTTTACTACCAAAATCAATTCCACACACCACAACACACTTTCAACATGTTCAACCATGCAAAATCAATTCTATCAAAATCTAAAACAAACAGATACACAATGAAAAATAATGTCAGTGTGTAGACCAAATCTATGTAACAATTTCTTGGACAGATGGAAATGTCATGAAGCATGCGAGCACAGAAGCAAAAGAGAATTCAACAAACCTGACAGTTAGAATTGACTTTCTCTACTGCTTTCATTATTCTGAGGGAATCATCTTGAAATCCATCCTGCAACAGCATAGTTCATAACAATCAAGGCAAGGCACGGTACATTTAACTTTTAAACCAATCCCCAGATAAATTGCAAAAATAACAATCTCAGGAAGTGTGCTACCTCAGCAAGCATTTGATCAGCCTCATCAAAAACAAGAATCTTCAACATAGTGACCCCAAGTTTCTTAAAGCTTATCCACTTCTTCATAGTCCCAGGTGTCCCAATCACAACCTGCGCCGTAATCGGGGCCCTTTTCTGGATGGGAAGCGCATCCCGGCTATCCATAGGCACAGGCACAGCACACTCCGCAGCAATCCCAGTGTACTTGCCCATCTTCCGCAACACCTCGATGTTCTGAATTGCCAGCTCCCGCGTGGGGCAAATGCAGAGAGCCTGCGGCTCCTGAAGCTTAGGATCAACACGGCTGAGCATACCAAGCACAAAGCACGTGGTCTTGCCGGAGCCGTTATGCGCCTGCGCTATGAGATCGCGGTGCGGCGGACTCAGGATCATCGGCAAACTTATCGCCTGAATCTTACTCGGCTTCTTAAACCTCATCTCCACATACAGTCCCTTCAGAAGCTCCGGCGAGAGATTCAATTCTTCAAATGTTGCCGCCGACGTGTACGGCGTGTCGCTAGAAGTAACCTGGATTCAAAACCCTAACACAATTCAAAACTAATACAATACAATATTGATGGAAATAATAATAACCTCAACACAATTCAAAACATTAAGATTCAATTCAAAACCCTAAGATTCAATTCAAAACGACGTATATATTCAAAAATGAAAACCCTAGCGTTGAATTGAAGAGTTCAAAGAAACGCACAGCTTGGATGTTTGAATCGTCGGGGTCGTCTACGAGTCTGGGAGGGTTTTCGTTTTCATCGATGGTTAACGCGTCGACGTTGACGTTGACTGAGGTTTCAGTCTCCGCGGTGGTTTCTTCATCCGCTTCATCGGCCCAGCTTCTGGTTACCGGCGGCGGCGGAGTAGTGGCGGCGTCAGCGGTGGAGGGTTCTGCCATAGTGAAGAAGTAGCTAGAACTGTGGTGATGTAAATTTGACTGAGAAGAATGAACTATTTATAGGCTGCACATTTTTTTATATAATTTTTTTATTAATAATTAAATTTAAAATTGAGTTTTTATTTCATTTCATGTAATATTTTTATGCATCTTTTCTTGAATCTTTTGTGTCTTCCGTGTTTTTTTTACAGAGGATTTACACAGCCTTCTTTATCTCTCATTATCTTCTTCCCCGTCGTCTGATAAGGTATCTAAGGATAGCGCGTACCTCTTGCTTTTTGAAAAGTTAGACATATATAAAACATTAAAGAAGTTTTATCCTGTACACTCAACAGAGATGTTTGTTAGAAGATAAGATGACGTTACGTTTGTTGAAGAGTCAGATAGACTATTTCAACTAAAGATCAGACACAGCGTTTTGTCTATAGATGATAGACGATAAAGATAGACGATAAGAATATACGATAAGGATAAACAAAAGAAATTTAAACTATTCAGATGAAACAATTATTATAAGTTTTCAAAATGATTTACCTCAGATGATAGAATGTCTTTTGCTATGAGACAGATATTTGCATTCTTTTTTTCAGATGATTCGTCTGAGTTTTCATCATCGAGATCATCCCAAGAGGTTTGTTTCTTCTTTCTTCTAATCTTTTTGGGATCCCTCTTCTTCATCAATCTTTTGAATCTTCTTGCCATCAAGGAGATTTCTTCTTCAGAGGCTTTTGAGTCTGTTAATTCTGCTTTCTTCATACTTGACTCTTCTCCATCAAGCTCATCATTGTTGGATAGAGTAATAAGCTCTTGAATTTTTAGCTTCCCCTTTTACACAAATGAACTTCATGCATTCTCTCAGTGCTCCAATGAGTTCATCTAGAATAAGGGTCTTCATATTTCTCCCAACAGAAATAGCAGTGGGCATAGCTTCCCATGGTGTAGGTAAGCTGTTCAAAATCTTCATGTTGTTTTGGGCTATTGAAAAAGTAATTTCCAGTTCAGCTAGCCATTCAGAATAGTTTGGAATCTTCCAAACATTCCGTCTATAGATTTTTCTCTCTCCATGGAGAACATTTCGTACTCTCTTTCTGACAACTTTCCTAAATCTGACATCTTCAGTTCCTTCATAAGAGATCTTCAACGCATCCCAAAGCTCTTTGACTGTTTTGTAGGCACAGAATCTGTTATATTCTGTCTTAGAAAGAGCACACATTATGGCATAACGTGCCTTGTTGAACTCTGCGATTGTATATTCTTCATTTCCCCTCTGATTCAGATTTGGTCAGGGAATGTCTCCTTCTGTTATGATTTTCCAAAGTCTATATTTTGTAGACTTGATGTATATCTCCATTCGATCTGCCTAATAAGGGTAATCATTTCCAGAGAAAGCTGGATGAGTGTTCATGGAGGAGCCTTCTGCAATAAGCATCGTCTGGGAGTTCGTCATCCTGGATCTTTTCCTCTAGCAGCTGTTAAGCGCTCAACTTGAGCTCTGACTGTAAAGTACAAAAACACACAAGAAGGGGGGTTGAATTGTGTAGACTGTTTAAAAACTTTTTTTCTAAGACGATGTATTTGTGTCTGCTGTTTTCAAAGCTTGATCAGACGTAAGATTGTTTTCTTCTTAAGATTGATTTTATTATCAGACTGTTCAAGTTATTATCCCCTGTTAGTTAACATATAAATCAGTAAAGAAGACAACAATATTTTTATACTGGTTCGTCTGATCAAGACTACATCCAGTTTCCCAGCAACACGCTAAGGTTCCACTATGAGTATTCTTTGAACCCAACCACTCCTGGCTAAATACATATATTATTTGGGCATAGCCTTCTCAGGCTAAACAAGTATTCTTTGAACCCAGCTTCTAGGCTAAACAGGGTTTGAACACAGCCTCCACAGGCTAATACAAATGTATTCTTTGAAACACAATCTCCTCAGGCTAATAGCACCACAACAGTAGATTTAGGAAGATGAAAGAATAAATTTATCCTCTACACAGAGAGGGGTTTTACAATCAGATCTATTCTAAGTTCAGGGCGAGTGAACTTTGCTTGAGCGCTTGAACCTTAAATATAATTTCTCTATTATGCAGTTCGCCAACCTTCTCTTGAAGTAATAAAGTCCTTTTATAGAGAGCTTTGTGAAGTATGCATTAGATTGAAGATTTGAACGACGGTCCTTTGTCTTGGGGTCTTCAAACGTGTGACAGAGATCAATCAGAATAATTAATATTTGCACAAGCTTTTTCTGACTTGATCAGAGACATCAACAAAAAGCATGGTTGCTTTTTGTGTTGCAGGGTTTTTGCACAGATCTCTATTCTGTCTTTGGAAGCTTCTACGAGTAACAGTTAGATTTGAATTGGGGCGCGAGTTACTCCGTCTGAACTTCATTAAACGAGGTAGATGAATGAATAAATGAAAGGGATGTGTGTTGAATTCATTCGTCTGTCTCCTTCCTTTATCATCAACTTCAGTCTTCAAAGTCTTCCTTCTTGAGCACTTGACTAGATGAGCTCTCTGTCTTGAACAATGAAGGTTCTTCGTCTGATGTAGCTTTGAGGCTTGATGATTTGAACACTTCATTTTATGCGTATGTGCTTGAGGGTGCATCTTGACTATGCTCATTAATGATTCATCTAATCATTTTTCTGTTTGCATCTGATGACTATTCAGTTGTTTGCATCTGATGTCTCTTCAGTCTGTTCCTTCATTCTGTTCTCTTCCGTCTGTTCCTTGATTCTCTTGATTCTCTTGATCTGTTCCTTGATCCCGATCCTTGATCTACTCTCTTTAGTTTGTTCCTTGATCTGCTCTCTTGATCTTCATCGATCCTTGATCTAGCTTTGTCTGACAGCACAACAAACTATTCTGTAATTATCAAAACTAAGATGCTAAATCATCTTGACTTAACAATCTCCCCCTTTTTGATGATTACAGACCACATTAGCAAATCCTTGATCTTCTACTTGAGACAGAGCAAAAAGATATATCAGAGCTAGAGAGATGATCTTTATTAGACTGAACTTGAAAGGGTAACAGATTAAAATCTGCATAAAACATGTTAGTTCAAGAACACACAATATTTATTGGATCATACATTTTAAACACATCGAGATGATGTTATTTGAAAATCTCCTTTCATTGATTTTATTACATCAATTGTGATATAAAATTAATTAAAGCACAACATTTCTTAACATAATAAGAGAAAGAAAAAAAAATAATGAAGAATAATAATTTAAAGAGCTATTCTAAGCTCCCCTCAACTTGTTCTTCATCCTCTTTTCTTCTTTTGCACCTGAACTTCCAGACTGAGCACTTGTATTATGCTCCCCTCAGCTTTTGATCTTTTGATCTTTTTTTTTCTCCCCCTCGGCTTTTTCTTATTTTTTATTTCTTTTCTCTTCCACTCTTATCTCTCTCTCATCCTTATTTCTTATTTCTCTCCCCCTTGGGCTGCAATCATCAAAAACATCTTTTCTTGAATCTTTTGCATCCTCTAGGTTTTCCACGGAGGCTTCCAAGGCCTTCTTATCTCTCATTACCTTCTTCCGTCTTATGAGGTGTATCTAAGGATAACGTGCCTCTTGCTTTTAAAAGCTAGACATATGTAAAGCATTAAAGAGCTTTGTCTTGTACACTCAACAAAGATGTTAGAAGATAAGATGACGTTGTGTTTGTTGAAGAGTCAGATAGACTATTTCAACTAAAGATCAGACACAACGTTTTGTTTATAGACGATAGACGATAAAGATAGACGATAAGAATAGACGATAAGGATAGACGAAAGAAATTTAAACAGATAAGAAAAGAAGGATATTCTATACTTCACTATGTACTTCAGTTAACGACCATTTCAGTTCATAGACAGCGACAGAATTCAGCTGCAAACAAGAAGAGAAGGATATTCTAGAGTTCACTATGTACCCTCTTTCAATTAGTATTACTTGTGTTATTTTCTTCTCCGTTATGAACTAACTCCCCTTTGATTGGGAGAATGATGTAACCCTAATTATACCCTTTATATGATTCTGGATGTTATTCAGTATATGTTTGAATGTTTGTTCTTCGTTCTTAATACTGTTTATTAATTAACAACTAATAAATTGATAAAGTTAACATACGGTCACTCTAATAGAGTACACCTAATAATACTGAAGAATCAAACTATTATTACGCTAGGATCCTAGATATGGGAGTAAGTAGTAATGCAGAATGCACCTAAGTTGCTCTTGGATTCATAGAACTAATTCCCTAATTAACTTAGTATTAACTTAAGAGATTAATTAATCTGGTTAATCTAGGTGGCGTGGATGATCCTGAGAGGGACGCTCAAAAAAGTAAGAACTTAATCCGACCATGATTATACATAAACAATATAATAAAAAAGTATAAGGGGGGATTAGTGGTGAAATCGGGATCTCAATCACTCTTCTTTCTTGATCTAAATCTTTGCTTATTAATTTAAATCGGTTTTTAAACCAAGAATTCATTCTCATGCTCTTTTAGGAAATTAATAAAGTAAATAAAAATACGACTTCTAATTGTTTGTCCTAGTGGGATCGACAACTATGTTCATAAATACTTATTATAGTATACTTGCCATAGTAAGTGCAACAGTGTAATCACTGTTTGCGCCCATTAAGTTTTTGGTGTCGTTGTCGGGGATAAGCCAAATTGTAACATATTTTTATTTTTCCCTTCTAATTTGTTTATCTTATTCAATTTTCTCCCTACTTCTTCTTTGCTCTGCCAAATTTTTAATTTTTAACTTTTAAAATTCTTTTCTTATATTTCTCTTTGAGTGCTCATATTACCCCCCCTGCAATTTTCATTTTCAATTTTTATTTTTCGGATATCATCACTTGGTCTAAAAATTTTATTATTTTACGGAAACACGAAGAGCCGAAGTTTGGCCTTGATCTTGAGATCGAGAGAACAGCTCGTTCACTCTCAAAAGCAAGAAGAGAAGCAAGAGCACAGTTTTCAGCAACCCATGTACACCTAAACATGGACCCTCCTCAAGACGATCAATCGTGGACCATTGCACAGCATAATAGGAGCAACCTGAGAATTTGCTCACCTATAGTACTACTATCGGGAATTACACATGGAGAGAATGCACATCTCATTCAGTATTTCAGCTAGAATGTCTAGTTTCACGGTCTCCCTCATGAGGATGCAATTGACCACATTATAAACTTTCTCTATGAGTGCAACCACGTAATTGGAACAACAGCCCCGAAAATCACTACATTGCGGTTTTTCCCATATACACTCCATGGGGAAGCCAAAATCTGGCTTCATACGTAGCCAACAGGTATATTCTCAACTTGGACTGACCTTGAAACAACATTCTTGAATAGGTTTTCCAACGATAGTAGGCAAAGTCGCCAATCCCTTGCTATATATGCCTTCAAGATGGAGGATGATGAGAACTTCGCACAGGCTTGACACAGATTCAAAACACTCTAAGCGAGATGTCTCACACGTGATATGGACAATACCTTGCAGATAGAATTATTTCTTCAAGGTTTACGACATGAAGACCTTAAGAACCTTGACCTAGCACCTGGAAGATGCTTAATAGAGCTAAAAATAGCAAAATTTGATCGAGGTCGTACTCGGTCAAATATATGCAGTTAAAATGCAGTCTAGGAAGCGACTCCTAGGTCGTCTCTCAGAGGATCATCAATTGATTTCCATCAAATATAGAACACGAAATGGAGGGGAGGAGGGTTGGTTGAGTAAAAACAACACAGAAATTAGCAATGATAAATAATAAGATTAACCTTTTGATTAAATTGCATTGCTTATCCTTGATTACTAAAACTTATGCTCAAATTACCAACCTCTCAATCAAACCCAATTTAATTAACTAAACGGGAATTAAATATAGATTCTCATTATGAGAATTAAGCATTCACACACATCATTATTTCAATTTCAGCTATTAATAAATCACTTCATTAAGCATGAACAAGAGAAACAAATTGCATATAAATTGAAGTACATGATGAAGAGTGCACAACAACTATAGCACAACCCATACATAACAGAACCTCAAAGCTCAATTGCAATCCTTAATCAAGAGGTTAACCCTTAAAATGTAGCCTTCCATTAAAATTCAAATTCAAGAGTGAAATTTAATTAACCCTAAACTAAACCAAAAGAATTGCAGCATTGTTACTAGAAAATGAAATAGCAAAACAAAATTGAATCAATAATTAGATGAAGCATGGAAAACCAAATTGCAGTAAAGAGATGAAGAGATGAAGAGGGAAAACCCAAATTCCGGAATTCAATTGATAAAATGGCAAAATAGCAACAATGAGCAAGAAAGATCCATTCCTAATTGAAATTACAGCAACAATTTGAATTACAGCATCCAATCAAAAATAAAAAGGAAGAAGGAGAAGCTAGAAAATTGAAGAACAATGTAAAAACCCCAATGAAGAACCTAAACCCTATGAGAGAAAATGTCTCAAATGTGTAATAATCTGAATGTCCCGTGAATTCCCTTTCCAGCAGATTTTCAATTCCAATTTTTTAGTCCCCCATATGCCTTGCACATGCCACTTAAATGAGAAAAGGTTCCCAATTCAAATCTCATGTACAGCAAAAATAGAAATGGACCAATTATATGAATAAAAAGGCCTAATTCACTAAATTCTCCATTCAGTTTCCGCACGCCAACTTCAAGGCCAAAATCACCCAAGATTCAGTCCAAATTGGCTCTTCATGTCTTCATAATTTTTGTAGCTCTTTCAATCCTCTTTCATTTTCGAAAAACCTGAGCTCAAAATGATATTTGTGGAGGAAGTTATGCTTGTTTTAGTGAAACTATTCAAATCTGGAAAAATATAGTAAATTGAAACAAATTAAGCACTTAAAACCCAAATGAGCCTAAAATCATAAATGCATTAAATCATGCTAATTGACTATTAATCATGCTTTATTAGGATATAAAATGTGTAGAGAAAGTGATCCAAATAATAACTCATCAAATTCCCCCACACTTATTTTTTTGCATTTTTGGGCAAAACTAAGTCCTAAGCAAAAATATGAAACTTGGATGCAAAAATTCAACTGGTCTAAACTATTTCATATACTCCCAAAAACAACCATTAATGTATTAGAATTGAACAACAATCAAAGCATAATCAATCTAGAGATTACATATTACAATGTTGAACAATTCCTGCTTCAGATAGGATCAATCAGATATTGAATCAGTCAAGCAAATCAATCATAAGAAATGATCTCACCAGAAGTGTATCACTCAAGCTCTCAATTGTCTCAGGTGAGTGTTTACTCTCAAACCATAAAAGTGAACATCATTTAATCACAGGCTTGCAATTATTCTAACTCTCTACCACTAATAATCACAATCATGCATGATTCAAGAGGACTTGCAAAGGTTGTAATGAGGCCAAGGATAAGGGTTTGATAATTATGGTTCAGTGACTACTATTTCACAGATATTGAACAGAGCATCAACAGATTACAAAAGATATCAGAACTACATAATAAACCTGTAAAGTCTCCAATTTAACCACCGGTAAAGTATTCAACTTATTTTCCACACTTATTCAAATCATAATTTTGCTATTTTTCTCATTTTCTTTTCTTTATATATATATATATATATATATATATATATATATATATATATATATATATATATATATATATATATATATATATATTCAAACCGTATCGAGAAAACACAAGTGTGATCATAAAAAATTTAACCAAATCATACCAACTCCACAATTCTAACCCAAATCATATAAATCAAGTATTTCACCCCCCACACTTAATTTTCTGCAAGTCCCTAGCAGATACCCCACACTTATCTGCTTTACATGACCGAAAGATAAACAAACAATCAATATCTGTAAAATCAGGACAACATTGTTTTACTCTTAAGTCTTGTAATACAGGTCATCAAAGAGAAAGTTTCAGGCTCAAAGGGGCTAGCAAGGGATACAATGCAAGGTAGGCTATCTGGTCATGTGGGGAAATAGAAATGAATGTCTCAATCATAATCATGCAATATGTGATAAAATGCAGCTTTGAAAAGAACAAAACCAAGTTTTGACAAATAACATTCACCAATGGCATAAATCACACCGAAAGAAAGAAAATGACATATAGATAAGTCCATTCAAAATAGACCCAAATAACTCACAGGTTCAAATTGTCAAGTACTTATCAAAGACAATACAAAACCAATCCATACAGACTAATCCACAATCCATCAAAGGACTATATCAACACCAAAAAATAATCTAAAAATCAACCCAGCTCATATTTCAGTTCAGATTCTCCACATATAGACCATAATGCAGGTATAATAATAGTCAGACCAGAATAACAAAATCTCCAAGTATCAAAAATCAACTATAAATAAGTATGAAAGTTGTATTTATTTACTCCTAATTACTTCCTAGTTACTTCCTAATTACAGAAGGTGGATAGATAGGAAATGAATGAAAATAAAACGGAAAAGAGTGGATGAGAAAAATAAAACGGAAAAGAGTGGATGAGAAAACTCTCTAAGTCATGGAGGTGGAGGATGGCAGAGAAATTGGGTCAAGTAGAGAAGTCTCTTCTACAACTGTGTTCATCAGAGATGGATTGTTGAGGAATGGCTTCAGCCTGTGCCCATTAACCTTGAAGCTCTTATTGTGGACTCACTTTTGATTTCAACTGTACCATAAGGATAAATATTAGTAACAACAAAAGGTCCAATCCACTTAGAACGCAACTTACCACCCATGAGACCAAGTCTGGAATTATATAACAAAACTCTCTGGCCAACCACAAAGTCTTTCCTAACTATCAAGCTGTCATGAAACTTCTTGGTTTTCTCCTTGTAGAACTTAGAGTTCTCATATGCTTCAAGACGGATTTCATCCAATTCATTCAATTGTAACTTTCTTTCCTCTCCGGCCTTATTAATGGAGAAATTGCATGTCTTCACAACCCAATATGCTTTGTGCTCTATCTCCACAAGTAGATGACATGTCTTTCCAAAGACAACCCGATAAGGAGACATCCCTTTGGGTGCTTTGTGTGCCCAAATAGCATCATCCAGTATGAGGCTCCAATCCTTCCTATTGGGCTGGACAATCTTCTCCAATATTCTCTTAATCTCCCTATTGGAAATTTCTGCCTACCCATTTGTTTGGGGGTGGTATGGTGTAGAAACTCTGTGCACAACCTCATACTTCTTGAGCAGAGCTTGCATGGATATGTTGCACTCTAGTTGGGATAAGCTCATCCCTCTCATTCTTCACAATAGTTAGGCCTGTCTTCTTGGGAACCACTTGGACCAGACTTACCCACTTACTGTCAGAGATAGGGTAGATGATCCCAGCTTGCAGAAGCTTGGTCACCTCCTTCTTCACTACATCCCAAATCACTGGGTTCAGCTTCCTCTGTGGCTGTCTCACTGGTTTAGCTCCATCCTCTAGTAGTATCTTATGCATGCATGTGGATGGGCTGATACCAGGAATGTCCGCCAAGGTCCAACCGATGGCTTTCTTATGCTTCCGAAGCACTTGCAACAACTTCTCTTCTTGAACAACATCAAGATAGGTGGAAATGATCACAGGAAATCTCTCATCATCCTCCAAGTAAACATACTTGAGGTTTTCTGGTAAAGGTTTCAGTTCTGGAGTGGGTGATGGTTGAACATCAGGAACCGAAGAGGGGAGAAGAATAGGTTCCACAGCCTATACCTCAACCTGCAAGTCAGATTCAATTATACTCTCTACAACATGGTCAGTGCAGTCTGACTCTATAAAATCAATATCAAGAGGTACAACACCCAAAGTCTTAGAGATACTCTCTGGTATAACACCCAAAGGTTTAGAATCACATTCAACATCATCATATTCAACATCAGAAATAAACTCAGTGCATAAGGAAAGACAATCATGAAAATCAGATAAAAAAGAATGCTTCCTATAATACAAAGAGTCAAAATCAGTAACATACTCATCCACAATATCATCTATAATCTCAGCACAAAATATAGAATGATCCTCAGATGGATGTTTCATGGCATCAAGAATGTTAAAGTGCACAACACTATCACCAAACTCCATAGATAAAGTACCTGCATGCACATCAATCTTAGTTCAGGCTGTTTTCAAAAATGGCCTGCCTAATATAATTGGGACGGATCCATGCGAGAATCCCTCCTCCATATCAAGGACATAAAAATAAGCAGGAAAAATAAGCTCACCAACCCTCATTAAGATATCCTCAATGAAACTTGTGGGGTGGACAACACTTCTATTTGCCAACTGTATTACCACACCCGTAGGTTGCAAAGGTCCAAGAGATAAAGATTTAAAAATGGACAAAGGCATGACATTAATGGATGCACCCAAATCAAGCATGGAATTCTCAAACTTACTCTTTCCAATAACACAAGGTATGTAGAATGTACCTGGGTCCTTACATTTCTTAGGAATGTGAGGAACAAATTTACCTATCAAAGCTAAAACATTTCTACCCATGCTGATCCGCTCATTACCTTTCATCTTCCTCTTATGTGTGCACAGCTCCTTCAGGAATTTGGCATAATTAGGAATCTGTTTGATGGCCTCAAGCAAGGGAATGTTCACCTCTACCTTTCTGAAGGTGTCCAAGATCTCCTTATCCACCTCTTCCATCTTTTTGCTTGGAATCAATATGTGGGAGGAAATGGAAGAGAGATAGGAGGCTGATTCAAGCCACCACTGGTACTAGGAGCTGGTGTAGAATGTGCAGGTGTAGATGTAGAAAAAGGAATAGAGGAAGGCTCAGGTGCATGTGTAGAAGTAAGTGTAGGTGTAGATGGAGATGAAGGTGGTGTCGGTGCAGATGAAGATGCTGAAACTGGGACACCCATCTATTTACCTGACCTCAGTGTGATGGCACTTACATTCTTTGGATTCTGCACTGTCTGAGAAGGCAATCTGTCTGAATTCTATGAATGTGCCTGATTCAGCTGAGTAGCCATTTGCTCTATCTGATTAGTCAAACTCTGAATGGAGGCTCTGGTCTCTTGCTAAAATTGCATATTCTGAAGAGTCATCTGTCTGACCAACTCCTCAAGTGAAGGTTCAAAATTAGAAGGTTGAGGGGTTGGTGCTGGTGTAGGTGGTGCTTCAGGTTGCCTCTAATACTGTTGTTGCATAAGTGGAGGCACATAAGGTCTACTCTGACCAGCAGAATTCTGAAAAGGAGGTGTTGATTGTTGTTGTGGCTGCTGCTGCTGTGGAGGGTTGGATCATCTCAAATTCGAGTGATTTCTCTAACCCAGATTATATTTGTTGTTGGACAAGTCATAATTTTGCTGTTGTTGGGTCTATTATTGTAGATATTGGCGACATAGGATTGAGGAGAGTAGGGGTCAAAACCAACATATTGCTGCAAAGATGGACAGGAATCTGTGTGATGATCATGTGAAGTGCAAATCACACACACTCTAGCAACAGATGCAGATTTCTGATTCACAGCCAGCTATGTCACTAAATTCACAAGAGCATCAAGTTTGCTCACTAGCTTGCTCTCTAAAGAGGATCCAACAGTCATATCATGAACTCCTCTAACAACAATATCATCATTTCTAGCACTAAACTGCTGGGAATTAGAGGCCATCTTCTCAATCAAATGCCTAGTTGCAGCAGGGGTCATATCACCAAGTGCTCCACCATTAACAACATCAATCATACTCCTCTCCATACTGCTTAAACCCTCATAAAAATACTGCAAAAGGAGCTGTGCAGAAATTTGGTGATGTGGGCAGCTTGCACAAAGTTTCTTGAACCTCTCCTAGTACTCATACAATGTCTCCCCACCAAGCTGTCTAATGCCTGACATGTCATTTCTTATTGCAGTGGTCCTAGATGCAGGGAAGAATTTTTCTAGAAACATCCTCTTAAGGTCATCCCAGCTAGTGATAGATCTAGACGCAAGGTAGTACAACCAATCCTTTGCTACGCCCTCTAGAGAATGTGGGAATGCCTTCAAGAAGATGTAGTCCTCTAAGACATTTGAAGGCTTCATGGTAGAGCACACTATATAGAACTCCTTCAGATGCTTATGAGAACATTCACCTGCAAGACCATGAAACTTGGGCAAGAGATATATCAGTCCAGTTTTTAGGACATATGGAACATCCTCATCAGGATACTGGATGCACAAGCTTTCATAAGTGAAGTCAGGTGCAGCCAGCTCCCTAAGGGTCCTCTCACAAGGTGGAGGTTGAGTCATATTGTTCTCAGTAGTATAATTAAAATCAGAATCAGAATGAGTAACAGATGCAGTATGAACAGAGTTGAAATTGGTAGATGCAGAAGGAGAATGTTGACTATTATTCAAACTAACACTATCTAATGGTAAAGATTCTAAAAACAAGTTCCTAAAAAGTCTATCCAATTTATGAAAGGTCTTATCTATTTCAGGGTCAAAAGGATGTAAAATACCTGGATTATCTCTAGTCATGCACTAAATACAACATACCAAGCATTTCACACTAACCAAAATTTAAGGTAAAAACAAGGTGCTTGAAAAATTCTAGAAAGTGCCCACCAAATGGAAAAGCACTTAACTGGCAGACGGCGTAGCTGTTTGGATGAAAGACTAGGTCCGTTCCACCCGAAAAACACATAGCAGTTTCAAGTTTTGGACTAATCAGAATTCGCAAATTTTTGCATCTCTTAGCTGGAACAAAACCAATAGTCCCAAGTATTTTTCTAAGCAAATATATGTTGAAATAAGTGGGCACAAAAAAATTCAAGCAAAAATAACTACTCTAGCTATCAAAACTAAAAATCACAAGTAATTAAGAAAATGTTACTATTCACCGTCTACACGCTGTCACTATTCACCACATGCAAGTTGGCCCGCTGCACTGTTCATTGCACGCCAATTATGCCAATTATGCACTGTTCACCGCACGCCAACAACACATGATAGCAAAATATGCAAATGACAGATGCAAACTATGCACTATGTAGTATGACAATATGCCACAACTCATAGCAATGCACAATGCAGAACAACAAATTCAAGAGAGACCGCAAATTATGATGCAACAAACCTAAACTAACATGACTAATATGCAGAATTATGCAGAACACTTAGCAAAATTATAGCAAAGGCAATTGACAGCAAAGAGCATGCATGAGAGCAACACTACAACATGCAAATATGACAGCATATTAGATATGAGAACATATGACAACAACACTACAATTGACAGTAAAATGCAGAATAATTAGCAAAATGATAGCAACACTAACACTAAGCTATACGATAGATATGCAGAATACAGAATGCAGATACAGATGCAGGGAAACAGAATGCAGCAACCACCTAATACAGATGCAGTACTGAAACAGAAAATTGAAATCACACGCACACTAACACTAAAACAAAACACACTAACACTACCTAACAGAACTCACTCAAATGACAGAATACTACACTAACTCAACATAGAACACAAAACACACTCTAACATAAGACACTATTTGACAAAAACCAATGGTCCCAGGCAACGGCACCAAAATTTGATCGAGGTTATACTCGGTCAAATATATGCAGTTAAATGCAGTCTAGGAAGCGACTCCTAAGTCGTCTCTCAGAGGACCATCAATTGATTTCCATCAAATATAGAACACGAAAGGGGGGAGGGGTTGGTTGAGTAAAAACAACACAGAAATTAACAATGATAAAAAATGAGATTAACCTCTTAATTAAATTGCAGATTGTTTATCCTTGATTACTAAAACTCATGCTTAAATTACCAACCTCTCAATCAAACCCAATTTAATTAACTAAGCGGGAATTAAATATAGGTTCTCGTTATGCGAATTAAGCATTCACACACATCATTATTTCAATTTCAGCTATTAATAACTCACTTCATTAAGCATGAACAAGATAAACGAATTGCATATAAATTGAAGTACATGATGAAGAGTGCACAACAACTATAGCACAACCCATACATGAAAGAACCTCAAAGCTCAATTGCAATCCTTAATCAAGAGGCTAACCCTTAAAATTTAGCCTTCCATTAAAATTCAAATTCAAGAGCGAAATTAATTAACCTAAACCAAAGCAAAATTTAATTAACCCTAAACTAAACCAAAAGAATTGCAACATTGTTACTGGAAAATGAAATAGCAAAACAAAATTGAATCAATAATTAGATGAAGCATGGAAAACCAAATTGCATTAAAGAGATGAAGAGATGAGAAGGGCAAACCCAAATTCTGGAATTCAATTGATGAAATGGCAAAATAGCAACAATAAGCAAGAAGGATCCATTCCCAAATGAAATTACAACAACAATTTGAATTACAGCATCCAATCAAAAATAAAAAGGAAGAAGGAGAAGCTGGAAACCTAAACCCTTTGAGAGAAAATGTCCCAAATGTGTAATAATTTGAATGTCTCGTGAATTGAATTCCCTCTCCAGTAGATTTTCAATTCCAATTTTTTAGTCCCCGTGTGCCTTGCTGTTGGACTTGAAGCTGAAGAAGTCATCTCTCGTTTTTAGTTTTGATCTACTTGTAATTTTGATTTTAATGATAGATTGTAAATAGGAGCTTAATTGTATTGTTTGTTTTTAGAATAGGCTTTGAGTGTGGTTTTATTCAATCTTTTTCACAGAGAAGTTGGATCTACTCTGAAGATTCAAGCTAGAGCAGTTTTGGAACCCCATTTTGTTTTGAAATAGTAGAAAAACTTTGGTTTAAAATGGTTTTAAGCTGAAGTAATCGATTACCATATAGCAGTAATCGATTACCAACAGTTTGAGAAAACAAGAGAACCCAAAACACTCTGGTGTAATCGATTACCACTCCATAGTAATCGATTACTTCGTGCTTGAAAGATCAGAGAAGGCAAAATCTCTCTAGAGTAATCGATTACCTCTATCCTGTAATTGATTACCACACCAGAATTCATCTCAAATAGCTTTTGAAATTGCTTTAAATAGAAACCTCTTTGAATTGTTTCAAAAAAGAAAAAAAAGAAGAGAGATCTTTTGAGTTTCAAGAAGGAAAGGAAGAGCAAAAATCAGTTATTACAAAGAACATAAGAATTCTCTTCAAGTTTTTTTTAAGATTTTCTCTTGAGATGAAGGCTGTGTAAATGATTGAATTCTTTGGATATTATCTTGATCAGTGCATACACAATCAGGTGTACTCTTAGCTGGTCTTTATCTTTTTGTATTTCGTTTTGGTTTAAGACTCTTAAGAGAAAGGTGTTCTCTAGAAGAGTTAAGGAGTTTTTGAGAGAGGTGCTCTCAAAGTTTATTCTTGAAGGATTCAAGAATCAGGAGGATATGTTCTTAGGTGTAGAACATATGTTTTGAGTATTTTGATTTGGTTTGTGTTTGTGCAAAGTGATTGTATTGAACACAAAGAATCATTATAGTGGAAAAACCGATCGCAACAGTTGTTGGGTTGGGACTGGATGTAGGCCGAACGTCGAACCAGGATAAATCTCTATCTAAACTCTTTTCTCTACCTTATCTCTTATATTTCTCTGTATTTCTTACTTTACACTTTCCTTTGTTATCCGTTGTAGATCTCTGAACTGTATTTGTAACTCAGATAAAATTGAATCGGGAAAGAAAGTGATAAAAGACAATTGTTGATATAGGGAACTAGAACCTATTCACCCCCCCTCTAGATTCACATAGGGACCAACAATTGGTATCAGAGCTTTAACTAGTAAATCAATCTAGTAATCCTACATAGTTCCCTGTGATGGCTAGTAATCTTTTGCCCTTCGCTGAAGGAGCTTCTATAAATAGACCTTCATTGTTCTGCTGTGATAACTATCCGTTCTGGAAAGTTCGCATGAAGATCTTTATGGAATCTATTCACAGAAGCATCTGACAGGCTGTGGTAAATGAGTACAAAGTTCCAATGAAAATAGAAAATGAAAATGAAATAGAAAAACCATTTGAGGATTGGGACATAGATGAGATTAGGCGGGCTGAAAATGATGCTAAAGCTTTGAATATTATACACTCTGCCTTGAATTCTGATGAGTTTTTCAGGGTTTCTACATGTACAACAGCAAAAGAGGTATGAGAGCTCATCATGGTAACCCATGAAGGTACTGCCGAAGTCAGGAGGGCTAGAAAGAACACCTTGATTCAAGAATATGAAACATTCAGAATGTTCCAAGGAGAATCAATAATGGAAATGCAAAAGAGATTCACACACATCATCAACCATCTCAAAGGACTTGGCAAGAACTTCGTTGAAGAAGAAGTGAATGTCAAGATTCTGAAATCGCTGAATAGAAAGTGGCAACCTACTGTGACAGCCATAACTGAATCAAAGAATCTTGTCACTATTACCAGTGCTGAACTGTTTGGGAAACTTAGAGAGTACGAAATGGATATGACTCGAATGGCAGATGAGGAACAGAAAGACAAAAGAGCCAAAGGAATTGCTCTCAAAATGGAGCATACTGAAACAGAATCTGAATCCTCTGAAGACGGAAATGACTCACAGGAAGACCAAGTGAACTTGTTGGTGAAGAAATTCAGAAAATTCATGAAGAACAATCCTAAGAAGAAATTTGGTCAACCAAGAAGAGGAGTCAGGAAGCAAGACAACACTTCAGTCAAAATAACATGCTACGAATGTGGAAAGATTGGGCACTATAGATCAGATTGTCCAAGCCTGAAAAGAAGCAACAACACTGAAGTAAGAAAATCTGAAAATGAAAGAAATGTCAGAAAAGAAAAGAAGAAAAAGAAAGCCTACATAGCTTAGGATGAAGGCTACACATCCTTAACATCTGAAAGTGAGAATGAGGAAGCAAATTTGTGCTTAATGGCCAAATCATTCAGTGAGGTAAGTGATACAAACTCTATTATGAATGAATATGATGAACTGCATTCTGCTTTTTGTGAGCTTTACAATCAAGCTGAAACGTTTGAAAAAGAAAACATAGTTTTGAAAAAGCAAGTATCCTTGTTAAAACATAAAGTATGTGAGTTAGAAAATGATGTATCAAAACTAAGAAAGGAACTCAACACTTCTACAAACTATGTTCACATAAGAAGGCATGATTACATGAAATCTGGAAACACTAAACATGTTGATTTCACTTGTACCTACTGCATGAAATCTGGACATAAATCCTTTAATTGCATGATTAGAAAGAAAGGTATTTCCAGTGGTAAATATAGATGGGTTAAGAAAGAAAATTGTAGCACTAACTTGCATGGACCCAAGAGAAGCTGGGTACCAACCGCAAAATAAGTTCTTTTTCTCTTGCAGGAAAGCCTGAACAGCAGAAACTCAATATGGTACTTAGACAGTGGCTGCTCAAGGCATATGACAGGTGATAGAAGGAATCTTAGCACCTTCACACCAAGAGAAACTGGATCAGTTGTATATGGAGACAACAACAAAGGAAAAATACTAGGCTACGGTACTGTTGAATATAAAGCCAATACAGTGATAGAAGATGTATTGCTGGTGGATGGATTGAAGTTCAACCTTCTAAGTATTAGTCAACTGTGTGACAAGAACTACAGAATTGATTTTGATGATGAACATTGTCTTATCAGCAACAAAGACTCGGATGAACTTCTCATGGTTGGCAAAAGATCAAACAACATCTACATATTGGAAGTAGATCACTCATCCCCTTACTCTACATGTTTAACTTCTAATGATAATCTGTATTGGCTATAGCATAGGAGAATAGCACATATTGACATACTGCATTTAAATAAACTCGTATCTAAAGAGCTAGTTTTTGGTCTCCCCAAATTAAAGTTTTCCAAAGAAGGACTATGTGAGGCTTGTCAAAAGTCCAAGCAGGCAAAAAACATCTTTCAAAAACATTAAACATGTTTCTACAACTCAGCCGCTTGAACTCTTGCATTTAGACTTATTTGGTCCATCTAGGATAGCTAGTTTCGGTGGAAATCTGTATGGGCTAGTCATTGTAGATGACTACTCACGATTTACTTCGGTTTTGTTTATCAAGAAAAAGGATCAGGCCTTTGGAGTTTTCAAAGTACTTGCCAAGAAAATTCAAAACAAAAAGGATTTGAAAATTAAAGCTTTAAGAAGTGATAATGGTACTGAATTTAAGAATAGCTATTTTGAAAGCTTTTGTGAAAAACATGGGATATCACACTGCTTTTCAGGTCCTAGAACTCCTCAGCAAAATAGAGTAATGGAAAGGAAAAATAGGTCACTTATAAAACTAGGAAGAACCATGCTGAATGAGCATAGGATGCCTAAACACTTTTGGGCTGATGTTGTGAACACTGCATGTTATGTTCTCAATAGAGTCTCTATAAGACCCATTTTGTTGAAAACCCCTTATGAGCTTTTCTATGGCAGAAAACCAGACATTTCTTACTTTAAAGTTTTTGGATGCAAATGCTATGTTTTAAACAATGGCAAGGACTCTATTGAAAAGTTTGATACAAAGGCTGATGAAGCCATTTTCCTTGGTTATTCAAATACAAGTAAAGCATATAGGATCTTTAACAAAAGAACAATGTGCATTGAAGAATATGTCCATATTAGATTTGATGAAACTAACACTTTCCAAAAGGAAAGCTTGCTACGTAATGATGATGAAACAGGTGAAGAAAGCATAGAAGTTGATCATATGCATCAGCAAACTCAACCAAACCCAGTGTCAAATCAAGCAAAGGAATGGAGGACACCTAGGAACCTATCACTTGACAATGTCATTGGTGACATTCACAAGGGGGTAACTACCAGATCCTCACAGAATTTACTTTGTTATATTACTGCTTTTGTATCATAGGTTAAACCCTCCAGCATAGAAGAAGCCTTGAACAATGAATTTTGGATCATGGCTATGCAAGAAGAACTTAACCAGTTCAGAAGAAATGGAGTTTGGGAACTTGTTCCAGACAAAGTCAACATGAATATAATTGGCACGAAATGGGTATTCAAGAATAAACTGAGTGAAGATGGAGTTGTGGTCAGAAACAAAGCAAGGCTTGTGGCAAAAGGCTACAATCAACAAGAATGAATTGACTTTGAGGAAACCTTTGCTTCTGTTGCGAGACTTGAAGCTGTTAGACTACTCCTAGCTTATGCTTGCATCAACAACTTCAAATTATTCCAAATGGATGTAAAGAGTGCATTCCTAAATGGGTATATAAATGAAGAAGTCTATGTAGCACAACCACCTGGTTTCACAGACGCTACTTGGCCTACACATGTTTACAAACTTCATAAAGCCTTATATGGGTTGAAGCAAGCCCCCAGACAATGGTATGATAGATTGAGTAAGTTTCTCATATCAAAAGGATTCCACAGAGGTAAAGTAGACAAGACCTTGTTTATTAAAAACAAGTCTAACTACATTCTATTGGTTCAAATCTATGTTGATGACATTATATTTGGATCATCTAACCAACAACTTTGTGAAGAGTTTGTGAGCAATATGCAGGAAGAATTTGACATGTCCATGATAGGAGAACTAAGTTTCTTTTTAGGACTCCAGATCAAACAAATGGAAGGTGGCACATTCATTCACCAGGCTAAGTATACTAAAGAACTACTCAGAAAATATGATATGATTAACTGTAAAGTGTCAAATATACTTATTTCTACTAACACTTATCTTGAGATAGATGAAGCAGGTGATGAAGTTGATACTACCTTATACAGAGGTGTTATAGGATCTTTACTTTATCTTACAGCCAGTAGACCTGATATTATGTACTTTGTATGTTTATGTGCTAGATTTCAATCTACACCCAAGAAATCTCATTGGCTAACAGTAAAGAAGATTCTTAAATACCTAAAAGGAATTATAAGTTGTGGATTGTGGTATCCAAAAGGAACCTCACCATTACTTGTTGGTTTCAGTGACTCTGATTTTGCAGGTAGCAAAACAGACAGGAAAAGCACTAGTGGAACATGTCACATTTTTGGAGAATGCTTAATATCTTGGCATAGCAGGAAACAAGCTTGCGTAGCACTATCAACTGCAGAAGCTGAATATGTAGCTGCGGGAAGCTATTGTGCTCAAGCAATTTGGTTGAAGCACCAACTAGAAGATTTTGGGCTGAAGATAGATCACATTCCCTTGAAATGCGACAACACAAGCGCTATAAGTATCACAAGAAATCTGGTGCTGCACTCTAGAACAAAACACATTGAAGTCAGACATCATTTCATTAGAGATCACGTTGAAAAAGGAGTTTGTGACATCGAATTCATAGACACAGAAAATCAATTAGCAGATATCTTTACCAAGGCATTACCAAAAGAAAGGTTTTACAAACTTAGATCAAACCTCGGCATTTTGAGTGAGGAACATCTAAACTAAACCCTTTTTACTTGATTACACTCATCCATAAAACAGTTTTTGTGAATATTTTTCAAAGAAAACCTTCTTCTGATAAAAATAATCGATTACCAAGGGAAGATAATCGATTAATTCGAAACCAATTTCATTCTGAGAAGGATTTGGCACTGTAGTAATCGATTACCACGATCTCGTAATCGATTACCACAGAACCAGTTTTCAAAATTTTTGAAAAACCCTGTGGAGTAATCGATTACCAGAATACAATAATCGATTACCACGACTATTTTTCTTGTTTTTCTTCTTCTCTCTATATAAGGAACTGAGATAATTGATTTCCAACTGTTGGTAATCTATTACCTCGTTCTTGGGATAACTTCTTGGGCCTTTTTTTTTCCCTCTTATAAGAAGTGCAGGTGAAACCCTACGATTCACTATTCATCTTCTTCCTCCAAAACCCTAGAAATCACTCTCTCTCTCTCTCTTAGCAACCATGGAAGAACAAGGAAAAGGAAAAAGAATCAAGATGAGAGCTAATAGATTCTCTCAAGAAGAGATAAAAGGTAAGAAGAAAGTAGGAGAATCCTCCAAAAGGAAGAAACCTACTTCACCGGCTCAACAGGAAAGAACTCAACCTCCTCCACCAGAATCTGCGGTCAACCGTTGGTTCACCTCCAAAGGACAAGAAACAAGATTCAATCTTGACTTTGCAAATAAAGGTCTTGTTCCGCCAAAGATTCTAGACCTTCAATGGCTAGATAGTCAGAGTTTTACTTTCCAAACCTACCTGAGGCAACAACATTTGGAGAGATTTGTGGGCATGAAAGGTTTCATCTACCCCGATTTGGTTCGAGTCTTCTATTCAAATCTCAAACTAAACATGGAAAGAATGACTGTAAGTTCTGAAATTAAAGGTATTAAGATAACCTTAACCCCTGCACATTTTCTTCAAATTGTTGGTATCAGGAAAGAAGGGATCGTGGCACATGTGGACAAACTCCGAGAGAAAGGATTTGATCTTCAAAAGAACACCTTCTACATGAGCTTGTTGAGGAACCCACAGAATTGGGAAGACGAAAGGAATTCAAGAAGAGCACAAGGCAAAAAGGTGACATACAACATTGGAGGCCTAACTGCTGATGATAGGCTATTACACTACACCGTTTGCTGGATTTTAGCCGCTAGAGGAGCAAATCATGCACAAATCAGTGAAGATGACATGATACTCATGGCAGCTCTGAAGAATGGAATTCAAGTGGATTGGACTCACCTCATAATGGACAACATGCTGAAGACTAGAAGACTTCTAGATAATAAATGTCCATATTCTCTGTTTATTTCTAGACTAATTGAAATTTTTCAGATTGACACAACTGAGGAATCAAGAGAATTAGTCAAAGATGTCCATATGATCAGTGATAGAACCTTGAAGATGATGAGGCTGATCAAAACTGATGTAGGCTGGATCACCAGAGAAGAACAACAAGCAAATCCACAAGAAGATCAAGGAGAAGCACGAAATGAAGACGATGATGAAGACAACCTGGCATCTGGAGAGTACATTCCACAATCACGTTTTGAATCCATCATGATTGACAGATTGGATGAATTGGAAGCAACTGTCAACAAGAGAATAGATGACCTAGGAAAGCGTCAAGACTTACACTTCCTAAAGATGAAGGATCTGATGGAAACAATCATGGAAAGACTCAACCAAGATGACTCAGATTAGTAACTTCAACTCTACCTCTCATATTCTTATTTGATATACCAAATAGGGGGAGTAGTAGAAGTGTAGTTATTAGTTTTTCATATATGCTGTTTTCATTTGATGTTATTTGGATTGTCTTTAAACTGTTTTGAATCTGTATTTTCTTAAGTATGTTACTTAGGGGAAGCAGATTAGTAAAATTTGAACAATTATGGATTACTGTAATAGCACTAGATTTAATTTCTTTGCAAATGTTTACTTAGATGCCATAATATTTCTGTATTTTGAAAATGTGATATGGATTGAATATCATCTATAAAGCTGTATGAAAAAAAAAAGGAGATACTAACTTTGCAGGACACATCAAAGCCGTTTTTTACATTAAGATCTCTACACTATGATTTGGTACATCAAAACCAAAAAGGGGGAGATTGTTGGACTTGAAGCTGAAGAAGTCGTCTCTCGTTTTTAGTTTTGATCTACTTGTAATTTTGATTTTAATGATAGATTGTAAATAGGAGCTTAATTGTATTGTTTGTTTTTAGAATATGCTTTGAGTGTGGTTTTATTCAATCTTTTTCACAGAGAAGTTGGATCTACTCTGAAGATTCAAGCTGGAGCAGTTTTGGAACCCCATTTTGTTTTGAAATAGTTGAAAAACTTTGGTTTAAAATGGTTTTAAGCTGAAGTAATCGATTACCATATAGCAGTAATCGATTACCAACAGTTTGAGAAAACAGGAGAACCCAAAACACTCTGGTGTAATCGATTACCACTCCATAGTAATCGATTACTTCGTGCTTGAAAGATCAGAGAAGGCAAAATCTCTCTAGAATAATCGATTACCTCTATCCTGTAATCGATTACCACACCAGAATTCATCTTAAATAGCTTTTGAAATTGCTTTAAATAGAAACCTCTTTGAATTGTTTCAAAAATGAAAAAAAAAAAAGAAGAGAGATCTTTTGAGTTTCAAGAAGGAAAGGAAGAGCAAAAATTAGTTTTTACAAAGAACATAAGAATTTCTCTTGAGATGAAGGCTGTGTGAATGATTGAATTCTTTGGATATTATCTTGATCAGTGCATACACAATCAGGTGTACTCTTAGCTGGTCTTTATCTTTTTGTATTTCGTTTTGGTTTAAGACTCTTTAGAGAAAGGTGTTCTCTAAAAGAGTTAAGGAGTTTTTGAGAGAGGTGCTCTCAAAGTTGATTCTTGAAGGATTCAAAAATCAAGAGGATATGTTCTTAGGTGTAGAACATATGTTTTGAGTATTTTTGATTTGGTTTGTGTTTGTGCAGAGTGATTGTATTGAACACAAAGAATCATTATAGTGGAAAAACCGATCGCAACAGTTGTTGGGTTGGGACTGGATGTAGGCCGAACACCGAACCAGGATAAATCTCTGTCTAAACTCTTTTCTCTACCTTATCTCTTATATTTCTCTGTATTTCTTGCTTTACACTTTCCTTTGTTATCCGTTGTAAATCTTTGAACTGTATTTGTAACTCAGATAAAATTGAATCGGGAAAGAAAGTGATAAAAGACAATTGTTGATATAGGGAACTAGAATCTATTCACCCCCCCTCTAGATTCACATAGGGACCAACACTTGCACATGCCACTTAAATGAGAAAAGGTTCCCAATTCGAATCTCATGTACAACAAAAATAGAAATGGACCAATTGCATGAATAAAATGGCCTAATTCGATAAATACTCCATTCAGTTTCCGCACACCAACTTCAAGGCCAAAATCATCTAAGATTAAGTCCGAATTGGCTCTTCATGTCTTCATGACTTTTGTAGCTCTGCCAATCCTCTATTATTTGCAAAAAACTTGAGCTCAAAATGATATCTGTGGAGGAAGTTATGCTTGTTTTAGTGAAACTACTCAAATCTGGAAAAATATAGCAAATTAAAACAAATTAAGCACTTAAAGCCTAAATGAGCCGAAACTCATAAATGCATTAAATCATGCTAATTGACCGTTAATCATGCTTTATTAGGATATAAAATTTGCAGAGAAAGTGACCTAAATAATAACTCATCACGGAGCAATGCATCGAATTATTTGATGTAATGGTGCATTCTTCACAGACCAGCAAAAAGGAAAACCTTAACCCTAGAGGTGTGCACGCGGTATGATCCGAAACCGCCCTCGCAGCAAAATTGGAGGCATTAGCACTAAGCTACCAACGCTTGGAGAAACTCATGACAAAAAATACAGGAAATACCACCTACCACCCAATCTTCACAACAAACTCAACCTTCTATATGCTCTAATTGTGGAGGTAATCCTAACTTTTTTGCTTGTTTTTCAGCTAATAAATCTTTCAATTATGTAGGACAGCATCAGAAATTTGGCTATAATAGTTTTGGGAACTCCAACTATAGAAACCATCCTGGCTTTTCATGGAAGGATATACTAGTGAATATGGAAGATCAGACAAAGCAGCAACCACAGAGCATACTAAGATATTGGCTGTGATACCAATTATTAAGAACAAAACAACAATAATATAAAAGAAGAATACAAGGAAGAGAGGAAAAGAGAACACAAGAGATTAACGTGGTTCAGCAAATTGCCTATGTCCACAGGCACACATTATATATTGCCTTCAATTGTGCACTGTGCGCTTAGAAGTTAGGGACTTGAAAGCAAAGTGCTAACGGGAGTGTTAGATCAAGATGATTAACGTCACAAGTTTTAATAATTAAAGACAGACGATAGCTTAAGACTGAAGCAATGCACACTGAAGACAGACGCAACAAGGACAGGCGAAGAATGACCCCTCAAAGATTAAGATTTGTTCTAGTCATTCGTCTATCTAATCAAGCTTAGTTCATGCCATAAGACGATAGAGATAAGACGATACTATCTTCAGACAAAGCTTAAAGACGTTCTCTCAGATGTTACTCAAAACTGAAGATTGAGAAGTACATCGTCTATAAAGGAAGTGAAGTTCAGACGGAGTAAAGCGCGTCAATTTCAAAATCCAACTGTTACTCACAGAGTTTCCAAGATCAGTATAGGGATTCAAGATAACATCTTCAACACGAAAAGGTAACACCCTTTTTGATGACATCTCTGTACAAGTCAGAAAAAGGTTCTAAGCGCCACCAAATCCGTTGTGCAAAGCATCAAATCATTGATTGCACTCTGACACCTTTTTGAAGACTTTTGCTTGGAAAGCTCAACGACATTCTTCATGTCTCTAACGGATCTTTGAAGACTTGCCTATAAAAGGACTTCAGTAACTCAAGATCAAGTTGACGAACACGCTGCTAAAGATATTATTTATCCTTCGCTCTTGAATCAAAAAGCTTTGTACTTTATTGTAAAACCCTCTCTGTGAAGAGGAATCTTAAAGTTTTCCTAAAACCTTCTTTCAAATCCACTTGTGTGGTGTTTTAGCCTAAGGAGGTTGTGTTTCAAAGAATACCTCTTGTAATAGCCTGGGGAGGCTGAGTTTCAAAGAATACCTAGTTGTTTAGCCTGAGAAGGATTTGGCCAAAGAATATATGTTAGTCAGAAGTAGTTGAGGTCAAACAATACTTGTAACCTCTTTCACGGTTTTTAGTAAAAACTCAGTAGTTGCTGGGTAACTGGACGTACTCTTGAATAGACGAACCAATATAAAAATATATATGTTTATCTTGTTGACTAACGAGGATAATTCAATGTAAACATCTATTAACTAAAATCAATCTTTAAAGAAGAACAAAGTTTCGTCTGACCCTTTTGTTTTAAAAATCACAGACGAAAGCAATGTCAACTACCGACTCAATGAGACGTGACATGAAGACAACAACTCTAGATGAGTTGATAGGTGCACTAAGAGTCAAAATGTCGTCTTCAGCATGGAGGCGACACGTGGCAAAATCTAATTGGCCCTAGTTGAGTCGAACTACAAAATCCATCTTCACCTAGGAGATGATACGTGGCGAAATTTTATTGGCCCTAGTGGAGTCGAACTGCATATGTCGTATTCATGAAGTCGAATACCAGATTTCGTCTTTGATTTCGAACTCATTTATTCGACTCCTGAAGTCTATAAATACCAGCCCCTTCTTCACTTTGAATTCACATTGAGATTACTCACTAAAGGAGACAAAAATACTGGTACGTAAGAGTTTTATTTGATCATTATGATATTTTTAGTTGAATTTTGATATATGTAGTATATTTGATTAACTTATTTAATTTTTTGTGTAGATTAAAATTGTAAAGTTATGGCGCCCACAATGGTTATTATTGTATACATTAATGGTTGTCGACGGTGAGGAAGGAATAAAATTTGAAGGGTTAAAAATGGTTATACAAATTGAAAGAAACATAAGTTTTGAACAGTTAAAACAACAATAAAACATAAATTTAAATTATAATCAAATCAAGTAATAGGATCCATTATAAGTAGATATTTAATAGGTAATGAATATGCGGCATTTCAAGTAGTTGATGATTCTGATGTAAATCTTATGATTACTCATTTTGAACATCTGAGCATGGGTCATATAGAATTGTGTATAGAAGTAGTTGTTGTAGGTACCGCCTCGTCATATAATAATGATCGTGTTTTTGATAATGACAGTCGTAGCTCGTATGATGGAGGTTGCCGAAATTAAATTCAAGCGACGATGATGATGAAGATTATACTGTGTGTTTGTTGATTTGTCTTCTGATTCAGAAGATTTCGAAGGCCATTTTCTTGAATCAAATGATGATAAAATAAACAACTTAAGTTTGAACGTGCAACAAACGCGGTGGCGGTGACAGAAGTAGGTTAATAAAATTTACTATCCATGTATTCCAATTAATTATAGAAATATTTATATTTAATGATGTTGTAGGAGGAAGCCAAGAACCATTTTGGCATAATACATCACATTACATTGATATCAATTGGGATCATCCTGATCAAGAAGAGTTATGGGGTCTTACTGCACCTTCAAACTAGGAGTCAAGTCAAGATTTTTTTATTGGTTTAGAATTTGACGACAAAGTCAGTGTGCAAAGGAGTTTGAAACATTATCTTATGAATGTTCATCAAACTACGAAAGTAATTGAATCCAAGTCAAATACGTATGATATTCGATGTCATCATGATAGTTGTTTTATTGAAACATAAGAAATTAAGTTATTGATTTTTCCAATACATGTTTCTTGTCGTAGTCTTAAACTTATTGGTCTGTACTCTCATCATATGATTTTCAGAGATTGTTGCTCATTGTTTCCAGGTGGTTTTAAGTATTTGTTAAATGTAAATCATTTGTCATTCTTCTTTGCTCCGCCAGATGTTCTTAAATAAATGAATGTCTGTTCCTTTTTAATCAACTTTTATTTTAAACTTCTACATTAAATTGTTTTGCTTTCGGTACAAAGAATTTGTGGTATGTTTTGAACTTTTTCTTCGTTGGGTTTGTGATCTTATTTCGTTTAATCAAGTTATTGCATATCAAATAGTGATTATCAACCTCAGCTCTTCTTTTTATGTAACATAAAAATTAGTTTAGTTCTAAAATAACAACGAAGAATGATAAACTTTATGCATAAAATAAGCATGAGGAGCTAAAATTCTAAACATATTTTAAAACAAGTTTCCTTTTTCAGTGATCATTTCAGAACAGAGCACGTCATACCACAGCCATTACTATAAATTCCATACGTTTCACGAGAAAATGTTTGAACAAAATTGTTCAGGAGAAAATAGAGTTCTACTTTCTAAAAGTATCCCGTTTTCTTTTCTACATTTCTTTCTGGAGTTTCACAATATAAACTCAACCTGAGCTTTCAAATAATTTTTACCGTACTACTTTCTCATCTGTGTGAACAGCTGGGGTGGTTTACTGCCTCCAACTGCACCAAAACCACCGAAACCACTACTTCCTTGGTTGCTAAATGCTCCAAACCCACCACCACCAGAAGGAACAGCACCAAAACCGCCACCTGGGGCAGCAGCACCAGCACCAGCAAAACCGCCACCAGGGGCAGCTGCACCAGCAAAACCGCCACCAGGGGCAGCAGCACCAGCAAAACCGCCACCAGAAAATCCACTACCACCGGATGCAATACCAGCAAAGCCTCTACCAGCTGACGCAATGCCAGCAAAACCTCCACCAACAGCAGTGTTTGAAAAGCCACCAGTAGAACTACTGCCAACAAATCCACCACCAAAACCACTGGAAGCAGCAAAGCCAGTTCCAGGTAAACCACTACCAAGCTGTCTTGATTGTCCAAAACCACCAAGAACTGATCCAAGAACCTGTTGCCCTGAACCAATTTGCGCTGGCTGCCCAAACCCACTTGGAGCTTGTGCGGGAACAGCTGCCGCAGAGTTGAAGCCACCAGAGAATGCACTTGTTGTCTGAGTCGGTGCAGATGACTGGGGGCTTGAGAAGTTAAAAGATGCTGGTCGAAACATCTCTCCACTAGGAACAGAAAATGTAGCCGGAGAGCTTGATAAACTTGTCGTTACATTATTGAATGAACCCGCAAAAGGATTTTGCTTGGGCATTGAAGTGTTAGGGCTTGAGCCAATCCCAAACCCCCCAAAGCTTCCCAAACTAAGATCAGTTGTGTTACTTGTCTCGGGAGCTTCTTCATCCATCTCATCCTCACATGAGATTCCAACATCCAAGCCCTCATTTTTTCCACTTGAAACACTAGCAGAAGAAAGGAAAGAAGTTGAAAGCTGCAGAGGTGCAACAGAAGGCTGAGCTGCTTGAGAAACGGACACTACATTCATATCAGAACTTGTTACGTTGTTGGGAAACTGTTCGTTAGTAGGACTGAATTCTGTTGAAGGTCCAAGCTTCAATCCAGATGCACCATTTAGAGGCTCATTTAGCCGAGTGACTGCATCTGCAGCAGCATCTGAATCAGTCTTTGAATTAGACACAGGAGCTGGTTGAACATCTGATTTAAAAAGAACAGAAACTGGTTGAGTCTCTGACTTAAGTGACTCTCCGATTGGCTTTAAGTCAGGTGGGTTAGGTAAGGATGGCACTGTGTTTTTAGGTGCCTGATTAGATAAGCTAAGAAAAGCTGATGACATAATGTGATTAGAATCAGAACTGGTGTTTGAACTGGTCAAACTGCTTGATGTCACTGACACTGCTACTGGAGGTACTGCTGCAAATGAGACAGATGATGACAATGGAGAGGACGGTGTTTTAATAGTTGGAGGTGGCAGAGATTTAAATGAACCACCAAATGTAGGCAATGCAGGAATATTTTCTTTGGGCAAACTTTTACCAACTTGGAATTCGGTAACATTTCCAAGGAAGGTTGAAGGTGCAGAAATAGTGGATGAGTGTGACTCAGAGGATGGGAAGCTTCTTCTCCAAGACTCGGGAGTAAATGCACTTAAAAGTTTGTCTCCAGTTGTGGAACTTGTACCCATAGTTACTTGACTACTTGAAATGGGCATTTCACTGGATTTAATCTGCACTGAAGGTGTTTCTGTGGTTGAGTAAGTAGAGAATGGGGATTTTTGAGGAATTTTCCAATTCAGAGTAGCCTTATTTTCACTATTTGAGCTTAAATCAAACTTTTTAACATTTGATTTTTCACCAGCCAAATCTTTAGTTTCTGTGGAATGACCATGCACTATTGTAAATGCCGCAGGCTGTGAAGGAATGGTTAAAACATTGCCTTTTTGCAAAATAATAGACTTAGACTCTGAAACTTGAGTGGGTGTTCCAAGGCTCTTAGCAGGTATATTAGCCTTTGAGTGTATGGACAGCTTTTCAAGTTCAATGGGAGAATCCAGAATGCTGGCTGCAAGTATATTCATAAAGAAAGAGAAGTATCAGAAAATATAAACCATAAGTTATGAACCAGGTCAGTCTTTGATTGCAGCTCACCTTTCATTTCAGAAGCAGATAAGACAATTGAAGGAATTCTGGCATCTATTTGACGTGGAGCAGATTCCTCCAATGTGGAAATTCTTTTTTCTTTATTCATTGAAAATAATGATCCATTCCTATTCAGTTTCTGATGTTCTTGCAGAAGCATCCTTTTAACGGTGGTCTTATGAGGTTCAAAACAGGTCCAACTCTGCATTAAAGTTGGTAAACTCACAAGTCAATCATTAACCAAAGCAATATATCAGAACCATACATATACAAGGCTAAAGATTAGAAGTCCATCCTCTTCCACTACTAATCAAGAAAAACCTTTCACATCCCAGGTTTTCAGTGTTGGATCAATTATTATCCATGGAAGCTCCAAATTAACTGTAACCGTAACCGTATAGATATCAGAATAATATCAAGCAACACAAATAACCGTATAGATATCAGAATAATATCAAGCAACCGTAGAGACATTGGCCTCCTTGGCCAAAGCCACCAATTCACTCAAATTCTTTTATCCCTCTCCACTATTCATGTATCCCTTTTCTCTCTCCAATCACTGCACAATTCTCCTCTCCCATACCTCATTGCCATGTTTACATTCTGTTACATTTTCCCACCACTATTTCCTCCTAGCAGCATTCCTATTTCTTTTCTCATAAACACTCTCCAGTCCAGTCCGCTCCTTTTTACTTATACAAATATGTCAAACACTCACCTTTCAAATCAGTAGACAGATAGACTACTTCAATTAAGAATGTATGCACAGAAAATAACACGTACTGGCAAAAATCTTGTTAACACAGTAACAATCACAAATACAAGATTCCATTGGTTTATTATATTCAACAGTAGCAGATAGAGAAATGTATTGATACAAGATTTATTCATGCAACCAACTTAACAATACAAAACTAATCTATCTGCTTAATTCCGTGGCATAATTTTATAATGATAGAAACTGAAATAACCAATAAGAAACTAACACAGTAATACCTGGTCAAGTGAGTCCCTCCTCCTCCTAGCAGTTTCTGGTTTGCAACTCTTCATCACACTGGCTTGATTTCTCCTAGATTGATCTTTATTAGCAGTCAAATCAGAAGACAAGATCTTTTTGTTAGGAGGAGTCTTCATTAAAACTTTTGTGTCTGGAGAGCCAAGAGCAGCATCATATGAAATTCCTATTATTTCAAATAGCTCCTTCACATTCTTTCTTTCTTCTGTTTGAGACCTTAGACTCAATGCTGTCATTTGTTTTGAAAGGCGCTCAGAGAGATTATCTGCAGCTACAAGTTGTGAACTGATTGCATTATGTAAGCTATGTAACGACTGGATGTGTCTGCAATGGGGGGGAAAAACAATAGTAAAGTTAAAGAGAATTTTAAAAGCTAGAAATTAATGCCTATCTAGACACTACCAATAAAGAAACCAACCACAAATAATTTGTTTTTAATAATGTGATACAACACCCTTCAATCTCTCTTAATCCAAAAGAGGAACACTTCTAGACAAGCCATGTGCACAAATTCACAGAGAAACTAAATGCAAAACTCAGTCCCAGATAAACAAGGAGCTAAGGAATGGTCTTTCAATTTATGCCGTGAGTCTCTTATGGTTTGGGGTGGATTTTGGTGCCCCATGGTGATGGTGATGAACTTTGTGTAGTGTAATTAGAAGATAGAGAAATAATAGTTGAGAACAAGAAAATATAGAGGACAACAAACAAGAAAACAGAGCATAAATAAGGAGAGATACAAAGCTACTTGAGTGTGCCAGACAAGACAAATACAGAGAGGGAGCTAAGTAGATTCAATTGCAGGTATTCAGATACAAAGAGGCCCAAATTAATGGTCCACTTCAAAATAACTTGTAAGAACTCTAAAATACCCGCTAAAAAATAGGTAGTCCAGATTTGAAGCATGGTTATGCCAAAGAGGCAAAAGAGCCTCAGCCATGGCAGCAACCAATGTAAGACTCTAAATACTCTATATTAGAAATAAACCAGGCATAACATACTCCCAAAATCATATTCCCAACCAATGTAAGACATCTTAACAAAGCCTTAGCCCTCATCTTCTCTAATCACAGCAACAGGACATCACTTTACAGATCTAGATACATTTCAGGTTCAATATTCTTTCTTTGCACTCTGATCTAAGATATGGCTACCTCTGGTCAAACAAATGACACTTAAATGATGCAGTTTAGAGGGGTAAAACATGTCTTTTCATCCCTTTCAGAAATCGTGCATGTGCTTACAAAAAAAAAAAAATTAAGACTTTTGGAGCTACAGCAACTGCATCATCAAAATGCAATGCAAAATTGAAATGGAAGCAACTTATGGCCACAATGCCTCACCACAGTAGCAAGAAATTGACAAGCCTAGTTACACCTGCAATTAAATCCACTTTAATTATACTTGCATATGGAGAAGACATGGGTGAAATGAAGTTAGACAACGGCTTGGAATCAAAGCACAGTGGGGAAAAGGGCACCAGACAAAGGAGTTCCAGCTCTTTGAGCACAGCAAGAGGATAGTGATTAGGGTCACTGAGGAGTGTACCACTATCATACCACATTGGAAGTATAAATTTTATGCAAAAAGGAGCATAACAACAATCAAAACCTTTTTTTCCATTTGGTGGGGTTGGCGTACAAGTCAAATGATGCCATTGAGATCTATCCAAAACCAGTTCCGTAGAGATTCTTGAATTGATTACATACGTAACAAGCTTGGTGCATATGATATTATGATTTATATGCTCCAGCTTTAGGGAGTGTGGAAAATTTTATTAGGATCTGTATAATTTTGTATAGTTTATCAGGCATATCATCCCATGTATATTGTAACAGACTTTCCTATATTTATTGGTATTTATTGCATTTAACCTATAAACTGGACTCCATTGTGTAATTGAGACACAGAGTCATTCATACATTCCCTCATTTTCTATCTTTCAATAATTATATTCAAATTGCAAGACAAAATAGATGACATGAAGATTATAGAATAAAAGAACACATAATAGTAAAAAAGAAAAAGAAGAAAAATGGTTGTGATGCAAGAGGCAACTCAATATCTCTGCCTATTATATGTAAATGATATGAACTATAGACTTAATTGCCAACAAGACAATTGCTCTAGATGAAAACCAACCACATCTCTACAATTGAAATTGCATGCACACGTTGTGTTAGATGAATTATCTGATTTGTTTATTATCAGAGGATAATTAGGGATTTCCTATCCCTAATTGATCCTTTGTAATTAAGTTGATTGTGCTCATTATAAATAAAGGATATGTGTGGTCTTCTAAGACACACAAAATTACAGAAATCATTTCTATTACAGAGTGTGTAGTAGAGTATACAATTTGCTAAAAGTTACTACACCTTGAAGGTCCAAATCTATTTTGGAAAGCTCCATGAACTGTGGACCAACCACCATATTGACTGAATTTATTCAGTTCAAGGGCATTGAAATGTCTTTCCAATTCAATCAACTGATAGGTTAAATCCTGGAAAAAGGATAGAGAATTAAAGATAATTTGTTAAAACCTAGGCCATCAAAATCCTTTGTTGCAAAATTGTAACCTGTAATACCTGATTCAGACTCAATATATGTTGTCGCTTTAGCTCAAGTTCGGAATTCAACTTTTGCCTATTCCATAAGTCCCAATATTGGATATCAGAAGCTTGCTTATATATGCCTTCCATGTATATTTTTCTCGTCATAACTGTTATCCAAACAGATCATCATTTAGATTAAACAAAGAAATGCTGATAGCCATTTTGACCAGATAAGGAAAGAATATATGTAACGAGAAAACTAGGATGTCACGGACTTTTGACAGAATGTAATTTTTCTAACAAAATAGTTTTACTTTTTGCAAAAGATAAAATAGATGTTAAAGAACAGTTTCAGCCCATGTAAAAAAGAGTTTTTAAACATGTCATTGAAACATTATTGTAATATTTTACAATTGAGTGCAGATCAGACTGAACACCCAAATCCATCATTGAATATGGGGATGTGTAGCCACTCTTTTGGCAAAGCTCAAAGCTTTATATCTGGCTGTCAACTTCCTTCAAAGACTAGATAAAAATATGTCTCATGGACCAAGCAAAAATGAATGTTATTGGAAAGAAGGATATACAATTAATATTTTTTTACCAACTACACTAGTAAAAAAGGATGACCAAACAGAAAATTCAAGAAAAGTTATTTTTCAAAATATTTTCATTTTTATTAAAATATAGATACTCTAATATTATTGGATTGATGCGGCCACAAAATTTCATTTGTTAACAGCTTCACGAAAACAAATTTCATAGATAGATAAAAGTTACCTTGTATTGTCTTGTTAATAAGATAGTTAACCTCCTCATGATGTTCATCCACTTGGCACTGAAAAGTTAAGGGGCAAAATCTTAACATTAGTATAATAAACACAATTGAAAGACTAAAAAATGAAAATAATAACATCAAAACAAAATATAAATTACAACACAAATAGAAGGCAAGAACATTAATCAGTTGCAAAATATGATGAAGACGGAATAGCAAACAGTAAACAGTTTCATTATTGTTAGAAATGTGGGTTAAAAGACCTAACTCAACCTCACAAAACTGGCTTGTAAGGTGAGGGTTGTCCCCTTAACAGGCCATATTCCTAGGCAACGTGGGATCGCTAACAATTATCATCAAAAAAAGGTCTATAGAGATTCCAGACAAACCCACTTTTTCCCCAAACACTAAGCAGCCTACTTCTCAAAGATAGCAAGTGGACAACTAGAACACGAGTAAAATTGATTATAACATATAAGACAAATATTGGGGGGAAAAGTCCATTTTAGGTTTTATATGTGCTGTTTAAGTGGCTAAAAGTTCATTTCTCATTCACATGAAAGAAATTACAAGATAGGGTAAATGTTTAAAACTAACTGAAACGGGCTTAAAGCCCAACCACAGTAGAAAGGCCTAGTAAATATTCTAACACTCCCCCTCAAGCTGGAGCACATAAATCAAATGCACCAAACTTGTTACATATATCATCAATCCTAAGACCTCTCAGAGACTTAGTGAATACATCTGCCCACTGGTTATTTGAGTTGACAAAACTAGTGACAATATCACTAGATAGAATCTTCTCCCTAATGAAATGACAGTGTAATTCAATGTGTTTTGTCCTTTCATGGAAGATTGGATTGGAAACAATGTGCAAGGCAACCTGGTTATCACAAACGAGTGTCATGTGTAAAACATATCCAAACTTGAGCTCTTTAAGAAGTTGTTTGAGCCAGATAAGCTCACAAGTAGCAGAAGCCATGGCTTGATATTCTGCTTCTCCACTAGAGCTTGCTACAACAGTCTGCTTTTTACTCTTCCAAAAATTAAATTACCACCAAAAACCATACAATACCCAAAAGTAGATCTCCTATCTGAAGGAGAACTTGCCCAATTTTGTATGACCTTTGTCATAATATAAAAGATCTTTTCCTGGAGCTTTTCTAATGTACCTCAAAATACGAACAACAACATCCCAATGTTCTTCACAAGGAGAGTTAAGAAATTGAGATAATGAAGTTTACCAACTGGTCTCCTATACCTCTCAAGATCTAAAAATACCTCCCCTTGATTTGGCAATAGTTTGGTGTTAGGATCCATAAGACTATCTGCAGACCTAACATTCATTACCATGTTTCCTCCAAGATATCCATGGCATACTTCCTGAGGGATCACTATGACACTCTTGGACTATGACACCTCTATCCCCAGGGAGTAACGAAGTCTACCAAGGTCCTTAGTTTGGAAATGATGGCAAAGGTGTACCTTATCTGCATGATAGAAACCAGAAAATCAAAGCTGTTTTAATTAGTAAATTCCAGAAAATAACAAGTGAAGAACCAGAGTTCAAGACTCCTTCCAGAGAGAAAACTCTCCTGACAGATTTCTAACAATAATTTCCCATATCCTCTCTCTACTCTCCTACCTCTTTAAATACCCAAACTCCCCTCTACCGTTATTATTCATGTCACCTCACATTTATTAACTACTCTTCAAATACTCAAAACTCCCCTCTACCGTTACTAACTCACTAACTCTCATTCTCTTCACTACTTGACCCCACTTTCTTTCTCCTAGTGTAGACTTTCCAAACTCTGGGCCTTTCAGTTTTTTTCAAGTATATTCAGAATATGCTCAAGTATATTAGGCCCATAAGGCCCATCAACATCTTGATGACTAGGAGTCCTATCACTATCTGCAGACCTAACATTCATTACCATGTTTTCTCCGAGATATCCATGGCATACTTCCTGAGGGATCACTATGACACTCTTGGACTATGTCACCTCTATCCCCAGGGAGTAACGAAGTCTACCAAGGTCCTTAGTTTGGAAATGATGGCAAAGGTGTACCTTTATCTGCGTGATTCCTTGGATATTGCTACCTCTAATGATAATGCCGTCAACATACACAATTATTCCTTGGATAAGCTTCAAAAGAAATATTATTGCTGTAAAACAACAGTCACAGGACCAAAATATAGTGGCTGCTTGGTACCCAAAGGCAGTACTTAAGCAAACATAGTTTCGGCTGCAAAATTCAGCAACAGCATACACCAAACAGCAACAGAAACAGAGGACAGCATAAACCAACCATCACACAACCAGAGGAAAGCATACACGAACCAACAAACACCCCAACAAATCCCTGACAAGAGCAGCAAGAACAGCAGACAAATGAAAAGGAAACCAGCTTTGATCAAAGAAAACAAAAGCAATCACCTTCACATAAGAAACATACTTGGGAAGAGAATGCGTCTCAATGAAGGAGATATGAAGTTTTAAATAAAAAATGCATTTCAACCCTATGGGACAGTTTTGTGCTCTTTGGAGGGTGAAAATTGACAGATTCCTCCCTTAAATTCCACCAATTTTTGAATAAATTTTTTTTCTAGGGTATTTTGGAACTGCACCAGAATCGTGTAATTAATCAAAAAATCGCAATTCTAGCGATTCCGATGCGATTCAAGCATACAAATGATACAACCACCTATTCCCATCATTGGGGCTCCGAATCTTATCATATCGGTAGTATGATATTATGAATCTCACGATACTGACTACATGAGTCGCGCAACATGATGGGGGCTCAGTTAAAGACATGTTAAATACCAAAAATTTGAATGAAGATTCAACATGATTAATATATCATTGGAATCTCAACCACTAGAACAAATAATCCAGGTTAACTGAAAAACTGAAGACTAGCCTATAACAAGGAATTGATTGATGCAAACTCCAAAAAATTAACGAGAAATGGAAGAGTCAAAATGAATAAAGAAACATTACCGTCAATATTTTGCATGTTTTAGACAGAGTATCCATGCATTGCTCTACTGCTTCAATTGAACTTTGTAGTGTCCTTATGCAAGCATCTCTAAAGCCACCAGCCTCTTCTATTGATCTCAAAAGTATATCCAATTCTTTAGTCATCTCATTAATCTATTGGAGAAAAAGGGAAAGGAAATCATTAGTAATGCTCGCTTACAGGCACAAAATCTACCATTTATATGTTCAAACTATGAAAGACTTCCAGAAATAATACATTGCCAAACTGCTTTGATAAATCAGAATTGGATATCCCAAGCTTGGATGATATTCCATGCTGCTCATTGGAAGGAAGAAACTTTCGAGCAGATGACTGTCCAGCCGCAGTATTTCCATCAGATGACAAATGCGAACTGCTATTCAAGCCAGGTTGCATATTTCCAGCTACTGAGGAAGTTAGTTGTACCCCACTCTGAACTGGCCTACTGGCAGAATTGATGGCTGGAGACACACCATTCACATCCTGTATAAGAAAGGGTTTTCCACCCATGCTTTCGGAAACATTTGAAGCACCCATGGTATATTTCTTACTTTGAAAACCAACACCATCAGCACAAGTTGAAGCTGAAATTGAAGAATCATCGGACCTTTTTGGGAATGAAAATGTTTCACCGGGCAATAGATTAGAAGCTCTTTGTGAGTCCTTTGAGATATTTGCAGTCCATGGCTCACTAGTCTTCTCAGTAGTTGCTTGTAAATTGTTGTAACTTGACAAACCAGGAGAAGTAGAATGACTGTTTACTGTTGAAGAACCAATGCTAGTTCCAAGTGCTGCAGTCTTTTGGCCTAAGATTTTAGGCTGTTCGCCTAGATGACTTGGATTTTGATTATCAGTAACTTTCTTTGTATCTACTTCAGGAACAACTTTCTGTACATTAGACTTTAAACTCTCTGAATTTGCCACTAATTCTACTTCTGGGTACTTATTAGCAGTAGGTGTTATTTGTGGAGGGTTGCGGGAGGGCCTGGCCATCAGATTCCCACTATCCTCAAGAGTCTGCACATAATTTGTTTTTATTGTAAATGTCATTAACAGGAGTCAATAACAATCAGCAGTGTTGAACAGAACAGCTATGTTGCATTTTATATGCTAAAATTAAAAAACCAAAAACACCTTATCCATTTCCTGCTTCTGTAATCCCTGAGAAAAAGTGCAACCTTCACCCTTAGGAGGGTTTACAGAAGTATGTTCATCATTATGCAGAACAGAATCAACCTCAGGTGAATCTTTATTCCCTGCAAAACTAAAGATAAAACATATTCAACCTTTGAAGATGAAATATTTTGAAGCACATGGACAAAACCTGTTCAACCTTTGAAAATGAAATTTTTTGAAGCACATGGACAAAATTAAATCTTAGATAACTGTATTGCCAAAACATAACTTATATTCTTATCAAAAACAATCAATCAAATGATGCCTGTGAATGGAAATATAAACTTACCTCGCAACGTGGAACATGACAAGCTTTCCCTCTATCGTAAGGCATATAAGAACACAATGTGGTGAGAGCTCTGTCCTTTCCTCCTTATCATTTTGAACTTCAACTTTTTGGTAGATTGACACATTATCCATGCAAAGCCCCAAGAGCAAATTATCATCACCATTTTCTGGAAAAAGTGAATGTACAAATTTACATGAGTATCTATCAAACTTGATGTAAGAGGTAGATCAAGAAAGAGCCAATGTGTATCAGGATGCATCAACGCTTCAGGATGCATATGTCATTTGCATCCAAGAGAAGCAAGGAGTAAATCTTGAATGAATATCAAAAAATTAATAGAAGATTGTCATTACTACATTCTATGTGGTGAGCATTTGTACAAGATCCAACAGTCAGATTTACTCATCTCAACACTCATAATGAAACACTATACAAAGTGTTACTGATGATTACTTTGAGGTAGAAAATACGTCAGAAAGAAAATATTTTCCCCGAGTTATCTAATTTGTTAGTGTGCACCAAACATTGGATAAAATTAAACTTGTGTGCTCTTATCCTATCTCGCTCTTACGATGCTCTTATATCATATGTTATTCCATCAAACCCTGACCATCAAACAAGCACTAAATGTTGCACTTTCCCACTTCTTTGGTGTTTCTTTTTTCAATGGAGGAGCATTGTCCTCCAAATTCCTTGTAATTTTCATCTTCAGCTCAATGAGGTGATTTCTTACCAGACACATTACAAGTACAAGAACTAGACCTTTTCCCACTAAGTTAGTCTAGTCAGCAGTAGCTTAAAGTGCAAGATTCTGTATTAGCTTGCGAACAAGCTACTATTATCTCTATAAATACTGATGTATGTACTCTATGATCATATATGAAAAACACAGTTTTACACACTTAATTCTCTCTGTCTCTCTAAATTAGGTTTTGTTTCTTTCATGGATCAAATCAAACAACACTACAATGTTTATTGTGAATAATGCAAGTTTTGTTAGCAATATTGAAGTACCTTGAAGTTCAATTTCTGGAAGCAACTTATCTCGTGTAATATCAATAATAGCAGCTTCACTCTTGTCATCATCTGCTGACCAACCAAGCAGCATAATGTGCTCACCCGTATTCTTCATGTTGGCATTGATTGCAAGTTGGCTGTGGTTATTGAGAGAATAAATAAAGCAAAATTATCCATCAGTTTGCTTTCCAAGTTTTGCTCCGGAAAGAAATTTAACCAAGTTCAAGGAAGATAAAGGATGATACTGATGATGTGTAGACAAATTTCAAACATGCAGCAAACAAAAAAAGAAAATCAAAATTTTCTTATCATGAGCATTCTTAGAATCTGATAGAATACATGCCAAATACATGGTTGTATTTTTACTTTCTCCCTTTAGTCTTACCTTTTTATATTTGTGCCTTAGGGATTGTGGTGTTATTCTTTTTCATTTCTTGCCTCAATCCATTTTCCATTTTTTTCCACTTTCTTCTATAATTTTTTTTTTTTTTGTTAACTTTTGGTCTATTAAGATACTGAATTTCAAGATTCAAGGGGATTTTCCAAAGTTCCTAACAGAAAATATCAAGAAAGAAATTTAAAAGATTTACCATTGTTTTAAGTATGTCAATGAAAGGTAGGGTCCACTTCCAGAGGGTACAATATCATCAATTATTTCTTGATAAATATTAAAGAATGATTGAACGACTAATTCTGAACAACCCTGCAAGAGACAATACAAATTTAGAATTTAATGCTGAAAGCAAACAACTGTAATTCTCTTAGGCTACCCCAGCATCCTAAATCTTGAATTTGATAAACACAATTTTACAAGATGCATCAGAATGTGAATAAAAGAACAATATGCAGCATGAAGACAATGTAAATGAAGAAAAAATTATGAATGTAAGAAATAAAAGGTACAATCATTGAAAACAAGACAAACATTTCAAGAAGCCGGGAAAGAACAAAATATAAAAGAAGATGAGATACAAGGAAATACATGAATATGATAAATTCCTCTAAACCCTCTCAATCTTTCAGATAAAAAGGCTTGAAAACATCATGAGATTAATACCAAAGTAAATCCAAGGTAACACCCTATTTTGAGAACATCCTTGAGCCTTAAAACACCAATGTACAAGTATCAGCATACTTAAAAGATACAAGGGTCAGAATTGGTGTAGTTCCATTTTCAATCAAGGCACTTGTACTTAAACAAAACCCTAATGGAACTGTGGTCAAGGACAGGGACACGATAAAAAAATTATTTATGTTGGAAATAGGAACACTTTGACAAATAAGAGCTCGTTGAGTTTAATGTTCATTTTTCCAAGTAACCAAGATACTTGGTATAGCTAGGTTCAATGCATCAAAGGAAGAAGTGTGATAGAGTCAACTGATACAGAAGGAATAGGGTAGTCACCCTGTATAAGACTACTATTCAGTTCCCTTTATCAATGAGACCAAGTGGCTGGTTTCTGGTTACAAGAATATGTGAAGTTCAAGGATCACCTTCCCTCCTACAATAGTCTAACTGTTTTACAAACTTCGCCCTCTCTCCTATTAATAATTAAATGTTATTTACATCTGATTTTCCCTCTTTGCCCTCGACAGACACGCACTGTAGTACTGGTCACCTATCATAGTGTCGTCTTAATTGTTCTCTTGGAAAATTGTTAGGCAATAATTATCCTTGTAAACTAAGTCCATTCTGCTGGTTGGAAACACAGTGAAGCACATTCACAAAAATTCTCACTCATGTTCTCAGAATTAATAAGATCAGAGACCTAATCACAAACTTCTAAAGTACAAGGACCTATTAAAAAATCCCCAAATAATTCAGGGACTTACAAAAGAAATCAAGTAAGCTGACATGTAAATATTCAATTTCAAGATGAAAAGATGGAGCCATTACCCATGGCTTCTAACAATGAAGCTTAGTCATGCATAGGCAACTCATGATTAGTAAAAAAATTAGATTCATGAAAAAAAATAAAAATAAAAATAAAAATGCAAGGATTTAGCCGTTACATCGTTAATTTCACCAAGTCGGCTTCTAATGACTTGAACAAAATAATTTTCCTCCTTGCCATCTTCAGTAATTTGAACACATCCAATTACAATAGAATCAGGTCAAATCCACTTGACAGAATCAACTGGCACAATTGTTCAGGAAAGACTATATTAAATGCAATATATGACAGCGTATTGACCTTAAAACATCAAAAAAAAAAAAAAAAAAAATCAAGCAAAAAGAAAATGTGTCGAAATATTCCCTGCACACTCCCTACTCCCTACTCTTAGTAACAAAGTTTCTAAAATGTGCTAATTTTTGTGGTTCAAGTCAAAACTTAATTAACTTCGTTCCCATTTGCCCATCCAAGTTATTAACATACAAAAGGAGGGTGAATTATTAATTGGGAGAGTGTCAATATCCCCAACCCAAGAGAATTACTAATATGTTCAAGCATGCACAAAATTATTCTGAGTATGATTTTCAATTCTTCTCCACATCAGTTAATAGAAATTCTTCTAAAGCCACCATGATGTTATATAGTTTTAGACTTTTAGTTGTCAATATCTGTTAATGTTTATAGAGTTTATTAGACAGTGAAATCTGTTACTTTGTTGGACGATTGAGAGGAATTCAGGGAGATAACCTATAAATAAGAGGGAGGTTGAAAGAGATGATCAGCTTGTCATTTAAGAAAGATTAAGACTAGAGTACGGGGAGTGCAGGTCTCTCTAATATCCAGGGAAATCATTCACTTTGTATCTTCTACCCTGGCCAAAGACTTCTATAGATTCTGAACCAGTTCCATCACATGAGCAGGACAAAGTGAGATGAAAAAAATTACTCCTAAAAAAATTGTGAGCATTCCCTGCCAACCCAATGCACGAGAATTGAAGGTGCATTTAACAAATCTGTGAAGAACATGCAGATGGAAGTAAATATAATATACACTACACATAATATACACACATATATATACATACATAGAGAGAAGTTAACAAATAAAGCAAACCTTTTATGCTACCATTTGCTTTAGAATCACCAATCCATGATTCGAGAGATAGTGAAATTGAAACTCTTTCTTCAAACTTAGAAGATAAAATGCTTAGAACACTCTTACTTGCCACAGCAACAAATGAACCTTTCAAACCCCAGTCAACTTCACAAAGAAACAAGTTAAAACAAGTAAATGAGAATGTCAAAAGGAAAAGGAAAACTACAGTCAACCAGTGCTCTTTCACTCTTTAATTTAATAACAGATTAAACACACTATACATGGATTTGGTGCTCTTTTACTCTTTAATTTAATAACAGATTAAACACACTACACATGGATAACAGGCATGAACACATTCTAGTGATAGGTGAAAGAAATATACCAGCATCAACACTATCCATCACATGTTTAGGTGGAACACCAAAATCTCCATAATATAGTTTCCCAATATTCGAAAGAACAACATAACATTTTTTTGGTGTTGTTATCCAACGCATGTCCTTAACAAAGGTTGAATCATTGAGTGAATAGGAAAAGGAAGGCTCCACTTCCTAAACAACAGATAATATAAATATCAAAAATTAAATTATCATAAAATACACCAGGACATACAGTTACTGTATTTTAAATAGAGATATAAAGTCATGGTTTATGTACTTTATTGAGGAAGTTTTCAACAGAGTAAAACCAAATGTCACCAGAGACAGAAGCTGCAAGCACCGAATTATCAGTGGAGAGAGCCAATACACGAACCCTCCCAATAGAAACATCGACAAGACTCAGTTTCTGGACGGGAGAGCCACTTCCCTTATCCATAAACTCGTTGGCGGAATCAATAAGGTCCTTTGTCTTTGCAACAAAAAAACCTATAAAAACAGTAAACATATTCAATTCAAGCATAAGGCATGTTTAATTGAACATGAATGGCTGTTTACCTGAAGGATGAGCTACAAAAGTGAGGCGAAAGCGTTCGGAGATTGCAAGGGGCTCCGTAGGAAGGGCTTCAACATCGAAATTGTAATCAGAATCTTTCAACGGAACTGCCTCGCCGATTTTCACGAAGAAATAATCCGAGGTGGCCACGCTCTCTCCTTCTAGCTCTTCGGTTTCAATCTTTGCAGGACCCATGATCCTGCTAAACACTACCCCCACAAGCTATATCAATGAGTGTTTTTAACTTTTTATTATTCCATTTTCGATTCTACCATTACCGAATTCACCTTCTTCTTCGGAGCAGAGTGGCAAACCGCAAACCGCATGCGGCACTCTGCAAAACGATAAACAGTTAGTCACTGAAACCAAACAGACCCACAATTGAAAAGTGTCAGAAAATCAAATTTTTGGCGTTCTGGGGTGAAAATATGGGAGAAAAGAGATACAGCATTGAACGGGGAGAGAGAGGAACTGAGAAAGCGAGAGGAGAATAGTGGTACCTTGCTAGAACTTAGAATAAGGGTGATCATAAACCGGATTTTTCAAAATCCAACCTATGTCCATTTATATGATTTTCCAATTTTTTTCTTGAAGCAATTTAGATTTCTTAAAACATAAATAAATTTTATATTATGAATTTTTATTTAAATTAAAAAAATTAAAGATAATATTTTTAAAAAGAAAATATATTTAATTTATTAATCAATATTATTTAATTTTTATATCTTATTAATATTATTTAAATTATCTTTATTATTATTTTAATCTAATAATTCATACTTCTATATAAATTATTACGTTTAAACATATCTAAAGTTTTAGATTGAGTTATGCATGAAATAGCACATTGTAAATAGTACTTACTATCAAATTTAATATTAACAAATTATAAACTTTCAAAAGAAAACTAATAAAATTAATTTTTTAGTTATAATAACTAAATTTTACTTTGAAGTTTAATGCATGTTAATAAATTTTCATGGATTTTTTTCTCACCCCCTAAATGAGGTGTCGACACATGACATATTTTTGCCTAGTTGGTAGGTTGTTGTGGAATCTAGTCGCGGAGAAATTTGTGACTTTACCAAAGTGCGACAGGTGACTTTCAATGTTTTTTTTTCTTTTTGTAATTGTATTATATTTAACTTTGTAGTGCTCTGAAATAAAATAATTAATCGATAATAATACAAGACTATAAGTGGGTAAGTAGAACGCACCGTCCTGCCTAAAGCCCGCCCGTGAGGGCATGTGAAGAGCTTGGGTTGCCTCACTTATGGGCTTTACGGGCCAAACTTGCAGCTTCCGCAGGACAACCCGCAAGGCTGAGTTTTGGTTTGGTTCGCAGTTGGGCCTTGAAGAGGTGGGGCGGCCCGCTTTCCCACCCATAGATCTCGACGTGTCACTCACCAAAGCCCACGGGTTGTGTGGAGTAGACTTTTATGGACTATACCCCAAGACTTTTCTAAAAAAAAAAACTCGGGCCTGCAAGTCACCCCGCGGATGTCGTGGGTTTGACCCGTAAAGCCCATGTGTGGGACGGCCCAAGCTCTTTGCGGGACGGTCCGCTTACCCACCCTTAGTCTTGTATTATTATCGGTTAAATCATCTAACTTACGAGTGTCTTATCTTATTTCAAAGCAGTAAAAAGTTAAATATAATTTAATTACAAAGAGAGAAAAAGCATTAAGAACCATATAGTGTAGTGGTTTAACTGTCTTTGGTTTAGAATGTTTTAGCCCTACAGCCCCAACACAAAAAGTGTGAGTGAAAGTTGAATATATATCCTTTTGTTAGAAGCTTCTTGACATATTCGTTCTTTATTCATTCTTTTTTGTGTTCAACTTCAGTCTTCATATCTTCACACTTGAGGCTTGATGACTGATGAGCTCTCCGTTTTGTACTTTGAAGGTTCTTCATCTGACACAGTGCTTTGAGGCTTGATAACTTGAACACTTCATCTTGCAAGTTTTGCAATTTTGTTTAAATTTTTTATGATGAAATATTTTTCTGTAATATTTTACTTTTTAAAAGACGTAATTTAATTTATTTTACAATTTTAAAATTTTTTTAAAAAAACTAACATAACTACTTATGAAAAAACTATCTCCTTCCTTATACAATTTGTTTTTAAGGATTTAAAATAAAATAATATCATTTTTTAAATAATATTTTAGTGATTGAATATTGAAAGTTTTTAAATTTTCCTCAATAAAATTTTCAATTATGGATTCTTTGAGTTTTGTTAGGATAAAATATTTTTCTATTAGTTATATAATTTTTACTTTTTAAAAGACATGTTTTAATTTATTTTACAGTTTAATATTATTTTTTTGGAAAAACTAATATTACGACGTATGAAAAAGTTATCATGTGCCAGGGTTTTAAATAAAATCATATCATATATTGAATAATAATTTAGTAATTGGATTTTACAAATTTTGAAATTTTCCACCATAAAATTTTTAATTATGGATTGTTTAAATTTGTTAGGGTAAAATATTTTTCTATCTAATATTTTATTTTTTAAAAGACGTATTTTAATTTAATTTATGATTTTTTAATATTTTTTAAAAAACTAATATTGCGACTTATGAAAAATAATTGTTGCTATTAGTTGATTTTTAAGGATTTTAAATAAAATTATATCATTTATTAAATAATATTTTATTGATTGGATTTTACAAATTTTAAAATTTTTTTCGATAAAATTTTTAATTATGGATTGATTAAATTTTTTAGGGCAAAATATTTTTTTATTAGTTATGTAATATATTTTTTTTAAAGATGTGTTTTAATATATTTTACAGTTTTTTAATTTTTTTTATAAAAACTAATATTACAACTTATGAAAAAGATATTCTGTGTCCAGTTGGTTTCTCCAAGGGTTTTAAATAAAAATATATCATTTATTAAATAATATTTTAATGATTGAATTTCGCAAGTTATGCAAATTTCTTCGATAAAAATTTCAATTATCGGTTGTTTAAATTTTTTAGGGTGATATATTTTTCTATAAGTTATGTAATTTTTTACTTTTTAATAGACGTATTTTAATTTATTTTATAGTTTTTAACTTTTTTTTTGAAAAAACTAATATTTCGACATATGAAAAAATTATTGTATGCCTAATACTGTCTGTTTCTAAGGGTTTTTAATGAAATTACATCATTTATTAAATAATATTTTAGTGATTAGATTTTGCAAGTTTTAAAATTTACCTTCATAAAATTTTCAATTATAGATAGTTTAAATTTTTTAGAGTAAAATATTTTTCTATAAGTTATGTAATATTTTACTTTTTAAATGATGTATTTTAATATATTTTACAATAAAATTTTCAACTATGGATTGTTTAAATTTTTTAAGGTAAAATATTTTTTTATAAGTTATGTGATATATTATTTTTTTAAAGACAATTTTAATTTATTTTATATTTTATTAATTTTTTTTAAAAAAATAATATTACGACCTATAAAAATATTAACATGTGTATAATATAGTTGGTTTCAAATAGTTTGAAATAAAATTATATCAATTATTAAATAATATTTTATGATTGAATTTTACAAGTTTTGAAATTTTTCTCGATAAAATTTTTAATTATGGATTGTTTAAATTTTTTTGACAAAATATTTTCCTATTAGTTATTTAATTTTTTACTTTTTATAAGACGCATTTAAATTTATATTACATTTTTTTTATTTTTTTAAAAAACTAATATTACTACTTATGAAAAAAATATTATGTGCTTAATTTAAATAAAATTATATCCGTTATTAAATAATATTTTAAAAATTAGATTTTGCAAATTTTTCAATTTTCTTTAATAAAATTTTTAATTATCTACTGCTTAAACTTTTTATTGTAAAATATTTTTCTATAAGTTATATAATATTTAAATATTATTTTACAGTTTTTTATTTTTTTTTTTTTAAAAAATTAGTATTGTGATTTTTGAAAAAATTATCACATACATAATACAGTTGATTTCTATGGATTTAAACTAACATTATATCATTTATAAAATAATATTTTAGTGAATGGATTTTATAAGTTTTGAAATTTTCTTCGATAAAATTTTTCAATTTTAATTTGATTAAAGTTTTTAGCGTAAAATATTTTTGTATAAGTTATATCATATTTATTTTATAATTTTTAAATTTAAAAAAAAACTGATATTACGATTTATGAAAAAATTATCACGTGCTTGAAATAATTGGTTTCTAAAGAATAAAAATTAAATTATGTCATTTATTGAAATAAAAGTTTAGTGATTGAATTTAATAAGTTTTGAAATTTTCTCGACAAAATTTTTAATTATGGATTATGTTAATTTTGTTAGGGTAAAATATTTTTCTATAAATTATGTAATATTTTAATTTTAAAATAGACGTATTTTAATTTATTTTACACTTTTTTAATTTTATTTTAAAAACTAATAAGACGACTAATGATAATATTATCACATGTCTAATACGGTTGGTTTCATAGGACTTAAAATAAAATTATATTATTTATTAAATAATATTTTAGTGATTGGATTTTTTTTATTTTGAAATTTTTTTAATAAAATTTTTAATTATGGATTGTTTAAATTTTTCAAGGTAAAATATTTTTTTATAACTTATGTAATATTTTGCTTTGTAAAAAACGTGTTTTAATTTATTTTACACTTTTTTATTTTTTTTAAAAAACTAATATTACGACTAATGAAAATATTATCATATGTCTAATACCGTTAGTTTGTATGGATTTAAAATAAAATTATATCATTTATTAAATAATATTTTAGTGACTGTACTGTGCAAGTTTTGAAATTTTTCTGATAAATTTTTTAATTATGCATTGTGTAAATTTTTAGGGTAAAATATTTTTCTATAAGTTATGAGATATTTAACTTTTTCAATATACATATCTTAATTTATTTTACACTTTTAAAAAACTAATATTATGGCTAATGAAAATATTATCGTCTGTCTAATATAATTAATTTTTATGAATTTAAAATAAAATTATATCATTGATTTAATAATGTTTTAGTGATTGGACTTTATAAGGTTTAAAAATTTTTTCGATAAAATTTTCAATTGTGGATTGTGTAAATTTTTTAGGGTAATTACTATAAGTTATGTATTATTTTACTTTTTAAAAGACATATTTTAATTTATTTTTATAGTTTTTTAATTTTTTTCATTACAAAATTGATATTATGATTTATGAAAAAATTATCGCGTGTCTAGTACATTTGGTTTATAAGGATTTAAAATAAAATTATATCATTTTATTAAATAATATTTTAGTGATTAAATTTTCCAAGTTTAAAATTTTTCTCGATAAAATTTTTAATTATGAATTGTTTAAATTTTTTAGGGTAAAATATTTTTTTATAAGATATGTAATATTTTATTTTTAAAATATATATTCTAATTTATTTTACAGTTTTTTAATTTTTTTTAAAAATCTAATATTAGAACTTATGAAAAAAATTATTGTGTGTCCTAGTAAAGTTGTTTTCTAAGTATTTAAAATGAAACTACATTATTTATTAAATTATAAATTTGTGATTAGATTTTACATGTTTTGTAATTTTTCTCGATAAAATTTTTAATTATGGATTGTTTAAATTTTTTAGGGTAATATATTTATCTATAAGTTATGTAATATTTTTCTTTTTCAATAGACCTATTTTAATTTATTTTACACTTTTTAATTTTTTTAAAAAACTAATATTATAACTAATGGAAAAATTATCGCATAATGCAGTGGTTCCTAAGGACTTAAGATAAAATTATATCATTTATTATATAATATTTTAGTGATTGGATTTCGCAAGTTTTGAAATTTTGCTCAATAAAATTTTCAATTAGGTATTATTTAAAATTTTTAGGGTAAAATATTTTTCTATAAGTTATGTAATATTTAAATTTTTAAATATTCATATTTTAATTTATTTTATACTTTTTTAATTTTTTCAAAAAACTAATATTAATACTTATGAAAAAGTTATTGTGTGCCTAATATAGTTAATTTCTAAGGATTTAAATTAAAATTATATAATTTATTAAATAAAATTTCAATTCATGCCCATTTAATCTTAGAATTTGTGAATTATTACTTTTAATACGAATTCTATGATTTTAAATTTATAAAAAAACGATGAATATAGTTTTCTTAAAAATATTATAAATGATCCTTTGCAATATTTTCAATTTTTTAATAATATATGGGTCATTATTTTTTTTCAACGTTCATTAATTATTATGTATATTGGCACCACCTCTCAATTCTTAGCTCTGCCCCTCTTAATATGGATAATTGACCATCAATTTTTTTAAGAAATATAACTCTTTAAAAGTTATTTTAAAAAGTGAAAATAATATAAAATTATAGAATTAAAAAATTGTTTTTGTTTCTGAAATAATGAAATATAATTTCATTCCATTATAAAATATTTAAATAATAAAATAATATTTATAATCAATTTCATTCCATTCTATTTTTACCATCAATACAAATATTCCTTAAAAACTTAAAGAGATGCTCTTAGACAATTGAGACTAGAATTTAAATAGAGAGATGAGGAATTATATTTCTTAATTCAATAAGTTCTCGAGAAAAACAAAATCATCAAAGCAACTAGAAAAAGTTGCTTTGATCATCAATGTCACCAATGACCATGTTCTAATAAACCTAATAATAACCAGATTTTCTACAAATAGGATTTAGATAGTAAATGGAAGTTGAGACAATGCCAAAGTTTTCCTTTATTATTAATCAATGGATTATGGAAGAAAATGAAAGAGAGGCAATGGTTCCAATTTTTATATTGGCTTTTTCTTTTTATTATTATGAAAAATAAAACATAGACATAAATATATACTGTGGATTGGTAGACTTGGATGCACTAACAAAAAGGAAAATTGAAAAATTGAGTGATGTAGAGATGAAAAAAACTCATAAAAATAATAAATGTGTTGTCAAATTCTCCATGATTAGCTTATAGTTTATTGATGAGATTTCTTTGATGTTTAATTTTTCAAATTTTCTAATAAGTAGCATAAAATTTGAAGATGGTGAAGATTTTACATCAAAATGAGTTTAAGTTTACATGTAAAACAAAATGAGAGACACAACTCAACCACAAACTCTCTTGTTTTCTATTCTTTACTCTCTCTTGTTTTCTATTCTTTTGTATCTTGTTTTCCTTGTTCAATTTTACTTTACAGCAAATTGCAATACGCAATCAATCAACTAACTCACGTAGTATTTCTCTTTCTTCACATTTTATAATTGATTGTTTGCGTATTACAACTATCTACCAAATATTTTCTTCCTCGTCTCTAGAACCATTGGTGTTAGGTGTTAGAGAGAAAATAGTTCCAAATTATTGTCTTTGTATATAAAACCTCTAAAAAATGTTGCCAAATTAAAGAATACAGTAATGTCCCAGGAACAAGTTTCAAATTAATTAGTTAACTAAATGAAAAACCAACATAGATATGAGAGATAAATATTTTTACTAAGAACACATACAAGTTCAAAGCACTTAACCTTTCCAGGTTAAAAGTACAAAGTCACTCGCATCACTGTTTGATATTTTATTCAAAATCAGAAGATACACATCATTCACAATAGGTCTGGATTTTCCAAAGCAGAATGAAACAAAAAGTATATGGTGCAAGTTAAAGCAAGTTCCCAACACAAAATTCTCCTTTCAGCTCCACATGTAGAGCTTCTTCCAAAGGCAACAACTCAAAGCAAATCTACCTCTACTTTCTGCAATACCTTCAGCTTGTTGGCTTCACAACTACTACCAAAGCTCCGGTTTATTTCCTACCATTTCTTTACAAAACAAATGAAAAAGCTAGAAAAAGCCTATCCAGAATCCATCAACTGAGTGTGTTTGCAGAAGGTTTTTTCTCATGAAGAGAGATCACAGTTTCAAAGGCACCAACCAATGCCTTAACCTTGCTCTTCCGAGTTTCGACCAGTTTACTTGCTGCTTCCTCAATTACATTATTTAATAATACCTGTGCATCTTTCTTGTCCTGCATATCTTGATGTCTCAAAACAACCTTCTCAGGACCAGTTGTAGCACCATTGCCATCATCACAAGCCTCATCTCTTCTTGCAAATCTTTTCCGGTTACCACCCTTGGCATTGGCTTTCTCCCCTGGAACTTTTGCTCTCTGAAATTTAAGCCTCCTTGGACTACTTATCTCAATCTGACTTTCAACCACTTTTCCCCTTCTAAACTTTAACTTTATCAATTGGTTGCTCTTGTCTTTAGAATATACAACTCCATCCTTTTTTGGCTTGCCTTTCTTCTCAACTTCCAACATCTTCTCATCTTCCACGCCTTCAATTTCATGGTTCCCTGAAAAAGAATCCTGTTCAAATTCGCTGGTTGTATATACGGATTCCTCTTGGTCTTCTTGGGATATGGATTTTGAAATTGATGTTACCGAAGACTTAGGTGATGACAACTCTGGGAGATATGATTCATCATCATATCTTGCATTTTGATCAGATTGCAGAGTTTTGTTTTCACTTTCCATCTTGATGACATACAATGTCTTTTCCTCTACCTCATTGTTGTTGTGTTCCTCATTTTCAACCATTCTTGCAGTCTGCCTATTCTTGAGATTTGATGCAATTTTCAGGCTCTTATGCTTTCTTGAATTTATACTTGCAACTCTTATAAGGGAAGGTCTAGGGGATAAAGCCTTTGAAGGTGCCATCAGTTTTCTAGAAGCTGCTTTGGGGGACGTAGCCTTCTTTTCTGTCATGACCTTATTATATCTTTGGCCACCAACGCCTTCTGAGGAATTAGAAGAAGATAGTTGCTTCCTTCTAACACGGTTTGAATTTAAAGAAGTTGAGTGTTTTTCAGACAACTTCATTTCTTTACCGTTGAGGGAAGATAACTGTGATGAAGTTTTCACCATATCAAAAGTTGATTCTGAAGAAGCTTTTACCTTGGAAGTAGATTTTGATGGACTTACCACCTTATTGGAAGTTGATTTTAATTTAGTTTCCATCATATTGGTAGTTGGTTTTGATGGAACTTCCACCTTCCTTGAGGTTGATTTTGATGGAGTTCCCACTGTTTTGGGAGTTAACTTCGATTGGGGTCGGACCTCCTTAATTGATGAAATTTCTTGTCTCATTGAAGGAGATGCATGCAACTTAAAGAGAGATGGTTTGACCGTCGCCCATGATGATTTGTTCCTGTTCACCAGAACATCATCCTTTATTTCTTTTTGTCTGTCAAATGATTCAGTCAGCACTTCCTTATTATAGGTGTCAGAGGCATCAGAAATCCAGGACTTGGAATCAACCGATTCTTTGACTTGGATCATCGATGTCTTCACCAGCTTGGAATCTACAGATGCACTGAGGTGATGCTGTTTCCTTGTAGGTCGATTAGGTATAGATCGTCTTTCCTTTGATTGAGATTCATGTTTCCCCCCATATTTACAAAAATCATGACATGAACCAGTAGAAGCTCTGAGATAGTTGGGAACATTTTTTCCAACACTAGTTCCAGAACTAGATTTGCCAACTGAAGTTCTTCTTATTTCAGGTGACTTAGTCACTTCTGGGATCACTGGTAATTCAACACTTTCATCTGCCATCATATGCGTCGCGAGATATGCAGACGAGCAGAATAAGAATCAGCACAAGAATCCTGAAACTTGAAAACAAAGTTAAGCATGTTTAATATTTCAGTGAAATTATAGAAATTAGAGCAAAACATTAATTAATATCTACAACTGTGTGATGGAAAGGAATAAAAATGTAAAACCTATTCATCTACCCTTCAAATCATAATCTTAGAAAACTTTGCAAAATGGAGAAACAGTTTTAAAACTATTCTAAAAAGTGCTTGAGGACATAAATTATTTTCTGATCTGAAATTCAAATCTGTGTGTTTATAAAAGAACTTCTATCTTACAAAATGCCTATGTTGTTTGACATCTGATTTTTCTCCACACAAAACACAACAATACACTCTTTTCTATCATTACAAAATAAAGCATATGAAAAAAATTCAATGCAGCATGAACCATCCATAAAGCCACAAACATAGAAAGGAAAAGAAGCCATCAAAAAGAAAAATCATGATGCCTCAATAGGCAAAACACTGTTTCTCATTAACACATTTCAATAAAACACATTCTCATGTCATGAAAACATTTGGTATAAAAAGTTACATTTCATGTGTCATAATTGTGAAACAGTTAGCTTTGCAATTAACTGATCCTGTATAAAAAGAAAACACACACTCATCAAGCACATTAACAACACAACACAACCAATCATCAAAGCAAATTAATGAAGAATAAGAATCGCAACAAACTCCAGCTGAGAATCATAAAAGTAATCAAAACCAAAGCATGGCAGAATATTCATCAAAAAATAACAAGATATTGATTTTTCGCCAAAAGTCACAATTTTTTTTCATTTTTTATATAAAACAAATCACCCCAGATGAAAAACCAACACAATACAACAGAAAAAAAACGAATCAGGGCAGGTTCTGAAAACCCATCTCAATCCAAAAAAAAAAAATATCAAATTTTTCAACAAACCCATTTTCATTCCGACGAAAATAAGAAAAACCCAGATGAAGATTTTGATTAAAACACGATTAGAAGAAGAAAAACCCATTTTCATACCTTGTTGTTTACAGAGAAACAAAGGGTGGTGATTCTTCACCAGAAAGAAAGCACTTAATAAAAAAGGTGAAGGGTGAAGGGTCTAGTGGAAGAAGAAGAATGAAAATGAAAAGGAAAATGAAAAGGGACCACTGTGAAGAGAACGTGCAAGCAAGTGTTTAATTTCTTTGGTGTTGTTTCTGGTTCGGTGTTGCGTGTCTCTTCACTGCGTTGGTTTGTTACAGAATCCAATGAGAGAGAGAAAGAACCTTTCAATTTTTTGTGATTATTTTTTTGGTTTTGACTAAAATAAAACAAGAATTGGATTTGGGAAGTGTAATCAAAAATTTAATAATGAACACACAAATCAAAAAGCTTATTAAGGAATCTGAGAATGGTACATGATTTGTTTGGTAGTTCAGTTGATTTTTTTTTCTCTGTAAAATGGAACATGGAAATGAAATTACCTTGTTTCAATATTTAAAATTTTATTTATATTTTTTTTCCTTTTTAATAATTTATTTAATAATGAATCAAATGAAAAAATAAAATAAAATAATTATTTTTTTCACTTACTTGCATGAGTTTAAAGAAAAATAAACCTAACTATAAATTAATTCTAACACTTAAATATATAAAGTTTACCTTTGTCATAAATTGTATTTGTGTTTGGTTTGAGGAATTATATTTTATTTTTGAAAACGGTTTTTAAAAATTGTGAAAATAGAGCCTATTTTCTTATTTTCACACAATTTTAAAAACATTTAAAAAAAAAATCAGTCAAACATGTTTTCTCTCTTATTTTCTATTTTCAGTAGAAATAGAAAAAGAAACAATCAAACCAAATACCACCTTAATATAAGATTACCAAGAGTCTTGAATTTGTTACAAGAGAATTTAACTCAAATAATTTTCTATAAATATAATTATTTTGGTCAAATTTTATTGATTCAGTCAAACTTAACACTATTATGGCACAAGTAAAATATGGGGAAAAAAAATAAAATGGTAATTATGTAATTACAATAATTTATTTTTTAAAAAAAAAACATTTTGTTTTTGTGTTTCAATATGGTGATGCCAAAATCTTTCCTATAAAATAAATGATATGTGAGATTGTCAACCAACTGAAAATTATGGAATGTAGGGTTTTGGACATTAAACTATGCCACCATTATGGAATTTTCCTTTCAATTTAAAGATTGGTTTATTAGTATGTTTCATATTTTTATGAAGAAAAAGAAAAGTGTTTCATTTTCTAATGGGTGCATTAAATATTAAAGTTCATCTTCCAACTGTTTCCAAAACAATATGCTTAACACGTTTTACAAAATTCTAAAGTGATGGGATATTTTTTTTAAGGGGGTTGGTATTTTATTTCAATTCAAAGATGAAGAATACTTCATATTCAACAGAAGTATTTAATTGGAAAAAATTAGGTTCAGTTACTTGATTTTTTTATATATAATTTTCTAAATTTTTACATTCCAAATTTGAAAAAAAAAACCATTTAAAACACATTTAAATTATAGTTGAGAATGATTTATACATGTTATTGTTGAAAAAAATTATTTCAAATATATTTTTCCAATAATAAATTACCATTCTAATTAAAAAAATACGTGAATCAAATAATTTAATCATTAAAAAAAAGTCTTTATAAAAGTGTAATATATTTATAATTTCAATTTTAAAAAAATATTTACTATCATTTTTATCTCTGAACTATATGATTTATTAAAATTTGGTTCCCTCAATTTAATTAAATGACAATAGATATTTTATTAATTCTAATATTTTAATATGGATATGTTTAGTATTTCTTATTTTTATTTCTATCAAAAGAAAAATATCAAGAAAATATGTTTATTTATATTATAAAATGATTTATGCAGTTGTGTACCGTAAGTTTATTACCTCTAATGATAAAATTCTGTTATATATGATGAGTATATCAATTTTAATTATAAAATTATGTAAACTTATAAATCTAATTTATAACTCAACAATCATTTAGTATATTTCTTAAAATAAGACTATAATTTTATATCTTAATGCATTGAATTACGATGAAGAAAGATAATCATAAAGCTAAAAGGAGACTATTTCAACAAATAGAAAGTGATGAAGTTGAAAAAATGTTTAATTAATTATCATAGTCTTTGAACCACTCACCAAAAATTGTTATTTTTTGGTTTCTACAACTTATCACCTACTGAAATCAAATATGAACTCCTTCTTTAATTGGTTGGCACACATTTCCTTTTCGGAGGCGACAAACTTACAATTATAATTATAATACGTAGTAAATTAATCAATTTATTTATAAAATATTTGTATAATTTTTTTCTTTTTATATCTTATATGTATATATATTTTTCTTTTTTCATATTTTATAACTGATTATCTGCATATTACAGCTGACTACCAAATATTTTTCACAAACTTATACTTTTATTTCTAGGTCGGTCCAATTTTGTTAAACATAATACATAATGGACTAATTTTGTTATATATATTGTTAGTTTATATACCTATTATTGTTAACTTGTGTATTTTATCTTTTCTAATCTATATTACCGTTATTAAATCATATAAATAATATATAACAACTGAATTAATTAAATTCATTGATTTTATTAATCAACATATTATTCAAGTATATTCAAAATCTCAGAAAAATATGATAATATATTAATTTATAAATACATGATACATCTTTATCAATAATGACTCTCTGGACAAAATGTAAAGAGATAACATCTTGATTTTTAGTTGTTTAAATCATGAATTAAGTAAATAATAAATATTACATGAATTTGAAAAAACAGCTATTTTTTTTATCTATATTTTATTACTTTTAATATGAAAAGAGTTAGATCGTCTTAGTGACATCTGTTTATGAGAAAAATTATTTTAATATGTGTAATTTTTAAAATATTTTTGTTATAAAAATTAAATATGTTTTACCATGAATTTTGGATATATTTTTTTAACAAATAAACATATTTTTTTCGTATATATCTACGTTGACACCCATTAGAGTTAAAATTTTTTGTGGTAAATTTTTTTAAAAAAATCAGGAGTAGATAATCTTTCTCCTATATTAATTTAGACTTAATGCAAGTTGTTTTTGAAATTTACCCCAGTTAAGTTTTGTTAATAGGATAGACTGAGACACAAAATTTTTATAAAATATTTATAAAAGTGGGTCAAACATTTTATTGTAAAAGTCTTTAAGATAAAAGAAAAATAAAAAAGAGTAACTTTTTAAAAAGTAATATTTATAGTATGTAATTAACCATTTAACTTAAAAAAGAGTCTTAAAGAAAAAAAAAAGTAGAATTAACAAATAATTAAACATGACATAGCAAAAAATAAAGTTTTAAAAAATAATACTTTACATTGCTGTAAAAGAAGCATTACTTTATAAACTATATAAAATACTTATATATTAAAAAATATTTAAGGAACTATAATACTATAATACTTTGAATTATATCATCTCATAAATTTACCCTTAAACTAACAAGTCTAAGCAAATACTATTGTCCTAACAATTTTTTTTTTTATTAAACAAACATTTATAAATTTAAATTAAAAATATCTCATTAAATATTATAAACGGGTCAGATTAATAAAAGTAATACTAATATATTTAATACTACAACAACATGTATAATTAAAAAAATAAAGAAAAAGGGGATGAAATAACTACAGCAAATACATTGGATAGATGTAAAGTGAAGTAATTGATTTTTCTCCTGATGTTAAATATTTTTATATATAAATAAATTAGCTGAGTTGAAGAGTATTTGTGTGAATATTTTTGATTTATACACTAAGTACATGAGATAATTTTCAATTTTCAAAAGCTTCTAAACCAAAAGTTTTTGGAAGACTAGTGCAATGATATTTATAATAATCATTAGGATAATACTAAGAACACTAATTATACATAATTATATATTCAAGATATTTTTAATTTTCAAAATAATTTTATTTCACTATCAATTATCAACTACAATACGTAATTAATTTATTTACAAATATATATATATCTCTCTCTTCTCTTTTTATATTTTATAACTAATTATCTATGTATTATAATTGTCTATCAAACATTTTTTTTTAAAAAAAAATTGTAAAGAAAAAGTTATTGAGAAACTAGTGTAATGTCTCACAATCATTAAGATGATGCATAAGAGGATGTCCCTTTATATTGGGTAAAGTTTTTGGTATCTGCTCCATTTCTATGATAGCAGTACAACCAATGTGGAACAGACTCATAGGTCCCATTACCCATTATTTTTGTGAGGCAAACTTTTCCCTACATTTTGCACCAACCAAGGGTCCCAATAAAACCTCACATGAAGCATATATTTTATTTATCATAATAAACTTGAACATCCATGTGTGGGTTCCCATAGATCTAGAGTGGCTTAAGGGAGAAGAAAATGTCATAATTCACACCATTTTTTCTCTTTATCATTTTCAATCATCAAAATAGCTTGACTTGGTCATTTCATGGAAGGGGCAGGGAAAAGAGGAGAAAGGAAGAAAATAAACAAATAAATTGCAACACAAGTCATGTACCTAAAATGTTTTAGCATTAGATTATTAAAAACAAACAGTTAACACAATATGAGTTTAAATTTACATTGCCTTTGTTTTCTTGTTCCTTTGTGTTAAATGGAAGTATGGATGCATATAAATATAAATATGAATGATAAAGTAACTCCAACTAATATTTATGAAAAAAAATTAAATGTCCAAAGTAAATTTATTTGTGAAGTAATATTTTTCTTGAGAGATAATTTGTGTCTAGAATATGTTTTAATAAATATTTATTTATTTTTAATGAATTTAGTAAAAACTAATACTTATAAGATAAAAATACAATAAATATATAAATATTATTTTACTCTTGGTTTCAAAACGACGTCGTTTTGGGACCAAAATAAAACACATGACCCTCACAAGTCACAAAGTGAGTCACGGGAACACAAAACCCTCAGTCTCATAGCCATATCAAAACAGGCAGCGGCGGCGCAACGGCCTCACCATCTCAGGCAGCGGCGGCGACTGCACGACGTCCTGCAGCACCGTGTGAAGGTTCCTTTTTGTTTCCAATCTGAAATTGCTTAAAATTGTTCGTTTTTTATGCATCTGAAGTACAATATGAAATTGATTTAAATTTGCATGTGTTGTTCTGTTGTTGTAGTTTGTTGTGTTGTTCCATTGGGATTGGTTCAGTTCTGTTTTGTTTTGATTTGATTTGATTTGGTTTGCATTTGCTCTTCTGAAATTGCCATTGCTTCTTTTCTGTTTTCAAATATCAATGGTTGTCAACTATGATATGCTAAACTTAGGATTGTACAGATTTATTCAGAATGTCATCTGCCGAATCTCAACCTGAACGATCATTATTGAAAATGTCATCTGCTAACCCGAACCTGAACCTGTTGAACTAGATTGTTTGCTATTGTACTTGTTTTGTTTTTTTTTTTTTTTGGTTATCTTAGTTAAGTTTGTGTTGTAAAACTATTGACTTTGTTTATTTTTAGAACTTAATTTAGGAGTTTCTTTTGTATCAAAACCTTGTTTTTTTGTTTAATTAGAACTTTTGATTATGTATTTAAATTTGAAGAAGGGACTTCTACAATTGTGATCATTTGTGTTGTTATTGAACTTGTGGAATTATAGTAATTTGTGTTGTGTAGAAGCAAATTATGGTAACTTGTAGAATTATTGAACTCGCAATTAAACCTCACCTCAACTCTCTCTGCTTCTTAATCTTCACGCAGCCACCAACACACATAGAGAAGAGAACACTTCCCCTATCTCCCAATATTCTTCTCTTTTCAGTTTCAATTCTCTCTATCTCCAAAAACACTGATCTGAAGTTCGAAACAAACATTCCCAACACATCCAAAAATGCCTTCACCTTCTTCCATATAACCAAACCAAGCACAACCTTAACCGATGGCTGAAGCCGTAATTTTCTTTGTCTCAGAACCTCCCTTCTTAACACTCTTCAATCGCACCTTTCTCTCCATCAAGCAACGTGTCCTCGCTCTCATCCTCCACTCCCAAACTGACGTCGTCTCACAGATCAGGCAAGTCATCTCTTCACTTCACCAAATTGTATATTTATTATTGCATTGCATCATCTCTTTCCCAAGATGACATCTATTTTGGTTGCAGGATTTGCCGCAACGTGGATGTGGCCATTGCGGAAAAATGCCAAGTGAACGTCGGAGATTGTTCGCCAAATGACAAGAGTTTTGGCACCAACAACAATGGACGACACGCAGTTTTCAATGTACTGGATACTATGCTTAAAGGAAGTTTAGAGCGTCTCAAGATGATGAGGTTAGCTTCAATTTTATCGAATTCGAAGAATGTAGTAAACTTCAAAGTTTGAAGTAATATGTAAGTTGAATTATCACAGTGGCATGCATATATAAGGAATAAACCATTAGTTTGGTCCCTTAAGTATTCTGCTCTCTCATTGAGTAATTCTTAAAAGTAATGAGATTATATAAATAGTCTTGAAAATGTTGAAAATTCATCAGCATATATGATGATGAAGGTTCTAAAAAGGGTCTGCGATCATCAATTTGGCTGCAACCACAATTAGGGTCACATTTGTCTGTAATTTTCCATAGTATCAATGAACATGATGAACTTGTGACCATGAGCCATATTTAAAATGTTGAAGATGATATATGCACGTGGATTGTCTAGTTAGAATGTCATTTTGACACAAGAATGAGAAGAATAAACATTGACTATTTGATCACGATTTAATAAGGAATTGTTTGGATAAACAACTTAGTTAAACATTTATTTAATAAGTGTTTATCATGTAAGTGTATATGTTCTTGTTTGAATGAACTTTTCCACAAGTTGTTATAGGAGTAGAAAATAAGAAGGTAAAATGAATTAAGCAGCTTATCTCATAAGAAAATAAGAAGGTGCTTCTTAGATTAAATTAATTTCATAAGTTAAAATTAATTTACACATAAGCTGAAATTGGTTTTTGCTAGAAGTTATTGAGAGTTTCAATAAAATTAACTGATGAGAGAAACTTCAATTGAGAAATTTATCCAAACATGGCCAGTGTATAAGTTTATTTTATAGTGGTAGAGGAAACATGGTTAAACTAACTTTGTGAGTTGTAAGTAATTTTTATAAAGTATCCTATAGAGCTTATTGAAATAAGTTAAAAGTAGCTTATGGACTTTCAAAGATATTTTCATGTCATAAGATAAGTCCAAATCATTTGTAAATAATTCTTCTAAATGCAACTTAAGACTGACAATATGAGTGCTTTTAGAGGTCATTAGACTTCTTTGACTGATCTGTATTTTTTATTTTAAGAAGCTTCTCATCTTGGCTTCCACATATACTTGTATGACCTGGATTTGCTATTATCATATAAAAAGGAGATTCTTACTAGATATGTCCCCATATATGTACATCTGTTTTATGTATATGTCAGAATGAAAAGATGCAAGGGATTCCAATGAGTGACCTTTTGGTTATTATGTAAAATTTTGCAGGGAAAACCTATGTTTGGTAAAAATAGGTCTAACTATGGAATATGCATTTGAACCTAAGTATGCTGAACATACAGCCACTATTAGGAGTTTGTGTTTGGACGGTAGGTTGGGAGCAGCATTTTGGCTTCGGAGAAAAATGATGCAGAAGGGTGTTGTTCTTGATGTGTTTACCCACAACCATATTGTAAATGGACTGTGCAAAATTGGTTTTGTAGAGAAGGCGGATTTGGTTGTTGGAGAGATGTTAGAATTTGGTCCTCGTCCAAACTGTGCCACTTATAATACTTTGATTAAGGGCTATTGTGCTGTTAATGGAGTGAATAAGGCTTTGAATCTGTTCTCCACCATGACCAATGCTGGGATTCTGCCAACCAGGGTTACTTGTAACATACTGGTGCATGCACTATGTGAAAAAGGTCTTCTGAAGGAAGCTAAAAGGACGCTTGAAGAAATATTAAATGATGATGACGAGAAAGATAAACCTGATTTAGTTACCTCTACTATATTTATGGACAGTTACTTTAAGAATGGAGCAGTATTTCAGGCTCTCTGTCTTTGGTATCAGATGCTTCAAAATTGCACCAAAGTTGATGTTATAGCTTATAATGTCCTTATCAATGGTTTTTGCAGGAGTCTACGAATGAACCTTGCATATGGATATGTGTGTGAGATGTTTAAGAAAGGTTTTCTTCCTGATGTTTTCACTTATAATATTCTTATCGGTGGCCTTTGCAAGGAAGGCAAAATTAGTGAGGCTTGCTATACCCTTGGAGTTATGTCTAATATGGGAATTATGCCCGATCAAATTACATACCAGATTGTGATTCGCGACCTTTGTTTTCGCGGAGAGATTGTTGTAGCAAAAAACTTACTTGGGTGTATGTTGAACAATTTAATGGTGCCCAAGCCTTTAATATGGAACTTAATAATTGACTCATATGGGAGATGTAATGATCTTAGTAATGCATTTTTTACAAGGGATCAGATGTTGGATTTTGGTGTTTGCCCCAATGTATTTACTTATAATGCTTTAATTCTTGGACAAGTGAGGAATGAAAATTTCAATGGCGCTCGGTGTCTGAAGGAAGAGATGATTTCGAAAGGTCTCTATCCTGATGTGGTTACATATAACTTGTTAATAGGTGCAGCTTGTAATTTACGGCGTCCTGATGTTGCTATTAGATTACATAATGAGATGGTGCAGAGGGGGTCTGAACCAGATTTAATAACTTATACTGAACTTCTTAGGGGGTTCTGTATTCGAGGTAAGATGAAAGAGGCAGAAGAGCTCTATGCCAAAATACTAAAATCTGGTTTGTTGAATGATCATATTCCAGTTCAGATTCTTTTTAATAAGTACTGCAAATTGGAGGAACCAGTTAGAGCATTTAGCTTTTATCAAGACTTGCTGGAAATTAAAAATGGTAGTCATCCTTCCTAAATTCCAGATTATGACCCCTATGGCTTTCGACGTCATGAAGTTGCAAGTTCTGGATAAAGTCCACATTTGCTTGAAAGTTGCTCTGTATTTTTCTGAACTTCAGACTTCCATTGGAATGCTGGCAATAACTCATGAGTAATAAACGATCCAGGTGGGTATTGACCCTTGACATTTTATCCCTAACAATTTACTTTCAGCAAAATAATTGTCAGTGATGCTAAATATTTCCTTTGTCATCTTGTCCTTTTCGGTTTGGAAATTTCTTTTTGCCAAATATGAAACAACTAATTTGTTTCTTCTCATTTATGCTTCAAACAACTAATTTGTTGTTTCAACACACATTTCCACGTTCTTCTCATCTAAATTTGGGACAACAATATTTAAACAACTTTATGGCTTTGGTGTGAAAATTGAAAAGTGAAGTTATGCATCCTATGCAAGGTCATGGGATTTTTTTGGATGTTATCAGATTTTTTAGTTATTTGTTCTTTTAGTGAGTGACAACTGAAATGTAATGTAGGTCTTTTATGGGATGCAGCATTCTTCCCCACTCCAGAAGATGTTATCAGTAGATTAAATTAAAAGTGTAAAACCAGTTCAGCACTCAATTTGCTTCTACTCAGGTTAGTTTTTTGAACTCATTATTCTTTATCATAACTATTCTTGAACCTATTAATAAATCAAATATTGATGGAATTCATACATTCAAATATTGTTTCATTTTTCATATTCATTCTCTCATTACAAAAGCAGAAAGTTGTGAATTTGCCTGTACTCCATGCTTTGTTGATGTCGATAAAATTATTCATTATTCGTTCATATTTGTGTTAACGCTAATTGTAGTTTTCATTATATATTTCATAATCAGCAGAAGGAGCAATTGGAAGAAGTGCTGCATGTCTAAGGTTGTTTAGTAGAATGGAAGAGAATAAAATAGATAAGAAATATTTGAATTGAAGAAGAATCTACAATGGTGAGACCCACAAAATTTCTTAAGAATTTCTCTCCAATTCATTCATATTTCATCCTTTCAGAACAAGGGGCAAGTGTATCATGGCCAAACTACATGCTCAAATAGGGCAAAATAAGCTTAACAGAGAACCATGGCAATTATAGGGGTACTGGTTCAGAATGTTGAATGATTCAAACTACAACTTTAGGTGGGTATGCTAATTACTATATTGTTAGCTGGTGATTGTAAATGTTAATGACAAGGCTGGTTTAGCTTGTATATTTGCTAGTGATTTTTCATTGATGGATAAATAAATAGGTTGTGCTTTGTCAAAAATAAAATATAAATAAGATGTGCAAGTATTGAAGTGTAGCTTTGTCTTTATTTTGTATTTGATACTCCATTTGTTTCATGTGAGAATTGAGAAAATATGAAAGCATATATTACTGGGCACTAGTTCTTATTTAAGATTCTTAGCAGGACCATGTTTAGAGAATTTGTGAACTTAGGCAAAATTTTATATTTAAGATATATTTGAATATAATTCATCAAATTTATTTATTCTTTTAGCCTTTTCCAAGACAAATTTGTTCTTTATAATTTAATGATTAGGAAATTTTAATATATCACATAATGGTATTTATTCCATTATTATCTTACAACATAAATGATCTTAAATTGAATAAAAAAAATTAATGTTAAAAAATTTCTTTTTGAGAATGACAATAAAGAAAATTTATTCATAATATTCTATAAATATTATGTACGTGTTAAAAGCATCAGTCAATCCTTCTAATGGGATATTAATTTTTCTTGTTAGTATTTGTTTAGTATCTTTAATTTAGAAAAAGAAATTCATGACCACTAATATTCAATAAATTGTTTTTAATTCATTTTCTTTTAAATTTTTAACTACTCGGATTGAAAAAAAAAAAGTTCAAAGTAATTTTATTCTTTAATATTTTTTTTCAAATAAGCTATGAATAAAAAAATAATTCATTTAATAATATATAATTATATAAAGTAGTCACAACTAAAGTTAATGTCTAATCACGTTTCTATCACTCTTTGTCAAAGTGTTTTTTTTCCCTAAATCATACTAATTTCATAGAATTTAATCATTATATTCATTTTCAATGTCATTTTTTATTTAAATTCACATTGGACACACATTAATTATTTAATTGATTGAGAAGGTAAAATTTTATATTAATATTGTGCAGAAATTAAATTAGCCTATAGATGATATGATATTTAATCTCAAGTATAATCAATCTATTTCAAATGAAACAGTGGATTTAATTGATTTTTACAAAATCAATTAATTAAATACAAAATATTACATTTTTTAAAAAATAATTAACTTATTCAACTATCTTAAAAATCACATTTGCCATATATTATAATTGATTAATTGTATACAAAATTTAACATAAATTATAACTTATTAACATATACTAAGAGTGCATAACAACTGAACTATAAAATATTATCAATTCTACTAATACAACATCAAAAGCCCGTAATCACACAAAGTTCACATCTTCATAGTGCTTATTTGCTACCATAATTCATAGCTTCTAATCTAATTTTCTTTTACTATAACATTTTTCTTTATATAATGAAGAAGGGTCAATTCAGATGTTTTTCTTCAAGAGAGACTTATAGATGAAACAAAGAATTTTATGTTTTTGAAAAGTTAAAATTAACTTTTCATTAATTAATGTATAAAAAAATCACAAAAAGTTGAAAGCAAAAATTTCTATAAATTAACTCATAAAAAACTAATTGTCTTTTGAAAAAAATACTTTTATCTTTTTCTTCTATAAATTCTCCAAAAGTCACTCAAACAGACCTGAATTCATTTACAATATATTATAAATATTTTTTAATTTTTATTTTATTTTTTACATTGTTGTCTTACTCTTGTCTAATAATGAATAACCATAAATTTTAATGATAATGTATCAAAATTAATATCTTATATAAAACAAATTTACTTAACAACCAACTTACTCAAATATGTATGTATCTTAACATTTAATATATATACTGATTTCTCTTTTTTTACACTTTATAACTGATCGTCTAGTTGCTCAGCGTATTCCCGTTGTGTATCAATTATATTTTTATATAAAATGCACCAACCTTATATTTATGTGTATCCTTCACTATCTGAGAAAGATTTTTCCATGCAAAACATCTTTCCTTGATTTCTCAACATGTATATGTATTCCAATGTGAAACAACATTTACATCTTCTTTAAGAATCAAACTCCTAATGTAACAAAATTAAACTGATTTTACATTTGCCAAGTTAACAAGTATTGCCAAAGTTGTGTTATGCACCTATATCTCTCACCTTTTCCTGCCTGACACAGTTTTCTTCACAGCTCCAACTGAGACCAAAAACTGGTCAAGGGATGATAAGGTTCTCATGTCATCTGGAGGAAAATAACTGGCTGCTTTTCCCATGATTGATGAGAAGAGAAGGGAAAGTGATGGCCATGCAGCATTACTTTCTCCCAAGAACTCATCCAGAAATGCAAATGCAGCTCTAAAATCAGACCTACTTGCATTGATTGGTGCAGCAAAGTGAGCAGGGATTATTCTCTTGAACCTCCAATCTCGCGAAATGCTATCAACCCACTCTCTAACCTGGATCATGACATTGCAAAATGTTAATTATGTTGTTTTTCATCTACCTTTATCCCTTGAACATTCAGTTCGACATAAGGTGGTGTCTGGTTTGTGTGTTTCCTGTTTTCATTTCCTCTGAAAATAGAAAATAGATGGGAAAACGTGTTTGGTTGATTTTTTTGAAAATGTTTTCATGAAAATATTTTCAAAATTGGGTGAAAATAAGGAAACATTGTGGCTCCGTTCTCACAATCTTCAAAAACTGTTCAGAAAATGAAAATTGAAAATGGAAGCAGAAAACAATTTCTTAAACCAAACACCACCTTAATTGGTTTGTTTTGTTTTTACTTTTGGTTGAGAGTCAAAGTAAGTGTTTAATTGCTATATACTGTTGGTGTAAAAAATTTACATTGAGTCAATCACAATTTCATGATATGTATAACTCTTATGGTAGTTAGGATAAGACTCAAATTTTTGAAGATGTGGCATTTTGTATCATAAAAGTTAATCCACAAATTTACCATGACAATATAAAAAACCTTTCTGTCAACATTTTTAGTCCCTAAAATTAAATCATGAAAGTATCATATGACTTCTTTTTATGTAACCACATCAGCACTTTAACAGTTCCAAATTGACTATAAAAACTAAAAATGTAAAGACAAAAAATAAGCAAGAGAATAAAAGTTAGCAAAAAAATTTAGAGAGACTAAAACCCAAATTATGAAATAATCTAAAGACGAAAAACTTAATTAATCCTTACAAAAACATCATCTTGTTTTCGCACTTTCTGTTTAAACTTTCAAAGAAAATGAACACTTTAAATGGAATGATAAATCATACTTTTGGAACATCCAGGTCCATTACATTGAAGGACATGTATTTTGCATAAATTTAACCACATTCAGGTCAGAACTAATAGAAAAGAAAAAATTAAAATATTATTTAATAGCTCCACATCAGGTAGAACCAGATTAAAGTATTCTTAATAGAAAAGAAATTACATAACAGAAAGAATATTATTACCTTTTCAGGAACTTTGCTGAAGACTAGAGTCTTGACAATAGGTGAAACAATCAACTTCTGTGACATCTGTGCAAAGCTTGCATTAGGTTCTAAGAGATTTGATGGACCAAGAAACAAGATTTGTAGAACCATTCTTTCCCATCCTGCAGAATACAACCATCAAGTTCAATTAGACTTTGATGCCAAATGAAAAGCTATGTGATTTGTTCAAGTTGAAATTAATAACAAGATGAAAAACAACAAAACAGCCGACCTTTTTGTCGGTTCTTTTTGTCGTCAACTACTGGCTCATCAGGTACCTTCTTTCCTTTACTAAGAATTTTTACAGCCAAACCATTTTTTGCAGATGCTAACAAGGATTCTTTGCTTATACACTCAGGTGGTTGTCTTGGGACAAAAATAACAGCATCTGTCACCAATAGTGTCCTTGAAGCCTTGTGGTAGAAAGCTACCTCCACATAGGGTCCAATTCCTGAGACAACCCACAAGCAAATGAGATTTTCATCATAAGGTCCTGTTTTGATGAACTTGTCAATAAGTATTAATAGGAGAAGAAAATAAGAAAGTAAAATCAATCAAACATCTCAAATAAATCAACTTATGCACTTCAACTTTTGTAGAAGCTCCCTCATCTAACTTCTCCAAAACTTGAGGTGAATAAGCTAATTTCAATTTATGAGAGAAGTTTAATTCATTTTTTCCTTTTATTTTCTTCTTTATAAGTGTCTCTTGAGAAGTTTATTCAAACATACTCTTAAAAAGATTTGAAAGGCATTTAGAAGAGCTTATTGGAACTTATTACTCAAGTACTTAAGCAAAGATTTGGTTAAGTTTACGAGTGTGCCTTGTGTGTTATAACCTTCTTATAAGTTATTTTTAATCTATTTCAATAAACTCCATGGTGAAGTTTATCAAAGCAAGCTTAGGTAATAAGTTCTTATTGAACAAGTGTTTAAGTAAGCTCTTTAATCAACACACCCCAATTGTAGAATTGTGAATCCAGAAGTGATAATTACCAACTTCTGGTGAGCTTAGAATCTTTTGCTCTATTTCACCAGCCCAAGGAGTGGATAAATCATCATCTTTCAAGGTTTTAGAACGAAAAATGCCAAAGAATTCCAATGGTAGGTTCAATGGCCAGCTCCATTGCCTTGGTGCCACCCATACCTGAGCAAGGGGAAATTTTCTAGAAAAAGGGCCAACAAATATTTTATGCTCATAAGCAAATGTAGGGAGAACAATGTATTCAACAGGAGCCCCCAATTCCTTAATAAGCTGCAAGAAACAAAAATAAAAATTGACATACTAAAAAAGCATAATCAAAAGTATACTTCTTGATCAAGTCATAGAAATTTCCTAGCACCATTACTAAGGAATCAAAGTTGCATAGTGTGATGTGAAACAATCCAATCATTGAATACAAAATGAAGTCTAAAAACTGGATCCTTTTTGAACCAAACCAATTTAATTAAATCCAAATAAACAACACTTCAAATTCAAAAAGAAAGTGGAATTGATAGAGACAATTTCAATTTATTGCCAAAAATGATCCAATTACAAGTTTGCACATTTCTACACACTAGCATTGTTTTACTTCCATTAAGGTTATTAGAAGCTTGGAAAATCAAAGTAGGAGAATAAGTAGTCAAAATGGAACCTGAATACATTCATCAGTTGGAGCTATGGGTGCATGGACCCATAAGCCACCAGATTTGAGTTTGATAACAGTCATTCTAATGTTTGTGGAAACACTGCTGAAGCCTAATGCCTGCTCTTGTTCGAATAGCCATATACAACCCTTCACTGCCTACAAGCATGATTAAGAGAATAATAGGAACTGTTAGTGTCTCAAAAACAAAATTTCCAGACAATTTTATAGCAAAATGGTCCCAAGAAATAAAAAACAGGATTTCTATGTACTAGGAAATACCAACATGCCATCAACCATAGCACGCAACTCCAAAGCAAAACAAAAGAAAACAAAAACAAAAACTTATTTCGTCAAGTCATAAAAAGCATTTGATTTGAATCCAACAAAAGTTGAGGTTCCATTCGATTTACACATAAAGTATCAAGACTTTCTTCATTGCTCATTCCATGAAAATTCGAAATACAACTAATCCTCTATAGCATCGAATTATGTTTCTAGAGAATTTAGAAAAAAGAAAAGAGTTAATACATGCCAAAATTGTAAAGGTTTTTACACTCATTCAATTACAAACCGTATAATTTGTTGACTTTTATCATAATTACCTTAAGTGCAAGTTTGGATTAACGTTGGCAAAATTGATTTTGGTTAAAATTGATTTTAAAGTAGTGTGATTTGTGTCTGGATGTTTTTATTAAAAAACCAAGTTTGTGGTAAGATTCAACATAAAATTTTTATCCAATACAAAAGTTAATCAAATTTGCTTCAACTCAAAATCAATTCTAGACCAAAATCAATTTTAGACTCTTCTCCACCCTGTATCCAAACATGTCAAAATTTATCCAAAATCAATTCCGAGTCTAGAATCAATTCTTCTTCAGTCTATAGAGTAAAGACTTTTACATGCATGCATACTAAACTCAAAAGAAAAAGTTGGAGCAAAAAGAACACCTAAGAAGACATATAACTATAAACATCAAGTCATAGATAGTATGGATGGATCCAGAACACCAAATAAATTTCAGTGATAAAAATATGCAAACAACACCAAACACAACACAAAGAAAGATGGCAAACCTCAGTCCTAATAGTGCTTCTGTTGAGAAAAGGACCAAGTGGGAAAGGAAATCCAGTGATGTTGAAGTAAAACCTGCCACTAGCATTGTTATTTATGACACTTGTTGTTGGTGTAGCTGAAGCCACAACCAATTTGTTCAAATCTCTTCTTTGTTGCTTTGGTTTCAGGTGAAAACATAGACCCTTCAAAGACCCTCCAACAAAACTTGAACTTGAGTCACACAAGTAACTGGGGTTATGCAAAAGTGTGGACTTTGGAGAAGAAACGGAAATGGGTGCCACCATCTTTTGATGAAACCTTACTTTGCTGTCATCACCATAAAGCAACAACAGTTTTGTAAGTGTAACTACAAGTGCAATGGAAGAAACATTCTTGGATATGCTTTGGACACGTGGACTTTTGTTAGTGGATTGTCCTACATAGATGTTTTTGAGCCTCAGATTAATTGTGGAAGTTGTGAAGTAAAATGTTGTTCAAGTGTACAAGAATAAATTAACCAACTTTTGATTTGGACAGAGATTTGGAGACAGTTATGTTTTTGGTGCTGTTCTTCTTCTCTAATCAAAATTAGAGTTTGAATTGTTTAGGTAATTATATCCAAAGTAGCCTTCAATTTGATTAACCACTATGGGTTTTATATTGTCTAACTAATTAAAAATCATGTAAATATAAGCTAGTAGTTATTATAAAAATTTATTAATGTTTAATTGTTATGTATTTTCATATAATTTTTCTATAGAGTTAATTAATGATAACGATTTATGATATAATAAAACTTAAATTTTGTATTATTTCATGATTTATTAATAAAATTTATTGTAAATAATTATTAACTTGCCATTGGATGATAATTTATTATACTAAAAATACCTAATAATGTAAACTAATTTTTGTGAAATAAGATTATATGGCGTGAAGAAGTGAACTTTCTAGTACCTGTTCCAGTACAATGTTGAGGCTTCTTTATCAAGCTCAGAATTTCTATTCAATTTCCTCCAGTGGTAGGTGGTAGATAAAGTGGAAAATTCTAAAGTGTTTGAGAATTTTATTTTTTTTTTTACTTTATTTGCGTAAAAGAATAATAAAAATTTATTTTCATTATCTAACATCCTATTTGAAAAAAAACACCAAGATATTTTTCAAAATAAAAAATAAGTAAATGCATTACTGACTTAAATTTTGCTTTTATAAATAAATAGAATAATTTCATCCCAAGCTAACAAAATTTATTTGTCTATTTGGATTGAGAATTTAAAAATTTCTAAAAAATTTAAATACATAACATTTTAATAATGTTGATTTAAATTTTTTTATTGTAAACATTTTATTTGGATGAAAAAATTTAATTTTTTTATTTAGACAAAATAATTCAATTTTTAAGAAATTAAATATTTATTTAAAAATTAATTTTTTTAATAAAATAAAGATTAATAATTAAAAAGCACAACGAGAATTTGTGAGGAAAATAAGGAAATTTAAAATACTTATATTTTAAGTAGAATTTTAAAATTTTCAATTTTACACGATTGAAAGATTTTTAATTTTCCTAAATACTTTATCTAAACAAGGCAAAAAATAAGTAATTCAACTTCGTAGAATAAATGAATCGTTGAAATTGACCCATCCATACAGAGGTTATTTCTCTCTATATATACCCAAAGAATCAAATTTCATAATTCAAAAAGCATAACCAAAATATAAATAGACACCTTGTGTGTTGCTACAGAGAACACACAAATGGAATAAACTGATTTTCATGTATAGAGAAAACCTTATCAAACTTCTTTCTGTATACACAATGTGTGTGAGACATCATAAATTTCTTAAACAGGGTGTCAGATCTTCTATACAGCCAGGCATACCATGAAACATACATTTCTTTAACAGAGAAAGGGATATCAATAATTTCCACTTCAGCAGATAGTATTTCCATACATAGCCAGACAAACAACTAAATTATTATATATACAATTTACAAACATAATAGTATAAGTTGTAATGGAAGTAGAATTCATGTGTCCATCCATACAAAGCAAAACTTGACATTAACCAAACAAATACTTGCAATGAACATTGCCAAAAACTGACATTACATCCACCAACTAGCCAAGTTCAACCAGAGTAAAATCAAGACTAGAGTATATAGAGATTGAGAGGGATCCCTATATGGGAAGATAAATGACAGTGTGTAAAGGGGAAGTCGGCTAATTACAAAGTAGAAGATATAAGGGGGGAGCAATTTTCTGAAGCAAACTTGTAGTCTGAATGCTTAGAAATTGGAACCTAAACTAGTTCACAATTTCAAGTGATGATTTCCCTGACAAGCCAATCCAAACTAGGATATGAGAAGTACAAAATGAGAAATGATGGGAGGGCGAACAGAATTGTAACGACTACATACAGAGCCAAAATGGCTGCACTGGCTGGTATTGCATATAAGACGATTAAAAGAAATATAATGACCAGTGGGAACTTAGCAGTCAACTGGACAAAGAAGACCAGTGATTTCCGGAGATAAACATGAAGGCTTTCCATATTGTGGTGATTACCAGTATCACCATGATATCGGCTGGAATTCGGTGGGTCGGAATTTGGTGTTTCTGGATGGCAAACTTGCCCCCTCCTAAGGTTTCCACTGCTCACTTGGCTTCCCATGGTTAAGTTGTCTTTGGTTGTGTTTTGTTGATTATCCCCCCCACAGAAAGGTGAATGTGATTTCCCTCTATCACCATTCATGCTCTCAACCATCCAAAGAAGGAAGTAGTTCTTGCGAGGGAATTTAAGGTTTCCCCGGTAAACTAAACGGAAAGACAGAAGGTTGCACCATGGACAGGAGATAAAAAGGGGAAGTTGAACAGGCAGCGTTGGAAATTTCATAACAGCCCATTGCAGTCCGAGGATGCAATTTTTACAAAGGGTGTGGCCACACCATAAAACATAGGGCACGTTTTCAACAATATTGAAAGACTCCCAGCATATTGGACACTCCAGCCCTTCCTCTTTGCCTGTAATAGAAGTCTCATCATCAGAACATTCTGAAGCAGAATGAGTAGGCTTTGACGAATCACTTTTCAGTCCCACAGTTCCAGCAATGCAATTCGATGCGAAGTTCCACATTCTGAATTACAATATGTAAATACCAAACTAGAAGGCCTCATCCAGATGTCATATTATCATTAACGACTAACCCGAAGAATAAAATCTGAAACATGCCAATAGGTCAGAGTCACAGATATGTAACAAGAAAAAACCAAAAAATATTTTAAAAACAAATGCCATAATAACATCTTAACACAACAATATAAATGTTAACAGAAATTAAATTCATTTTAAGTAAAAGTGTAAAACAATAGCCATGATAATATACACCCATCCTGCAAGATCATGATCATGTGCGATGGAGTTAATCTACTGTATGCATTTGGCACATTTTATAAAACCCACTTCCCCCAAAGCTATATCTACAGCAAACAAGGAACCAGAGAAACTTATTCTGTTCTTATTGTTTACATATGACAATCTTTCAGGGATTTATAGATGAAATGAGTATAGCAAAATAAATCACATAGACAGCATAACATTTTAAAAGTTTTTTCTTTTTTAAATAGTTTCTTCTGGTCCTATGAAGAATTTTTCCAACCACTATTTTGTAGAAAATGCTAGACACTAAGAATACTAATGTAGGCATGTGTGGATGTATTCACCATTCCAATCTAAAGTATGATCACAACGGGCGAACGCACAAAACAGTACTACAGTCCCTGGTATATAACTATATATAGCTCAATCCAGTTAATAATCAGTAATCAAATACAAATAACACACATCACTAGCTGCCTACTCATATATGCACTGAATCAACTGCAAAGCTTATCTTAACTAGAGAGCTATTGCTAACCAGTTCCCTAAGAGCACTATTTAAAGAACTAAATGGAGAAAGTATTTAATATTAAATCATGGCTGAGCACAAAAAAATCATAAGTAGCAAAATAATAAAACTTTTCTCCTTTTAATTTCTTAACCAATATCCTTAGGATACTGATTAGCATTTTCCTATTAACATTTAGCATCACAAGTCACCACCTAGTGATAAACACTAAAGTTTCCACTACAGCTTAGTTCAGCAAACACATGTGGTGTAGAAACCTAGAAACCATTCAAATCAACTATCAAAGGACCCCATTACACACACACAAGCCAAAAAGTTAAGTCCAAGTTTCCAATAACTTGATAGCAGATAAGAAACAAAACTTACTAGGGCAATCTACTGTTTTTTAATACTATGAATTCAGCACGAAGTAGCACACAATTTAATTTTTTTAATAGAAAAAGTGAATCTAATAACCAATCAGTTTGGTCCCTTTTCATGGCAAAAATCATGTCTTTCTTTCTTCATATGACCATATCAAAGATTTGATTTTTTTTCTCTTTCGCATAGTTCATATCAAAGTTTACCCCATTTCATAGCATGCCCCCAATTCAAATGGGGGTGGTTCAAAAATCAAAATTAGCTTCCTTTGAACAAATCAAAACACCCATCAAAGAAATAGCATCCAATCCAAATAGTAAATAAAAAAAAAAAAGGATTTTTATCAGTCAATTAACACTAAAATCTTAAAAGCAATTGCAAATTGTAATTCAAATTCATTAGCTTAAAAAAAAAAAAAAACTAATCCAACAAGTGAAGAACACAATCAAATTTGATTGCAAAAAAGATGGTACCAATTGCACGCAAAATTGGGGAATCGGTGAAGCAGAAAGGAGAAGAGAAGAGTGACAGTAGCAGCATGAGAGAGAGAGAAGAGAGAGAGAGAGAAGAGAGAGAGAGAGAGAGAAACGGTGGTTCAATTCAATTTGTCTGAAACCAACTCCCAAAGTTTTGTTCACCAAAAAAAATATAACTCTCAATGAAAACGACGTCGTGTTTATTGACTTTGACCCACCTAAATGAAAATCTCTATTTAAAAAAATAAAATAATAAAAAAAATGGGCTTTCCTTTCTTGACCATAAAAATAAATAAATTTATAATGAAGTTTTTATAGTTTCAAGGGTCAATTTTGTTTGCTAAAAGTATGATATTCCACCTAAAAAAATTATTGTTCTAAGTTAGACTTGAAAAAGGTAATTAAATATTTAAATATTTTTTATTTAATAATTATATTTTATTATTATTTCTTTCTATTTTAATTTTCTTTAAAAAATTATATAAAAATACGTAATTGGGTAGATGGTTAGGTATTAATATTATTCATCTTGTAAAATCTTAAATATTTATGTCTTAATATATTATATTTTATATTTAAGTAAGTTATGATTTAGTTTTTAAATTATATATTTAAGAGATATAAACTATTGTCACTTTTATTTTTAAATTTTTTTTAATAATTATAAAATTTATAATTGAAATCATAGAGAGTAACATAATTTAAATAGAGTTAAATCGTGTTATCATAAGAATATTCGTGAGTTAGTAATAAATAAGTCTGTTATTACCTTTTCTGTTTAGTGTGAATGACAGTTCATGGCTCATTTTAAGAGAGGTAAACAAAAATATTTAGTTATTATATATCATGAGATGTAAGCTCAATTTCATAAATAATTAATGTAATATAAATTTTTTTATAAATAATATAACACAATTAAAACCACGTTCATTTAGTAATTTTAGAGATTAAAATATAATTATAATTTGAAAATGAATTAACCCTATTATTTGTATGAACTAATATAACATTTCTCGTAGTTATTAGCTTTGATCAAATAAGAAAGAATGAAGAGATCACTATATAATCTGTCAGTCTGGCCATTGTCTAGTTCTATAATATAATTATGAACAAGTGTCATGACTTTTATAAGAACCCAAATTTTGAATAATGATTTCAATTTGTACAAAAATAAATCTCACAAGTAACATCTCATCTTTTTCGACAATTCCAGTCTTAAAAAAAAAATAATTTAATTTCACTTAAATTTGCAGGGCTGTAACTACTAAACATATTATTCAAGATTATCTTATAACTATGTAGAATAATAAATGGAATTAACTTGTATTTGGACGGAAAATTTGAAAAATTTTAAAAAAATGTAAATATACCGTATTTTAATAGCTTTAATTTAAATTTCTTTTATTTAATAAACATTTTATTTGAATGGAACAATTTAATTTTTTGTATTTTAATTTTTTTATTTAAAAATAATAATTTAATTTTTAAGAAATTTAAATTTTTAACTTTAAATATTTATTTAGAAATTAAATTTTTAATATTAAATAAAAATAAATATTAATCATTTCTTATATTCCAGAAACGATTCATATATATATTTTATAAAATTTTACAAATACAGAATTTTATAAAAATGTAAAATTAAAATAAGTGATAAAGTGACGGAAACATAAAAATAAAGACATTGTTTCAAAAATTTATTAGACAAGATATGCCTTATTTACAAGATCCTAGCAGCAAGGAGTACATCCTACTAGGATGTACGAAGAAATGAAATATTTACATTTGAAATGAAATTTCAAATTCTTAAATTTTACACATTATTAAAATGACATATCTTAAATTCTCTTAAATCAACAATTAATAAGACGATACTTCAATTTCATAGAATAAATAAATTGCTACATGAAATTTGAGTCATCCAATGAATCAGGATTAAGGGTATTATTCAAGATGACCTCATTTTATAGAATAGAAGTACATTATAGTCATAGTAATCAAACAGATGACTTCTTTACATTTAATCATTCCAAATATTTTTACAGCCTTAAACTTCTATTGATAACTTAAAATTTTCCGTAAAAAATAATTGAACAAGAGACTAAGATTCTGCATCTAACTATATGAACATGGCAAATATCCATATGTCATTAAGTTAGGAATCTCATTTTCCTAATCAATCAACATTTCTCCACTTGTAGTCTGAATTGTGGCCTTAGAACTCTGTAAGCTCAGTCCTTCACTGTGTTTCTTCATTTCCTGAGACCTCACAAACTCCTCAATTCTTGCTTTAAGCTCTTCATCGGGAATCAACATATCCACAGTGAGATGAGACCGGTTGAACGGGTCAGTCTGCACAAACAATCAAAGAGAAAATGCATAAACCAGGGAAGCTATTGTTATGAATATCAGTAACGAGGAACAAAACATCAAATTGTATTCATACACTATCACTGAGAAGATGTCTCTGAATTACATGACGATCCACTGTGATCCTTGAAGAAGGTAAGATAACTGGATCCTTCATCAAAGTGTACTGTAATATAAAAGGACATGTCAGAATTAGCATAACTTCTATTCAAGACAGCATATAAACAATTGCCAAGAGCTCTTGAAAAAGGAAAGTAACTTTTTTCTTAAAAATAATTAAAAGTAATTACACATCAGTTGCCATCAAATTTTACACTTTGGCAGATCAATCATTAAATGTACCTGATACCCCACATAATAAAAAACACATGAACACAGAGAGACGGGCGGAAAACACACCTGAATTGGATCAAGAAATTCATCTGGTATTTCACCCAAAGTAGCTTCAGCATCCATGGCCTCTGAAGCAGCAACTTTTGCTTTAGCGCCAAGTTGAATAAATTCCTGTATAATTCTCCCATCCTCACCAATTCTGTGAAGGACATCAGCAGCAGCACTAAACAACTGCAGTGAGTTACCAGTCAGATTGCATTTATTTATGTTAGTATATAGACGATAAAATTTCTTTGGAGAAACACTATATAAAAAGTTCCACAAAACTTGCCTGGTCATTATATGATCGACCATCCTTTGAGATGGCAACTGGGAAGATGGAATTTGAGTCACCCCTAGCCAAATGAACATATATGTGCACAATCTGCAAGTGAATAATTTAAAGTTGTTAGTTTGCTATCAAAAATAAAGTTCAGTAATACATTATATTTGTGCCGAGTAGTATAAACGAAATCCAAGATTTAATATATTAGCACTCTAGGTTTTACACACATCAATACATTGTTAAAATCAATCATTGGGTTAACGAAGAACCATACACAGCATTTTTAAGATCAATCCTACTGTAGGCATGTTTCCCTTTGATTCTACGGATTGCAAAAGAACAACATATCACCTCTCCCTGTCATGATTATTCCTCACTCAAGATCAAATAATTTTGAAATGTAGTTGATGCCAACCTGTTTTAGCAAATGCTTTGGACGAAATTCATATTTCTCAGGATCCTTCAGACTAAGTGATTTTCTTTGGGGACCCACCAACTGTAGGAGAAAGTAATTGAGCATGCTTGCCACTCTTTCAACCTTGAGAAAGTGAAAAAATAAGATTAAACCCATAAGGAGTAAAAATATTTCAAAAGAAAGTCATTGTTCAGCCACAAACTACTTTATGAGATGGGATGACAAGATGGATAACATGTCATGAGAGGAAAGAGAGAAAAATATACCATCTCAGGAAGTAGGAATGGAGCAGTAATCTGCTCTGAAGTAAATGCAAGCATACTAACATCTTCGTTTGCCAACTTCATATCTATCCGAATAATCTACAAAATTATCCAGCATTAAATGTTTATTAAAAGAATTTACAAACAAGTGTAGAATGTAGATACATAATTATATATACTTAAACAAAAAGTGAACAAACATTTTCTTGAGAGTGGAATAACCGAGTCCTCTCCTGTCTCTCTTGAGCTGGCCGTCGCTCCCATTCAACTATGTTTGACATCTCAGCCTCCAATTCTTTTAGCTCGAGAATTTTATTCAGACTTTCGTCAAGAAGATAAATACTATCATTAATCAGGAAATTTAAGAAATTCAGGTAGACTCCCTTTTCCTCCTCTTTGGCAATCTGGATAAAAAAAATAAATTCAGAAACAAAAATTAGATACACTTAGTGAGATAAGAGAAATTCAAATATCTTTTATACATTACCTGTCTCCATGCATTACGATGACTAGGCACTTGCCACAGGTATTCAAGGAGTTCGGCAATATTATGGCGGATGTTAAACTTGTCATAGAACTGCAAGAACAAGTGACAATTAAGACAATTAGCTAGGTCTTGTATTCAACAACCCAAAAAGGCTAATGATTTCAAAGACTAGGAACTCATGGAATGCAATGTGTGTTTCAAATGTGTATAATAGGAAACCACAAATAGGGCATTTTATTATGAGCTATGTAAATAATTGGTGAAACAGTTTGAAATAAAATTCATAAGTTCCTCTGACATTGCTTATAAATTACATGCATAGGATTACAATAAAACATTTATTTATCCGTCTTAATTTATCATCCAGTAAACAGAACCACTAAGATGGACCCTCTTGTTAATGCTAGAGCTTGAGTTTCAAGACAATCGAGAAGAAATGTGATTTCCAAACAATTCAACTATATTCTTCATATTAAACTAGAAATTGACAGCATGAGAGGAAAAAGGCTGGTCATGCCACCAACAGTCTTGAAATGGAGACTAACCTGTGTGTGAGAACCAGTGAACTCAATGTCAACATAAAGTTTCAGAAGATTCCTCACAAGATACTCAAGAGAGAGTTCATGCCCTTCAAATAGTGTGGCTGTAGCAGTTGAGCCACTGCAAAGAGAGAATAGGGCAGGGGGAACACATATACTCAATTATATAGCTTGAAGACTTCAAACAAAATTTTGCAATATAATAAGAAAATTTTCCAATTTTATGCAGAAGACACCAATTACCTCCTACGGGGCATCCAGCAATTCAAGACTTCAACCATCTTGGCTCTTAGGTATGGGTTGTTGATATATTTAGGGCTGCCCATGAACATAATTATGAAGTTCATAAACTCGTCCTGCAGAACAATGTAAATGAAGTATATTGCATAAGAAGAATTTGGGAGAGAGATATCATCAAAGAAATAACTCTTTTGAGGTGAAGTCTACCAGCACAACTCCATCTAAAGCCTTTGGAATACGGGAAGCAAAGATTAGAAGTTCCATGGCATCTTCCACAAAATGTTCAGGCATGGTAGCAAATTCCATTGGGCAAGTTGGTGGTAGAGGCATCTTAAATCCACCCACCAAGCCAACCAACCAAACAATCATCAACCGGTAGAAGGCAAGCGCATTCTGAATAAGTGTGTTATCCTAAGGAAAATAACATGAAGCCAATAATTCAAAATGAGAACAATGAAAATGTGCAACTTAAGCTAGAAGTCGAAAGCAACAACACCTAGTCTACAACATAAGGTTGATGAATCAGGTACCAAATTTCAGTGAACATTTGATGTAGAAGAACAAACTTATTTTGAGGTTGAATATATATGCTTATCCTTTTGACAGATCACACTAACGAATTTTGTCTTGAGTATGAAAGAAAGAAGCACAGACATTTCTACATCATAACTGTTATATTGTATCCATGTCAGATGTCAGGCACAACATGGACATTTCAAATACTTTGGTTGCACTTCACAAACTTTTTACTTTTGAACTTCTATACCAATACTGAGTGGAATACCACAATAATTAGATAAATTATAAATTGATATTATGTTTAGACACATTGCACTCAGCTCCCCTCAGATCACTTAAATGACATTCACCTCCTAGTTTTAATCTGAACACTAACCTCTCTTACTTCTTTTAACATAAGGTTTTTTGTATCACTTGAAGAAATAAGTAAGGTCAGTGTTTAGTTTAAGGGGTGTGAGTGTCACTTGACACTAACCTCCCTTACATCTTTTGACATAAAGGTTGTTTGTGTCACTTGAAGAAATAAGCAATGGAGGTTAGTGTCTAGTTTAAAATTAGAGAGGGGTGGAAATAAACTAGGGAGGTTAGTGTTAAGTTTAAGATATTAGAAGGGGAGTGAGTGTCACTGGACAATTGACACTAACCTCCCTTACTTCTTTTAACATAAAGGTTGTTTGTGTCACTTGAAGAAATAAGTAAGGGAGGTTAGTGTTTAGTTTAAAATTAGAGAGGGGTGTCAACGTCACTTGAAGAAAAAAAAATGGGAGGTAAGTGTTTAATTTAAAACTGGAGGAGGTGTGAGTGTCATTCAAAGAGATCTCGGGGGAGGTGAGTGCAATTTCCCCTCGTGTCTATAGTGACCCATGCTTAAAACTATAGGAGTTGTGAGTGACATTCAAAGAGATCTCAGGGGAGGTGAGTGCAATATCCCCTCTGTTGATAATGATTCATGCTTATTTATAAAAACATGAATTTCTAGTGATTTATGATTTTTGTTTTTATTTTATATTAATTTTATATGTTGCATTTATACCTATGTCATGATTTATAACTTTCAAATTTTTCACATCCCTTTGTACATGTCATATTGTATCCGCATCCCCTGTCATAACTGTGCCTCCCAGCTAAGAAATAAAAAAGCACCTTTAGGCTCTCTATCAGCACCCAAATTTAACCAAAGAAAAAAAAAAGGGACACTATGGTAAGCAATAGTACAAAGACAACCCCATTTGTAACAAGGAGAAAACACATAATATAACGCCGCACACATCATTTATATTATAGCATAGGTCTACTTGCATCCGGTAGTACAAGGGTACAGACTAGAATCCAACAATCAGTAGAACACTATACACTTACCCTCAAAGAAAGCATATAAATCATGTGTTGTTATAATATAGCTAATTTGAGAACAAGAAACTTACTTTCATACATCTGCATGTGATAACATAGATAACAACAAACTTAAGAGCAGGGGAAAAAGGACCTACCCTCAATATCTGAGCTTCATAACATAGTTTTTCCTGTGAGTACAATTCCATTTCTTTTTCAAGTCGATTTATATCCAATTCTGCCTGAGGAGTGGGTGTCCGCTCCTGCATGGCTTTGAGTGTGGAGAGAGCATCTTCACACCTTGAAATATCCTGTATATAATATGGTTCCAACGTTTATATTTTATGTAATAACAATAACAGTTACCTCCATAAAATAATAATACTAAAAACTTAAAAGTGTTTGAACTCAAACATACATGTGATTACCTGAACTAAGTGTTTGAAGTCAGAAAATGCTTTTAAAAGGCCTAAGTTGAGCACTCTTGCAGTCATAAAGAAGCATTCGCAAATAAATGAATACTTTGTCTTTTCACCACGTGCAGAATTTTCATTTGAGAGCTCACCAGCATTACTACTACCAGAACTACTGGCCTCTTGGGACTGTTGCAGGCGTTTCTGGTCATCATTATATTGATTGGTTGCCCCGGTCTTAGTTGGGTTTTTACTATTAAGCCATTCAGTAACTTCATCCGATGATGCATGAAGAGCAGTCAACCCACTAAAACAGAATCATGATTAAGAGTTACCTAAAGGGAGATACATGAAACTTCCATGAAAATTTTGATATCTGTAACACAAAGCCCTCACCTTAGCTTCAAGCGGTTAGAGTAGTGCACATATTTTGCATCAATTTTATCCCTTTTTGTTAAATTTGCATCTAAAAATGGCTCACATAGTCGAAGCATGACAGCACTGAGAGTTACAAACGTGCCTGAACTTGCACAAGTAATAGGGTCAACCTGATTTTAAGACAAATAAATAGATGTCACACATATACTCATAAGACATGACAAATAAAAGGTACAAGTTAAAAAATTAAACTTCAGCATGAATATCCACTAATAAAATGCAGATAAGAAGGAAGTTTACCTGTATATGAGCCCTGGATGCATTTATATTGATTACCTCAGCAAGATACTCAAGTACTTTTTCACGAGTATCCGTACTTTTAAGGAGGATAAGGAGTACTTCAGATAGGCCATCATATAAGTTGTTCATCACAGTTTTGATTGTAGAAAATGAAGATAACAAATCAGCCGGTCGCCTATTTGATGCATCAGAAAAACACTGCTGTCTGGATTTTAGAGAGAAAAAAAATTAAGTTAAAAAGGAGCCTGATTAAATAATAAAAAATAAAATATCCCATCCAAATAAGTCTCAGAACTAGGGTTCACATGGTAAACATATAGACTTCAATAAGGAAAGAATAACCAAGAACTATACCAAGAATATAGGTCTGCAAACCAACAACAACTGAACCTTTCTCATCAAGTGAAGTTGGTAACATGAATCAAAGGATGTCATAATGTTCAGTCATAAATCATGTCTATAGAAAATTTCTTGATCTACTTCCTAGTTGTTTTACTTACCTATATTTTTTCGTAGTCTATCCCTTGTCCCTGACAATTGGACTACCCTCCATCTAATTTATCTCCTCACTTGGGGTTCTACAGATGTTCTCCACACATACCCAAACCACCTACGGCAAGAAAATACTATCTTTTCTACAATAAGTGCTACCCTAACTTTTGTCCAATGCACTCGTTCCTAATCATATCTTGTCTAGCAAGTTCACTTATCTAACATAACATTACCATTTTTACTACATTGAACTTATTCTTATGTTGCCTTTCTACTACCCAACATTCAATTCCATACAACATTGCAAGTCTTGATGTGGTAAAATTCTTTATGCTTGAGTGTATGCCTTTATTACAAATAACACCTGATGCACCCCTCCATTTTACCAATCCCACTGAAATCTCCTATGGTTTAGATATCCCTTTATTTCTCCATCATCCTAAATAATGAACCATAGACACTAAAAGCATGTGACCTGTGGAGTCAAGGTAAGTAAGTTTAACATATATGGTATGGCCCATGGTGGTCGTGTCTCTAGCCAAATTTACATTTCACATAGTCTGTCTTCTACTTATCCAAAATCCATTACCTTCCGAAACTTATGTCCACATCTCTAACCTCCCATTTATCTCCGTAATTGATCCTCCAACCAAAACTACATTGTCTATAGTCAAAAGGCATGTGTCATGGTAATGACTCTTGGATTTTGTAACTAAGGATGTTCAACACTTTGACCTTAAAACATTTGTTTCTTTCCTATGAGCCCAAAGAATAGAACCAATAAGCATAAACTCTAATCAAATTTTATAACTATTCCAGTGTACTCTAACCAAGTTTACAAAAATGAAATCAACCAATCACATGCAACACTATCTCCTCTCTTTGGTCCCTGTCCAATGCGCACAGTCAGCAGAAAGCAAGACTCCTAAAAAATAAAACAACACTTCAATTCCAAACAAAGTGTGTGTTTGATTTCACATTACAGCTTAATTCTAGAGAAATTTCGAAGTGTTCAATTACCTCATTAGAGTTTCAAATTGATTGAATTAAAGCAATTTTGAGCAACTTCTCGTTGGATCAAAAATTTCACAAGAGATTTTACTACAAACTCAGATTTAAGTGCACAAATATAAATAACAAAACTTTAAACTCTATCAAAACCAAAATCAATGACATTCTTAATCAATTTTGCCAATCGAAACGCTGAACGCCAAAAGGCTCACCCAACATCAGGTTGGCCTTTGAAAAATGCTTGATCAGGGAGAGCACTGATATGAAAAAAGGGACCCAAAATGCTGGTCATCTCAATAGCCCGGCCATTCATATAAACACCTTTGGGAATCCACCACTCATGATTCACAAGCGATTTCGCACCAATTGGAAACCTAACCAAATACAACAAAGCCCTCAAAGAGTCCTGAAAATTCCCCAAAGCAGACACCTTCATCACACTCCCTCTCAACTCCTCATACAAACCCTTCAAAATCTTGTCCAAGCTCTCAAAATCCGGGTCCCGGAAAAACTCCTCCAAAAACCCCGGGGGACTCTTCGCCCCTCCACCACCGCCACCTCCGAACACGCCGCCACCGCCAACCTCCGAGAAAATAAGCGGCAAAAGCGGCGAATTTGAATTCCCGGCGGAATTCTGGCCGGAAAACAGCTCCGGATTCGCCAAATGAATCCGACAGTAATTGACACAGAGTTTCTTGGATTGTTTCACCACCGCCTCCATCTCCGACCTCAAATCCTTGTCCTTCATGTTAACGATTTTCTTCGCCTCGTCGTGTGCGCGGTGGTAGCAACCAACGAGGTAGTGAAACGGAGACTCATCACCGGCGCCGGAAAACTCCCCGGAGAGACGGTCGATTAAGATCCGCTCCATGGTGTCACGGGAGAGACGGAGGTCTTTGCCTTCGCTGAGAATTTCAGCGGCGGTTTGCTCTAAGTAGACGATTCTCGAATCGGCGGTGGATTCGGTGATGGAAACGAGGAAGATTTTGCGGATGATGATGTCTTCAACTTCTTGAGGAGTGCGTTGGGGTTTTGTGGTGGTTGACGCCATGATCGAATAGGAATTGGGATTTTCTTAGGGTTTTAATTTTCCCGAGAAAGAAAGGGAAAATTATTGGGGGAAAGGGTATTGTGGTGTTGTGAGGGTGGAAAAGAGAAGGCTTTGGGTTTGGAGTGGAAGAAGGTTTCTTGTGTAACTCTCACTGACACTTTGATTGATTGGGAATGGAGGAATACTACAATGGAAAGTAACTAAACGACGTAGTTTTCACAATTTTTTATGGTAAAGTTGCCTGTTATATTTTCGTATTTTAAACTTTATTTTTTTATTTCTATGTTATTTTTAGTATAAAATTTTTAAATTAATTTAATTTTATGTTTCTTTTTTCTTACAACTCATGTTAATTATTTGTAATTTTAACTAAAATTATTAAATCTATTTTAAATTGAAACATACACACATTATCACCCTCCTTAATTAATTTCTCTTTTTTCATATTTTTATATACATCTATTATATCTTTAGATAAATAATTTTAGTATCATAGAGGTGAAAAACATAAACATGCCTGCACATATTTGTTTGTCTACTTATATATTATATAAATTTAAAAATTCAGAATATATATAAATAAGTTAACTAATAGACAATAATAATTCCATATAAATAACATAATGAGGTTATCACATCTAATAAATAATGCTAATTCAGAATAGATTTTCAACTATTAATAGAGAATTAAAATTTAAATAAAATAATTTAAAATTAAAGGAGAAGTAGTAATATTTTTAAATTTGCAAGTAGTAGAAGCTTTTGCTTAATAATTTTTTTATTAACAAATAATTGAATTTTAATCTTGTTTTATCTTCATTATAGGAATTTTGTAATGTTTCTTTTGCAGGTGTGAAGTTTTATCTGGTTGATTGCACCTTAAAAGTTGATTCTTTCACAGCAATAGATGGTACCTTCTGTTTTGTGTTAAGTTACAACTGCGACCACAATAACATTCACATTCAGTCTCAAGTTATTGTTCAATTTCAAAAGGTTTTGACATGAGTGAAGCAAAGTAGCACTTTTCTTGAGTTAATTCTCCATTTCCAAAGCATCAATTAGCTGTCTAATAGTCTCAATTAGTCTTTCTATGAGACACGTTAGGAACATACTTTGGTGGGCTAGAATTTACTAGAAACTCTAAAATCAGAAGAGAAAATTTTTAAATAACAAATGTGACCTACAAAATGTGATTTTTAATGAATTTTAATTAATTATAAAGAATATGTTCAAAAGAATATGTTATACACTGTATTGGTAGCATTTCATGTTTTCATATTTACAACTTTATTTCGTAGTCAACTAAGTACACAGTTAACTAGCCAACTCACTCACAAAATATATGCATATTTCTGTTGTCAGCTTGTATACGTATTGCAGTTGCTTACCAAATATTTTTCTTCTATCTATAATCTCCACAGATGCAATATAATCAGTCACCGTGAAATCTACCTGAATAAATGTCAAAGTTTGTTTAAGATGATCCAGCTTGTGATCAAGCCAAATGTTAATATAACTGCTTATTCTTGCAAAATGTACAAAAATAAAACAAAAGATTCTGTCATTACTTTATCATAGCTTCTGCATTTTGATCAGTCAAGAAATGGAGCCTTTTGAGATGACATCAAAAGATATTCCATTTCGTTGAAGTCTTTCTTGGAGATCAGTTGGACCAAATACAATCCCTGGAGGGTAAACTCCTCCCTTTGGAAGATTCTTCCTTTGGCTGTGAAGAATGAGAGCACACTGAACCAAGATTATTGGTGTGGTAACATAACCCATTTCGGGTCCCGTTACTCTTGTTATAATTTCCATGTCAGGTTTTGTGTTTCCTTCTGCAGCAAGACTCTCATGGCTGAAACCATGTCCAACAAACCACATCTTGAATGATGCACTTGCAATTTCCTCTTCAGAAGGACCATTCTTACTGAACGCACCGAGAGTAAATATGGAAGGATATTTCAAAAGAATCCATCTTCCAAAAGAGATTCTTCCTAAAACACCAATTATTATTCCAATCAAAATATATCCAAACATTTGCAACAGAGATTTTGAGGCTACTTTCACACCAAAATGAGCTGGCTTCACAGATGTCCAGAAGGATTTCCTTTTTTCAACAACCTCAGCACTCTCATCCACCCCAGGAAGACCATAGGGGGATTCAGTTAGAATTGAAAGAGTTCTTCCAACAAGAGTTGCATCTGCTGAAGGTAGTGTTACTCCCCATAGGCCAAGTTTCTTCTGATGTTCTATTATTCCCCCTTTAGGTGGGGGGCCAGGAATCTGCAACCATGCATGAATGAATAATAGAAGTTGGCAACATGACATACAATATGGAAAATATTATAACTGAGAGAGGGGAAAAAGAAAACAAAGCTGATGTAAACCAAGTGTGAGGACTTTCTACTCTAGGTTTTTCATTCTATGTCAAAAACAATAGAATGTCAATAAACAATATTACATTAAGTTAATCTCATTTCAGATGATATATCCAATGGAAATTAGAAAGAATGAAGTCAACATACTTTAACATTCAAAATCACCTACAAGCAACTCAATGAATCCCGGTTGAAGAGATTGTAATCACTGAGGAATGAGGATTTTATTTCGTGTATGCCATTGTGATTTGAGTTGTATGAACTCCATTGGTATAGTATGTTGAGTTCTATGAGGTTTAGAAATTATAAAGTAAATTACTTATAAAACAATAACAAATGTCAATTATATGACAATTCATGATTAGATAACTTCAAATTCATGGACATTACTCAAAACACATCTTAGGAAGGAAATAAAGGTGGGTCCACCTTTTTACACTCTATTTTAGTTTAAATATTTCCTCTTCTTCCTTTCTCATTCCATTCTCTTCTACCCAACCACATGGACCATTAGTTTCTACTTTCTATTCCACCTCATCTTATTTCTCTTCCTTTTATCATTTCCCTTGTAACATTTATCATTTTCTTTCTTTGCCTTTTGCCTATCTCTCTTCTTTCTACCACAACCAATCCCAAAATGAGTAGACATTTAACACTATTATACATTTATTTCATTGAATTTAATAGGCATACACTGTCATAGTGCAACACTTTACATTGTTAGCCAATAACTTGCTGTAACCTTTCATACAAATTCAAATTCAAGATTAGACTACAATAAATACACGACAATTCACAATAGTATGACAATGCATGTGTTCTATTTAAAATTTCAAAAACTAAAACTAATTTAATATACAGTAAATCATCATTTTAATCCTTCAAAGTGTTAGAGTAACACAATTTAGTCTTCAAAAATGAAAAATAACAAAATATAGTTATTACTTCATTCCTAAGATATCTATTATCATTTTGATCCTTAGTTTAACCATCGAGAAATGTTTGATAGACAACTCCAATACGCAAACAACCAGACAATTACCTAATAAATGTGAAGAAAAAGAAGAAACAGAAAAAATTAACAAAAGAAATACTTGTATACTCGTATATGTTTAGCTACTTAATCAAAATGAGAGCCAGCCATTAAGTTACACTAAAGTTGGTTAAATTCAACTATCAAAACTCAAGAACCAACATTTTTCTATGTATGAGATACTAAAATCACTTTCAATATATTTCTACTCAAAAACATAACAGACAAGAATCCTAACACATCTTTCAAAAAAAAAAAAAGCCTGAACACATGAAATTAAACTAAATTCAAGTGAAGTGAACTCCCTTATCAAGTGTGTGTAATCATAGTATCATATTCATATATCGAACCTTTGGCTTCACTCTGTTAACTCTGAACCGTTGGATCTCTGTCAAATCCTTCACCGCCATAACCGCAGACTCAAAAGTTCCAAAGTTCCCCACAATCCTCTTCTCCGACTCCGCACCCAAAAACGCCTCCACCCTATTGGGCCGGGCCGGGCCGGCCCACTCCCTCGAATGAAACAAAAACCCCATCTCCGCCGGCACGGAGTCGAACCCACACGCCGACACAACCAAAGAACCCATTTTTACAGCCTCCGCGTGGTGCCCACGTGCCACGCGCTCCATGAACTCCGTCTCGCCGGTGATATCAAGGTAGTCGCACCCGGCGGCGACGCACGCGGCCACGACGGGCTCGCCGTGGCGGCGGAAGGGGCCGACGCAGTTGAGAAGGAGGCGGGTTTGGTGGCAGAGGGAGCTGAGGGAGGCGGCGTCGGAGGTGTCGGTGGCGATGATGGGGATTTGCGGCGGTGAGGGAGTTGTGGTGTTGGGCCGGGCGGTGGCCCATTTGAGGGTTTGGGCCAACTTTGATGGGTCGCGGCCCGCTATGGCGAGGGAGGTGAAATTATTGGTGTTGAGAAATTTGAGAGCTTCTCTGAGAACGTGTTTGCCTGTGAAACCTGAAGCTCCTAGAATTACGATGTCGAATTTCGGATTTGTTGATGAAACTGCCATGTCTTTTTTCTTCTTACTTCACACAACTGTAGTGTGATTCTTCTTCTTCAGGTGATAGATAACTGTGATGTTATCCAACGTTAGAGTAATTGAAGTAACAAAAGAATGAATCATATTATATTTACCACAATGCCATTACAATTTTTCATTTGAACATTTTTTTATATTTTAATATTATTTTTGAAACATGAGTTAAAAAATCATACAAAATTTATTTATGAGGTGAAAGTTTGTCCTAACTTACAAACACTTGATTATATGAGTAGGGATGTGACATGTTAAATTCATTATCTTACATTAAGGATTAGATTATTTTAAGTGAAATTTGTAAAATTTGACATTTGAGAGTTATTTAGTTTGTGGGTGACATAATAGACTCAATAAAAATAAATAATTCTTGAAATATTATATATAACATTGTATTAAATTATTTAAGAGAACGGTAAGATAATAAAGAAAATAGTAAATTAGAGCATAGGATGGAAAACAAATTTTATGAAAACAAAGTAATGGAAGAATATCATTTTTTTTCTTTACTAAATTTCCAAAAGACTTTAAAGAGAAAGAACTTTAATCAAATTTTCAAGAGGTTGAACAAGATGTGGGGAGTTTATATCACTAATCAGAAATGCAAATAAGGCAATAGATATGACTTGTGAGGTTTATTGATGTTGGGAATGAACACTAGTTAGAAAAAACAATTTGATCAAATATGCTTCAAGAATGTAAAAAAAAAATAAAAAATAAAAAAAATTCAATATTCCCAAATAAGAGACAGTGTGGAGACAAAATGAAATCAAACACATTTTAACAAAACATATGCTAAAGTAAAGGGATCACAAAACACAAACGAGATTGATAGAGGAAAACAAAAAATAGATTATGGATTACAAGCTCCATGGATACAAAGTCATAAAATCAAAGTTGGAGATAGTAAAACATGTACAAAGGAACGGGGAAAGAAAAAAAATGTTTGTGAAGTGGAAGAGGAGCAAAAATGGTGGGGAAAAGAAATAAGGGTGGAAGAAAAAAATAAGGAATGACTTCAACGTTTTGGATAACCTAGTTAAGAAACTTAGAAATGTTTGATAGACTAAAAGAAATGTGATACTTCAACAAGGTGGAAGAGTGGGTCTAATGTACATTGGAGGTGACATAGTGCTTATTATAAGGATAAGAAAAGATGTATTGAAATAGAAAATGATGAATTATCCATAATATTTCATTTAATCCAAAAGTAGGAAACAAATATAATGTCTAGGAATAAACTAATATGGTTAAAATCATTAGAGTGTCACTTTATGTGTGGAGAGAAGAGTGTTAAAGTGTGAAGATTAATGAGGTGTTTCACAAGAGAATCATAGAAAAGATACAAAATAACTCTCTAAGATGTAGATGTTGGAGGTAGAAGGAAAAATAAGATGGAGAAGAAGAAGAATTAGATAATAGTATTTTTGGCATGGAAATCAATTCATATGAGAATGACAAAGGAGGTAGTGACTTAGAGATGAGAGAGGAAGAAATGGAAAGAAAGATATTGTCATTGGATAAAGGGGTGGTTAGAGAAGGTCTTAACATGGTGGTAAATTCAAAACTCACAGTTGCGTTATGGTTTTCACGGTTACAATTGTTGCGGTGTGAAATATGTAAAGCGTGATACTGTTGCGACTGATATATTGTATCTCGTTTAGCTCTGAAACCGATATGTTGCGGCCGATATTCGTGTTTCAGAGAGATATTTAGAACCTTGGATAAGACTAACAGTCAAAAGTAAGAGTTGATGGACAAGCATGGAACATGGTAGACATAAAGTTAGGCGGAAAGAAGTACATGAACATAACAAAAAAAGATGCATATTCAATGTCAAAAGACATATAAAAAAGGGGATTAAGTAGTTATTGAAAAAAGTATAAGTAAAAAAGTGGAGCAATAGAAATTAGCTACGTGGTGGAAACACAAATTAGGGGCTCAAATGAATAGAAATAATATCACATGTAAATATATTGTTGGAAACTTCAATTGTGGAAAAAAAAAAACAAAAAAAAAAACTTTGAACGGATTAGGGTTGGAGGAGAAGAAGATTGATGGGCAAGAGGAAGGGAGGAATTTAACAATTTTATCTTGAACATAGGGATTGGATGATTTGCCTATGGTTGGGAGAAAGATCACTTAGCTTAAACCAAATGGTAAAGCAAAAGATTGATAAAGAATAATAATGTTTCGAATGTTAGTTCATGGATAAAAAAGATGATAACGTGGATTTGGGACCTAAACCATTTAAGGTCTTAGATTATTGGTTCATGGATAAAAGATTTTGTGAGTATGTATAAGAATTTGGGAGAAAAATAAGTTTGGGAGGGTTTGAAATTTGAAAGGTGGGGTGCTTTTATTATTAAAAAGAAGTTGAAAGCTTTGAATAAAGGTCTTAAAGCTATGAAAGAAAAGCACTCTGAATAAAAAAAAGAATGTGTGAAAGATAAATAAGGAACTACAAGAAGAGTTTTGGAATGTTGTTACATGCAGTAAATCTTTAGTTAGATGAAAGGCAAGGGCAAAGATTCCAAGTATTTTCATGCATCAATTAATTGGAAAAGAAAGAAAAGTTCTCATTGGCTTGGAGGTTGAGGGAGAAGGAGCAAAAATATCTAAGAAGAGTGAAAAAAAAAAATTGGAAAGGATTTTAAAAACAAATTAAAGCTAAATGTAACTTCTAGTCTTTAAGTTTAGATATTTTTTTATTTGGTCTTGTAAGTTTAAAATGTTTTATTTTGATAAAATATATTATTTTAAACTTTTAAGTATTTTTTTATTAAAAAAAAGTTAATTTTACGTAAATATAAATATGATTTAAATGTTAAAATCATTAATTTAAAATTATAATGACTTTTAGTCACGTAAATATTCAAAAATGAAAAAATAGTACCGTGACCATAATGTTTCAAGTACAAAATAATTTTAAAAAGTTATTTTTGTTTTAAATTGACTATTTTAAAATTAAATTAATAACGATATTGACACGAAATTAACTTTTCAGCTGATGAAAAGATATATTTTAAAAATATAAAAAAATAGATATAGAATATTTTAAACTTAAAAGGTCAAAATAAAAAATGTATAATCTTAAAGGATCATTAATTTAAAATTATGATAATTTTTAATCACTCTAATATAAATATTTAAAAATGAGAAAATAGTGTAGTGACCATAAAATCTTAAGCACATTAAACTCGCTTGTCATCTTTTAAGTACACAATGGTTTCTAAAAGCTATTTTTGTTTCAAATTAACTATTTTAAAATTAAATTAACAAGCGATATTGATTCGAAATTAACTTTTTCAACAGAAAAATATTTAAGTGATGAAAAAATTCATTTTAAAAATATAAAAGATAGATATAGAACATTTTAACCTTAAAAGGTCAAAATAAAAAAGTGTATAATCTTAAAGAATTATTAATTTAAAATTATAGTGACTTTTAACCATTCTGACGTAAATGTATAAAATGAGAAAATAGTATAATAACCATAAAATCGTAAACACATGAAACTCTCTTACTATCTTTCAAGAACACAATAGTTTCTAAAAGTTATTTTTATTTTAAATTAATTATTTTAAAATTAAATTAATAATGATATTGACACAAAATTAACTTTTTCAGCAGCAAAATATTTAAAAAATGAAAAGATACATTTTAAAAATATAAAAGATAAATATAGATATTTTAAACTTAAAAGGTTAAAATAAAAAAGTGTACAATCTTAAGAGATCTTTAATTTAAAATTATGATGACTTTTAATCACTCCGATGTAAATATTTAAAAATAAGAAAATAGCACAGTGACCATAAAATCATAAATACATGGAAACCTTATATTTCAAATACACAATTGTCTCTAAAAGCTACTTTTATTTTCAATCAACTATTTTAAAATTAAATAATGTTTTATACGAAATTAACTTGTTCAGCAGAAAAATATTTAAAGGATGAAAAGATACATCTTAAAAATATAAAAGATAAATATAGAACATTTTAAACTTAAAAAATAAAAATAAAAAATTATATAACCTCAAAGAATCAAAATTGATATTCAATAAATGTGCTACAAATATATATCAATTGTTCAATGAAAAGAGTTGTATCTTTGTTATAATTTCTGACATAGTACATGATTTGCTAAAACTAATGTACTTTACAGACAAATATTTTTATTTAACATTTAATTTGAAAAAATTAAGGAAATTACACAACACAAAATCTCACTTTTTCCTGTTAGTCGACAAATCACAAAAAAATTGTATAACATATAAAGCTTAAAATATACATGTAATCTTACTTATATCTTAATTTTAAATTATTTTATTTAAATTTTAACTATCTAAAACATTATCATCTGATTAACTATAATATTTTATCAAATTATTTATGTTTAATTATTATTATCAATTAACTTAATTATTTGTATATATTCTAAATTTTAAATTCAAATAATATAAAATAATATTATAAATTACATAAAAATAATTACTATTAAATATGATGTTTGAATAAATTTTATATTATCTATTAATTAACAACGACTACAATAAAAAAAATTATCTTACATTTTAATTATTTATATTATATTATCCTCTTTATTTTATGTAATATTATAAATTTTAACAAATCAAATCAATCACTTCATTTATATTTAAAAATTTTAACAATGCAATGAACTTTGTTGTTATTATTCTCTCCTTTCCTCTTTAATTATCTTTAAAAGTTATTTTACACAACAAATAATTATAAAGAATTCTCTTCTTTTCCACAAAATGATTTTAATGTTTCTTTTAATGTTTTTTTTAAGTGATTAATATTAATTTGAATTTCAAAACTAAAAAATATAATTAACAAATAAGTGATTTATTTGATAAATAAAAAATAAATGAAAATATATTTTTTTAAATAAAGAACTTGACAACTAAAAAGTTACAAAAAAACTAATAAATAAATATTCCTCCACGAGGATTCAGTGAGATTATTTTACAATTATAATATGTGCCCACATTTCCCACGAGGGTCATTCAAAATAATTTCATCTAACATAAAAAATAGAATATAAGTATATTATTTTAATTCACAGAAAAAATAAATTGATATTTTATTATTTATTTTAATTTATTTTATAAATCAACATTTATAATTTAAGCATATTATAAATCAATTATAAATCAACATTTATACGTTAATTATTATATTAAAATTAAATAATCAGTTATATTTTTATCAATTTTCTAATTTTATTTCAAATATTATTTTTATAAATTAATCTTATTTATTTATTAATATACATAATAAGTTATAAAATAAGATTAAATAGAAAAATATATGAAATAAATTTTAAAACATAAACTTATAAATAATTGGGTGCTTACGCGTAATATCCTATGACATTTAAATTAGAGTTTTTAAGGTATAAATATTTATAAAAAGATTAAAGTAAATAATAAAATATTAATAAAGTTATTTTTCTTGTATTTTTTCTTTTTTTTCATATAAAAATAATTATGTAATTCAAATAATAAAACAATTACTTACTTGTTTTAGAAATATTTATTGAAAAGTTAAATAGAAATTTTTTAAAATACATAAATTTATGTTTTTTAACGTATGTTTTATTTTTATCTATTATTTACATATATATATATATATATATATATATATATATATATATATATATATATTATAACTAACTAAAGTATGAAATATCTTGATTCGTGTACGCAGAAATATTATCCACACATTGCGTGTGACAATATTATAAAGATATAATATAATCTAAAGATTGAAATAGCTATAAATATTTTTTAATGATTAAAATAATAAATATATTATATTTTATACATTATTTTATTATTTTTTAATTTTCAAAACTTAAATTACCTGACTGACGTATTTTCACGTCATAAAATAATAATTCATTTGACAAATATTACGTATGATTGATATTTCTTTCGTATAATATTAAAAAAAATTTGGATAAATTTTAAATATAATAAATGAATCAAAATAGTACCACAGATGTCTATTAAAAATGTAATTAAAAAAAATTGTTTCGAGACAACCTACTTAAAAATCCTCCATAATAGTTAAAATTATTAAAAATTATATAAAAAAAAATTATATAAATATTATTGCAACTTCTTAATATATTCATTATCTCACTTCGTTATCATTATTAATTGAAAAAATAAATAAAATGAATAAAGAAAAGTTATGGTATTGAAAATAAAATTTACAAAAATTAAATTTAATATTTTTAATATTAATTATGGATTTTCTTGAAACAAAATAATTAATATTTCATTATTTTTTTAGAGTGACATGTAACGTGAAATATATTGTTTTTCTAAGAGCTTGTATAATTTGAATCGAAGGCAATAATAAATTGCCTCTTTTTATATCCATTCAAAAAAATTGATTCTTTTTAGTTCAATATTTCTGCGAATAAAATTATCCATCATATGTTTTTGATAAAACAGACAATATAAAGAGGAGAGAATATTGTGATTTGAGACATTTTTATCACACTTAAAAAGATGTAGAAGAATCAAATCTATGTATCAATAGAGATTTGATTGATTTTTTTTATTTGAAAGTTCGCTCCAACTAGGTAGAAACTTTATTCAACCTCAGCATAAAAAGTTAGACTAAAGTTAGTTAATATTTAAAGTGATTCACATTTTATTTTATACACATAAGTCAGTTAATATTTAAAGTGATTTACATTTTTTTTGTCATATTTTATATGTATATATATTTTTCTTTTATCACATTTTATACATATACATATTTCTCTTTCATCACATTTTATAATTAGTTATCTACGTATTTCACATTAAATATTTATCTTTTTTATTATTTCTTCTAAATTAAAAATTTTGATTATATTATTTAAATATTAAGTGTGATTTAAATTTTATACATGTACGTATAAAATGTGAATCACTTTATTTATACATATAAAATGTATAAAAGAGAAATACATAGACATCTTTTTATTTGAATATCTTTTAATGCAGAAGAATCACTTTTTTAGTTATAAATCTCATGTTAGGAATAAACTTTCTCCACTGATGTTAACAGACTTCATTAAATACCGAAAACATTGAGCATACCTTCATCAAAATGGAAAGAAGAATTTGAAATTGTTGGACTCAGCTACTTCAACATCTCCTTTTATATAAGTTTCAAAATTTAAAGTTGGCAAAAATCTTCATTTCAAATAACATAAGATTGTGGTTATATATTTTGTTCAACTCTTCTTCACTTCTTGCTTTAGACTGTTCTTTATTTTAAATTTCTCTTCTTATAGGTTGAATTGACAACTTAGGTAACCTTTTTAAAAATCCACCTTCATGGTAATAAATTTGAAGAAACTCAGATCAAACAGGATTGGTTTAACTTAAGAAAACTAAGTCCAAAAAATATATAAAGTGTTTAACTTGAAAAAGTTATATAATAATACTTGGGTAGTCAATAATCAAATAATACTTTCTTTTATTCACTTAGTAATAATAAAATCTTAATTTTTACTAACGTAATTTTTTTTAAGACGAATCCTTGGAAATCAATTCAACTTTCCTTATTTATATCATCAAGTCATATTGATCAACTGACAATGAGAAACTTATTTATTCATATTTCTTACTGTCACAGTTAAGGAATAAATAAAACGTGCAAAATTTATGTCTATCTACTTATCCAATTTTGTGGTCCTTTCACTCGAACCAAAAAAATATCTCCCACTTGATAGACGCAAATGTAGTAATAAATAAGTCCATTATGTGCATGTTTTTGCATTGCATAGAATCATGGCTTGTTACTCAATTCAGCTTGTGGTCACACTCTCTTTAATGCTTTTCCTCCCAAACACCAATGGGTGGGGAGAGGAGGGGCATACCATTGTCTGCAAGATTGCTCAGGTTCCTGTCTTTCCTTTTAACTTTCAATTTGGTGTGTACATGTTTTCAATGTGCTGAATAAGGTCACAGTATACATCAAAATTCAAGTTAATAATTAATTTGCTTAGGCTAAAATTTAAACTTATGAAATAACTGAGGTCAAATTTAAAGTATATAGTTTCATCAATTAAGATTTGTTAGATAAAAAAAATGTTTTCAAGTACTGATATGACTGAGTTTCTTTCTGAATAGGCTCGCCTCAGTGATACAGCTGCAGAAGCTGTGAAGAAACTGTTACCAAAATCTGCAGAAAATGATTTGTCGAAAAAGTGTTCATGGGCAGATCATGTACACCATGTCTTTCCTTGGTCTTCTGCTCTGCACTATGCAGATACTCCTGAGCTTGTCTGTGGTTACAATAACAGCAGTAAGTTGTTCTCAACATAAGAGCTTATTCATATCAGTTGTTAAGAGTTTTTTGAAACTAATAAATAGTTTAAATTTAAATTAAATAATGGATCTACTAAAATTTAATGTAAGACTATTTGCTTGAGGTAAATTTTATGGAGGAATTTAGATAAAATTACACTAAGGTGTTTACATGTAAAAGAGATGGATTTTAATAATGACCTGAGACAAAATTAAAGTTTAGAGTAATTATCTGTAATGAGAGTAAAATTTATGCATTAATTGGACTAAAATTAAAGTTTAGAATGTTTTACTTTTGATAAAATGATGTGACATTAGTCTTTGTAATTTTTTATTTATTAAAATTAAGTGTTCTATCTTAATTAAAGAGAATGTAAAGAAAATGTATCGATGAAGTAAGTGTCGGAAATTCTTCATTGCCAAGGTCTGTTGTGTGTATATAAGTGAGAAATAATTCCCGACTTTCAAGTCGATTTTATAGGGATGAGTTAGACATTACCAGCAGCATTTCTAACAATAAAAACATTTAGGTAAAAAAAAGAAAAGACTAATGAAGTGAAAATTGATTAAAATACTTAAAGAAATAAAAAGTTCTCTTTTAAGATATGAGATAAAAGGGTGGAAAATGAAACAATTTTTATTATGTGTTTGTGGACTTTGACACTCACATGTTTTGTGAACATTCAGGGGATTGTTTTGACCAGAAACATGGAATTAAGGGGCGATGTGCTGTGGCTGCAATTAATAACTACACCACCCAACTACAAGAATATGGAAGTGACACTGAACCTAAATGTGAATACTTTCTCCAAACTAATAACTTCACCACTCTTTTTTGTGTTTGCCAACTAACTAACACTTGTCAAATCAGATAACCTCACACAAGCTCTCATGTTCCTCTCACATTTTGTGGGAGACATTCATCAGGTTTGTGTTTATGTACATGAACCAGAACTTCTTTATATGTGAATTTTCATTGTAACATCTTTCTGTACACTCTTAATCTGCAGCCTCTACATTGTGGATTTATCTCAGACCACGGAGGCAATGACATTAGTGTTCGCTGGTACACAAGGAAGCAAAAACTTCATCATGTAAGTCAGTTTTATTAGATCTCACAGTAAGGTGTATAATTGTTATGAATGGGAACTTTGAGAATTAGGAGAAAGAGAGAAAACTTGAAAGATAATGAGTTTTGAGAATGGGAAAGGTAATTAGGAACTGATGTGGGTCATTACACACATAAGTCTCCTCTTAAGAAATTATCCATTTCATGTCTAAATGTTGTACATCTTAACCATGGCTTATTAAATGGATATAAGTTGGGGACAACTCTCACCTTACAACTCAGTTTTAAATAATTGAGTAAAATTCATAATTCATATTTCTGAGACGATATTAAAGTTTATTTTAAGATTATTTGTTATTATTAAGCCTAGTGTGTCACTCATTATCGGGTCATTATTAGACCTGTTGTTTAGTCTCCATACTCAATATATCCAATTCTCAATAATAAGAGGAGGGTGTGTTGAAAATTCCACATTGTCTATAAATATGACTTATTACCTAGAAACATGACTTATAAGTTTATATAAGTTGGGGACAACTCTCTTCTTATAAACTAGTTTCGTAGAATTGAATTAAACTTATAATCTATATTTCTAATACTTAAGTTTTCGCGTTTTTATTTTTGGATTTTTACTTGAAACTCATGTCATCTTTGTGTTCTTCCAACGTGAGATTTGATTATATCCCACCAATAAGAATAGTTATATTAATATAATATGTTTAATTAACCTTATGCTAACTATTTGTGCATCTTAATTGACCTACAGATATGGGATTCCAGCATAATTGAGACAGAACTCGAAAGGTTTCATGATTCTGACATGGACGAGTTGATAGATGCAATTCAACAGAATATTACGGTATTGTACACAACAATTTTTTCTAGTCATCTGTCTAAGGATTTGGTTATGGAAGTTGGATGTTATCTTCAATTGTCTCTTCTTTCTTCTTTTTTTTCTGAACAAACAGAGAGTATGGGGTGATCAAGTAGAAGAATGGGAGAACTGTGTTGACAATGACTTTCCATGCCCCGCCACGTACGTTCCATTATTAACAAAACAATTTAGTAAATATTTACTTTTAACATCATATCTGGTAGATATTTTTATTTTGTTCATTTATAAAAAATAACATTGTAAGAAATTCTTAATTAATATTTTTTCATTCACTCTATTCCTTGTATACATATGTTTTATTCAACATTTTAATTTATTCTACATGTTAACATTTGATACAAAATAAAATGAAATTATAAAAAAAGAAAATAGATGAAACAAGAATAAAAAAAATAAACTAATTGCTCTTACGGCAGAGCCAAAGTAAACGTAGATGAATCGGCCATACTATTAAAAGTATTCAGGAGAAAATTCGGTCAAAAGATCTTTTGTTGTGAAGAGTTGGTCTTCACGTGGAAGAAAAATTGGCACGGTAACACTTAAGTTACTGATAGTGCGAGTTGAGAGAATTTGTGAGTGAATGAATGAAGGGATTAAACTAAAATTTCAATGAGAGAAAAAGGAAATATTCCCTAAATATTTATAGGTTAGGGTTAACGTTAAAATCTTATATAATTAACATGCCAACCGAAACTATATACAACAAAAATTATTTATGTCACACGTCAACTTTCTACGTAAAGTATAATAATAAGTAGATATATGTCGAAATTAGTAAAGTGATGTAAGTTTTCTTATAGGCAAAAGACTTATACATAACCTAAAATTTATAACATCGTTTATACTGATATTATTAAGTAAAACATGTAAAAAAAAAAAAAAAAAAAGACTAAAAGAATATAAAATATTAGTTCAGATTCCTTGTTCACAAACAAAAACTTTTCTTGTCTTCTTGCATGATATTGATAAGATATATACTTATTGGGTAAATTTTTCAGATATGCATCAGAAAGTGCAATAGATTCGTGTAAATGGGCGTATAAAGATGCCAGCCCAGGTTCAACACTAAAGGGTAAGCTTGAAACGGTGTGAATGTGATACATAATACAATTTTCTTTTACTTTTTTCTAACTATACCTTGAAAACAAACCATGCAGATGAATATTTCTTGACACGTTACCCAATTGTGAATTTGCGTCTAGCTCAAGGAGGAGTTCGATTGGCTGCAATTCTTAATCGTGTTCTTGGCAAAAAATTGGCAATGTCGATGTGACAACTCGAAAATTTGCATAATGAGGAAGAATAAAGTGCCTACTAATTTGTTGCTTAATTAGCACCATGCTTTGTGGTTTGAGTAAAATGTTGATGTAAGAGGAAATAAAAGAAAACAAAGTGAACTAGTTAAGTCAATAGGGTGTGCCAAATGAGATGAGGAATTTGAATAATTTGTTGCTACATCTGCTCGTAAATAAGGCTCAGAAAATTGTTCAAATAACTAACTACCTTTGCTCTAATGAATAATTGAATTCGTTATGATACGAATTTTTTTTATATATATAAACTATACTCTTTTATTATTAATTGATTTATTGGCTATATAAGTTATCCTTTTCCATTTGATCAAAATAACTACAAGTAGGACATAATTTACAAATGAAACTTAAATTGAATTTAAATTTTATTTTTAAATTTAAGTGAACTTGTGACATAATTTCTATCCAATCTTATTTAACTTTTCTTTTTAAGTTACTTGATCCTTAAAACATCCCAAGTTAAGTAAAAATATACAATATACTTACTTGGCCAAGAGCCTAGCAAGCTCTTATAAGTTTTGGGCAAAAATTAAAAATTCAACAAAAAAATTATTATACATTTTTTTCATCAACTATAAAATTACAAGGTTTAAGAATAAAGTTAGATAAATCTTGAATCTTTGATTTCATCTTTAAAAATTCTTTCCCAATTCCATTTTCTATGTAATTGGATAAGGTGTTTGAGATGGACTTCGTCACTTTGGATTATTTGGATCAATATTTTTATTTTTCTAATATTTATTCAATTCTCAATTTCTTTATTTAAAAAAAAAAAAACTCATTTTCAAAAACATTTTAATTTTTTCATGAACCAACACCTTAAACAATTCTTTTCAAAGTTTTATAAGTGATGGTGTGTTATAATGTGCTTTATTTGCCTAATACATCCACCGATCGTTTTGTAAGGATGATTCGGGTTGTTCTATAGCTTGCTTGACTCAGCTACTTTGCTTTTACTCTTTCAATGATCAAAACTCAATGTAATTATCCTTATAAGAAATATTGTAAGATGTTAACACTTTCCTCTCACATGTAATGATTCTGGCACCTGCTTCTTGAGTTTAATAGATTATGCTTTTTAATTTTTTTTTAACCTTGATGTATTTTTTTTTATAATATTAAATTTTACCCATTATAATTTAGGTTGAGAGCCTATCCAACAAGATAACTCCACACTTCAATAGATATAAGAATCATGTAAAGTTAGAGAATGTGAATTCTTAAAATAAACTCTATCTTGAAAATTATTTATTATTATTAAGTTTATCGTATATTTATTAAGATGTTTAATCTTGAGTATAAAGGAATGTATTAAAAGTATATAATCAACCAAATGGTGTATAAATGAAATGTAATCTTTATTAAATAAATTAATTTTATTAAATTGAGTTAAGTTCATAATTTACTCTATATTATATACAAGATCCTAAATTGTAATTTTGTTTGAAATTATGTTTTAATTTGTATTATAATTTATGAAAAATTATTATTTTGAAAAATAATTAAAATGATTATTATATAATTTTTTTTTATGTTTTATAGAAATTACCTTTTCTATTAGTGATTTTACATTAATAATTAAATTAATTTTGATATAATTTACCATTCTATAAATAATTAAATAAATTTAGTTAATTTTTAAAACTAATAACAATATTTATGATATAATAATAAATTTTTAAATATTAATCAATTTAATTATAATACAATTTCTATTTTTAAGTGTTATGTGAAGTAAAAAGCAGAAAATACTTTCTATTTTATATTTTAAAATCAGATACAAGTACTTTTTGTTAAATTATGAACACCAAAATAAAACCAAGTAACGGGTAAATGAAAAAATATACGTCTATCTATTTATTTTTCTAAATGGAAGGGGTGAACTTAGAAAAAGTTGTGCTGAATAGCAAATCAATGCTTTATATGATAGGTTTGGTCTAAGCCCATAAGCCCATACTTTCCCTACAGTTGCCACATTTTTCTTTAATTTTTTTTAATTCTTACAATTTTTTTTTTCAATTCATACATTTATTTGCAAGTTTGTATCTAGAAACACACCAGATATTTCTCTCCTAAAATACTTCGGAATTAAATCATAAAAAAAATCTTTTTATCATAAATTCCGAAATTAAACTTTCATAAATTCATTTTATATAATTGTGTCTTGAAACAAGTAAACAACATAAATAAACTTCTAAATAAATTTATTTCTAAAACGTTTAAATAGAATTCTAAATTATAATTTTTAAATATAAATTCATTTCCGAAACTTTGATTATATAATATACGAAAAAATTTCCAAACGTTTACAATACGTTTGATTCGCATGAAAAATAGAAACAATCAATAAGGCAGGCGAGATAAAAATAATTAGTTAAAATTATTTAGAAAATATAAATGTTGAAATTTTTAGTTAATATTACTTTTAATTTTATAATTCTTAATTAATTATAATTGTTTCTTCTATGTTTTAATTATGGGTCTGTATCCAAATAACAAGAACCGGTATAAAAAATATAAGAAAAAAATTCGAGTTATATGAAATGAATTTAAGTGATAAAAGAGTTCCATCTATCTAAAATAAAATTAGATTATTTTCACTTGTGTGAGATTTGTGCATAAAAAAAATTCTTTAATATTTAAATTAGTGTTTTAACATTAGAATGAGAAAATAAATTTTATAAAAATACAAGAATATAGATGTAATATCAAGAATGTACTCTTTAATAATAAATAAATGAAATATTTATAAATCAATAAGTTAAGCATCAAGTGATCTTATATTATATATTAATATGATATATTTCATTATAATTAAAAATATATATAATATTAGACTAACTCAACTATTTTACTGATAACAATAATATTAAAAAAATAATATAATATATAACTTACAAGACATTACTCAACTTTAATTTACCAATTAAAACCCCGTAAACTAATCTTAATTTTTAAAATATTAACATAATATATTTATTAAGTCACTCCATCTTAATTTATTCAACATTCGTGATTGTCAATATTTTATATTCCAGAGTGTATGGAATTGAAGATTCCTCCTTGTGGATGTTTTATATTCCATCTATCATGACTTTATTATAAAAATGAAAACGGTTTGTGTCAAGACTTTTTGACTATTGAGAAGTGTACATATTGATTATTGATGGAACTTGATTAATTAAATATTTATATCTAACAACCATAAGATGATGAAGATAAAATGGCTCTCATTTCATCTAGATAATTTATATTTAAAATTTTAATCATTTAATTTTCATTCAATGGTTGCAATTTTTGATTGGAACAAATTCACTTTTCTTTGGATGTCAATATCTAATCCAACTTGGTGCACTGTCCAACCAACCAACCATTGTCCATTTCTCTTTCTCAACCAACTATATGAAATTTATTCAAATATTTTATTTAATATTAATTTTTATATGATTTATAATATTGTTATATGTTAAATGAATTTAAAATTTAATATATATAAGTAAATTAGTTAATGGATAACAGTTAAATATAAATGATACGATAAAATTATTTAGCCAATAAATAATATTAACGTAAAATAATCATTAACTAATATGAAAAGTATAGAATATTAAGAAATTATATAATTTAAAAAAAAAATTATTCATGAAGATAAACAGTTTTCCTAAAATTATACTAGAACTCTACAATAGCCAAGAAAAGGTCAAAAATAAAAGAAAAAAATGTGTGAGAGAGATCAAAAGTAGTGTAACCGATTTAATAATAGATCATAATGAAATGAAGAGTAAAAATATGTTGAAATATTATTAAAAAATAATTATTTAAATTGTAAAGTATATAAAATAAAAAATATTTTACAATAAAACTAATTTATAATTATGTAGTTAAGAAATATAAAATAAGTAAATAATTAATATCAATTAAAAAAATATGTAAAATATAAAGTTATTAATTACTAATCTATTACATTAAAAAAATATGCAGTATAATAATATAAAACTTAATAATATCTAAAATTTAATATGATTCAATTTTAAAATATTATATCGCAAACTAAATAACAATTTAATCCAAATTAATCAAATTAATATGTAATTTTGTTTAATTTTCAATTTCTTTTTACAATTCCTATTCTAAATAAAATATATACATAAATTCATATTATAAAAGATCTCTTCTCAAAATTTACATGTCAACCATTGATCTAGATACTGCCTGGACTATAGACTCCTATGATAGATGGTAGTTAAATAATTTGGACTCTGGACTCCTAAGGGAAATGGCAGTTGAAAAATTTAGACTTGGATTCCTACGAGAGACTTTCGACAGTTGGAAAATTTTCGTAATAGACAAAAGCTTGATAGAGTAATAATGTGTAAAGGTAAAAAGCTAATGGTTCATGAACTTTTTTTCTCAAAAAAGAAGTAATGATGGTATTAAACGAATAAATATCGATTAACTTTAATTTTATACTAGCAGTCACAATAAAATAGGGGATACAAATGTTATCCGGAATAATTAGGTATAAAGTATCTATAAGTGACATTTTAAATTTATCGTCAAATCTTAGGAATCTTTTACCTTGGATAGACGATGAAAATTACCAACCTAAAGTACGGTAGAAGTAAAGAGAATTTCTGGTGGAGCGATAAAATATACAAAGATTAGAAAAAACGCTAAAAACGACAACATTCTGATAGACTAACACACTGGTGATATCGACAATGTACAGTGTTACAAGCTAACCAACCAAATATTTGATAGAATGCGAAAATAAATTATTAAAAATATATTATATATACATATACATGTATATTTACTGTGAGACAATGATACGTTTGTATATCATTTGTAGCGACATTAAAACAACTTTGAAGTTAGTAGTTTTATTCCAAATCTTCTGCGTTCAGTCCTACCATCATGTAATGAATGAATGAGTATTTTAAGCTAATGAAATTGTGTAAACACCAATTCCAACAAAACAATTCCTTCTTTCAATTCCAATTCCAAATTCATTTTCCATCTCTCCAAATTCGGGTATACCCAAATTAATTAATTAACTAATATTTACCAAATACTAGTATTCTAGAATGATTGATTTTTATGCAGAAAAAAATACAAAAAAATCAAGTTAAATATTATTATAAAATAATCAAAAACCAAAATTTAAATCAATTTATTAATATCTGTTATAATTCAATCTATCAAATATTATAATAACTATTATTTCATATCATGTAATGCACCGATCAAATTTAACATGAAAATTTTATTATAATTATTTATACCATATATTAATGTAATATATTAAATTACTTCGATAAAAATTAGTACATTCATTTCTGAAAAAATATTAACTATGTCTATATATAACTTTTTTATAATTATTTAAATATAATAACCATGAACAAAACAAATTGAAAAGATTAAAATGCAATAATATTTTTTTTCTTACTATTTTTGTTCTTCACTTTGATAAAAACTCAAATAACTTTTGATAAACTCAAAATTAATTTCTTCTTGCATTAAAATTTATTTAATGGACTAATATGTAATAACGGATGATTTTTCTTATAACATACATTAGATTATTATTACATATTTAAAAAAGAATAATAACCGTGGTAAATTTAGTTAAACTTATTTCTTTATGTCCGATTAGGTTTGAGTTAAAAGCGGGTTGGTTTAAATTTTTTTTATCCATCGGATTTTATAAATTTGGATAATGATAAAAAGTTACATAAACAATAATTTACTATTTTCAAGTGATAAGAGAAATTAACGATGATTTACTCTTTGAAAAAAAAAAAAATAGGAAAAGACAGTTAAAATTCTATTTAAGTAATTTAAAAGAGATAAACAATTAGAAAACAAAGGTTATTATTAGAAAAGTAAGCACAGCTTAGTTGATTTCTTTTAGTGTTCCTTATTTTTATTTTTATAAAAAATAGAACTAAAAGTGTGTTTAGTTAAAATTAGAACTAAAAGTGTGTTTAGTTAAAATTAGATAAAAATAAGAAAATACTGTAATTCTGCTTTTACATTTTTTTTTCAGAAAATTCAGAAAATAAGAATTAGAAAAAATAATTTCTTAAATCAAACACCAACTTATTTACATTAAACAATAGAAATTCCCGATAAAATTTGAAATAAAGATGAAAAATAGTTTAGTTAAAAAAATAATTATGAAAAAAAAACTTATTTTGAGTGTTTCTTATTTCTATTTCTACAAAATAAAAAGTTGAGATGAAAATATATTTGGTTAATTTTTTTAAAATATTTTTATAAAAATATTTTTAAAATTTAGTAAAAATAAAAAAACATATGACATCATTTTTATAATTTTATATTATATTTTAAAAATAAATTAAAATAAAAATTAAAAACAATTTCTTAAACCAAACACAAACACAAACACGTACGTGTTTACATCAAACAATAAAAATTTCCAATAAAATTTGAATTAAAGATGAAAAAATAATTTAGTTAAAAAAAACAAAAAATTATTAAAAAAAAAACAACTTATAAGAAATAATCAAGAGATAAAAAAAGAAAATTTGAAAACCAGATTTGAAGCTATATATATTTACCATGAATATGGCTAAATCTGTACCAAACTTTTAACGTAAGAGTTTGGTATTGTGACTAACACAGTTCTCTACCTACTTCGTAGTTGACACCACCAAATCGCCGTTGAATTTTCATCCACCAACTCTCCTACCAATCTCATTGTTCTATATTTCTTAATTCTTTCTTTGTCAATTTTCCATAACAACAATTTCATAGTTTTGTTGTTCTTTCTTAAGCCTCTTCAATGGAGTCTAAGCTTTTGAGAGCCACCCTCTCTGTTCCTTTGACACCCACTTGCGCTTTTCATAGAAAAAATTTCAGGGCTTCAATCTTCTTCAACCCCACTTCGAATTTCGCCTCAAAACACAATCTTTCTATCCGGGCACATGCCGCATCCACAGGGTATGAGACATTCGGTTCCTTTAAAGTTTTGATCATTGAAAGTTTTGATTTTTAGATGTTCTGTTCTGTTTTTGGTTTTTTGGGTTTTATGAAATTGGATTTTTTATGTAAAAGTTTTGATTTTTGGTTGTTCTTTTCTGTTTCTACAATTGGGTGGATGTGATTGACATTGTGTGTTGAATTTGTCATCATGTGTTTTTGGGGTTCGATGGGAATGTGTTGATTTGCAAAGATAAAAGTGCATGCATTTGGGTATGTTGCTTGTGATTGATCAGAATATTTAACAGCAGTAATCTTTCTAATGTGTTTTTTCTAAGATATTTGATCGAATAGTGGCCGAAGAAGGTGTTCAATTCTTCAATTAATTAAAGACACAATCTTAGTATGGAATCATTATTTTATTCTTTTAAGCAAATATATAGAGAAAATTAGTCTTAACACCTTTTTCAATCAGAAATTATCACGAGAAGACACAATCTTCTCTTAATAAAAAGTGCTTGCATTTGGGTATGTTCATGTGATTGATCAGAAAATTTAACAGCAATAATCTTTCTAATGTGTTTTTTCTAAGATATTTGATCAAATAGTGCCCTAAGAAGGTATTCAATACTTCAATTAATTGAAGACACAATTTTAGTATGGAATCATTTTTTCTACTTTTAAAATGATAGATGTTCTTTTTCTTGTTGCTATGCTTTCAATTTCCTTTTTCTTGTTAGAGAGGTTACCAGTGATGTATTCCCCTCCATTTTTCTCTATGTTGTCCATGTGTTAAAATTACTCTATTTCTTTTGTGTAGGTCAGTGCCTTTAAAGGAAAGGGTTGATGAGAGTGAAAACCTGACCCTTGATAATATAAGGTATTCTCTAATTCGTCAAGAGGATAGCATAATCTTTAGTCTCTTGGAACGAGCGCAATACTGTTACAATGAAGATACATATGACCCTGATGCCTTTTCCATGGATGGATTTCATGGTTCATTGATAGAGTATATGGTCAGGGAAACAGAGAAGCTTCATGCCAAGGTGGGGGACCTAACCCTGAATTAGAAGTTTTCTGTAGAACTCTATAAAACTTGAAAATTTTGGTTTTACTCCATCAATTTTGGTCTTTTAAGTTGTGCATTTCCAAATTAGAGTGATCAAAATTGGATGAAATTTGTTTGAGAGACTAAAGTCAAACTATTCAAGTTTTAAAGAGATCAAAAAATATTTGACTCAAAATAAATAAATTAAAGGTACACATGACTGATATTCAAGGTTAATTTTTCATGAATACTGAAGATTGGTAGGTACAAGAGCCCTGATGAGCATCCATTCTTTGCAGATGGTCTACCTGAACCAATGTTACCACCTTTGCAGTACCCCAAGGTAAAGAATACTCCCTCTGGATTCAAATATAAGCGAAAATAATTAATTTTGTGTATTGATTAAGAAAGTTGGTTAACATTATTTAATTTTACTAATCTTAGTTAAAATAATAAACTTTTTCTTAAATTATTCTTCAGTGTGACTTGATATCATTAACAAAAAAGAGTTATTGAAAATAGAGTTGCAGTTATATGAGCATTGTTTAGGAATTACAAAACTTTGGTAAAGTTCCTTAGGTACAGATTGCATTGTTCTCTAATCAGAAATGGAATTTCACGTTTGGTAGTCTGTATAATAATTATTTAATACAATCCTTCATTACACAGATTACCGAGGTTAAACTTCAATTATGATTGGAGCACAACATAAACATAGCCTTAAGAATTGTACCTAAGTTCTCTCTTTTTAGGAATTGTATCATTAAATATAGTGAAATTAGTTAGAACTGCTTATATTTGAATCTGGAGGTTTGCTGCTAAATTTATTATATTCACTTGGACAGAACTATGCTTTCTAGTAGACAGAATAACAATGTGTAGAAGTGTGTAAATTCCTCTTGTTCAACTCCATTGAGGCAGTATTTAGGAGTTTACAACATGGGAGGAGGTTATGAAATTGCCATTCATAATCATAACACCAGCAGCAACACTAGCTATGTAGGCATAAAGATGACATGTTAATTATTCAATTGATCGGAAACTCTCCTAGGTATTCTAGTGTTAAAGGATAATACCAAAATGTAGGATTGATGTAAGAGGTCAGATTTTCTAATTAGCTGAAAGGGAAAAAAAATGTATACCAAGTAGGGACATGCCCATTGTATGATACTAATGTTAGTAAAAGCTATTAGACTATTTCAACCAAAAACACTTGAACAAAAATTCTCTGTCTGTATGTTGCATGTTTAATGGTTTTGTTGCTATATCTATTATGTGCTAATTGCTTCTTCAATGAATTTCTGTGTAATGTATGAATAGGTGTTGCACCCTGTTGCTGATTCAATTAATATAAATGATAAAGTATGGAGTTTATACTTCAGAGTTCTTATCCCACAAATAGTCAAGCAAGGAGATGATGGTAATTCAGGATCCACTGCTGTTTGTGACGTAATATGCTTGCAGGTACACATTATTAGATCTCTTTTTGTTAAATTCACTTCTGAAATGAAATGATTTCCAGGGGTTGTATCACCTTGTATTTTCAACAATTTAATTTACTTCAATATTAAGGCATCTCAATGCATATACTAATATTATCTATTATACATGAATCTATCTTTACCATCATTTGGTATTTAGCATATACTAGTTCAATTGTTTTGAAAAATTCAGCAATTTCTCTTTCTGTAATTTAGTAATCTGAGATTGTAATCATTAATTCAGGCTCTTACGTTGTTGGAAACTTGTTTTTGTTGTTTTGTTGTGCCTGCAGGCTCTTTCAAAGAGAATCCATTATGGCAAATATGTAGCTGAGGCAAAATTTCGAGCTAATCCCGATGCATATAAACCTGCCATTATAGCACAGGTACAATACAAATACCTGTTAAGAGGGCCAGACTCTGATACAAATCTTGTTATTTTTCCATTTCTCTAGGAAATTCATATTATGAAATGGTTCATCTGCTTCAAATTGGAAACTTTTTAATCTAAGTAACAATCAGCTAATACTACTAATTTTTGTGTCTTCTGTGTATAAATCTATTTGGTTACTGTTTTTGATGGACATGCTAAGAATTTTGGAGTTTCCAACTCTTGTATGCTGCTACTAAGTGACACTTTCAGTTTTCAGTTTCTGTCGGTTGAAATTTTCACATTGTTGGAGATCCCACGTTGCCTAGAGATATGACCTGTTACATTTATATAAGTGGGGAGCAATTCTCACCTTACGAACTGGTTTTGTAGGGTTAAGTTAAGCTTATAACTCACCTTTCTAACATGGTATCAGGGTCTATCTTAAGATTGTTTATTGTTGTTGTTGGGTTTATCGTGTCACTCGTTATTGGGCCGATATTGAATCACTCATTTGTTTAATTTCTATGCTCGAGATGTCTAGTCCTCGGCGTGAGAGTGGGGAGCAATTCTCATCTTACAAGCCAGTTTCGTAGTGTTGAGTTTAGCCTATAACCTACATTTCTAACACACATAATCAACTTTGTCTTATTGTGGTGACTTTTCAGGACAAGGACAAGTTGATGGAATTGCTCACATATCCTGAAGTTGAAGAGGCAATTAAAAGGAGGGTTGACATGAAGACCAAAACCTATGGCCAAGAAGTGGTTGTAAATATGAAGGAACATCGCAGTGAGCCAGTCTACAAAATAAATCCAAGCTTGATTGCTGATCTATATAGTGACTGGATCATGCCATTAACAAAACAAGTTCAAGTTTCTTATTTACTGAGAAGGTTGGACTGAACATGACAAAGTACCTTTCCTATTACAATGTCCATAGAGTGCGTTTATCTTTTTTTAGCAAATGATACTTGCAAGTGGTAACTTTGCGTAAAACTATGTATTCTAGCTTTTGTAATTATCTTATGAGAAAGTTGACATTGGATGTTCATATAATAATTTTATATTTTTTCATCCTTTTTCTTCTTGCATTGATTCCATGGTAACTTCAAGTTTTTAGCATTATATTAGAAGTACTATCAATACATTTTTTAACACACTTAATTCATTTTATTGTTAATTAAAGTATATTGGAAATTATGAAATCATGGTAGGATCTATTAGATGAGAAGTAACATAAACTTTTGTCACTTGTAATAATTTTCAATTAATAACTGTGTTTAAGAGAATGCATTAGAAAGTGTTCTTGTTGAAATTCTGCAAGAAATTTAGTAGGTGATGTTGGCTTGCCGGTAGCTAATCTTGGTATTAGGTATCTCCGATGGTCAAGTTAGTGAGTAGTCAAGTAAATAACAACAAGTGACGAGTAAATAATAATTATCTCAATTCTATGATAGTAAAAAGATTGTTATATTTCTTGTTATATGATAGGAAAAAGATGTAAATAGTTTAGATGGTAAGTTTCAGCAATAATTTTCGGGAGGATAGGACTGGTTCTGTTGAAAAAGAGAAGAAAGTAATGACTAATGGCTATGTGTAATGGTTTTGATTTCAAAAGTGCAAATTTTCTGTCTACTATTTATGAAATTGGTGCCATGAAGTCCGGAGGTGGAAAAATGGTCCAACTAACGTGGAAGAATTTTTTGTATGAGAAAGTTTGTACAGAGGCACTGTTTATGGTCTCAAACTATTAGTTTTGATGTGTTAAAGCATATTTTAAAGTTTTACATGTCAATACAAAAACTTTTGCATCTTAATTAACTGTTAACTATTGATTTGAATGTCTATAGTTTTTTTTTTTTTTTAAGAAGTTGTGATTGGCTTAGTTTTTATTTTAAAAATTTCTTTTTCTCACATTTGTGAAGTATTTCAAATCCCAAATGATACTCCTAATCCAAGAATGATAGTTTGACTCTACTAAGGAATCAAAGGGTAACACTATCTTTCATGATTGTGGCCAAGCATGATCTAACATCATAATTATCCATTCAAATTGTTCACCAACTGGAATCAAAATTGCAACCAAATGAGGCAGGTAGCATAACTCTGTTTAAAGGATTGTTGTTTTTATAATTTGAAACGCCCTTAGTATGAAAGAATAAGAAACATGATCCCCACTAGCCACCACATGGATGTGTTCTTTTCATTGTTACAAAACATTTATGTCTATCGATCATTATTGGAAGCAGCGTCGACAAATTTTGAAATGCTTTTTTATATTCAATTTGATAATTAATTAAGTGAGTTGAATTTGAACTTAAAAAAAATAAATTAAACTTGTTAAATAAATGAGTTGAATTTGAATTACACTCATTTGGTTCATGATTATCCCAATAATGTTAAATAATTTATATTATAAATTCATAAAATTAATTTTATATTAATTTTATTTGTGTATGGAGTAAGTAAATAAATAAATAAAAATATGTAAATTAAATATATTCTTATCGGAATGTGAATTGAATATATTCTTTTAAAGTCAAATTAAGTTTAATTTGACCCTTTATCTTATAAAAAAAAGCAGAGAATTACTTATTAATTATTTCTATAACTATTCTTTTCAATTAATATATATATATATATATTAAATGAATCATATTTTTAGGTAACGTGTGATCTCTAACACACCTAATTTTATGAAAAATTAGACATCTTGAATATTGAGATTAAATAACAGATGATTCGACATCGATATGAGAATAAATGACATAATAAACTTAATTATTATGTAATAAATTATCTTAAGATAGAAGTAATATTATATTAAAAATGTGTGTTATTGGTCAAACTCTACTCTATAAAACTAATTTAAAAGAATAATTAAAGAAATAATTAGTAACTGTTTGTGTTATCTGAAAATAATAAATGTAAAGGCTTAAATCTAATTTCATGAGTTGCCATTTACCAAAAAAAATAAAAATCAATAACCCTTAAAATAATAGTTTTAGAAAAAGAAAATGGCTAACTAAACATCTATAAATGGAAAAAAAAAAAAAAGAAGAAAGAACTGTACAAAACTTGTATGTAGAGATTGGATAATGTTATGGTTTAATTTTTCAAAAGATCCAAAACATATGTACTCAAAATTTTCATTTTTCTTTTTTGTTGAGAAAAAAAGAAGAAGAAGATAGATTATTGAGCAAAGTTTGTATGTGGAGTACAGCAAAACCTAAAAAGATTGAGCAAGTAATCTTCAGACTTGTCCCACAAGCTGTATATTATAATTCAAAAATAGGTATCAGACAGCGAAGGCTTTCATGTCTTATTTAATTTACTCTTTGCCTTATCGTGATTTTGGCAAATCCTGGACCACTCTCATTGCTAAAGAATAAAAGGGTTTTCTTCTTTTTTTGAGATCATGTTCTGGATTTTCTCATCAACCAACACATGCATCTCTGGTCAAAGCATCAACCAACACCAAAAGTAAATACTAACTATTACAGATAACAATTCTAATATAACATAATGTTTTGATCCAGCTGTCAAATTCATACATGTTTCTTCCTTTTTTAATACTAATAATAATAAAGTTTGCTATCCATGTATTTATCAATTCTTTTACCCCTAAGAAAATTGTTTAATTGCTGATTGTAAAAACTAATTTTGTCAACAATGTTTAATACACTTGACATTTTTTCTAACATAATTTAATGCATATGTAAATCAATTAAGGTTTGATTATTAGACCATTTAGTTAAAGGACATAGATAACTATTGTTTAGAAAAATATTTTATAAATATAGACAATTAGTTATAAAACATTATAGTCAGTGGGTAGTTAGTTGCGAAATAAAATTATATTGTTTATAGTTAGATGTAATAGTTCTTACATTTCTTAAATAATTAAGTGTATAGAGATGAAAAAAATTATTAATTAAAAATAAAAATATTTGTTAAGAATATAAAAGTCATGTGATAATTAAGCAATATATTCATCATAATATCACAGTTTGGTTTTCATTCAGAACATTTCTTTTTTTAACTTTTTGTGTTTACCAAGTCAGTTTTGATTTTTCATGTATATAAAAAATTCATGTCCATCATAGATTGTTGGTTGGATTGCATGAATACAACAGAATGGAGCTTTCCATTTCTTATAAAAATGACATTTTTTTTTTTTCACTCCCACTTTTCAATACAACTCACAATGAGGCCCTTCTAATTGTGGGGCAGTGATCAACAATCCCCGCATAGCCTATAGAAATTCAAGAAAGCTCAAATTTTAGACTCTTGTTTCTCTTTTCAAATTTAATTTTAGCACTTTCCAACACAAGAAAACATCTTTTAAGTTTCATTTCAATCTTAACAAAATGAATTCTACCTAACTCTAAAATAAATGAGTCTATATCTATATGATTACATTACAACATAGGCAAGACTTGATGAGAACTAGGGAATACAATCCTACAATATGTACTTTAATGCTATTGTTGTTTGTTTATTTATACTTTCTAAAGGTATGTCTTGAGTCAAGTCTTTTAATTTACTTCATTAGAGTCCAAATGCTCTTTTAGGCATTTTTTATACACAACATTACCAAAAAGGAGAGGATCTTCTTGCCATAACAAAGTAAACATTTAAAAAAGAAGTGAAAAATTAAGGTAAATCTTATGATGTCAAAAGGGGAAAAAATATTTAAGAGAAAGAAAGTAAACTTTTCAAGAAATTAAAATAATATTGTCAAATCAAACAAGAAAAAAGGACAAATTTTACTTTCATTTACTTGTTATAAAATGTATAAGATAATGTTGTAGGGAAATAATATAAATTATTTCTAAAAGAGTTTAATTTCCATGTTTTGTAAAACAATCAAAAAATCATTTTGGATACGATGGTCAAATGATTATTATTAAAAACAATAAATTTACTATATATGATAATATAAAATTGAATAATAATATAAAAAAAACCCTTTTCCACTGCCTAGAAATTGGAAAAAAGAATTACATACATACTTTATTTAGTATATAGAAAAAAAAGTTGGATACATTATTTTTTAAGAAATATTACTATCACTTTTTTAAAATATTTTTTAATAACCTCTTTATTATTATCCAAAACTTATTAAAAATAACAAATCTTAATAAACCCACCTTGTATTTAATAAATTTCTTTTAATTTAAATGTAAAATTGACCGTTTGAGTCAAACATTTTCCCTCCATCCTTATTATGAGAATTAAAAGAAGCCATTTTTGTCACAACCTTCTCTTTTACTTCACTAATAATATTCAATTTTTTCAAATAAAAAATTTAATATTTTTTTGAAGAAAGTTAAATAATAGAATCAAATCAAGATTTTATATCCTCTTTTCCATATATATATATATATATATATATATATATATATATATATATATATATATATATATATATGTTAAGATGATAAAAAATCAAAGGTAGATCTAGAGTGCAAACAACCCTTGAAAATAAAATAAGGCAAAGACAACTTTGACACATGAAAACCTCAAAAGAAACCAAAAGGGTTCCTTAAAAGGCCAAAAAAACAGAACTTTGAGACAGAAGAGTGTTCCAGAGTTTGTTGAACTGTGAAGAAAAAAGGGTAACACTGCAAGCAAAACACACAGTGTTGATGATGATGGAGTGGATGAAGAGCAAGAGGGTGCTTTCACCACCCATGTTGCTTCTTTTTTTAGGCTTCACAATGCTTCTCATGTTGCCAGAAGCTTCTGCTACAAAGTGGACTGTTGGAAACAACAAGTTTTGGAATCCCAATGTTAACTACACTGAGTGGGCTAAAGGCAAACATTTCTACCTTGATGACTGGCTCTGTAAGTTTTCTTTCTATGTTTTGTTATGTTTTTCTTTGATTGAGAAATGTTAATTGTTAAGTTTTCTGATATATGTGTTTTATGGGGTGAATGTTAATTAACTAAAACTGGTTATTTATCTGGTTTTGTTTATGTCTTTATATGAATTTTTGTTTCAGTGAGAGATGTTGTTGTTGTACCCTTTTTGTTACTGGATCTGAACTGGTTTTGTAATAAGATGAGTTTATAAAAGTTGGTTGCTTTTAATGGTTTTTGTTGCTTAATTTACTGTCTTTTGAACCAAGAGGCTGTAAATCAGATAATTTCAGATCTTTTGGTTTTGTGTCTTTTATTAATCTTGAAGGCTTTCATTGAATCCATGTTGGCTGAATGAGAAAAAGGAAAAGAAAGTAGATGGTGTTGTAGAAGAACTGGGGAATTGTTGTTTGTTTTAGAATCAACTGTAAAAGTGGAATTTTGAGGGGAATGCCATTGAGAATTTCAGATTTCTTTGCCCTCTCCCTACCTGCATTTCCTTTTGATTTCTTAGTTAAAAGTTTCTGTCAAGAGTGACTGTAAATAAGAAATAGGGTTTGGAATTTGGATAGACCCTTATTTTTGTGCTTTTGTTGCATTGTTCTGCATTCTCAGATCCTTGATTCGCTTCTTAACTTCACTGCTTGTTTACTCATTTCATGTTTTAGTGAAACTATGAAGTCCTCAATTTTGAGCTGTTGAGTTTTAGTAACTTTTGGTGTGGTTGTAAATTAATTTGTGTTTGTCATTTTGTCTTTTGTTCCTGAAAACTAACACCATCAATGGTGAAAAAAAATTCAGGAATATCAAGCAAGCATCTGAAATGTAAAAACAAGTGTGAAGAATTGCAGATCTTGTTTAATTTTTAATCAACCATGTTAGCTATGCACTATATGTTGCTATATTCTGTGAACTAAAGCAAGCTGCTTAAGTTTATCAGTTCACTAATTAACCAAAAGTTATAATCAACAAGTTAAACTTGAGTATTCCCATCAACATCACAGTATAAATTAGATAAAGTAAAATTATGATGATTTTTGCCCTCAATTAGTTGCTTAATTTGTAAATGAAAAAAATACAACATACCAGATGTTCATTATTTTTCCAATCTTAAAAAGTTGTTTAGTGTACAATTGACTTGTAACCTCCCGTTATCTTTCTTAAAAAACTAATATAATTCACTATTTTTATAGTATTTTATTCTTATAAATCAGGGACTAAATAAAGAAACAAATACTAAATGAGGAAAAAATAAAATCTAGAAAAAATGGTAGTCCTGACAATGCAATATTATATCTGATTATGCGATATTCTCTATATCTATCCAACATAATTTTGACTAATCAGATATTCTCCTTTTTCAACAATCTTTTCATACCTTAAACTCTAGTGAATAGATTTACACAAATAGTTGTTTGCAGTTGCAATGAACAAACCTTGTGTGCTGATATGTGAGTTCCAAACCAAGAATGTGCTTGGAAGCTAGATTGAGTTAATGCTTTCTAGTTAGTTTTTTCATGCTAACATGTTTGGTTTGCAGATTTTGTGTACGATAGGAACCAAGCGAGTGTGCTGGAAGTGAACAAGACAGATTATGAAGCTTGCAACTCTGATCATCCGATCACGAATTGGACTAGGGGAGCCGGAAGAGACGTGGTTCCACTCAATGTAACACGCACTTACTATATTATCAGTGGCAGAGGATTCTGCTTCAGTGGAATGAAGATAGCTGTTCATGTTGAAAAGATTCCACCACCACCAAAAGCCTCTCCTATAAAAGCTGCTGCACCAACCCTTTTCCCTAGTGGACACATTCTTCATCTCATGCCTGTTGTTTTTGCCATTGGAGCAGTATGGGATGCATTCATTCATTTCTGGTGATTACACACCACCATTGAACAACATAGCAATGCTGATAAAGCTATATTTGGAAACTCATTGCAGAAGTACTACATTCAAGACAGAAGTAATTTTGTCAACAGATCAGAACTCATGCTTCTGTGTTAATTTTCTTTTTATTCATTAGATTTACATTAAAATGTGAGCATGGAATTTTAGTCTGCATTTCAAACATGCACAAGTGTTCATTTTGTCTACCTTTTTTTTTTTTTTCTAAAGGCAAATTGTTGATTGCATGGTGATAGTAATTGTTGACCTCAAATGGGGGCAAAGGATGATGATATTTCAAGTTAGGTAGTGTTTGTGTTTGATTTTCAAATTGTGTATGTTAATGGTCATAGACATGTCACAAACTGGTTTAAATTTATTTAATTTATTGGAGAATTCAACTGCGGAAATTGTGGGAATGTGATGTGATCATATTATGGTTTTGGACTAGTAGGACCTTGTGCATGTGCCTGTGTTGTAGCGTGAGTGCATTTTACTTTTCTCCAACAATATTCAATTATCTTAAACACCAAATTGATGTTGAAAAGGTTATACTCATTTTGTTTTGTTATATTTTAATACCTTGTTTTCTTCTAGTTCTAGAATTTCTATTTAGATCTCTAATGCATCGTTGCAAGTTTGCAACTTGCAATACGAATAATGATATTTAAATATGAACTTTATAAACATTGTAGTACATCAGTATAATTACGTGTTGAATAGTGTAATCAAGTCTTGAATTATGAACTCTATTACTTTTTACCTTAAAATATTTATTAAATTTCTATGTTACTCATTTTAAATAAAGTATGATTCTATATTAAAAAAGAGAAATTTTGTTAAATTCAACTAAAATTATTTTAAGATGTAATGATTAATAGATAGATATATGATAAAAAAAATTTAAAATTATCTCTACTAAACTCCGTTATTAAAATAATTTATTTATGAATAAAATTTCAAGAATACAAGAGCAACTATGCTAGCTACTTGGAACCATTTCTTCTAATCTTAATGATTGGGTTAATGGTTATTTTTTCAATTATGAATCAAGAGTAACTTTATTAAAATTCAAAGCTACATTTTTATTATGAATGAAACTTAAAAGTTAAGACTCGGTATTCACCCAAATATGAGTATATGCAGAATGGCAAGAATTTAAGGGATTCAGAATAATATTATTAGGCATGCAATACCTATTTACAACATTTGATAAAATATATTTTTATCCTTCTAGAATAAATATGTATATATATATATATATATATATATTTAATTTTTTTAAAAAATTTGTCTTGTTTTAGTTATTCTAATTTAAAAATAATTGATTCTCAAAATAGTTTAATAGCATTTTATAACAGTTTACAAAATACTTTAAGAATCAAAAGTGTTAACTTTTTTAAATTAGAATATGTAAAATAGAATAAAAAATGTTAGAGGAACTACAACCAAATATTTCAAATTTTACATGGACTAAAAACATATTTTTTCCTATAATATTTTAAACAATGTTCAACCGAGAGTGGAAAATAAATCATATAATTAAGCTAGGTACATATTTAATAGCATGTAGGTAGGAGTGATAAAGATGGATAACATGAAGCTAGAGACTACATTATTTAGAAAACAAAATTTAATTTTGATACAATGATAATATTAAGAGCTTAATTGTTACAAGTAAATAATCATTTAGTCCTTGAGTTTGAAGGGCATGTTCACTTTAATAAAGCACTGATACGTGTGATTGTTGCCCTTTCTTTACAAACATACTTACCCCATGGACAAGAACATATGAATAATAATATCTTCTGCCAATGCTTCTTAGTTGTCAAAATGCTTTTACATATACATTGGAAGGAATAGTGCCTGTAAGAAAATTGCTAGAATGCCACATGTTGAATTGAGTTATGCATTTGTGAAAAGTCAAGAAGGGAATAAAAGAGTTTTTTCACTTCATATTAAAAAATCAAACAAATATAACTTTTTTAGCCACTAGGGTTGACCTAAATGTAAAAGTTGAATTGTATGCATGATGTTTTAAGTTTTAGTATTCACTTGTACACACCAAAAATAAAGAAAAAACTTTGCATTATAGCCTGCACCGTGCTTGTTAGTTTTGCATGCAGAGTGGAGGTAAAAGGGAACATGGTTCCAAGCACCAATTTTAACTCACACTACAAGGACTAAGAGCAAGTACTTAAAGATTACTCAAACTCTCAATTGTGAACTTGAAAGTTTGGTTCACCACTTTCGTGTAAATTTGCATTTAATGTGTTTTAATGAGTTAAGCTGAATTTAATGTATCTTGTATTGCGTTCAATCTATGAATAGATATTTTTTTTTTATCAAAATACCAAAAATATCCATTTATTGGTGAAATGGAATACAAGATACATTGAATTTAGCCTACAAATCTTCATGAGAATGATAGAATAATAAAAACTTATTAAAAACACATTAAATATAACCTAAAAATTTGCACGAAAATTAAAAACACATTAATTGTAAATTTATACAAAAACAGTGGAACAGACTGCCTAGTTCACATCTGTCTCTCTACATGGAGCACCAATTTTAGTTTCTCTGCATGTACTCAAAGTTTATCTCCACTTCTATGTAAGAGAATATAATTATGTTTCTCTATAATTCATGTTCTCACACACAAGCGTGTGGCGGTGAGCTAATTCTTGATGATTGAACTTCAAATCCAAGAATGTAAATGGCATATTTCCAAGTTATTATTTGACCCCTTAACTTGATGATAGCTCTTGGTCCACGGATTTTGTACATAATAGGCACCAAAGAACACGCTGGAAGCAAACGTGACTGATCATGCATTGAATGTAATCTGCACTTACTATTTTGTCAATGAAAACAATGTCTCCTACGGTGGCATATCAACAATGGAATGATCAATCTCAGTTTGGCTTGATGCAGAAATTCTTAACAAATCAGTGTGGTGGCTTATCAACAATGGATAATCAATCTGAGTAGGTGATAACAATTCAAATGTTTTTCTTCCATCAATCTCAGTTTTGCTCAAAGAAATATCAACAAATTCTCCATCACACTTTTCTCTATAAAATGTTTACTAGTGAGTAAAACCGGGACATACTAAATATGGAGCTAAAACCTTCTTGACAATGAACCTCAAATGAACTTCACCAAATAAAAATGAATGTATTAGAGATTTTTCCTTTACTGCGAATGACCTGTGTATATGAAAACACTTAATCTTACTAATTGCTCTAAAATCTAAATGACTCGATATTGCAGTTTGTTTCAATTTCACATTATCACTGACTTAAAAAAAATAACACTTTCAACATCCTAATTTGCTCCCTTACCTTCATCCATCTAGCACATCCGGGTAACTGAGGCAGCTTTGTAGGCTTATGTCTGTCACATTTCTCAACTATATCATTATCATAAATGTAAACTCTGTAATACATACAAGAAATTGATATGATGATATTCTTTCTAGTTAAAAGCTTATCACAGAAGTCGTTACAAAAACTAATCAAGTTGAGATTTTCTCAACTGAATTTCTAAGGTTATCAATAAAGATCATACGCATAACAAGAAGACTCTTGGAGTTTAACCAGGACCAGGGTCCAGAACAGGAAGCCTGCAATGCAAGCTGATTGATTTATCAGTTTCGCGAGAACCTGGAATGAAGAACTGAAATACCACCGTCAGGCAACTGCCATGCGGAGCAATCCCATAGAAGGCACAATCTGGTCTGGCCAAGTGACACTGGAGGCTCTTGGCGAAGTGCTTCACGCTCACCTGCACGGACTGTGCATCTCCTCTCAACACAGACCTTGAAGATCGCGTCTGAGCACTGAGGTTTTGATCTTCTGCAGGAGCATTTGTTTGCTCACCAATCACCTTCAGTCTCCGAAACTCAGCACCCAGGCTTATCAGTGTGGTCGAAACCTGCACTCTCAAATCCCCATGCTTACTTATGAACACATCCACAACATCACCTACCAGCTTCATCCTATCCACCAAGTTTAACAATTGGCTCAAGTCAGGCACCTGCATTGAATGTTAAAGATTGACAATGATGAAAATACTCAAGCTTCAGTTGATTCATCTCAGTACATACACACACACAATAACACATGCTGTGACGGGCTGCTAATACACAACAGAATATAACTGAAAGAAATTAACCTGAACAAACTAGAAACTAATTGCTGACTCTGCAAATATAACTCAATTAGCCCGTGATTGATTATACATATAATCTATTATTGGAATAATTTAATTTTCGCAGCTATTTCAAATTCACCCGTCGTTTAATTTCATAAAACCGAGTGTGTTTGGGCAAGGGATTTGAATTGAGAAAAGTAATTTACAAAAGAATTTAAAATTTCTAATTACGAAATGTGTTGTTCGGATAATATACTAAGAAGAAACTGAAATTTGAGAATTTTAATTATTAAGATAATTAAATAAGAGGAATTTCAAATTCCAACTGCATAGCAAGTATTTCAAATTCTTCTTCTCCAAACTTTCTTTCTCTTTCGTTCCCCTCTCTCTTCTTGTTGTCTCCTTACTCTCTCTCGTTACACTCAAATACAAGTAATTCAAATGGTTGCATTTTAATTAACTTGAATTGCAAAATTTCTCGAATTCGTAAAACAATTTGATTGTGTACCATCCCGTCATGATGTGACGGGACGTGAATCACAATAAATACTTCATGTCAACATCGCTGATCCTAGGAATGGCCTATTCGACTTACACAACCCTAATCGGTCAATCAAAGTGGAACACACATCCTATTACATGCATACCTTAATGACCCTCCATCATTATTATTACATGCAAAACAACTGAGTTGATCTAAATTCACATCCTCCCCAATCTCAGCCGAACACATGACGATCGACATGCGACCCAAGGCCACTTGACCATGTCATAACTTGCCAACCTATAAATGTCTCTAAAAAACATCAGGGGTGTATATTCGAATCTCTTAAGCTCTTAGGCTCTCACTTCTATTTGAAAAACTTTCTCTCTAAGATTCATTGATGACTTCAAGCTTCCAGACCTTGCTGGTAGAACCCCACCCACCCACCCGAGGAGAACTTCAACACATTTATCAAGTGTCAGAGTTCTCCTCCTTCATGTTTCCATCATCAATGTCACTTGGTCAACTTACCAACCTATAAACCAGACAATACATTCGAATCTCTTAAACTTTTACGCCCTCGCTATTCTCTAAGAAAACTCTCTCTAAGATTCATTAATGACTTAAATATATGATGATTCTTGTAGATACAACCCGCACTCATCCTATGAGAACTTCAGCACATTCATCAAGTGTCAGAGTTCTCCTCCTTGATGTCTCCACCAATGTCACTTGACCACGTCACTTGGTTAATTTGCCAACCTATAAACCAGACAATACATTCAAATCTCTTAAACTTTTAAGCTCTCACTATTCTCTAACAAAACTCTCTCTAAGATTCATTAATGACTTAAACATCTAATGATTCTTGTAGATACAACCCCACTGATTCGAGAAGAACTTCAGCAAGTTCATCAAGTGTCTGAGTTCTCCTTCTTTTCATCTCCACCCGGACTATTCAACCAATCTTGGACAACCCAGAGCTCAGACCCAGAAGTAACATAGCATAATGTATTGGCAAAGTTTAACATTTTTCAAATTATAACATATAAAGAGCCTAATTTATTCAAAAACAAATAAGCACAGAAGAATTGAGATGATTACCTGAAGGAGTGTTTGAGGAAGATCTTGAGCCATATCAAGCGCACTCTGAAGCTCATTAACCTGCGCTCTGGACAAGGGTTTCGAGATAGGAATATCCTGAATAACAGCCGATTTATACCCTCTCGTTTCGAGCGTCAGGAACGGCATGGCCTGGGTGGAATTCGGGGGAAGTTTCTTGACGAGCTTAATCTCAAGGCGAGTGGGATTGACGGCGGAGTACTCGGCGGAGGAGGCGACGGCGACGGCGCTGCGGAGGGCGCGGAGGAGGAGGGAGAGGTCGAGGGAGAAGGCGATGCGGTCGTCGTTCTGGCTAGAGATGCGGTAATCAGTGAAGAGTGCTTCTTTGCTGAACTGAGCTATGGATTGAACTCCGTCGCCGTTGAGGAGATTGTGGAGGAACAGCGCGTGGTCGCGCGTGAGACATAAGTGGCAGGTTTTTCCCATTTTTTCTAGGGATGGGAGGAAGCGTTGCACTAAGAGGGCTACTCCGTTGTCCGTTACCAATGCCTTGAATTTCATCGCCGGAGATGATCGGAGAAACGAACGGAGACTGGGTTTCTTTTTGGAGGTAATCCACAGATTTTTTCCGGGAAATGGGCGGGAATTGTCATATATCTATCAGAATTTATTTGTTAAAATAATACTAGTGATTATCCTTTTTAATTTTTACTTTTTCACAATAATTAGTATTATAAAATTAAAATTTATAAATAGAATTAAACTTATTATAAAATTAAAATTTATAAATTGAATATTCAACTTGATATTAAACATACCATATAGATATAAATAAACTCATGTGTTAAATTCTAAATTTAAATCAAAATATTGACAATTAAATCATAATATTTATTTATTATAAATATCACAAAAAATTATATTTATATATCAATTAAATTATTTATCTAAACAGATTCAAACTGTTAAGGGATCTTAGTTCAATAAGTTAAGTACTGTGAATTGTTACAAATATTTCTTGGGACACTAGTTTTCGATTTTCTACAAATTTTTTAAACAATAATAATAAAGATTTATATTTAAAAACTTGGAATTCAGACTATAAATCAACATGCAACCTAATTATTCTAATGTATTTTTTAATTAATATTTTATTTTTTATATTGATCTAAATAGAGAATTTAATTTTTTTTAACATTATCATTTATTTAATATGCAACTGATCTTTTTTTATTTATTTTTTAACTTTTGAATGAAAATGATTTTATCATTTTTTACTGCGAAATTCTTATCTAGGATGAATCCAAACTGTGGATGGTAAATTTGTGAAAATAGTTGAGCTGGCTCATCTCTTACTCATGAACTCAAGCAATTTTTTTTTTAAAAAATTAAGACAGAAATTAATGGTATTGCTTCCAAATTTTGAAGTTACAACTGAGATGGCATTTGTTTTTTTTTTTTTTAATCTGGGCTACCCGTTAGACTAGTAATGATGAATGTGATTCAATTCTTCTATTCCACTAAATAAAATATAATAGTGTTTAAATTTTTGTAATTACTTTTTTTTTTTGTTTACAAAATTTTTGAGATATAATTTTATGATATTTAATATTGTTTTTTGAAACATACCCAACCGTCTATATTTAAAAAAAAAACATGTTCAATATTATCACGATATATCAATATAATTCGAAATGATTAAATATAATATAAGAGTATTTCAATATTATTATTATATATTAATGGAATTTCAATGATTAATAATATCATTAATATATATATATATATATATATATATATATATATATATATATAAAAGAGTAATTAAAACGTTACGGCCAGGTACAAATCAAAGCATTCTTATCTTGTTTGAAACTGAAACGCCAGTAGAAAACGTGAACAACACTCTTCGTAATTATTATTACTATATGTAGAAATTATATGGAAGTTATTTATTCAAATCAAGAATAATGATGTGTAATGATGAGTTTGTTTATTTCAGTTATATCTTTCTATTTTTCAGAATAAAATGTAAAATATTTATTTTTAGAAAAAAACAGTATCTTTATATTTATGTATTCCTTGGTCTCATGATGAAAAGTCTGGACATACAAGTAGTTATTTCTGATTGTATCATAATTCTCATTTTATTTTAATTTTAAAATATCCTAACATTTTAAAAATATTATTAAATATTTTTCTTTAAATATATTCAAAAATATTATTCTTATCTTGATTGCAATTGAAACGCTAATACACAATGTGAACAACACTCATTGTTAATTAATTAATTTATTATTATTATTATTATTATTATTATTATTATTATTATTATGTGTAGAAATTGTTTGAAAGTTATTTATTCAAATTGCACTAAAAGACAAAAATAATGATGCATTTGTTTCAGTATTTTTTCAAGTTCTTAGAATAAAAAAAATAGAACATTTATTTTTAGAGTTGGTCAGAGAGTAATATATAAATATTTTTAATATCTTTTATTTTTAGAAAAAATACTTACTTATATTTATCCTATTTTTCCGGCAAAAAGTCCTATTCCTATGGTAAAAGGGTAAGAATGAAATATTTTTTACGGGTATAAATGTAGTTATTTCTCATTTTATTTTAATTTTTAAAATACTATTAAACATTTCTTTAAATATATCCAGAAATATTAATCTGGTAGAAATCAAAATCAGATATTTCCAAAAGTTGAAATAACGCTTTGTGACAGTAAGAATAGCGTGTGTTAGGAAGCGTAACGCTTTTACGTTATGGTGTCACTAAAGGATGTGTTGTGAACAGCATAGCCCACAGAGTTTAAAAGAGTGAGACCACAAAAGAAGTGTTTGATCTGATAAGTGAGAAAGAAAGAGTGAGATGGAGAAAATGAGAGATGGTGCATGGATGGTGACGGTGGTGATGATGGTGTTGGCAATGTTGTTGTCAATGAAGATGGTAATGGGAGGTCCAGTTCTTCATAAAGTGGGTGGTTCAAAAGGGTGGGTTAACAGTGAAGATGTGAACTACACTCAATGGTCTTCACAAGAACATTTCTATGTTGGAGATTGGTTAAGTAAGTGCTTTTTAATTTACACTCTTTTGCTTTTTAATTTGATTCTCTTCTTCTTCTTTCAAAATAATGATCATCATAACATAACATTTCATCATAGTCAATTTCTTATTTTCTCATCACTTCATTTCATTTGTTTTCTTTCTTACAAGATTATCATGATATGATATGATGTTAATTCTTCAAATTCTATTTTCCATCATAGTTAATTTGATTTGAGTGTTCTTGTTTTTATTTTTACCCGAAACAAAGGACAGAGGTAAAAAGGTGTTTGATTGATTTTCTTTAAGATATTTTTATATAATTATCCTGAAGTTTAATTTTCACGATTTTTTTTTTCATTTGGAAAATGAACATAATTTCTCAATTAATGTCTTATGTCAAGAGATTAGAAAGAATTTAAGATTTTTTTTTTCCATAACCATAATGTTATTTAAGATTTTTATTTTTTTTTACTAATCCATGATTTACAGATAAGATGATAAGATGATGTTATTTAAGAATTTTTTCGCTAGTCAAACTCACATCCTTAAACCACTTATTGATATGATTTTTTTTTATTACTAATTAGTAATTAATAATTAATATATTTTTCTTTTAGTAATAGCATGTAATTTCCTTCTTTTTATACCATCAAATTACTTTATTCTTCTAATGATGGTTCATATACTTGTTATTAGCCATTAACACATTATTGGCTCTCTCCTTTGAAAGATTTGTTATCTCTTGGCTGCATTTTTTAAACTTATAATATCTACATTTTTTCTATTTGGAATTTTAGCTTGTCTTCTTAATTTGATTTAACAAATTTATAATTGTTTTAATTTTATTTTCTTCTAGTAATGTATATCACGTGTCTTGTGAGCATTTGCCAAGTTCTATGTTAAAATATTGATGGTTCCCAAAGTAACTAATTAACTTAAAGCAGCTTTAAATCCCTTGTTTTCAGTTCCTTTTTACAGATTTGGTGGCTTGTTTTTGGTTATATAGATCGTTTGTGTAACTTTCTTTATTATAAAAGGTGATTTGCTTAATTAAATAAATTATTATTTAAAAAATGAACATGATTTATTTCTATAAAATAGTAGATATAATATTAAACTATTTTATTTATAAAAAAAAATTAAACAAATTAACCCAAATTGAACTATTGGGCATGCGATGTTACTTTAGGAGGAATATATATAAATCCTGCATTCCCATGTTTTGCAGATGTGATGTATTTTAATTAGTTACTTTCCATGTTAATTAGTTGCTATAATCTCTATTACTTAAATAAAAGCCTTTGATTATAGTATATATCTATAAAAAGTTTATAAAAATGGAACAAAACTCATTGTTCAAATTTTAATTACAATCAAAAACTTTATTTACATGAGTTGGAGTATTGGCCAAGGATACTAGCTACCCTTATTTGTAAAAGAGAGAATAAAAAGAAAACATGTTACTCTTTTACTTTTTTGTTAAATTAAGAAAATTTGCTAATTAAGTAGAAATGCAGCATATTCAAATTAATTACTAATCCAGAAATGGAAGAAAAAGTTAAGATAAGAGGAGTTGGAAGAGATTAATAACACGTAATACTATTGAAAGTACAGTCATAAGTATAGAGTAAAAAAGAAAAAAAAAAGTTAAAGGCATAGTCAATAGAAGCATAAGATCTCAATAGAAAAGAAAAAGAAAAAGAATGTCCCTTTCAAAACGTTGAGAGTGCATGCTTTAATTTAGAAAAGAACAAAAGACTGGCCTGCACAAAAATCACACATGAAGCCTCTCGTATCTTAGACAAAATTTTAATATCAATTTGGTAGCCTCTTAAAATAATTAAATATACTTTTGATTTGAATATTATTAATATTATCATGGCAAAAAAAATATAATGAAATTATTTGATAAACAACCTTAATACTAATCAAATAGTTAAACTCTTTTAAAAGACAATTATATACTTTTTTAATAGTTGTTAATAGTTGTTGTACACTTATTTAAAAAGTAATTATATAACAGTCTAACACTACGAAATCATCTAATTAGTTAGATGATCATATATTAGGCTTGGTTAGGTGACTTGATCTTAGAGGTAACCAAGTATTAAGGTTAACCACTTATAAATACCCAGAATATAATTGTTATTAAATATGGAGTATCAAAACTTAAAATAAAAAATAAAATAAAATACTTAATCTGAGTCTTATTATATAATTTTTAAGATAATTATTAATCTAATCTATGCATTTATTACCCATCTTCAACTAGATAATTAGATAAAAGTAAATATTTTTTAAAGATATATATTATAATTAATTGATGGTATAAAGAAATTTTACATTGTCAATATATATATAAATATTAAACTCATTATTTATAGTATGTTGATTCTGCATAATCTTACTCTATTTTGTTTAATTTGGTATATGTGATGGTAGTATTCACATTTGACAAACGATACTACAACGTGTTGGAAGTGAACAAGACAAGCTACGAGTATTGCATAGACAGGGAATTCATAAAGAACGTGACACGAGGTGGTCGAGACGTGGTGCAATTAACAGAGGCAAGAACCTATTACTACATATCTAGTGGAGGTTATTGTTTTCATGGCATGAGAGTTGGTGTCAAAGTTGAAGAATTCAAAGATGAAGATGTAATGCCAATGGCACCAACTCCCTCTAAGATCAAGTCTGCTTCTTCTTCTGATCTTTTGCCCTCATTCTGCTCATGCTTTTGGATTATTCTTGCTAGTGTCTTGTTTATGTTGAGTTTGTTTTAATGGGTGTTTTGTAAAAGATTCATCATTGGGTAGAGTGTTATATACTCTTATGATTGTTTATTATGTTAAGAACTTCAAATATTTGGTGGCTTATAATAGTTGTTGATTAGTGGTAACTTTCTTTTATAGGGTTTTGGTACATGTTGTTAACTAGCTTGTGTCACATAATAATTAGAATGATAATAATTTTTAATGTGGGTTAAATTTCTTTTTTTATTTCATCAACTAATGACATAAAAAGTTATATTTTTATGTGAATTATAAATTGATTTAAAAAATAGAATTATTGTCGATTTATTATAAAATGATAATTAAAATTTTAGATAGAAGGAGTCAGATGGTTATTTTTTTTTAAACAAATGAACTTAAATAATTAATTTTTTTAAAGATGAGAAATTAGAAAAAAAAATAACAAGGTAAGTTGTTACCTGTTTAATTTATCATGACATAAGTAATTTCAACAAACAACTTTATTTTACAAACTACAGTAACTTATTTAACCAACTCATTTATATATGTATAATTAATTATCTGCATATTATAATTTTCTCTATTAAATATATTTTAATAAAAGAAAGGTTTTGGTAAATTACAATTAGATGAAATATGAGTGAGTGTGGGAATTTCCTAGTAGTCATCATTTTTCATTCTATATCATTCATTTGAGTAAAATTATAAAAATATCATTCATTAATTTTACAAATTTTATTTTTTAAAATTTTCATAAAGACTGTTACAGAATTCTAATCCATAAAAGAAACTAATTTGTAATTTATTATTATGGATTAAAATTCCTTGTTACTAAATATTATATATTTCGTAACAATTTATTTAACTATTGCTAAATACTAATTCATAATAAAAAATATTTTTATTTCGAGAATGAAATATCTTAATAGTTAAATAAATTATTAAAAATATATTAAATAGTTAAAGGTTCAGGGGTTGAATATACTAACTTGAGTGTAAAAATGTTTTTGCATACAGAGATACTTCAATCATGAAATGTTTGGGAATCAAAGATTAAAGACTAAAAAACTAAAGATAAGAGAAAGAAGACTAGAGACTAAATATCTGAGTGAAGACTCAATACTGGAAGTATTTTGGAAGTAAGAAAAACGTACACCTATAAACAAGAAAAGAATAAGAAAATATATTTTTAGAAATAAAAAAAAATAGATATAGGAAGAAAAAGTTATGATTAAGAGCATATGATATTTGAAATAAAACAAAGAAAAAGAGAAAGAAGTTATTTAAATAGAGTTTTTCTTCTAACACCCTTCTAAATTTCCTCCTATACCTGTTTAAATTTTCTATACGCTGTTTAAATACACAGCCAACTCGTTTATAAAATATATAATATTTCTCTCTTTTTATATTATATATATATATATATATATATATTCTCTTCACATTTTATAACTGATTATTTATTATCTGTATATTGCAGTTGTCTATGAAATATTTTTTTTTTCTTTTACATGAAAAGATAAATATAAATCCGTATTTATAAAATCTGGATGTTTACAAGTAAAAAATTTGAGAAAATAATAACATGGCAAGGACAATTTTGACATTATGAAAAAATGGAGGGTGTATGAAGACAAAAGAAAGGTGCGAGAAGAAAAACAGTTTAAAATAAAAAGTGAAGCCCAAATTGGTTTCCGAAGCAAGACACATTGAACAGTTAGAGACAAACAGAGAGTGAGATAAGATATGCTAAGAGTGAAGTGAACAGAGAGAGAGAGAGTTCAAAACAATGGCTTCTTGTTCTATTCAGTGTTCAGTTTGGGTTCCTTCCCTTTCAAACCTTAACACTAACACACTTCGCTTCTTTTCTGTTAACCCACTTTCTGTTTCTTTCTCTTCCTCCTTTTCCAGAATCAAAGCCTCTTCAACTGTCGAACAATCCGCCATGAGCATCGACAACCTTCGACGTTTCATCAACCTTAACTCTGGAAAATGGAACGGCTCTTTCTATGTAACATTTCCACCTTTTTTTTTAATATGATTATGGGTTTTTAGTGCTATTGAGCTATCACAAATTGTTTAACTTTTTTATGTTGTCAAGGTTGGTGACTTTTATGTTAATTACCTTAAAAGTGATTGGTATCTTTGTTTCAATTTCTAATTTGTTGAACTTGTAAAATTCTTTTCTACAATAGTATAGTGCATTGAAAATAGGACTATTGGGCCTGTTTGAGTTTTTTTCCCTCTAGAAAAACTTGCAAGAGGAAAGGATAAGAAGGAAAAAGAAAATGGTTGAGATGTCACGCGCCGCGTTGATATATGACTTGTTACATCTATATAAATAGAGAACAATACTCAGCTTATAAGCTGGTTTTGTAGGGTTGTGTTATACCTATAACATACCTTTTTCAAAGCCTATCTTATGATTGTTTGTTGTTGTTGTTGTTGTTGAGTTTATCGAATCATCCGTTATTGGATTGATATTGGATCACCTATTTATCTAGTCTCCATGTTCGAGATGTCCATGTCTAATTCTCGACTTAAGAAGGGTGTGTTGGATATCTCATATTACATATGGTCTGTCAACTGTATATAAGTAGGGAGTCATCCTCCCCTTATTTTCTAATTTGTAGAAATCTCATACATTTTTTAAAAAGGTTATAAGAGAGAGCTTCTATGACAAACTAATTCTAACTTTTGAAACAGTACAAATTATTTTTTCTTCTTGTAGAAGTCCTTCTAGAGAAGTTTACCCAAACATGCCCAAAATTTAAATGTGCTTCTATTGGTGCTGTTTGTGCTGTTCTATAAGAGTTGATGTTTCACTTTGCTGTGAAAGTGTATATAAATTTAAATGTCTATGCAGATTACTGAGGTAAAACTTCAATTCTGATTGGAGAATAGCACCAATGATACTATGGAACTGTATCTAAGTTTTATGTTAGAAAATAAACTATTGAAGACTTGAGTAAATAGTTCATGCATTGAAAATGTAATGGTTGTAAAGACTTTTTATGCTATAATCTAATAACTAATTGGTATGTATGTTATGTTTGTTGAATTTGACTTTGACTACCTTACAAGTTACTAGCCCGAGTTGGTGTGAGTAATAAGGGCTCTCACCCTTTAAGCAAGAGGTTGGGTGTTTGATTCTCAACTCTTGTAAATGAAGCAGACCTAGTTTGTGGAGGGGTGTACCCTTTGCCTTCAGTACTTCAAAGCAGATTAGGCCCTACACTTAGAAGTAAAATTTCTTGCAAATACAAATGCTAATGCAAAAAACCTTAGAAGTTATATCTATTATGATTTCTAATTGACATTGAATAAAAATTAAATTCTAAAGGTCATTATAATTTATTAAGTTGAAATTTCATTTGGAAAAGTACCTGAACAACTACGCCTAAGGTTTTTTCCTTTATATATATATATATATATATTATCTCTCTCTTTTCAATAGTATTCTTTACCTCTGTGTTTTGTAGCAATTTGATTCATGTGGGAATATGTTGCAACAACTTAGTACCAAGCTCTCTGCTAGCTCTTATGGGGAAGATGAACTCATGAGTCTCATTCAAACGTAACCAATCATTCTCTCACTCTTATTAACATGCTTCTTTATGTTTCTTTTGAAAAAATAAGAGAAAGTATTGCCACACAACTAAAAGTCTAGAAGAATTGAAGAAATAATGCGTATGGATTTTTTTTTTAATTTCACATGATATATAAAATAATGACAAAACCATCTTTCCTTTTTTCCCTTTTATTTTATGTTTTTCAGCATTTGCAAAGTAAATAATGAAAATAACAAAGTATTGTTTTCACTCACGCCATCTCCCAGCCCCCCTTCTCTTACAAATTTTGGAAAGGAGGATTAAAAATTTAAAATAAATGACATTTTTGTATTTGTTAGTAAAATAGAAGTATTAAAATGAATCAAATGCATCAAAAAATTTGTCAGTTCCTTAAATTTAAAACATTTATATCATCCATTGTATGGAGAATGTATTGAATTTGCTAAGCCGTAACCCCACTATTCTAAATCATTTGAATGAGTAATATTTTTTCATCATCAGCTTGCTTAAAAAGATTACAAGGCATCTTGTGTTACTACTGTAGTTTTATTTATTTATTTTTTTTCAAATTGTAAGTTGTATAGCTATTGAACCTTGCAGACTGTATATTAAACAACCTTCATCAAGTACTTCAATTTCTGGAGATGACGATGATGCAGAATGGGCAGAGTACAAAATTAAGGAAACCAATATGTTTACTGTTGACAAATATCAACAAGTGAGCTTTTCTTCTTTTGCTTAAAATTGAACTGGAGTGTAAACCATCCTTTTGTTTTAAAACTTTTATGGTTCTTTCTTTGTGATCCCATTGCTTCTTTACAATATCCATCACAATTAGTTTGCAGATAGGCTTTTTCCCATCTGAGAGAGCATTTGCACTGAGATACCAAACAGCTGGCATGTTGGAAACAGTATTAAGGCAAGGTGTTCTTGGAGAAGATGACACTGGCGAAGAATCACCAAGGTAAAATGCTTCTTTACCTACAAGAGATCAACTAGCACTGTTTGATTGATTATGCCAGTGAAGTGTAACAATTTCTGTCCTATAACCATTTGCTAGGCATCAATAAATGAAATTGAGGCTGTTTTAGTGGAAATAGTGATAGAATATGCTTTATGTTCACATTTCCATGGCAGAGATAAATGGATAACTATTTCTTGTCAGATCTTTGGCAACATTTATAATAAGTGGTAATCTAAGGAATGTGGTGGGGCTAGATCTTTGTTTCTACTCTTAGAATAGGAAGGTAATTTTGCAAAAGCCAATCAAAAAGAGAGAAGGATATTATTAGACATCAGCATTGAAATTTGAGTCAGCGGTTACAGCTACTGATGATTGTAATTTTCAACTTGGTGCAAAGTTTTATTTCCTTGTAACATGTGCGAGGCTAATTGGGGCTTTCTTGCTGAAAAAGAATTGAAAGTATGGACACGTGTAATTTGAGCTGGAAAATAGTAGTGATAAAAACTAGAGGTGCCTACTTAATCTGGTACATTTAGCATACATTGCAAATCCTAAAACTCTGTTATGTGACAAAATTATCTGCTATTATTTCTTCCGAGATTCAAACCACATATAACTATTTTACATGCTATTTGGGGCTTTCTTGCTAAAACATTATTGGCCTTGGTGTGTTGTCTGCGTAAACATCTGTAGTTACAGGAAATTCAAATACTTAAATGAAATCTCTGAGCTGTTTGCTTTTGTCGAATCAAGTCCATGGCAAACCTAGTTATCTTTATTTAAATCCTACTTTCTACGGCCCTGTTAACTGAAGCCATCAATCTTTCCGGGAACCATCATTTTGCCTTAAAAGTAGTGTGCAAAAGGGCCAGTGTTGCTTGAATGTTTACATCATATTACGTTACCAACACATTTTCCTTTATGCTGTCCAACTGTTGTTACTAACTCAAATAATGACTTGACATGATATTATCTATGGTCTTTCAGGCAAAGTAGGGAAAGAAATATTACAATCCCTGTTTCCTTAATTATATATTTTATCAACTTTTTACTTCCGAATTTGTGGTTTTTCAGTTTTTCTCTTCCCCTTTCAATCTTTAAGAGCTTATTGTGCAAAATTACCAACCATTTGCTACCATGGATTAATATTTAATAATGAAATTCTTCTTGTTTGGATTAAAGGGTTTATTGTTGAGTGCTTTGACATCTGAGCACCAACATGAAAAAAAGAAGGCATACTAAATTACTAACACACATACATTATATTTTATGCCTTAGATTCTTTACACTTCCTTATGGTGCAGAAATCTCAAACTTCCTTCCCGTCGACCATCTATTGTATGTGAGAATTGTCTGTATTCTCTGCAGAGAGATATGCGAGCAAGAGCCTTTCACATTTTAGAACCAAAAGGCACGGTAGATATGCTTATCATCTTCCTAGAGGAAAGAGGTGATGGGGCTCCTCCTCTACTTGACAGTTCTGGGGTGAGTTTAATTGAGTTACTTGTAACTCTCTTTTTTGGTGCGTAGATCTATGGCTGATTTACCAACCCCAAACCAAGCTAGTGAAATTTTATTTGTGGAGTACTTTTTGCTTTGAAAGTTCTACCTATTTTTGACAGCAACAGAACAATATCTCATGTCTATAGTTTCTTGTGACCTTTTTCATTCACTTTGAATTCACGCCAGGACGTGAAGAGTAGGATTTTACCTTTTCTTGGTGAATGGAAAGGTCATTCCATTACCAAACGAAGTGGTGTGTATGGATCGACAATTGCTAATGCTGACACTGTTGTGTTACACAAGATGGATGATAATGGGCAACTTATTCAGGTATGTTACAACTTAATAACACAAGTTGTGTAGGCATAGTGAAAGTTGTAGTTTATTAAGCATTGAGTTATGCTATTAGTTTGTGAAAAAAATCAAAATTTAATAGCATGATGCTTTATTTATGCTCCTTTTTTAGGTCCTCAGTTTGATGATCTTTTGTTAAGTTTTCACTTTTAAATGCCCTTTTACCTTGTTAATTCTACTATGTGGGGGCATATAGCATCATTATTGAGTGACATTCTCTTCTATTCACTTCCTCACCCCACCATTTCAGGTTCTGTTGGTATATATTTGATTTGGAAAACTATGTATTTAGTCCTTGAACTTTTGACAATTTTTGAACTTAGTTTCTAAACTAAAAATCGACTGGTTTTAGTCCCTAAACTTTGTTGCCATTATGTTTTTAGCCCTTGTAGTTAAGAATTACCGTTAAGTGGTGATGTTACAACTTCTTTATTATTATTTTATGACACGTGTTGTGATAATGAATTGTCACGGTATTACTTAATGGTGATTTTTAATGACAAAATCTAAAAACATAATGATAGCAAAGTATAGGGACTAAGACCATTCCATTTTTAGTTCAGGTGCTAAATTAAAAAATTGCTGAAAGTTTAGAAACTAAATACATAGTTTTCTCTATTTGATTTGAGTAGTGTACTAATGTTTGATAAACAAACAATTTCTTCTATTTATCTACCATCATATGTTGTGGACCATAAGTTTAAATTAAACAACACTTTCTCAACACTAGTAGTTTTTGTTGTTGATGCTGTTTGAATATCAGGATGTTACTTCAACTTCTGATGGACAAAATGTTACTACCAATGTGCATTGGACTGGGACAATATCAGACTATTTGGTTACATTTGATGGAGGTTATCAGATGATACTATTACCCGGTGGCATGTACATGGGGTGCCCTTGTGATGTAGCAAAAAGTGTGGCAGAGTCAAAATCATTCCATTTGGAGTTCTGTTGGTTGGAGACACCTGACAAGAGGCAAAGACTTGTTCGCACATATGATGTGCAAGGCTTGGCTGTCTCATCTACTTATTTTTTTGAGACAAAATTGTGAATCCTATGTTATCTTTTTATCTCAGAAATGAGTGATAAATATTCTTATTTTGTTTTTGCATCCATTGGTTGAATGTAATTGGTTAATATACTTATTAAGTCTTAGTTGGGAATGTAAAGAATGTAGTTTAGTTTAAGAAAATTACATAAATTGGTAAATTTGACTAAACCAAATTTGAGGTCTTATTAAGGAGAAAATCCAACCTTGGTTTCAAATGATAGATATTGTCACTATCATAAAAACAGGTTTGAATAATGTTCTATCCTATTTGATATAAACATGAAGATCAGGATAACATGAACAATTAGTAAATGCATGTTATTCTATCTCTTGGCTCCATACAAGAATATAGATTTAGCCACATTTAAATATGAATGATTCTTGATATCATATTTGATGTGTATTAATTAACAACTTTACTTCGTAATTAATTATAATACATAATTAATCAGTTAATTTTATAAAATATATATATATATATATATATATTATTTTTCTTTTTACATTTTATAACTAGTTGTCTGATTGTCTTTCTTTTATATTTGTTTATTAAATATTTTTCATTAATTAGTTATTGAATGGAAACCAAATAGAGCATTTATGTCATTTGTACCACATCCAAACTCAAAAAAAACAAATTTTATATGATACCCTCCAAGATCCTTATGTTGTAAAAATGTTGAGAGGTGGCAATGTTGATGTTAGCTTCTTTTGGATAGAATCACTAACATTAAGGTATATGTGCTTTTTAATTAACAAAAATATTATGATAAAATTAAATAATTATTTTGAGTTTAAAGATCATGTATTGACATTGTAATAGTCGAATCAATTATAAAATAGTTTTGCATAATTTTACAAAATTTTGTTATTGAAGTCATTATCGTAATAATATATGATTAGTTGTTATTGGTTCACTGTGTGAACTTTAAAATAAACAATTTTATAAGTTCAACTATTATGCATTATTAATGTAAAATTCTTTACAGTTAATCAACTATGCTTATAATATATATAATGTTTAAGGTAATCAGATGAGAGACAATTTTTTTTAAAGAGGTGCAATATTGTGATTAATTAGTGCTTAAAAATTGGACCAGCTTTATTTGATGAGAAAATTAATGAATTGGTCTAATACCCAATCAATAATTAAAGTAGTATAAAAGCTAAAAAAATTAGTTTAAAATTTATCCTTTCAAAATTTTTTTTTTTTAAAAATAATTTATATATTTTAAAACATATAATTTGATTATTTATACCTTAACTTAAAATTTGATACTTAGTTTGAATGTTAAAAATGCATAGAATAATATTATTTTAATATTTAGTGTTATATTAAATTTTTGAATATTGTTTTATAATTGTTACAGAATTAAAATATTATGAATTTTGTAATTAAATTCAACCCAGCTTTATAAGATATTGTCATATTAATTTTTAACATTCAAAAAATTAATAAATCATTTTCCTTGGGAATGGAGAGAAGCTGGACACGTTTTTTCAAGCACAGTTGTTTATTAAAATTGAGTCAACACGACATAGAAGTAAGCATTGATATTAATGTTGAAATCACTCTTAAGATTTAAAACTATTGATCCTCACATTAATGATTGGTCCAAACTCTAGATCCTAGGTAAGATTATATTCATACTAAAAAAAAACATAAATAAATAAAAGTGATGAACTAAAAATCATGTCAAATTATTTTAGATGAAAATAAAATAAGATTTAATTTCGTCAAAGTATTTTGAAATATTCATTTTAGTTCATACAAAAAATTATTACATCTTTAATCTCTACCTATGGACTTTATAAAAGTAGAGATTAACACTATGTTAATCTTTTTAAAAGGATTAAAAATAAATTTTAAAGTATTCTAAGCAAATAAAAATATATTTTACCTTTCAAAATATCTCTCAATACTTCAAAATCCATTGTCTAATGTCTACTTTAAAATTTGATGCAACTGTTTTTAGGATAAATAATATATAAACTTATACTATTATTTAATTATAAATCATTATGTATAATAAAATTATATATTTTTATATCAATTACTTCAAAAATTATATTAATAATACTTTTTATTAATTAAAAAATTAAACCAAAATAATAAGTATATTAACCTCAATTTCTTTTTATGTTATAAACTCTTTTACCTTCATATTCAATTTTTTTTTCTTATAAAAAAATAATAAAAACTCAGAATAAGGTAGAAACAAGACAAGAAAGAGGTAGCATATTCCAATATTATAATGGATATGCTGATGTTCACATGCCAACAAGGCAACAACAGTTAAATTTTTTTATCTTTTTAAAGAAAAAACAACATAGTTTATAAGTTAACTACATTTGAAGTCATTACAAACACAATACAGTTACACCACTATGATCAACCTTGTTAATAAGTACTTTAGTTAGTTACCCTTCACAAGACATTATCCTCAGAAACAGAACACACTTTGATTTCATTCATTTTGTGTCAGAAATGAAACTGTGGTACACATTTTGCATGTCACTGGCTATGGTTTTGGTGATGACTAGTGAGAGCCATATTCCAACCACTTTGGATGGTCCATTTAAGCCAGTGACTCGCCGGTTTGATCCATCACTGAGAAGGGGTAGTGATGATTTGCCCATGTCTAATCCAAGGCTCAGAAAAAATGTCACTTCAAATTTCCCTGAACAGATTGCTCTTGCAATTTCTTCACCAACTTCCATGTGGGTTTCTTGGGTTACTGGTACTACTTTGTCTCCTCTCCTCATAATTTCCAAAAAAAAAAAAATTGTGTTTTTTTAAGAATAGTTAGTCTGTGGATCCATGATCTACAGTGATTTTACATTTTCACTACTTGGCCAAATGGACAGTATTTCATATGAATTTATGATTGTTTCATAATTTATTAGAAAATAAGTATTTTCTGTGTTATGGACTCTACTAGTTTAATAACAAAATGGCAAGTTTGATGATTTTCACAATGAATATCTTAAATGTCAGCAATGATTTCGTTAGTTGATGTTTGTTCATTGATTAGTATACTTTTTGTAATAAATATCTTAAAATCATACATATGATCAGTATAATTGTGCAGAGAAATTAAACTCTTCTTTGAAGTGATGGATTTTGTCCATAATCCTATACTTTGATTTGATGAGGGACCAAATCCACCACATTTTAGAAAATACAATGATCAAAATCAACATTTTTAAAATACAGGGACTAAAACTAATTTCAAGCAAAATTGGAGGGATTTAAAACACAATTTACCCCCTTTTTAATGTTTATGATGTTGTATTCTAAAGTATGAAGTTGTTGTTACTTGGTTGTGTTGTTTGGTTTTGGATAAGGGGATGCACAGATTGGCTTCAATGTAACCCCAGTAGATCCTGCATCTGTTGGAAGTGAGGTGTGGTATGGGAAAGAGAGTGGCAAGTACACAACTGTTGGGAAAGGTTATTCTGTTGTTTACAGTCAATTGTATCCCTTTGAAGGCCTATGGAATTACACCTCTGGTATCATTCACCATGTGAGACTCAAAGGTATGTTGAGTTATTTCTTGTTTGGAACTTTGAATTTCTGCTCAAATGGATTAGTGTTTAGAGCTGAGTAAGCAGTGGTTACTGAAGTTTGCCTTGTGACATAATTGGTGAAACAACAATTGATTCAATAAATTTGTGAAAGATAGTTCTTTTGATAAAATTCTTTTAATGGAAAGTTCTGATTTTGTGGTATTCAAAACCTTGGCTTTTTTCTGTATGCTATGCATTCAAGTCAAAAGCTGTGGCATATGTATAACTTTGTTCATCACAGTTTCAAACTTTTTAGTTCTGGAAGCATTGTTATTTTTTTTTGTTTGCAGAGAGTTCAAACTCCCAACCTTCCCCTTCCCCTTCTCCTAATTCCCCTTATCAAACTATTAGATCAACCTTATTACTTCAAAACCATTTACATTCTTCATTTGTTATTCTTCTAATTATATCCCGTCAAGTAACAATTGTTGGAAATCCCACATCCCTTAAAGATAGAGTTTGTTGCATGTATATAAGTGAGGAATAATCCTCCCGTACAAGTCAATTTTACAAGATTAAGTTAGGTCCATCACCCGCATTTCTAACAACAATTTCTAAGCACAAAATAAAGCATTAGTATATGACATGCAAGAGTTTTACCTTGATGTATCAAAACCAATTTCTGAGTCACTATATATCAAAAGAAAAAGAATGGTATCAAGTACAATGACTCAAAATTTTTAATTCTGTTTGGAGAAAGTTCAAAGATATTTTTTTCTTGGTGTAGGACTTGAACCTGGAACAAGATATTATTACAAATGTGGGGATAGTTCTATTCCAGCCATGAGCCAAGAGCATTATTTTGAGACTTTTCCAAAACCAAGTCCAAATAATTATCCAGCTCGAATAGCGGTTATTGGAGATTTGGGCCTCACCAGCAATTCTACATCAACTATTGATCATCTAACTTACAATGATCCTTCAATGATTCTAATGGTTGGTGATTTAACATATGCAAATCAGTATCTTACAACTGGTGGAAAGGGAGCTTCATGTTATTCATGTGCATTTCCAGATGCTCCTATTAGAGAGACATATCAACCCAGATGGGATGGGTGGGGAAGGTAAAAAATACTTTTAAGTTCTGAGTTCTATGACAATTTGTGTAATCAGTTCTTGGCTGAAACATACTAATCTTATTGTATGTTGAAAAAAAAATAACTTGAAAATTCCACTTTGCTCTAGACTTTGGGATGGATAGACATTTATATTTGTTCTTCTCAGTTTGGAAAATGAGAATTGTGTAACACAATTTATTAAAACAACCTGAAACTGTTAGTGAACAGTGACAAGCTTTTGCTAAATGTGCAATTTGTTTCATTTGGTGATTGGTATATCTGGGCTTGTACATTGCTGCATTATTAGTACTCAAGTAAATTACATTAACATCTTCTAATGTTTTGCAATATTGTACAAACACCTCGTGTTTTTTTACACTAAACTGCCTAATTATTTAAAAATCATTACATTGACATCCTTCTTAATTTTGAAAATGTTACACCTTGATCTCCTTTAAGGAAGGTGTTGGAAATCCTACATCGACTAGAGATGTGGTCTTTTACATGTATATAAGTAGGGAACAATTATCACTTTATAAGTCAGTTTCGTAGGGTTGAGTTAGGCCCATAACTCACATTTTTAACATGGTATCAGAGTTTATCCTAAGATTGTTGTCGTTAAGTTTATCGTGCCGCCTATTGTTGGGCCGATATTAGACTAGCTGATTGTTTAGTCTTCACTCTAAAAAATGTCCAGTCCTTGGTGTGAGAGGGGTAAGCCTAGAGATATGCTAAAAACCAAAGTGCAATTTAAAAAAAAAAAAACACACTAGGGATCTGAGTGTGTAATTTACTTGTAGTACTTTGTTTGATTACTTTATTTCTCAAAAATGTTAGTAATAATATCCATCATATGCTTCTTAGACAAACATATTGTGGGGGAGGGGTGAGACATTAGAATCTATTATACAAATAGTTGATGGACAAACCATTATTTAGTTGAAAAACAAATTGGTTTTTGAAACATCAGGTTTATGGAGCCTTTGACCTCAGAAGTTCCTATGATGGTTATTGAAGGGAATCATGAGATTGAACCTCAAGCCGGAGGAGTCACATTCAAATCATACTTGACACGATTTGCAGTTCCTGCTGAAGAAAGTGGCTCTAAAAGTAACTTCTACTACTCTTTTGATGCTGGGGGCATACACTTCATCATGTTGGGAGCTTATGTTGATTACAATAGCACTGGTAAATGACAACTGGTACAGTTTGTTTTTTTTTTTCACCTTATATAAACCATTCTGTGTGCATAATTTTGGGTGGTTAAACTTGTGTTGTTTCACTGGATCTTCAATCCAGGTGCACAGTTTGCTTGGCTGATGCGAGACTTGCAGAGTATAGACCGTAGTGTAACGCCATGGTTAGTAGCTGCATGGCATTCTCCTTGGTATAACAGCTATGCTTCACACTATCAAGAATTTGAGTGTATGAGATTGGAAATGGAAGAACTGCTCTACCGATACAGAGTTGATATTGTTTTTAATGGTCATGTAAGTTGAATTCACCCAATATTTTTTTAATCAGTTTTTTAGAACAATAGTTTGAAAATATCACATTCAAAATATTCAAGATTTCTCTTCTGCAGTTTTACACAGATTTTTTTATGCTGGAGTTGTGTTGCTAATATCTTATAGTATATGGTAAATGTGAAGAAAAAAATGCATTATTTGCCTGCCAAAAAATTTAAAACAAGATCTTTTATATGGAGATAAACTTAATCCATGGATGCTGCTCTTTTCTCTTGTTAATTCAATTATACTAAGGAAGTTTTTTTTTGACAAATTATAAGTGTTTGCCTAATTTGGCACAGTTTTTTTCTTTTCACTTTTCAGTTATTCTTTTGGATAGAATTATATGCAATAGTGTTATCTTAGATATTAAGCATATTTTAGAGAAAAATATTCGGTAGACAATTGCAATAAACAGACAATCAGATAACTAGTTATAAAATGTAAAGAGAGAGAAATACGTATATGTTCTGTGAGTGAGTTGACTGATTGACAGCGTAATGCAGTTAGTTGCAAAGTAAAGTTGGATTTTTGATGTAGTTTATTCCTATTGTTAATAGTGTCACATGTTGTCCATCTTGCAGGTTCATGCTTATGAGCGGATGAATAGAGTTTATAATTACACGTTAGATTCATGTGGACCTGTTTACATAACTGTTGGAGATGGTGGAAATATTGAGAAAGTAGATGTTGATCATGCAGATGACCCTGGAAAGTGTCCTTCTCTTGGAGATAACAAACCGGAATTTGGAGGAGTTTGCCATTCAAATTTTTCCTCTGGTCCTGCCAAAGGCAACTTTTGTTGGAACAAACAACCTGAATGGAGTGCATTTAGAGAAAGCAGTTTTGGACATGGAATACTTGAGGTAAAATCTTCAGAATGTAATCCCTGAACCTTTTTATTTTTTGTCTCTATTGCTATTGTAACCAGCCTGCAGATTCAGTTAGCTTCATCGCTAATTGATTTGTATTTGTTGGTGTAGCCTTTCCTTTGGAATATGAATAATAATGTTACTCATGTACTATGTCTTTGTACTTGATTATCATTAGGCAATATCATCATAGGCTTTTGGGTGTTATGTTTTGGCTTGTTTGAGTAAACGTTTTTAAAATTAACTTATGCATTAACTAATTTGTAAAAGCCCTGACATCTTTTGGAGAAGTTAAATAAGTGAGTTTTTACACATTAGCTAATGTAGAAACTAATTTTAACTTTTGAAGAAGTTTATTTAATTTTTTCTTCCAGAAGTCTTTCTGGAAAAGTTTACCCAAATAGACCATATTTTATCGTGAGAAATGTTAAATAGATAACTCCAATACGTAATCAATTCACTCACAAAATATGTACATATATGTATTTTTTTTATTAATTTTTTTTTTCTTCCTTTTTTCTTCATACTTTATAATTAACTAGTTGACTGTGTATTGAAATTTTCTACCAAACATTTCTCTTATCTTATTAGCTTAGCTTAATAGGTTAGTTCATCCATCCAATTTCATTTGCTTGCAGCATTCTTCCTTGGTACATGGAATCAATCAGAAGAATTTGTACAGTTAGTTGAGTGTAAATGAATCAACCAAGACGAGTATTTGAAGCATTAGTTTGGTTAATGAAAAAAGATAGTGTTCAGGCTTAACTCATTTATTTAAACAAGTCAAATTTTCAAAGCTTGAAATGATTAGTTTATAAATTTATGAAGCTTGAGTTCAGCTTATTTAACTCTTCATAACTTGATTATTTTCTTTACCTTTCTCTTCTCAAAGTATTTCCTAAGTTCATTATTTTAGTCTTTATAGAAGACATTTTTATGCTAAATGATGAATTCTCTGTATACAAAATTATTATTATCTGTAATCCTTTTCAAAGCAACATTATCAATTTTTTTATCATTACATACACATGTAATTGAGCTTACAAGGTTAAACTTGTTTGTCTAGAACAGTGGCATTATTACTTCTTCCCTTTGAAAATTTATCATTCTATGTCATTGCAGGTTGTGAACTCAACATATGCATTATGGACTTGGCACCGAAATCAAGATAATTATAAAGAAAATGCAGTTGGTGACCAAATATACATTGTGCGGCAGCCTGAATTGTGCATGAAAGATCTAAAAGTACTAGTTCCATACTAAAGCTGAAGCTTTAGTGTCTCAAGTTTTTCCTGATTATGAAACCATATTTTAATATTAGTATTTATTAGAAATCTCGAGTGTGTGTTGGAAATCTCACGTTGCCTAGATATATGACCTGCACAAGTAGAGAACAATCTTCACCTTACAATATGGTTTTGTAAGGTTGAGTTAAGTCCATAACCCATATTTCTAACATGGTATCAAAGTCTAACCTAGGATTGATTGTTGATTTTAGGCTTATTGTGCCACCTGTGTCGGGCCGATAATGGACCACCTGTTTGTTTAGTCTTCACGTTCGAGAAATCCAGTTCTCAGCGTTCGCCTAGAGATCTGACCTGTTGCATATATATAAGTAGGGAACAATCTTTATCCTCAATATGGGGTATATTAGAAATCAATTTTATAGGGTTGAATTAGGTTCATAACCCACATTTCTAATTGAATTTTATTGCTTCCATAATTTCTTTCTAACTAGTTTTTAAACTTCTTATACCATTGAGAGTTTTTTAGATGTAAAATTCAACTAAAGATTTTCCTTTGAAAGTCTTTTCTACCTTGAATTTAACCTATTATATCTTCTTGTGCACGCTGCAAAAATTAATTAGAAAAAAAAAATGTGTTCTGGTCTTGTTTTTCTAACTTTCCGAAGTGCCATTAATGGTTTCAGCATTAGCTGTATTGTGTATTTTGTATTTTGTTTGTGTAGACTAGAAAATTTCGACCAGCTATTATACTGATTATAGAAATGTTATTTATTTTGTTTCATTTTCATTTCAACCTTTGATCAATATCAATTTTGTTTGCTTTGCCTTAATTGTCAATTTGGCTGTCTTTGGATAAACTTCTCAATGAACACGTTGGAAAAGAATATAAGAAGATATAATGAATTAAGCTTGTAAGCTAAAATAACTGAATCAGTTTTTGGAGCAGCTAAATGAGAAAACTTCTACAAATTAACTTATGCATAAGTTAATTTCAACTTATGGCCTTATGAGAGAATTTTTTTTTTAATTTTACCTTCTTAGTTTCTTCACTTCAAGTGTTTATTGGTAAGTTTATCATAACAAGACCTTTGTCACACACTTAAAGATTCAAGTTATTTTCAGTCTTGTTATGAATTTAATCTTCCTTTGCCTTGTTATAGTCACAAGATTCACAGCAATCACTTCCATACAATTCATCCACTAAATCCTCTACTGCTCCAAGCCACCTCTCTCAGGTACTTCCTTTGTGTTTCCATCCCCACTCTAAACCTACATTCTTAATTTTTTTGATGAAAAAAGAAATTGAACCAAATGAATTTAATTTAATCTCTCAGGATGTTTCTATGATCATATCACAATTCCTTGGGGTTCTCTTTACATATGGCCTATGTTATCAGGTAAATCAAATCATCTTTCTCTTGTTTGTGTAATTGTCTTTATTAAATTTGAATAGACTTGTTCTCTTTTCAATTTATTGAAAATGGATGCAAGTCAAGCTTATTTCTAACACTTGAAAATATACAAATGAGAACTATTTTTTGAAATTGACCACCCCAATTGTTTTCTTTTCTTTCATTTTGAAGGTGAAGTGGATATAGGTTTTGGACATTGGACAATCACTCATCTAAATCTTGCTAAATAGTGGTGAGGATATTCTAATTTTGTTTCACTTATTCTGTATTTTTTCTACCTTTGTTGCATCATATATTTTGTCCAATTTGTCATATGCCTTTTATTTATTATCATTTAGGGCAATATTATTCTCTGTTTGATAGTTATTTAATATTTTTTGGAATATGTTTTATGTTTAATTACAAATGAAAAACATTAAGATAAATAACATGAAAGTAGGAATAATTTTTGTTCTCGTAAAAAATGGAAGATTTCTACTCTTTTACCCATAAATAAAAAGAGGAGAAAACAGGTCATATATATTCATAGAATAAGTAAATTTCCTTATATCTACAATTTCTAATGAATCAAAACAATCATTCATTCATTCTAGTATAAATTATTAATATCTGTTTAAATAATTAATGCAAAGTTTATAACGTTTATCTCTTGCCAATTAATTTTGAGTAATTTTATCTAGATCAGAAGCTTTGCTTCTTATTCTACGAATTGTGTTAATTCCGACTTTAATTTACCTACGAATTGTTATGATTTTAATTTGAGTCGCCGATTCTACTCTAGAAAAAGAAATATCAACATTAATGAAGGTTCTAACACTTAACGATTAGGAGATAAAAATATTTAACCATCTGAAATGGAAATTACATTAATAATAAGAATATAAGTTGAAACATCAATCGCATTGAGTTTCAACACATCTATAGAAATATATGATACCCGATAATATTTTAGGTGATGTTTGCTTTAAGAAATTATTTTCTGTTTTTATTTTTTGAAAATATTTAAATAAAATGTGAAAAGAACCACAATATTTTCTTATTTTCACCAAAATTTGAAAATATTTTCAAGCATTCTAAAAAAAATCAATAAATACGCTTTTTTCTTATATGCACAGAAGATAATGATTGGTGAAAAATCTAGCAGAGGTTTTGTTCGTGGCTGTCATCAGTTGTTCATGATTGAAAATGTGCAAGTCTTCAGTCTTCAACAATGAATCCAATGATACATTTCCATCACAGTGACGATCTTGTTAGCAGTGAAGTCTGATTCCATCCTCTTGAAGGAAGCATTTCTATGACAGTGATACTTTGGCATATGTTACATACATGCTTCGTTTCAATTTTCATTTTCTGTTTTGTAAGTTAGGATATACATCAAAACAAGATCAATGTCAACTAAAGAACTTGAAAAGCATGTAAATATTGTTGAAATACAAACATTTATCTTTCTTTTTTTGTTTTTTTTATGCTGAATATGCATGTGGTATTATTCATATAATTTTAACTTTTTTGAAGCCTTTATTCTTTCTTCTTTTTGGGATTATTTTTACCGGTCTTGAGCTTCGGGTGGATATGGGTGGTTTGATCAAGTTGTTGTAACATTCCGAAAGCTCGGGCAAACAAAGTCCTTAGATTATAGGAAATGGGTATGTGTGATTAATTATTTATGGAAATGAGTTTAGTTTAAAATTATTTAAAAAAAATGTCTATTTTGCCACATGTTATTTTTTACATCGATTTTAAAATAATTGAAATAAAAAAGTGACACTTCCTAAATCGGTTTTGCAAATAACCAATGTAGAAAAACAGACTTATTTTGTACATAATTTCAAATTGAAATTCATTTTGGTAAATAATTAATCAATCACACCCATTTTGGCATTTACCCTAGATTCAAGTTAGTAATGAGAAGAGTTTGAGAGAATTCGTAAAAAATTGTGAGTGGGTAGAGATTTTGTCTAAAGTGTGAGAATTCAAGTGAAGTCAAGTAATACTTTCTAGATATTTATAAATTGAGGTTGGTGCTAAGATTTTGTCTAGAACGACACACCAACCTCATTTAAATATGAGGGAATATACTTTTAGACTTTTAGTCGTCTTATCCTATTATTGGGTGGACGTGAGTGAGTTTCATAAATCAATTGTCCTTTAAGTAATGATGAGACGCATGAGTGTTTGGCGTTTATAAGTAATGATTGGACATGTGTCGTGTCTAAATTAGTTTGTCAGTGATTTAGGTGACTCACTGTTAACTGCAACATAATGATAACTTCTTACTGTGATGATAGATGAATGTTTATCGATACTAATTTTATGTTATTTCACATTTACATAAATTAAGTACAAATATACCTAGACTATGTTAGTTGTTAGTGACTAGTTACATAGAAAATGAAAGAAATTAAATTAAAATGAATTTAGTTCTGATTTCACTTCTATTTTTAGATGACTTGAATTCGATGAGTCATGCTCAAATCCTATAAAATTATTAAACAATGTAAACTTAATAATAATGATCATGAGAATCATTCTATGAGAGAAAAAAAATTCTTATACCAGGTTTTGTTTCACCACAAACTACACATTCTGGTTTTGTTCTTCAATTTATTTTCCCTTTTCAAATATGTTTTGGCTAAAATATATGAGTGAAAACATCATGATGTGCCTGCCACTAGAAACAACAGCCACAATATTGCAACCTTCAAAGCCACATAAAGTAGTGCCTCAAAAAACCCTTTGCTTAAAGATATGGATTTTGGAAATAATGACCAAAGATCGGTGCATTGATAGGCTTAAAAGAAGAGAAAATCATTCTATAAATCACACTCCCTATAGTTTAATTATTCAATACCTTCACACATTTCATGCAATTTCTTTGCAACAACAAAATGAACCAAAAACTTTTATTTTTTAATTATTTACTTGTTGAAGTTTTTGTCACAATATTAATTTTAATATTTTTTTTATACATTTGACATAAATAAAACATTTTACACTTATTATGAATAGAGCTTTAAACATTTTATAAAGACTAATCAATTTTGTAGAACTTGGTAAATCATTCTAGTGTATTTTTGGCAAAGAGTAGTATTAGTGAGCAGTGACATTCTTAAAAATGTTTGACATTCTTAAAAATGATTTTTTCTTTATTTTAATCTGTATCTAAGTTTGTTTATTTTTAATCACTATATTTAACACCACGTGTTAATATGTTTAATACTATTTACTCTAGTAGAAAGTTTGTTATATCCAATTATGAAGATTGGAAAATATGACATGGTTGGTCAGAAAAAGAGAATTATAACTCAACTATTAAAGTGTCAAATGCTAAAAGATACTATACTCAATAGTAAAAAAGTTAGTTATACCCAATCATGCAGATTAGAAAATATTGCATGGTAGGTCACAAAAATAGGATTGGTAAACATTAACAATTTAATATTAACAACATTCATTATAAGTATGTATAATATTTTTAGATTTAATTACTTTTTATCTCAATAAGAGACTTTCTTCTAGTCATAAGTGATTTTTTTCTCTATTTATATTCTTTTTTTCCTTTTTCCTTTTGGTTCCAACCACTAATGGAATCATCAAAATTTTAATAATGAAAATAAAGTAGAAAAAAATGTTAACTACGTGGACTAAAATAATTAGAGAAATTATAAGGGTAGACAAATAACTAAACCTTAATCAAAATTAACGAAATTGAAAATATATATTAATAAGGATTTAATTTATCTATTATTTTTATTTAACTATTATTTAATTTAATTTAATTTAATTTAAATATTATTAATATTTTTTTAATTAATATTATTCATAAAATATGTTTTAAAATAATTAAATTAAAAGATTAAATAGACTTTTATTTACATAATAATTTTTTATTTAACTTTATTTTTATACAATAATTACTTTTGATTACTATTTTTTAATGTAATTTTTAGTACTAGATTCTAAATACATAAGTATAATGACATTATTAGTTATAAATATTTTTATAATAATAAATGAAAGTTATCAAATGCTTAGGAGTGGAGAATAGAAAGAAAGGATCACATAAAAAATTTGACACCATGATAGAAATATAATAGTGTATTATTTTGTAATGTATTAAATATCATAGATGATGACATTTTATATATAATATATAAAGTATAAAAATATTTTTTTATCTTTGTATTATTAAGTTTTATCTGAAAAATAAAATAAGTATATTTTCTAATAAACTTTATAAGTAACCACTGTCACCATTGGTTGGAACATATCACACCCACTCTCACTGTAACCTTCAAATATACAAACTGTAACATTTCATTACACCAGATTTTCTTTTCTCTTATAATTTTCAACAACAAAAAACGACATGAACCAATTTGGACCCACGAATTTCTGTTCCTTCATTTTCGCACTTCAAATTCCTGAACCCCCCATTCTCCCGCGGAACTCGCAAAAGGATTGGATAGGATTTAACAGAGAGAAAAACAGGGGAAAACAGAGTAAGAGAAAAACAGGGGAAAAGCAGAGTTAGAACAACAAAAGACAGGGGAGGAGAGAGAAATTTCTCCACCCCTTTTCTCCGAGGGTCTCGCACAGAGGGGGAAACCCCAAAAAGGGTTGAATCGAATTGCACGGAAGAGAGACACAAACAGGAGAGGAGAGAGATTGAGAGAAAGGAAAAAAACAGGGGAAACAGAGGATTGCTCTGTTCCATAACGAAGTAAGCATTTTTTCTGCAATTCTAAATGCCCTTGTTTTTGAATTTCTCTCATTCTGCTCCTTTTTGAGTCTCTTTGTTCTGGGTGCAACAACCACATTGGGGTGCTGATGTAGGGGAAACTCTCCCCTACAATCATCATCATCATCCATTCTTTTATTTTTTTTTCTTCTTCTTCAATAAATGGGTTGCATTAGCTCCAAGCATGTGGTTGCCGGAGCTCGTTCTCCATCACCGGATGTGTTGGATATTACGGAGATTTCTTGTTCCACAAAGGGTGGCCATTCAACCTTAGAACCCAAAACAGGTTCAGATAATGAGAAGAATAACAAGTTCAAGAAGAATGCTTCAAAGAAGAGCAGTGGATCCGCTTTCAGCTTTAGGGCTGGGTTGGCTCATAGATATGTCGAGGCTGAACAAAATGCAGCTGGTTGGCCTCCATGGCTCACATCTACTGCTTCAGAAGCCATTCAAGGATGGATACCCCTCAAAGCTGATTCTTTTCAAAAGCTAGAAAAGGTAATAATATTACATACAAAATTTTGTGGTTTCCACAACATGTTCAATGTGATGTGTTTATAAGAGTGCATTAGAAAGTTTGTTGCTAGTAGTTTTCATATATTAATGCAAATGATCAAAGTTAGAACAATAACAACAATAGCTATGGAAGTGCATATAAGTTTTGTCCTAATACTACTAGCTAGTGTTTATGAAAACCTATTATTATCAATTTAATCTATGTTATTAAGCAAGTTGTGAAATGAAACTTTAAATATTGTCATTTAGAGATGAAACTTAAATTTTATTACAAGAATAATATAAAAACTTGAAGGTATTGTACTTAAATGTTCACGTTTATATCTAAATGGAATTTTGAATTTAATAGAAGACTAATATAAAAACACTATCGTACTTTAGTATTGTTTGGTGTCTGTGATTCCTCCTTTTATTTTATTTTTTTTATGTTGTATTGATAATTTGCTGCATTCAAAATTCTTTCTCTCTTTTCAATATATATTGTTATGAAATAGATAAATGATGATAATGTATGGTAATTTCAAAGCATAGTTTGAGAAAAAGCTAACAGATGATTTCAATGACAATGACTAATTGCATGTTTACTAAACTGTATTTGCTATATCATGTTGTCATCTTTTGGTCAAGCCATTTTGGATTTGTGATTTGTTTTTCCATATTTCCATTTCTATAGATTGGACAAGGTACATATAGCAGTGTGTTTCGAGCACGTGAAGTTGAAACTGGGAAGATGTTTGCTTTGAAGAAGGTGCGTTTTGACAATTTCCAACCTGAGAGCATTAGATTCATGGCAAGAGAAATAACAATTCTGCGTCGGCTTGACCACCCAAATGTCATGAAATTGGAGGGCATAATCACTTCTCGCCTCTCAAATAGCATATATCTTGTGTTTGAATACATGGAGCATGATCTTGCTGGCCTAGTATCACGTCCTGATATAGTGTTCACTGAAGCACAGGTTTGTTAGCATCTCATTTCTGATAAATTTGTGAAAAATATTTGGTAAACAATTGCAATAAGCAGAAAACCAGACAACTAGTCATAAGATGTGAAGAAAAAGAAAGAAAGAGAAATACGTATACACATACATATATGCTTTGTGAGTGAGTTGACAGGTTGACTGCGTATTAGAGTTGGTTGCGAAATAAAGTTGTAAATTTGTGTCATTCAAGAAAGGGTATGTTTGGTGTTTAGTTAAGAGGTCTTAATGTATGTTTAAAAAATAAAACTGGAGAAGTTCTTGTTTGGTTTTTAGTTTGGTCTGATTTAAAACTGAGTTTGGCCTTAATTTTGCATTGAAACCCGGTTTGAAATGGAAGAAAACGGAGGGTTGCTTTAACAACTATAATTTACAAAACGAAATTCATTCAAATTTATGTTTGCCAACTATAAACCAAACATGCACAATTGCACATCAACTTTGTGTATATTGGAGAAGACTAGTGCATATTTGGATAATTGTTGCAAACATGCACCCAAAAGTACCTGCAGAATTGTTATACAAACATGCAATAGCATCATGTTGTGCCACAAAACTTTGTGATCCTTTGTTTATTTATTTTACTTTCATATATATCACTTTTCTGTATTCAAAAGTTAGTTAGGCCCCTTATATTTGCTGTTACATGCTTGTTTACTGGTTTCCCTCCACAGATAAAATGCTACATGAGGCAGCTATTAAGTGGACTTGAGCATTGTCATATGCGTGGTATCATGCATCGAGACATCAAAGTATCAAATATCTTATTGAACAATGAAGGTGTTCTCAAGATAGGGGATTTTGGATTAGCAAATACAATTAGCACAAATAACAAGCATCAGTTGACAAGTCGTGTTGTGACTCTATGGTATCGCCCTCCAGAACTTTTGATGGGATCAACCAACTATGGAGTATCAGTTGATCTGTGGAGTGTTGGCTGTGTGTTTGCAGAACTTTTTCTTGGGAAGCCTATCCTTAAGGGGAGAACTGAGGTAATTGTCATATGTATTTGAACTTTTTGGTGGAAAACAAATGTGTTTAGCTTGAATTTGCTATCAATTGTTGCCTAGGAAAGAATATATTGAAGTTAGGACCATTTCATTTCTTACACTAATTCTCAAGTTTACTTTTGAACTTTGACATGTTACATGTTTTTTCTTGTGTCTACAGGTTGAACAATTACACAAAATTTTTAAGCTCTGTGGTTCTCCACCTGAAGAGTTTTGGAAAAAGAATAAGCTTCCTCATGGATCAATGTTTAAACCTCAGTCTAATTATGAAAGCTCTCTTAGAGAGAGATGTGCAGATTTTCCTGTATCTGCTGTAAACCTACTTGAGACTTTACTCTCCATTGACGCGAACAACCGGGGGACTGCCTCATCTGCCCTGATGTCTGAGGTACATTCCATTGATTTTTGTTTATGTATTTTGTATCCTTCATTTTCACTTGAGAAGCATTCTTATTTTTATGATCTTATAATGTGGTAAAGAGTTGATGTTCTATGCATATACTTAGTAACTATTACTCTAAAGATGTTAATTTCTTATGATCTTGACTTGATGTTTATGAATATACTTCATAGATGCTATTTCTAAAGATGTTAATTTATCATATTGTTTGCTTAATGTTGTCCAATTGTCCATAATTAACTTGGATTTCTGATTTTATTTTCATGGTATACCCTTTACAGTATTTCAGTATCAAGCCACATGCTTGTAGCCCATCTAGCTTGCCAAAGTATTCACCTAGTAAAGAAATGGATGTCAAATCTCGGGAAGATTCATCCAGGTATATTATTATGGACTTTCTTATTCATAAAAAATTGCCATAGAGTTGGTTGTATATGTAATTGAATTTTCTTCTTCTTTGAGTCCTATTCTTAAGGGCTAGTCTTGATGCAATGGTAAGGTTACTATCTTTTAACATGAAGTTCATAGATTCAAATTTAGAAAACAAACATTTCATTTGTGAGAACAAGGTTGTGTACATTTATCCTCCCTAGCTTGACCTTTGTGTACTAGGTTGCCTTTGAGTCCTTCTAAACATAGCAGAAAAAATGAGACTGAATTTTGGCTATCATCCTTTCTATCTATTACTCATTACTTCCTTGAGGCTTTGAATGTTCATTTGAGTATCTGAACCAAGCAAAATATTTAAAGTGGATAGTGTATGTAATCACTAATTTAGTTGAATGAGTAATGCTACGCGGCCAACCAGCCAACTAATTCATAAATTATATATGTTTATGTATTTCTTTTATTAATTTTTTCTCTTGCTTCCTTTTTCTTCATATTTTATAAGTAGCTGTCTGGTTATCTACATATTAGAGTTGTCTACTAAACATTTCTCCAGTCGAATGATGTTGTATGATCATGTAGATAGAAATAGACCTCAGCTAACAAGATAAGGCTTTGTTATTGTTGTTGTTTAGTGTACCTTATCACGAGCTTCCAATGAAACAACCCCTTTATTTCCTGTTTCTGTGACTAATAAGTCTTAATCTTTACTCTCAGAAAAAAGACTGGAGGTGGTAAAACGAGAGAGGTCGCAACATCAAGAAGGCAACCAAGACGAGTCACTAAAGTTTTGCAAGAACCAAACAACTACGGCAATTCAACTTCAAAAGAGGTACTCCTTATTCATTAGAATGCTACACTATGTCACTTGAACAAATCACTACTTTTTTTCAATACTTACCTTACCTTCTTTGCTAAGGACATGCAGAACATTCCTCAGCGTAGAGATGATGGTAGAACACATCTTACAAAGGGAAAAGGAGGAGGAATGCACAGTACAAAGATTGCATTGGATACTATGTCTGAGACTTCTCAATTGATGAATGTTGCTAATGGTAATGGCTATAGTGTGCCAACACAAGTTCCAGGATCTACTAATACCTTTACATGGACAAAGAGGAGACAACAAGATGCATCATCAACTCTATCAGATGGATCAAGAAGCAAAATTAGTGCACTGGATCCACACTTTGCAAAAGGCACATATGAATTAACCACTCAAAGAGTCTCCATGGATTTTGATCCTGCAGAACTGATAAATGCTCAGGTAAGTACAAAAACAAATGCTTAGCTTACATAATCATCATACAAAACCACATGGCTATCATTGTCAAATTAAACTCAAAGTGGCATTTGATGTTAACACAATCCGACATAAGTTTCAGACAAGTATTGAATGTGATTTTTATTTTCAAGACCTTGAATGCTTTTACTTTTTATGTCATGCTTTCTCTATAAAGTAATAGGGAAATTTTTGAGGATATAACATGACTCTTCTGTTTGTATCAAGTTACATATTGTTTTCTGTATAATTCTTTTTACAGGGAAATAGAGAAGAATATGCTATGCGACGTGCAGCTCGTAAGTCAAGGTTTGGAAGAGGTAATTCTTTTAGATATATTTGAGGTATCATATCACACATACAAAAATATTGTGAAATATAAAAATGGAAAATGATCAACTATACCCCATTTTTATGTTAACGAAAACTTAGCTACCCCAGCCTAGAGTAGTTAGATGGGGAAGTAAAATTAAACCTTGTTCATACATGGGTTTCTCGGGTACGAAATTTACCACTTCAAAAAGGTTTATATCTCCAACCCAGAATACTGATAATTCAGTATGGACTACATAAACCCAAGTAGTTTCATTTGTTTGGTTTAAGTGTTTCTTGTTTTCATTTTCACTATAAAAAAAAAATAGAGGTGAATACGAAATAAAGTAGTTCTGTTTTCACAATTTTCGGAAAATTGTTTTCAACACAACCTTAATTGTCCAAAACAGCATTAAAGTGAACTACTTATGAGTACTTATGTATCAAATTGTTGTTGTGTACAGACAATTGAGGCAAAGATTGCAGGATTGGTGTAATCCTCACTATTACAAGGGTGGCTGACAAAACATTCTCAGAACCATTTTAGTTTTTGACTTATACTGACATGGTGGCACTTCCCTCCTTTTGATCTCAAGAGTTAACTGTTCATACATACCCTTCTATCATACACATCCACAGGATTAACACTCAAATATAGGATTACAATATACACACACATGTACAATGCCAACCAAAATGGAAGATGGTACCATCAAAGAATGTCTTACTTTTCAAGAAGAACAATTAAAAGTACTTCTTGAAAAATCTATTTGGACCACAAATGATCAGTAACAACAAATGTATGTTGCCTTGGACAAGAATCATAAAGTTGAGTAGTTACAATTCCTGCTTTGTCCCTTTAAATATGGTAGCTTCTACAATGCTAACAAAATTTTGAGACTAGATGCTTCTTGAATCAATGCCAACAATTTTATTAATTAATAAGATTGATTTTATAATATGGAATGAACTATCTTATCTTCAAACCACATAAGATTCCTAATATTTTGAGACCATTGTAAAAGATCCTTCTTAATATGTCCAGTTTATATATTTAAAAATAAATTGGTACTTGAGAAAATTCTTCTTCACAATTCATTAAGCTTCATGCCTTAAATTGTTTTATTTTTTTCTTAAAATGATCGATATCGGTGATGAAGGAGATAATAAACATATTCTGTGTTAAAAAGGCAAAATAACACAATGGAAAGAGGATAAATATTTGGTTTCTAACCTTCTCTAACAAACAAAGAGGAACTGAAATCAACAAAGACACTTGACCAAATTGGAAAGATACTAAATAAATTAAGAAAAAAATTGAATAAAATGTAAACGTACTTGGAAAAAATTACAAAATTTAACACCACGGATATTTACCTCTGAAATACAATTAATAAATAATTATTAATTAGATAAGTGTATATATTTATACATTAATATTTTAATTTAACCATATTTTAGATTTTGAGGATGATATTGTCCGCTTTGAATATAAATTTTGATAAAAATGTTACGTATATTTGTAATCTTACGTTATTTTCTTTTATTTTCTTAACATGAAACTAAGATTAATATTTAATTTAATCTGATTAATTTAAATTCACTTCTAGTGTGAATGAGCTCCATCAAAGCCGAAATACTGAAATGAACCCAATTAACAAATAGTTTTCGTGTAAATACTCTTTGTAAAGGTAGTTTAATCACTGAGGTAATAAACTTGGTAGTATAAAGCAAATAACACTATTTTGTTCTAAAAAACTTTAAAAAACTAATTAAAAATCAAAATAAAAAAACCTTGAAAATCAATAGAGATATTCTCTTAACGTGTAGGCATGGAGTTACATAAAAAGTATAGACATGCATCAAAATAACGCGCGTCCGTTGTAACCGATGAATAACCCACCACACTATTCATTTCAATTCCTATTTCCAATAGAATCATTGCAAACGGGTAATTTTTTCAAATTATTATAATTGTTTTAAATAAAAAAAATATTCATTATTTATTATTATTACTTTACAAGTACTTGTTTCACGGAAAATCCTAAACAAAAAAAAGACAAAAAAGAAAAATATAAAAAACGTGACTAGGCATTACGTGGCAACGGCAAGTGAGAGAAACGCAACGCAACTTAGCATAATAATAATAATAATAATAATAATAATAATAATAATAATAATAATAATAATAATAATAATAAAATAAATAAATAAATAAATAATAATAAAAATAAGAGTTACATTGAACAAAAACAAAAGCAACGATGCTCTATTTCATTCTGCTTCTCAATCCATCATCACTCTAATCTTCTTCCGCTTAGGTGAGTCTCACTCTTTTCTCTCTATTTTCAATCTCTTCGCATCTTTTTCTTTTTCATGTTAATGCTTTCATTTACCGATCTGAATTTCACTCTCTTCTCTCTTCTCATCGCTTCGTTACCGTTAACTATCTTCACACCGATATTATTTGATTAATTGATTTTGTTTCGATTTTTTTTTTTATGTCGTCGATTTGCCGTTCCTTTTTGAATTATTCGACTGTAAGTTTTCAAATGTTTTCGTTTTTTTTTTTTGTATATGAAGTTCGTGTTTGTTGTTGTTGTTGTTGTTGTTGTTGCTGTGGAATGATTTTTTGCGTTGGGATTGTGTGTTGTGTTTGAGAATTTTTCTGTTGGAGAGGGGATTAGGTTGTGGTAGATTGTAGCATTGAGAAATCTTGTTGAGTGAGGGTTGGATTTGATGTTTGTGTAGATAGAGATTGTTAGATGTGGTGTAAACTGGGAAGTGGAAACTGGATAGGAATTGAGGTGTGTATGAGGAGGTAGGTTTTTTTGAGAAAAGGAAGCAGGCTGGTCACTCGAAGTCAAAGGTTGACTTGAGACCTTAGGGGTTTTGGGGGCTTGATACAAGAGGTGTCTATAGCTTGCATTTCTAATGGAAGTAAGGCGCTGATAGCTTGTAAGTCTAATGGATGAACGGTGCTCTTAGCTTGCATGTCTAGTGGAAGAAAGGCACCAATAGTTGCTTGTCTGATGGAGGAAATGCACCAAAGACTGGATAAATTGTCAAGGGTTTATTACTTAAAGATTGGTGCCTTGATGTGAGTGGCACCAATAGCTTGCATGTCTAACGGAAGATAGGAACTTATAGCTTGCATGTGTAACGAAAGAAAGGCGCCAATAGCTTGCATGTGTAACGGAAGAAAGGCGCCAATAGCTTGCACGTGTAACGGAAGAAAGGCGCCAATAGCTTGCGTGTGTAACGGAAGAAAGGCGCCAATAGCTTGCGTGTGTAACGGAAGAAAGGCGCCAATAGCTTGCGTGTGTAACGGAAGAAAGGCGCCAATAGCTTGCACGTGTAACGGAAGAAAGGCGCCAATAGCTTGCACGTGTAACGGAAGAAAGGCGCCAATAGCTTGCGTGTGTAATGGAAGAAAGGCGCCAATAGCTTGCATTTCTAACGGCCGTTTATAGCTTGCATGTGTAACAGAACTACAAAAGGAAGGTGCCAATAGATTGCATGTATAGCAGAAGGCAGGCATCTATAGTTTGCATGTCTAACGGAAAAAAGGCGCCAAAGATTGGACTATTTTATTAGGGTTTAGTACTGAAAGATTGGCGCCTTGATGTGAGTGGCACCAATAGCTTGCATGTCTAACAGGCGTTGTTAGCTTGCATGTGTTACAGAACTACAGAAGAAAGGTGCCAATAGCTTGCATGTCTAGTATAAGGCAGGTATCTATAGCTTGCATGTCTAACAGAAAAAAGGCGCCAAAGATTGGACTGTTTTATTAGGGTTTAGTACTCAAAGATTGGTGCCTTGATGTGATTGGCACCAATAGCTTGCATGTCTAACAGAAGAAAGGAGGTAACGACCTTGATGTGAGAGGCATTTATAGCTTGCATGTCTAACGGAAGGAAGGCGCCGAAGACCTTAGCGGATTTTGCTGCCTTTGTGAAATTGGCGCAATTAGCATGCATGTCTAACAGAAGAAAGGTGCTAAGAACCTTGATGTGAGAGGCGCCAATAGTTTGCATGTCTAATCAAAGGAGGTTTCCAAAGACTGGACAATTTGTTAGGGGGGTTTAGGCCACTTGATGTGATTGGCACCAATACCATGCAGTCTAACGGAAAAATGGCGCCAAAGACCTCGATGCGAGAGGTGCCAATAGCTTGCATGCCCAACGGAAGAAAGGCGCCAAAGAACGGACAATTTGTTAATTTTTCATGTTCTGACTATTTAGTCCAATTAGCATGGAAGTTAGCAAGTTAGGTGGCTGGACATTTGGATTTTTTCCAGAACCAGTAGGGCATGCCTTGAATGAACCAAAAATTGTTTGTCAGAGGTGCCATAGGCATTGGCCAGGGAAGCACCTCAATCAGCATGAGTTACTGATTCATTCTACCTCCTCACAAAGTTAGATCTAGTTAGATGTGCCTTATTGCATATTTGATATGTCAATTTGCTCTGTTAGCTCATCTATGGTAAGTGAAGTTTTTGATGCCAACTACATACCAGGAAAAGGTATGCCAAATACTGGAAATTAAGCAGCAGATATTTTACATGAAATCAATGGAGCTTCATTGAGATTTATTTAAACTCTAAGGTCAACCGGCCTGCATTGTTTGCTTCTTAGAATTCCAAATATCTGAGTGACAACTAGTCATTTATTTTGACTATTTACCCCTCCTTTAGTGTAACACATTTAGCTATTTAGATGATTGGCATGCTATGTTATTTATCGCTATTAATTACTCTGTCCATTTCAAAATGATTGTCACTTTTGGGTTTTCCAAAGCACTAATTACTTTTTTTCAATTTTATCCTTGTTTTTTTTTTTTCCATTTTGGTATTTAACTTGCTGGAATGGGAGAACATTAATGAAAAAAGAGGGTAATGTAATCAAATGAAGTTATATTTTCTGAAAATTGCAAATATTTAATGACTTCCTTAATTCATGTGCAAAACTTTAAAACGACAATTTTTTATTTTTTTTTGAAATGGGGGTAATGGATGCTGAAGGTGCGTGCCTTGCTTGTAACAGAAAGGCATGTCTAAGGCTAGAGTGTTACACTCCATTGAAAGGGCAGGGTGCCCTACCCAGTAAGCAGGGCTGACCGATTCTAATGGCTCATCGCCTTGCTTCTAGCAGTCTGCCTATTGAAGGATTTGATGATGTTGTTTGTTATATATCATTTTATTCTATCTATTTTATACCAATAACGAAGAAAACATATTAGGTGAACGAATTTTGCTAAGTTTCATATTTTATTAGAATTTGGGCTTAGAGCCTAACTCAACTTTACAAAAACCGGTTTGTCAGGTGAGGACTTCCTAAACCTTTTAAGGGCCACATTGGTCATATCTCTAGCCGATGTGGAATCTTGACACGTCCAGTCATGTCCACAACTAGACATCTAGAGCATAGACAAATGTGAGAGACCCAATAAAAAACACCCCTTCAAGACATTAAGTCTTCAATCTGAATTTCATTTGTGTATCCATGTTTCTATTCTTTTATTTGTATGATTTTTCATGTTGTTTTTCTGAATTTGCCTGTAGGTTATAAAAATGGACAGATCAACTGGCCGTAGTGGTGGTGGAAGTGTGGATATGTTTCTACCAAATTATAAGTTGGGAAAAACACTTGGCATTGGGTCCTTTGGCAAGGTGAAAATTGCAGAGCATGTACTGACTGGTCATAAAGTTGCTATAAAGATCCTTAACCGCCACAAGATAAAAAACATGGAAATGGAAGAAAAAGGTCAGAATCATTTTGATATGCATAATTTTTTACTGTTTACCTGCGAGACCTGATTGTTTCCAGTTTATGCATATATGTGTGTGTATGTCCACGCAGGATGATAGTTGAATTGCTTTATCTGCAGTTTCCGAATTCTACATGTTTGATACCACAAAGTTTTTGTTGTATAGCTAACGAGCTGTGGTTTTACAATTTTGCTTGTTTGCTACTGGTTCATAGTAATTGATTAAATATGCTTAAAAGTTTTTTATTTCCTCCAATTTGTTGCAGTGAGAAGAGAAATCAAAATCTTAAGATTGTTTATGCATCATCACATTATACGACTTTATGAGGTCGTAGAAACTCCAACAGATATATATGTTGTTATGGAGTATGTGAAATCTGGAGAGCTCTTCGATTACATAGTAGAGAAGGGCAGACTGCAAGAGGATGAAGCCCGCCATTTTTTTCAGCAGGTATAGTTTGCGCCTTGTAATATTTTGTGCTTTTCAGAAACTTGTTCTCGTGACAATTTATTTAATCTTAACTTATTTATTGAAGCAGATAATCTCTGGCGTGGAGTACTGTCACAGGAATATGGTGGTTCATAGAGACCTGAAGCCTGAGAATTTACTTTTGGACTCAAAATTTAACATCAAGATTGCTGATTTTGGCTTGAGCAACATCATGCGTGATGGCCACTTTCTCAAGACAAGTTGTGGAAGCCCTAACTATGCAGCCCCAGAGGTTTGTAAATAATTGGATTGCAATGGAATAGGATATATTATTATTATTATTATTATTGTTGTTGTTGTTGTTGTTGTTGTTGTCGTTGTTATTATTACTATTATCATCATCATCATCATTATTATTATTGCTGGTTTGCTTCTGAATAGGATAAACTGTTGTTTTTCACAGGTTATTTCTGGGAAACTGTATGCTGGACCTGAAGTAGATGTCTGGAGCTGCGGTGTAATTTTATATGCTCTTCTCTGTGGCACTCTTCCTTTTGATGATGAAAACATTCCCAATCTCTTCAAGAAAATAAAGGTATTATAATTGTTCTTAATGTAACTATTATTATTTTTCCTTTCCTTTTTACTGGTTTTGAAGGACTGATAGTCAGATTACCTACCTCTGTCATGTCAAATTATTTCTTACTGGGTTTGAGCTTGGCATTGCCCTTGTGCTGAAGGAGATTATGACTAATCCAGGGTGGCTCAATACCTTTAGATTAATACTTGATGCATCTTTAACGGTCTTTGTTTAAATGAAGGTTAATGGTATTCCTCCCTTGTTGCAAATATAAGTTGGTTTTAAGTAAAACTGCTATGCATTAACACACCAAATCAGTAAATTACCATTATAATTCCTAACAAACACATTATTAACCTTCAAGAGTAAATAATGCCAAATGGCCCACTAAAATGAGATAATTTTCATTTAGGTTAATTACAACAGTTGAAAATGGCCAAAAAATAAAAGCAAATAGGCACGGGAAGAGAGGGGTTGGTTATTCCAAATTCCAATTAGTATTCCTTGTCAGTACTATAATTCACAACAGGTGGGAGAGAAGTGCCATTTAGTACTTGCTGATGGCCTGTCATTTAGAAGATACCTGATAGGGCGGGATGGGTCCAGCTTCCAAAGGATAGACTATTTGTCACAGGGACATTAGAGAGGAAATCAACATCTCAAGACGAAAGGATGTAGGATCTGTAGGGAAGAATACTTAACAAAATACTTTGAAGGTTTTTCCAGTTTCCTCAATCAACCAAGATCATGATGTATCATGCTACTCATCTACCGGGATCATGATGTATCATGCTACTCATCTTTTGTTTTTGTACTCATTCCTGCCATGATATCATGGTTTTCATCTTTCTGTGTTACAGTGCATGTTCTAAATTGCTCTGGTGATTTCAGCATATAAGTTAGTGCAATCTTATAATTGTAAGTGTGATGTTGATGACTTTGCATTACCAATTGCATATCCCTATAATCAATGATGTTATATATAAACAAATTTAGTCTTGCTTCTGATATGCACCTCAGTAATTATTATTTATTAATTCTTATAGGCCGGCATATACACTCTTCCCAGTCATCTATCACCTGGTGCTAGGGAATTGATACCAAGGATGCTTGTGGTGGATCCCATGAAGAGGATGACCATACCTGAGATACGTCAACACCCATGGTTCCAATATCGTCTGCCGCGATATTTAGCAGTGCCACCACCAGATACACTGCAACAAGCCAAAAAGGTTTGCTTTTTAATTGCTTTTGGGGTTTCCTTTTTTGTTAACTTTCAGTGCATACAATAGTTCCTTTTTGTATTATTTGATATTCCATACGATTGCCAACTCAGCATAAGAAATTCCCTGATGGCATTTTGTTGCCTTCTGGATTGAAGTATTTGGATCACATGTTTCTTTGAGCTTTGGGTCCAAATTCCATAATTGTCCTATAAGTTCCATCTTACTCCATGTCTTACTTAGATCCATAACATAGTTTCCTATCACCATCTGCCTTTAAAGTTTTGGTTTCTTTTTGCATTTCCGTAGCATATACATGCTTCAGTGGGTTGTGTTTTTTTTCCCCAAAGGTCAACATCACACATACTTAAGGATTCAGATAATATGGTGTGTGCTACTCTTTTTTTGGTTTACAATGACAGCATCAAGGATTAAACCTAGGACCGTATGCATACTTGATACTACCCCAACCCCCCACCCACTAGGCTGACCCTAGTGGTTCATATGGTGTTTGTGACTTGATATTTTATTATCAATCAAAATCACAAAATATCAACAAATATCTTGGTTTTGTAGATTGACGAGGAGATTCTTCAGGAAGTGGTCAATATGGGATTTGACAGGAACCAATTGCTTGAATCTCTTGGCAACAGGATACAGAATGAGGTTTGTGATCTTCATTTTCAGCTTAAGTCTAATGGCTAGATTGTCTCTTATCAACGTCTATGGTTGTCTATTGTTTTCAGGGTACTGTAACATACTATTTGTTATTGGACAACCGGTTTCGTGTTTCTACTGGGTATCTTGGAGCTGAATTTCAAGAGACAATGGTGGGTTTGGTTTTCCTTTAATCCTGCAGGGTTTTACTTGTCTGTCTTGAAATGAAGTGATTAGTCATTTAATTTATCTAATAGTTGATAAGACACATCTTTATTTTGTTCATAAATTATATCCTCCATGTGTAATGTCTGCAGCTGTCTCCAAATTGCATGTTACTCCGTATTAGAGTCATGACTTATAAGTAGCCATGTAATTGAATTTATCTTTCTAGCCTGAATATAGTGTTTAATGGAGTTTGTAATGTAACCATGAGATTGTAGTATTTCTATTCTTCCTGCATCTTTTTAAAACAGGATAGGCTTATAATTTTTGGTTTTATAATGTTACTGCATAGGATTCTGGTTTCAACCATATCCATTCTGGTGAAGTTGCTTCTCCAGCTGTTGGACACCACAGTACAGGGTATATGGATTATCAAGGAGCAGGAATGCGGCAACAGTTCCCTGTTGAGAGAAAATGGGCCCTTGGGCTTCAGGTGCAATGTTTTACTTGTTATCTGCTTTCATAGTGGACTTGATTCAATACCAAGCTTTTTCTTTTCCTGCTCAGTGTATTTAATTTATACTACTATCACCATAAAGGTTCCTAGCCATTTAATGAAATAATTATTAGATGTTGATTGTCCTGAACTGGTTCCATGACCGATCACTTATGAGTGAGGCATTACCTTTGATGATTGAAGGTTTTACTCAAGTAACCTGTTGGTTTATAAATTGCCGTCATTATTAACAAGGGGTTTCAACAACACACTCCAACACACACTCTACTGTCAGTTATAGTTTATTCGAAATTACAAAATTATTAGACTCTTTAAATAAGTGAAACCCGCAAAATTGTCATATCTAATAAGTTTCAACCAATAATACTGTGTGTTTAAAAATGTTACTTTGTTGCTATTGCTTCTTCTCCATTGTTAACAGTTTCCGTCATTGCAGTACTGATGTACTTGTTTTGATGGTTACTAGTGACTGAGGTCTTTTTGGTTATGTTTGTTACTGTGTGACAGTCTCGAGCCCAACCTCGTGAAATAATGACTGAGGTCCTTAAGGCTCTCCAAGGATTAAATGTTTGCTGGAAGAAGATTGGACATTATAACATGAAGTGTAGATGGGTTGCTAGCGTTCCTGCTCAGCATGAAGCAATGGTTAACAATTCTGTGCATGGTAATCATTACTTTGGAAATGATTCCAGCATCATTGAAGATGAAGTTGTTCCAAAGTCCAATGTGGTCAAATTCGAAGTGCAGGTAATTATCCTGATAATATCAATTGTGCTCAGATTTAAATACCATGTTCAATCACCAGCTTAGCAGTATCTTTTCATGGTTTTAAGAGTTATAATGGAAGTATCTTCCTAATATTTCCTGTCCTCCTACTTTTTTTTTTTTGAATTATTCTTATATAGTAACTCTTTCATTGCAATGATTAGTATTTACGGACATTTAGCAAATGAGATTCTCTGCGTGATTCATTATTCTGTCTTTGTTGGTGTGTTTTATTTCTATTTTTTTTTTCTTTGAACACTCTCAAACTTGTCTAAATTTCTTTGTCAGCTCTACAAAACTCGCGAGGAGAAATATCTACTTGATCTCCAAAGGATCCAGGGCCCACAGTTTCTTTTCTTGGATCTCTGTGCAGCTTTCCTTTCACAGCTGCGTGTTCTCTAGTGTAAAGCTCACAAATTCACAGTAGAGACTTGAGGTGTCTTATGTTGCATGTGAATAATCTTGCATTGTATATATTGCTGTCCTTTCAAATCTGCTTGTACTTCTAGCATGCCCCCGGATTTTATGGGTAATCATGGTTGAGTTAACCCTAAACCTAATAAGGCATTTGCTTCCTTGACTATGGAATCTGATTAGGCCTGTCTTTTTCAACAATGAACTGAATTTTCACAATCCTGTGGGGTCCCTGAGATATTTTTGAAATCATTTGCATTGGACATAACTTGGATGCTGTAATTGAACTTAGTGCTCATGTCTGTCACTGGGAAGCTGAGAGGTTGTTTGTCTAGCTGCATTAAACATGAGCTGAGCTCTGACGTTTTGTCTCCGCCACCATAATCAATTACAACTCTTGTGGATGCATGCTATTTGACGATGGTGTTAATGTACTTGAGAATCCATGTGAACTGCATATATTTTTGGGGCGGTTTGAATGAGTTATGATGTGCAAGGTAGGTTCTTAGTTTTGATGAGTTATGATTATTAATCAAGTTGCTTGATCCCTGTGATATGTATTGCTATGTGACGAGTGAGGTGGGTTGTTGATTTGCCATGCCTTGTTATATTTTCATTTTAGTTGAGGCATGTTAGAAATGGACTAGGATGTTTGTTAACAAGTACACTTGGTCAAGGAATTAGAATTATAAAATTTTAATAGAATAGCATTACAGTGATATTTTTCAGTGCATGTTCTTGTTTATCAATTCATTCATTAGTGTATTTTAAAACATTTGTCAACATAGGTGAATTATTATATTTATTTTTAAAAATATAACTTATCAAGACAAAAAGATGAATATGCATTTATTTATATTATTTTTATTGTGCATTACTTTTTTTTTTTAAAATTTTTTTAAATAATATTATTTAATTTTTTATAATATCATTTTCCTTCTACAATCTGTTATTGTTTTTTTTAAAAAAAATATATTATAAATTATTATATTCAAAATCAAGTAATTTACTAGTGTTTTATTTATATTAATTTGATTATAATTGATTTAAAAATCAGGAAAAAAAAAAAAAACTTAGTGAAGTGTTTGAATTTTGAGACACAAACTTGCTGTGACAAATTTAAATTTTATTAATAATCTATAAGATTTAAAGATTTAAAATTTTACAAGAGATCCTTGATGTCCTAAAGTCTCTATTCTTACATCTATTTTGTTTGTACATTTTTTTAAATCTTTATTCAACAATTTTTCTTCATCAAAACTATGAGAGTTGCAACACTAATTATTATTGAATTAGATTACATCAAAGTGTTAAAAAAAAGCTTGAAAGTAACATAATGTGTGATTTTGGTTAAAAAAGTCGAGTAATCGATCATTATTACTCTCAACTATTATGATTCCCAGCTTAATTTACATGTAATCCTACTTCCATAAGAAGAAATAGTGTTGTTCTTGAATAATGGGTAGATACATAATATTCTATGAAGAGCAATTTTAGACAATATTTAACATTTTATCCAAGGTATAGAAACTTCTTTTACTTTACATCTGCTCAGGAAACCAATGGATATTGGTCATGCTCAGGAACCAATGGATATTGGTGACGGTGAGAATGAGAATTTATTTCTAAGGGAACTAGCAAGCAACTCATGTTTGTGCTTGGCAGTTGGGGTGCTTCATTCGGGGAATTGACAAGCAACTCGTGTTTGTGTTTGGCAATTGGGGTTCTTCATTCAGGATAACTAGAGAATGTTGGTCTGACATTAAAGTGATGAAATCAATGGGGACTTGAAAATAACTAGGACAAGGGAGGAATGTCTTAATATTGTTTTTTTTTTTTAATTTTATTTATTTCACTCTTTATTTTAATTTATTTAATTATAATTTATGTAAAATAACAAAAAATGCATCATTAATCATAAAAAAATATCATTTCTAATAACTTTCTTAATTATATATATATATATATATATATATATATATATATATATATATATAAAAGGTGGCAATCATATACAATAACTTTCTTAAATAGTTATACAATGAGACAGCAGAATTTTAAAACTAAATAAATAAAAAAAGTTAAAATTAAAAATCATTGTGATAAGATTATTAAATATATATTTTTAAAATTAAATATAAATTTTAAATTTAAAAAGTAAAAACCTTAATTAAAAAAAAATATTGAAAAGGGAACTCGACCCCTAATTCAAATGTGCTTCCGCCAACAAACAGAAGAGATCTTACGCAACAGTTTTAATAGATCTTACGCAACAGTTTTAATAGAAAGCGTCTAAGCTGTGAAGGCAAGAGAAGAGCTTCAGAGCATAAAAGTACTTTGAATGGTTGTTTTGTTGATGGGAATATAACATGGAGACTCATTTCGATGAGATGTGGGGTGTTTTTTAAATCTGGTTAGGTCCTCTTTTTTGCATGTATTAACTACCTAAGTGAACACAACTAGTATTGCAACTATTATCACTGTATTAATATTAATATTTGGCTGTTAAAAAAAATTAATTAACATTGAAAACATTCGAGATAAAAAAAATTCAATTCATAGATATCCGTAAGAATAGACTATATATGAGTATATTACAAATAGTGAGGAATACAGTGATTCCATAGATGTTCCATGCTAATCCCACAATACACTGATTATTCACCTAAACTCAACTAACTCTAACTAGACAACTCATTATCCCATGCATCAACTCAATTCTGGATTCTAATCCTCTAATTTGATTCTATTTAGAAAAAAAAAATTACAAAATAAATTCAATTGCAGACATTTACAACACGTCGCGTGGCGCCTTGAGAATGACTGAAGTTGCAAGGAGACAAAACTAAAAGTAGTTTCACTAAATATAATAGAAATGTCAAGTGGATCAATAAAAATGAAGGCGCCACAGTCAATTATGCCTCCTAAAAAGTCAATAAAGTGAAGGTGTCACGGTCAACAACATCACTTTTTGAAAAGTTAATATTATTTTTTAAAAAAATTAATTTGGATTTTATTATTTTTTGAAAATAATTTTTATTAATGTGAAAATTAATTTTTTGTTAATTGCTATTTTTTAGTTTTAATTACTGTAATTAAGGTATTTGTAATTGTGAATATTTTATTTAATTTTAGAATAGTTGGTATAGTTATAATAATTGTATTTTGAATTTTTTTTAATGTAGGAATAAAAGGTTTTACCATTTTATAAAATTTGTGTTTTATTTTGTAAAACAAAGTTATCAATTAAAATAAAAAAAATTAAAAGGTAGACAAATTTTAATAGTGAAGCTTTTTATTTCTATTTTAAAAACCCAAAATACAATTATTATAACTATACAAACTATTCTAATAAACCCAAAATACAATTATTATAACTATACAAACTATTCTAATATTAAATAAAAAATTCACAATTACAAATACTAAAATTAAAGTAATTAAAACTAAAAAAAGGTATCTAACAAAAAATTAATTTTTACATTAATAAAAATTATTTCAAAAAACAATAAAATTCAAATTATATTTTCTTTTAAAAAAAAAATGTTGACTTTTCAGAAGGTGGTATTGACCGTGACGCCTTCTGACTTTTCAGGAGGTGCAGTTGATCATGACGTCTCCATTTTTATTGGTCCACGTGTCATGACTAACCAACATTAAATATGCGCCGTGACTTATAATGCGACGATTGTGGCGCCTTCTAACAAAACACTGACCATAATAAATTTTAAATTGACTCTATTTTTGTAATTTTTTTTTTTGGAGAATAGGATCTTTTGCCTTTGAACCTCATTGCTCCTAATGACTTGCACATTTCAAACCAAACAAATCAAAAGCTATTAAATTTTTTTTTACAAAATAAGAGGGTTATAAGGTTGGTCTAATGATCCTATAAAAAGACTTATGAAAGATAGCTAATAAATAGTATGACCAAAACTAGAAGCAACATCATTTGTAAAGCCATATGTGAATCAAAGATATAAATGAATTAAACAAATTATACTTTTCTATATTTTATTTAATAAAGTGAAGTTTAAATATAAATTCAACTCATTCATAAAAATGAATTAGTCTGGAATAATTTTTTCTTTTTTTCACATAACGTCATCTCTTTAACAGAAAAGTTCGGTAAAATATAATTAAAGTAAAGCGTTAAAAAAAGTTGAAAAGAAAAAGGAAAAAAACAATTTGTTTTTTTTTTCTTTTAAAAAAAGAACAAGTTGCTTGATTATTAATCAAGTTGCTTGATCCATGTGATATGTATTGGTAAGTGATGAGTAAGGTGGGTTGTTGATTTGGCATGCCTTGTTGTATTTTCATTTTAGTCAAGGCATGTTAGAAATGGACTAGGATGTTTGTTAACAAGTACACTTAGTTAAGAAATTAGAATTAGAAAAACTTTAATAGAATAGTATTATCAACATGATCTTTAGTGCATGCTCTTGTTTATCTATTCAATAAATAGTGCATCTTGAAACATTTGTCAACATAGGTGAATTGTTATATTTATTTTTAAAAATATAAATTCATCAAGATAAAAAGATGAATATACATTTATTTATATTATTTTTATTGTAGATGACTTTTTTTATTTTTTTTTAAATATTTGAATATTATTTAATTTTTATAATATTATTTTCCTTTTATAATCTGTTATTGTTTTTTTTAATATATTATAAATTATTACATTCAAGATAAAATAATTTTACTAGTGCTTTATTTATATTAATTTGATCATAATTGATTTAAAAATCAGAGGAAAAATAAAATAAAATAAAAATAACATGATGGTGGAAGATTTGGAGACATAAACTTGCCCACTCTTCACTCTGATTTATTAATAATCTATAAGATTTAAAGTTTCACGGAATGGAGATCCTTGACGCATCTATCTATTTTGTGCAATTTTTAAATCTTTCATTCAACAATTTTTCTTCATCATCAGAACTGTGAGAGTTCCTAGGTAAGCATAGCCAATGTTTGTTTATTCAATAATTTTACTTCATAAAAACTGTGAGAGTTGCAGCTCTAACCAAGAAGATTTGAATTTGGGCAAAATTAATCATCATTATCAAGTATTAAAAACAAACAGTTAGTACATCCCAATTGAAAAATATAATTTTCTAGACAAGAAGAACCTTACTTCTCCTTTCTTTTTTCTGTTTCATTTCTACTTATTATTATTATATAGAATTATATATATAATTTTAGAATTTTTATTTTATCTTTTTCTACTGGCAAAGAACTCGACTAGATATTCACACGAGGAAATTCAATTCTTAAATTATAAAACATAAGTTTTTAGAATTGGATCAATAATTGGAATATGAAAATCTGAAAAAAATATACAAAGTTTTTTTATATTGTAGTTATTAAATAATTATTTTAATTTATTAGAAACATCTACAGTTTTTTTTTTTTTCTTCATTTTTTTATTTTAATTTATTATTCTTTTAATTTTTTATTTAATTTATTTAAAATAATATAGTATACTTTGTAAAAATAAATTAAAATTATTTTATTAAATTTATCTAAAATAATATAATATATTTTTTAAAAGTAAATTAAAATTATTTTAATTTATTTAATTATAATTTTTATATAAGATAATAAAAAATACATTGTTAACGATAAAAAAATTATCGTCATAATTAATAATTTTTTTAAATAAATATATAACATGACAGTAAAATTTTAAAATTAAAAATAAACAATAAAAAATTTAAAATTTAAAATTATTATGATAGGAGTTTTAAATATATATATTTTTTAAAATTAAATATTAAAATTATAAGTTAAAAATTGAAAAATATAAAAAAAATAATTAAAATTCATTATTATTATTATTATTATTATTATATATATATATATATATATATATAAAAAATTGAAAAAATTAGGGGTGGGAGACACTGCCCTAAATCCTAAACTCAGAAGTGTCTCCGCCCATGATCAAGGATACGTCTGAGCAATTAATAAGAAGGCATCCTACCAGAAAGGACGTGATTGACAATTTTAATAGAAAGCAGTCTAAGCCTTGAAAAAGTAAAAGTATTCCAATGGTTGTTTTGCGTGGCTTAGTTGATGTGAATATAACATGGAAACTCATTTGGACGAGATGTGTCATGTATTAACTACCTAAGTGATTAACTACCTAAGTGAATACAACTTGTATTGCACTATTATGAATATATTAATATTAATATTTGAATGTTGAAAAAAATCAAATAACATTGAAAACATTCGGGATAATAAAAAATTCTATTCATAGATATCCGTACCAATAGACTATATATGAGCATACTACAAATAGTGAGGAATACACTAATTCCACAGAGGTTCCATGCTAATCCCATAATACACTGATTATTCACCATAAATCAACTAACTCTAACTACACAACTCATTATTTCATGTATCCAATCAATTCTAGATTCTAATCCTCTAAGTTGAACCTTGTTGCTCCTAATGACTTGCCCATTTCAAACCAAATAAATCAAAACCTATTAATTTTTTTTTTACAAAATAAGAGTGTTACAAGGTTGGTCTATGATCCTAGAAGGAGACTTAGGAAGAATTGCTAATAAATAGTATGATCAAAATAGAAGCAACATCATATGTATAGCCATATGTGAATCAAAGATATAAATCAATTAAACAAATTAAACTTTAATTCTATATTTTATTTAATAAAGTGAAGTTTCAACTGTAAATTCACTATTCCCTGGAAATGAGTTAGTATTGAATAATTTTTTGTTTTGTTTTTTCTTTCAGGTACAACTTCACATGACTTTTTTTTTTCTTCGTTTCTTTGACAGGAAAAGTTTGGTAAAATACAATTAGAGTAAAGCCATTAAAAAAAGTTAAAGAAAAGGAAAAAAGAGAGAAAAAAAACTTTTTTTTTTCTTCTAGAAAAAAGCTAAATTACTTGTAAAAATGTGTTATATGCCTTAGCCTCCATTTCTCTCTCATCCAAGAACTATTCCACTTGGAATAATGAAACAAAACTTTTAATTCAATATATTTAGCAAGTTTCTTCTTGAACTAGAATGAAACAATAAGAATACTGATACAGATTTAAGTTATGAATGAAATAAGAAAAACTTCAAATTCTATATCAATACTAGTTTCTGTTACAAGTTGAAATTCAATGCTGCTCATTGATACTATGAATTTTGAATGAAACAAGAAAAATATAAATCATTTCAATTAATTAGCAGAAGATATTACTTCATGATCACTACAATATCTAATGTTACAATATAATTGTGCTTAAGCATAAATAATGTTACACAAGAGAATGAATGATATTGCTACTAATTGAATGAACCATTTTCTAGTAAGTTAACAAAGCAAATAGGAGGAAGATCAAGTGAATTCCAAAGTAACAGTTCTCCATCATCACTAGATGAAGAAGAAGAGTCCATGTCAGTTGATGTTTGTTGCTGTTCTTCTTCATCTTCTTCTTCTTCTCCCTGTTTCCTATCCATTGTTGCCATGTATTCATTCTCCTCCTTGTTCTTCTTCTCAAGTTTGTTCTTGCTACAAGCCATTTGAAGGTTGGTTAATTGATCAGCTAGTCCTCTTCCCTTCATGTTTCCTGATTCAAGTTTCAACTTCAAACATTCAGGTATTCCATTGAATGCATAGAGAGAAGCTGAGAACTTTCTCTCATATGTCATTCTATTCATGACATCTCTAAGCATTGAAGGCTCATCACCATAGTTCCCTTGCCCCTCCTTCTCCATCTCTTCAGCAATCTCAAAAGGAGAATAGTAACTAGGTGGTGGAGCAATGTTGTCAAGGAATCTAAAATCATGCACATCCAAATTAGTACTTTGCACACCAAAATCAGTGCCTTCTTCTTCACTGTCCTCCACTCCTGAATTGCTGCTGTCATTGCTTGAGCTTTGTGGTGTCACAATGCTAGATTTGTATTGCATATCATCAGTCTCTATCGTGCCATCTTTTTCAGTCAAACATGACTCAAAACTACTAGCAATGTAATCAATTTGTGCACTGTTGTTGAAGTCATTGTTGCTTGCACTATAATCTTCAGGGTCATTGAGGAAATCATTGAATTGGTCAATTGAAAATTGTGTTGATACAGCCTCATACGTGTTAGCTTGTTGTTGTTGTTGCATTTGTTGATGGTTGATGAGAATCGAGGCGGTGGCGCCGACAGAGGAGGAGGAGGAGGAAGAAGAGGAGCAAGTGTTGTTGTTGTTCCTTTCTTTAAGCCTTTGAAGGAGGAGATTGGTGATCTTTGAAGAAAGAGCAGGACTAGTGGAAGATTGAGAACAAGGCCAGAAATTAGTCCTTGTGTTTGCACCACGAAGCAAGCAAGCAGCTTCATCATAGGCTCTTGCAGCTTCTTCAGCTGTGTCAAAAGTGCCTAACCACACTCTTATCTTCTGAATGGTATCTTTGATCTCAGCCACCCATCTTCCTGAAGGTCTTTGCCTCACACCAACAAATCTCTTTCTGGCTCTTTGGACTCCACCAAGTGCTGCAGCTTGTTTCATCATCTCATCCCAAGCCATGGTTCCCTCACATAGGTTTCTCTCTTCCACTACATCACTAGTAGCCTTTCTCTTCCTTGCCATCTATCCCTTTTCAAGTTTTTAACTCTTTCTATTTCTTGAATAATTGGTTAGGCTTATAGGGTGATACTGATACAGTTATTTCTTCAAGGGTACTACTAACTACTAAGCTTGTTTGGTTTGGTTAACCTTATAGGGTGATGAATTTTAGAACTTAGAAGGCACTGAAGTTAGGTTGCTATGTTTTTGCCTTAGGTGGTTTGTGCTTTATATATGTGGTGAGATAGTCACTAATCCTTTGAACTAGTTGAGTTTTGTATCTGACCAGGTCACACTGATTAGTTCAATTATATTTGTTTCTTTATAATTTCGGCTTCTATATCCAAACATTTGGCGGTTTCTTAGGCCTTGTAATTGGTGCAGCTTAATTGTTTGACATGGCCAAAGGGCACAAAGATTTCTACTGTGATATTATTTGAGAACTTCATCATATTTTTTTATGCCATAGTTTAGGCCTGAATTGGTCATTACCACTTCATTTAATCTTTTCATGTGATCCAAAGTTACAGACTGAATTTAACTTTACTTCGCAGTTAATTACAATATGTAATCAATTAGCCAATTCACTTATAAAACACACACACACATATATATATATATATATATATATATATATATATATATATATATATATATATATATATATATATATATATATATATATATATATATATATATATATATATATATATATATATATATACTGTTATTTCCATATTACAATTATCTATCAAATATTTTTTCAACTGAATTAGTGTGGTCTATCATCTTTTACAATTCCAATTCTCAGGTTCTTCCCAAGTTTTACCCTTCCATTGCAATACTATGCAATTGTGGTAACAAGATATCATATCATTATATCTTTGTAAATTAGGTAATAGGGTCACTCTTGTAATTACATTGATAATATCTTATATAAATAAATATTTACAAAGATATACTGATATCTTAATCAAAATACCTTTCATGTCACTATGTCCAAGGCAAGAAGTGAAATATGAGACAGAGGAATTCACACTCAGCTATAAAGAAAGACACCAAGAAAAACAACCTGAGTAGCTAAAACCTATGGGGCAAAACAGCAGGAACTAAACTGCTTAAACTACAGTTCATATTTGGATTTTACCTTTATAGTTTGATTTATATTTCCATTGATCAAACTTGATTACCTTCACTCAACTTGTTGGTAGTTTATCAACTTTTTCCTACAGCCATTCATATTTGTTTGGTCTAGGCAATAGAATGAGAGGGTAAAAAACAAAAGTGCATTGAAGATATAGTAACATGAAGATATTGTCTAGCCAATTAGCCTTTGGTTTAAGAAATCAAGGCTTTTAGATTCTAGTTAACATTTTTTTTAATCATGAGAATCAAATACTATTTTTTTTTTTAAGTATAAAGATTATTTTAAAAAATTTACTTTTCCTTCTTTCATCACAATGATTCTTTTACATGTGCATACGTTAACGTTGAAACCTTGATTGCATATTTCATGAATATATCAAGTATATCACGTTATATTGATTTTGGTCTTACTAATCAGGACTCTTAGAATAATGGTTAAAAAACTAAAAAAAATAGAAAAAAAAATGTTTAGTAACTAATGATTATACATATCAACTAATCAACTATCTCATGAGATGAAATGCAAAGAACGAGATTAATAAAAAATTTATATATGCAAATACATTTTATAAGATATTTGATTGATTGGTTTGTATTAATGTTAATCACTGAATATTTCTTAAAAAAACTATTTAATGTGCAGGTTATATGTAAATAAAAAATATATATTAAACAATGCTATAAATTTTCTTCTCTTTAATTTGTTAGAACATAAGAACAATGTATTACTTGTTAGTTTCAAAGAAATATTTACTCAAGTTATTAAAAGGTTAGGAGAAGTCTTTTTCAACCCTAAAACAAGGCTTGTAGCATTAATGTTAATAAATCATAAACACACAAAAAAGTAAAGTAATGTTATATGTTCGTCATTGGTGATGAATGTCAAAAAATGCGATTCCTCCAATGACCCACCATGGAAATGATGCCAAGTATAATCCACTTGAAAACTTAAAGAACGTAATTTTCTTGAAAAACTTTTTGTAATGTCGTCATCAAGCATTGATTGATCAATAATTTTTGTGATTTTTAATGTGCAAAGTTTTGATGGGATTTTCGTCATGCAGCCACCATAGATGGTGACATTTCTGGACCAACTTAGTAATCATCTTCTACTGAAATATTATCGATTCATGCTCGTTACATATTTCACACATCAAATGCAAACATCTAAATATAGTGAAAATCTCATTCCAACTCTTTCTCCTTTTTCTGATTAAAAATGTTAATTGAAATAGGAAATAATTACCTGAATATTGTTATTTTAACCTCTAAAATTTAATAATTTATTATCATTTTATTTCATAAATTATTAAAAGTCTCACTTAATTTAGAGATGATCTGTTATTTAGAGATAGAACATGTTATAATAATATAAATAGAATGTAAACCTAATTTTTAAGCTGATTTGTGAGGTTGAATTAGATTCATCATCTATTTATAATATGAATTTTATCATTTTTAATAATTTTCATTTCTAATTTTCAAAGACTAAAATAACATCAAATGTCTTTCATAAATTAAAATAATAAATATCTTATATTTGTAAGAATTAGTTGTTATTTTTTTATTTCTTAGTGGTTAAATTATCAAATTCTCTTGTATTGTTAGGAAGTAAAATAATGATTTTTTTAATAAAAGAAAAAGTAGATAATTTATTTAGACGTTTATAAAATGTAATTTTTCGTGTCTATAACGAATTTTAATTAAACCGTGTTAATGGAGTTTTTATTTCACATCTAATCACTGTATTATATTGCTAAATTTTGTAATAATTACTTAACTATCGTTAAGATGGTTTTAATTAAGATAGTGTAAAACGTTTTATACTAAATTAAATTATTTTATTATAATTATTTTAACTATATTTTAGAATAAATTCTAGTTAATTGAAAGTTTTTCTTGAATAATATTGCAAAATTAAACTCTTAAAACTTTAGAGATTTTTATTAAAATCAACAATGTTTTTGTTCTCCATTTGGGATCAATTCATTTGGTTTGACTTTCAAGGAATCTAACATTGCTTTGATAAGAACAAACACGAAACGTTGAAGAATAACACTTTTTTTTTTTTACATATTGAAAAATAATCCTTAATTATAGTCTTATAATAATATTAATTAATTATAATCTTATAATAATGTTAATTAATTAACTAATGAAAATGATGATGGTGACTTATGATAAAACGTAATCGCACTGTGCCGTTACTTGAAATGAGACGCAAACTTAATTAAAAAAAATGTTAAAATGACGTTAAGATGAGACAAAATTGGCCTTTTTCTCTGTTTTCTTTTACTAATTATTTTATCATCACATTGATATTAACTAATATAGTTCATTGCCTCATTTCTTCATTTTAAATCTTAATTATTAATACAATTCTTAAGTCTTGTTAAAGCAACCTATAATATTTAAAATTCATACGACAGGAGAATTTTTCTTAACATAATTTTTCATAATTTCTTCAGAAGATTAGAGTAGCATCCGGCATAATTGGAAGAATTTGTCCAATATCAAGAAGTTTATAAGTTTAATTATTAATGCAAGTTTGACTATTTTTCTTTATAAAAGGGAAAAATAAAAAAAGATAAAATTTACTTTTCTTAGAATTAAAACAAATTTTTCATTAATTAATTTATAAAAAATTGCGTATCTTTTAGAAAAGTTAAAAAAAGTACATTTACAAAATTTATTTCAATTTTTATTTTATTCTATTCTACTAAAAAAAATTTAAGAGAAATTTACCGAAATTTTCCCTAGTTCTATTATTAAGTAGATATCAATTGAATTAATATTAATTCAAATAATTCAAATATATATATATATATATATATATATTATTACCATAATGTAAATCATTTATAATTATCATGAAATCTTTTAGAGTTAATAAACTTCGGTTACTAATTCGAGTACACTCATTACATTTTTTAAACTTTACAAGGATTGGAAATTCGAAAATTATTAATTATACCAAGTTAATACTTCTTTTTAGGTGACAAATAATTAAATAGAGATTCTATGTATCATAATTTTAGTTTTTTCTAATAATGCTGGATAAATGGGTAAAATTAGAATGGTTTAGACATCTAATTAAAAAAGAATAGCTACCAATAAAAAATTCACCTATCTCCCAATCATGTTGAGATAGATGATTCTGCCATTTGTAATTTTCTCATTCCAATTTTTTTTGTTGACTTATAATCTTTTTTATATTCACATTTTTTCAAAGCCAAATTCATTAGGTTTTGTGTATGTAAAAGAAAATTCTTCATCCATGAGTGTATATATTTTTCCTATCTCTCTTCATTTCTTTTTTTCTTGAACACTTCTTGGATACAAATATATTTTCTAAAAAATTAAAATTATTTCCCCTAATTTAACTAGAATCTGAAATTGTCTTACTAAGCAACCAATGTGCAAGTCAAAGGAAAAAACAAACATCTAAAAGAGAAAAACAAGGCATATAATTGGAGAGTTTGCTTCCATCAACAACCAAAGAAGGAGACAAAGTCCTTCACATAAGGACAAATTTGGCCTTTATCTCTTTTATTCAATTTTTTTCTATGGTCACCCCTTTGATATTAACTAACATCACTCTCTTCATTTGCCTCCACATAAACTTCCTATTTTTTTATCCATAATATTTGATCATAAGTCTCAATCATCAAAAAAGTGTATGTCATATAATTAAGAAAATAATTGAATGAATAAGTTACTATTAAAACTATGTATTGTTAACAACCTTCTCAAGAGAATATGCTTCACCTTGCTTACATGAGATGTTTATTCCTTTTCCATTTGAAAAACACAAACCCCCTTACAATAATCTTTTAGGTTTAAGGATGAATTTTGATACTTTTTAATGTTAAAAAATTAAGTGTAAAATAAAGTATTTGTTATTACTAATCAATCAAAATTTTTATTTATAAAAAATTTGTTGACTTTAATAATAAAATTACTAAAAATTTTATAAAATTTATTTGATTGACATGGTAAAACTTATACCCGTTAGAATATAGTCTATAAACTTTTAAAAACTTTTATTAATAATTAAATATGTTTCTAAAAGAGATGGAACACTAAGAATTAAAACCTTAGATAATATAAATTATTGAATGAATATAAACTAAATTACAGTTACATATCAAGATCAAACCCTAAATTAATTTAACTAAATGGTGACTTTATTCAAAGAAATATGTCATTGACCAACCCCCTCTCCCCTTCTTCCACGTGGAAGCCTTTTAACAAATCAATTGTCACCGTTTTACTAGAATTGAATTCAAAGTTTGTCAAAATTCATAGAGATTAATTCAAAAACAATTCTTGTGGAATAAGGTTTGAATATGTATCATAGAGTCATGTAATTGAGTGTTTGATCAATTCAATGCAGTACTCCTTTTTTATAGGTAGATTCCATAAAAATTCTATTATATATTTCAGAAAAATAAGGGTTCAAATTAATTATTGTAGTTGAACTTGTAGAACCAAAAATTTATTGTTTTAATAAATGATTTTGAGAAAAAAAAATTACTATGACGTACAGATAAAACAAACCTGAACTTTATGAAGTTTATTGACTTTTTTTTTTCTTCTTTTCAATCATACATGCATTAATACTACATTAACTTCTTACTTTTTTGTTATTACATGTTCATAAATCATAATTAATATATAGTTTGACGGATATAATCATTAACGGTTTAACACGGTTTTTGAGATTAAAAATAGAGTGAATAAATTGCCTTTGAAGCTTAATATATATATATATATATATATATATATATATTCTTGTTATTTGAAAATATGTTTTTTCTTTAGTCTATTTTAAAATATAAATTAGTTTTTTGAAGTTTAATTTTTCTCACAATAATTTTAGACATGATTGGTAGTTAATTATGAATATTTATTTCTTATTTATTATTTTTGTATTTTTTGATTACATGTATGATCATTAGAATAATATAACATGACGGTGAGATTATTAAAATTTAACTTTTGAGAAAATTGTTAATAAATATATTCTATAAAACTTGATAGAGGGTTACTTGATCTCATTCCACAATTATTAAAGATGTTTTTATCAATCTTTTTTGTTATACAAAATTTAGATTAAGAAGACAGTTCTGTTTGCAAGATTAGAGAAAATCACTGACTTCAACAAGAATTTATAGTAAAATTTACAATTACGTACTGTTACAAATAGAAAAAAAAAAAAACCATTAATCAAACTCAAGTAAACGAAGGATTCAAGAAGAACAAGTTTAATACTTTAAGATAATTTAATCTCATCCATGTTAAAATTGGAGGAGAGAATTAAAAATTAATATAATTTTATCTGAGAAAGAATTAAAAACCTTTTTCTTCTAAAGTTACCCTTCGTTTCTTTATTTTCTTTTTTTTTTTCAGTTTTTTCTATTTACAGTTTACATCTGAACATGAATTTTAGCTAATTAATTTAATCTTTACTTCATTTTTTGAAATGTTAATTTAGTGTAATATTCATAACTCCTTAATTTCATACATAAAATATTTTTTAAATATAAAATAGACAATTTTCTGTAAAAAAATCAAAATAGACAATTTTGAATATATTAAATTGAATCTTTAGTAAATAAGATTCATCAGTGTGTCCTTATTCTCCAACATGTGCTCCATTCATATACGAGTAGTTTCAAACTCGATCACTTTTTTTTTTTTTTTTTTTTTTTAAGTTTTGGAAAGATCATAAAGTGTTTTTATATTGTCTCAGAAGATTTTAGCTTTGTCTTTGTTATAAGGTGTTTTTTTTAATGAGTTTCGAAGTGAAACCTACGTGTTATTAATTAAATTAAAATATTCTAATAAAAAATATTAAAATATTGAGCAATTAAAATATTTTTAAATTCATTAAATAAATCAACAAAAAAATAAAAATTTTAACAAATTATCTTACCATGTTCACTTAATTTTTTAAAATACATTCTTTGTACTTACCCTATGTTCGGTGTCATGGTAGGTAAACGTGAGGAAAGAAAAAGAAATACAAGAAAAGAAAGAAATAGAAAAACTAGTGATAAATGTTAATGTTGGTTTAAGAAGAAAGACGAGTAAAAAAAAAATAAAGTGAAATACCAAATTGATAATTTGTTTCTAATATAAAAAGATAATATTGAAAATATAATATTTTTCTATACTTTCTTAGTTTTTTTCATGGCTATTATACAGAGAAAGATAAACATGTAGCTATAACATTACTCATCTACTCTTCAATAAATAATGGCATTGGGTATATACAATGTTCTCTCTCTCTCTCTCTCTCTCTCTCTCTCTCTCTCTCTCTCTCTGGCCTCAACATTAGAGTCTTCAAGCATCAATCCTTATTTTCAACCCATAATCCCAAAAAGAAAAGGCACTAGTATTGGACTTGTTATGCAAACATAAGTTTGCTGAATGTTAATTACACGTATAGTTGAAGGTTTCTGAATTGTGCTAAACTTTGATGCTTTCTAAATGGGGAAGAGGGTTTACACTCCTTCCTAAAGAAATGACATAACTAGTGACTTCAATATAACTTGTCAGTTCAATGTCTTATATTTAATGTAACAAGGTTTAATCCAAAAATGATCGGACAAAAAATTAGGTCTATATTAATATGAGTGTTTTACTTAATATAAAAAATATTTTATAAAAATATTTTTAAAATTAAGTAAAAAAATAAGAAAATACTGTAAGTATGTTATCACAATTTTCAGAAAATTATTTTCAAAATATGAAAATTGAAATGATGACCGAATGGAGAAACCTTCTAATACTTTAAAGTATTTCCACTCTAAGCCTCTTGACCATGATAAAATCAGTCGGGGCTTGAGAGGTGGTAGTGAGAGGTGATAGTTTACCTTGTGGTGGATGTTAGTTGTTCAAGTTCACTTATTTCTAACTCGTGAACTTAGCCGATACAAAATTATATGATAGTACTTAATTTTTTCGATTCAACAGTTTAATCTATGTTATGATTTATCATTCATGGACGTTAATAAGATCCTTCCATCTTACAACATCTTACGATGACATAACTTCAAAGTTTAAATTTGAAAAAAATGTTAGCTTCAATTAAAAAATTATAATGGAGAATCAAGAGAGAAGTATAAAATTAAGTAAAAAAATAAGGAAATACCGTGATTCTGTTATCACAATTTTCAGAAAATTATTTTCAAAAATTGAAATTTGAAATGATAGGAGAAACCTTCTAATACTTTAAAGTATTTCCACTCCAAGCCTCTGGACCATGGTTGAATCAGTCGGGGCTTGAGAGGTGATAGTTTACCTTGTGGTGGATGTCAGTTGTTCGAATTCACTTATCTCTAACCCGTGAAATTAGCCGATACAAAGTTATATGATAATACTTAATTTTTTCGATTCGACAGTTTGATCTATGTTATGATTTATCATTCATGGACGTTAATAAGATCCTTCCATCTTACAACACCTTACGATGACATAACTTCAAAGTTTAAATTTGAAAATAATGTTAGCTTCAATTAAAAAATTATAATGGAGAATCAAGAGAGAAATATAAAATTAAGTAAAAAAATAAGAAAATACCTTGACTCTGTTATCACAGTTTTCAGAAAATTATTTTCAAAAAATAAAAATTGAAATGATAACAGAACGGAGAAACCTTCTAATATTTTAAAGTATTTCCACTCCAAACTTCTTGACCATGGTAGAATCAGTCAGGGTTTGAGAGGTGGTAGTTTACCTTGTGATAGATATCAGTTGTTCGAGTTCACTTATTTCTAACCTGTGAACTTAGCTGATACAAAGTTATATGATAGTACTTAATTTTTTCGATTCGACAGTTTGATCTATGTTATAATTTATTATTTATAGATCTTAATAAGATCCTTCCATCTTACAACACCTTACTATGACATAACTTCAAAGTTTAAATTTGAAAAAAATGTTAGCTTCAATTATAAAAATTATAATAGAGAATCAAGAGAGAAGTATGATAACAAAAGGGAAATAAGAGAAAATTAGAAACCAAACTAGGCAAAAGATCATGAATTTAGGCACGAAGATAAATAAAAGTAAATGTAAGGATAAGCGTTTATAGTTTTTGAGGCTGTGTGTCACAAAATATATATATATATATATATATATATATATATATATATATATATATATATATATATATATATATATATAACAAAATCAAAGATACACGTTTTGGATGGAACAAAAACGTCACTATTCCTAGTTAATTAAAATGGCATATTTATATATAAAAAGTTTCATATTATCATCTATTTAAATATTAATATTTATATAAATTTTAAGGTAATTATAATAAAAATTAACAAATTTATAGTTAGGAATAAGACTAGAAATTAGAAAGAAAAAGATAATACCAATATATCTATCTCAATGCTATGATACGTTTGGTGAAAGATAAAAAAAAAGGAAAGAAAATGTATGAAAAGTGAAATAAATTTTTAAGTTATTTGATATAAAAGAAAAAAATTATATATAATATGGCAGTAAAAAATAACAAATATTTTAAAGTGAGTAGATTAAAGGAAAAAAAAAGAATGTGTGCATTTGTCTAGAAAAAGTAAAAAAAAAAAAAAAGAAAAACAATTTTAATTGTTACTATAAAAAGAAAATAATCAATAATAAATATTCTAAAATCTGTTAATTTATTTCACCATTTAATTATCATTAATTTAAAATTTAAAATTTTTATAGTATATTTTAAAAGTTTTCAAATAATTAGCAACAAGGAATACAATAATTTTACTAATATATAAAGAATCATGAATAATCAGAATAGTAGCTTATATGAAAGTAATAAAAACTTGTATAGTATTTAATAATAACAAAAATTAATGTCAAAGTTAAGTGACAAAGTCCTTCATATACTGACAATTTTTGCCTTTATGCAATTTATTAATTTCTATGATTATCTCTTTCACAAAACCATCGTCACACATTTAAAAAAATGCTATTTTTTTAACCATTAATATTGATCACAAGCATCAATCACCAAAAAATGTGCATGACATATGAACAATAAGAAAATAGTAGGAGCTACAAATTTTCAATGAATATTAGAACACAAGTGGCAAACAATTTCTCCACTGTATGTTTTTTTATATTATCAACAGTAGAATCATCACTGACAGCACAATGGAATATGCTTTACCTTGCTTAGCAATGAATGATGAATTGTGTAGTACCTACAAATTGTTTATTCACTTTTAAAATGACTATAGAAGAAAATTTTCAGATATAAATTTGACTGATCCTCGGTGTGAATCTTCTGCCAAGTGGAAGTTATATTTCAAATCAGTTGTGAGTGGAATAAAACTTGTGTTCACACCTTACAAAATTGGCACAAATACTAAGAAAGATGGTAGACAATCAGTTTATAATTGAAGTACGTAAATAACTTGTTATAAAATATGACGAGAGAGAAATACATACATATATATGTATAATTTTTTTATGAGTAAATTAACTAATTAGTTACTAACCGTAATTAATTATTAGAGATAAAGTTAAAATATAGATATTATGTAATGTTGGGTGATTCACTAATTTCATTTCTTTACAACTTAGTCTTATTATACTTTTAGTTGGCTACACTATACTTGAAATCTCTTGTACATAAAAAAATAATTTTGGTAAAAATATGTTTTTACCTCTTTCAAAATTTCTCAAGTTAGATTTTAGTATTTCAAAATTTTTTTATCATATTTTAGTTTCTCTAATTTTAAAATATATCACTTTTAATCCTTGAAATACTTTAGATAACACTTTATAACTAATATTAAATATTATTTAAATCACATTGAACACCAAAATCTGTATATTTTTAAATTATAGAAATCTTTGAGGAGCTAAAATTAAATTTATGCAATTTTAAAGAATGGAAATATTCTACCCTTTTAATTTATTTAAATACATTTTTCCTTGCAAAAAAAAGACTTATGTAAAATTTAAAATTATATTGAACAATTTGTTTGCATCAACTCTGTGATACGCAGTGGAAGAGTAAGATGATTTTGTATCATGGTTTACAGATAAACTTGATGATTCTTAGAATTTAAATTTGGCTATAACTTATTCTAAAAAATTAGTTTACAAGATGAAAATTACCTCCCACTTATATTTTATAGTAGCTGGTTTATATGATTTAGGTGCAAATAAATAAAGAATTTTTCTTCTTCTACCTTATAAATTTCTTCTTCTACCTTATAAATTTCTTCTTGAGAAGCAGATAATAATGAGAAGATGAAGGTGAAACTAGAAAAACTTCTGTTGGCAAATCCTATCATCAAAAAGAACATTTTGCCATACTATCTTATTTATGAATGCTAGTTCTCACAAATAAGTCTTTGCAATTGCTTATATTAATGTGACAAGTTTCCACACTAGTTTCAAGCATCAACTTTCAATTTGTAAAAATTTATGAGAAAAACAACAGACATGCTACACAACCAAATAAACCAGAAAGGAAGCCAAAGTGAAAATACATTGCCTTATATACAGTTGCATCCAACACCACACGAATGCAGATATGAACTATTCTGAACCAACTTTACTTCGCAGCCAACTGCAATATATAACCATTCAGTCAACCAGTCAACTCACTCCCAGAACATATATGTATACATATACGTATTTCTCTCTCTTCATATTTTATAACTAGTTGTCTGCGTATTGCAGTTGTCTACCAAATATTTTTCATTCTGAACTATGAAGAAGTGGAGATCTGTGACTATTATCAGATCTTTCAGAATATTTCATTGGCATCAGAGCTGGATCATTATATGCATTGGCCAACTTGTCATAAAATTCAGACATATTATGCTCGTTTTGGTCTGCTCTGTCCTTCTTAATCAAACACTGCATATGATAAGATATTCATTCATAAGAATACAAAAGGGAAAATTAAAGGGCAATGATTCAACTGAATAAGCAGAAATAAATATGCTTTTCATAGTATAGTGCAAAAGTTGGTCAGAAATTGTCAATATTACCATAGTTGAAATGAAACAAACTTAACAAGAAAATGCACACCATTTCAACTAAAATGAGAACTAAGGTGAACTCAAACAACCAAACCAAGGTTTTTCCTAGATAGTAATGGAATCAGCATACTCAAATTTTACCACCTCTAGTTTCTTCACTTACCAAAATATCTTGTACAGAAAATTTAAAACAAATTTAACAACAATTAAAAAGCTTTCACATGTTAGAAGCTAATCCAAATTGGGTCTAGGTCTAGTACAATCCAAAGATTACTAACAATAAAACTAATAACCCTTATATCTTAAATTGTTCTAACATTCGCTTAAGCCTAGAAGACTAGAACCAACTTATCTGCATTCTGTGATTGTTAGATGAGTAATTTTGTTGTTAATCAAATACTGAGTAGCTACCAGGCGATAGGAGGCTGATACAACTAGTTCAGAATCTAAAGGAAAAAATGAACTACATTCTACATGAGCCGTTATTTATGACAATCATGCAAAGTAAAATGTTTACTAGTGAGATCAAAAGCCTTTGAAATTAGCTTCCAGCAATGTCTCTTAGGGAAAAATGCCAGATAATACATCTATATCACAGTTTATGGACAGTTGGAAAGCATATAAGTTATAACATCATAATAAAAAATCAGATACATCAGCATTAACTATCAACCATCAACATACCTCAGCAGGATAATTCTTGAATATGGGGAAGAACCGTTTCTGGCAATACTCATTGAATAGAAGTGTGAGAATTGGAAGAGGAACAGTCAATATGGATGCTAGAGGAAGCTTCTTCAAACCAAAAATACCAATGGCTATTATATGCATCAGTGTCAATGAAAAAATTGTGGAGTTGTGCACTGTAGGCCAAAACTCTCCTCCAGTCTCAAACTTTGGCACGTAAACTTTCAACAGCTGTCACCAAAAGATATATAAGATATCACAAGAATTAGGTATAAAAATGAAATTAAAAACATCAACCTTTATTCAAGATACCATGAAACTTCTAAGTTTCAACTCTACATGGCCACTGTACCTCTAAAAGTAATATCAGATAGAACTAAATAAAAGTGAATTGATTAGATTTTCAGGATGAAACTATAAGCATCATTTCATTTTTCTCCCTTTATGCAGGAATGAGGATGGTAAGTGTAGCCGTGAAGGGAAACTTATAAAGCACTATCCATAAAATGATTTTCCCCTGAGACTATCATATAACAGAATCTGTATAGTGTAAACCAACATTGATTGCAAATGATAAATTTTATGAACAAATTATTCTTTTCTACAATACCATCTTATCACATTTTTGCAATGGCAAAAAAAGAGTAAAGTAACCACTTAATTTTAATCAGGTAAGATTTGAGTTTTACACTGATGAGACTGTTGTAAAATGGTACAGAGAGAGGATGACTTATGGGGAGACCGAAAATCGATCACATATAACGAAATAGAAACAAAAATGCATGTACTTAAGGGGAAAGAAGCAATTTGCAAACCTGATTGCGGTAAATAATGTATCCCAAACAAAAGTAGATCAAGAGAAATGGAAGTATCAATGGAGCTAGGATGAAGTATGTTACACCAAGAAGACCGAAGAGACGAATTCTGGGAATTTCACTATGGTATGGAATTGATGGGGGCTGAAAATCATCATCATTGTTCCTACCAAAAATTCTACTTGTAAAATTGAAAATAAGTGTAGTCAATTGAAAGAGTTCCGATGCTATAGCCGTCCATCCAGAAGTCACAACATATGCTATGAAAAAGGATGCCTACACCAAATATATAAAATATTAAAGAAATGAACTTCATTTCCTCAAATTTGTAGAAGAATATCTCATAAATATCATAAAAGATGTGATTTCTTGTAAAAGTCTTGCTAGAAATAAATAAATATATATTAGAGGGGAAAAAAAGAAAAGACAAGGCTAAACTAGAAGAAGATAAGATGCTCTCCAAAACAAAATGAAAGATAAAAGGACAGAGAGGCTAAAAAATGCAAGAAACTCAGTTTAAACAACCATAAATAGAATTACAGAAGCCTAGAGCGCAATCATATCACATACATAAATGAAGGGGGAAGTGATGGCCTTGGACAACACAGTCGGCAAGCCTGACAAAACCCATTTTAAAAGGTGTTTAAGTTCTAGGACAACCAAATTAAACACATAAACTACATATTTGATTTCTTAAGACAAAATGCCAGCTCTCATCCATCAAATTTGCATGTAATGATAAAAGTGTCTTATCCATTATACCCTACAAAGGTGCTTTTACCCTATGTGACAAAGAAATTATACGAAACATCATCTTTAAAGCTAGAATTTTAGGTACAGACATACAGAAACAGAATATAAAACAAAATTAGGAAAAAACCGAGTCATAACTCAATCTCCCTTTATATAATGTTGGATAACTTCATGAAATTCATGTTGCTGTCTCATAGGGGTGAAACTTAATAACTATTCTCACCTGTGATGGTACAGCTTCAGCTAGTATTCTGGGAATCTCTTTTGGCTCTAGAAAGACTTTCACTCGATAAAGAGCCGACCCTGATAGTACATTTGCAAAGAAAATGTTCCAAACAGTAAACCATAAGACTTTAGTGCATGCACTTTTTTGTATTTGACTCCATGAAATGTATCCTTGCATGGATGAAAGCATAATCATAATAGGTGGAACAAATGACAGGAACAACTGAAGAATCAAACTGGGAAGGTATCCTGTTATAACTTGGCTCACAACTGACCTGATAACAAACATTGGGAAACTTCAGTGGTAAATCCACAAGATGGAAAGAACCAGTGCTACTGATAAAACAACTCTCACATATTGCAATAAAAAACTCAACAAATCAACTGTATAAGAAAAGAAAATCATGTATTTCCAGAAAACCATTTGATGCACATTTGTGCTCATATATTGGATATTAAAGATTTCTAAATATGATGAAGTATTAAAGAAAAGAGAAACAAGCCAATTTGCAGTGTAAGCATCTAGAAGGTAGTATGAATAATTTGGTAAATTATAACTTGTTACGAAAATAGGGATTGCAAGGTTCAAAAGTCATCAACTGATGCCATAAAAGTAATAACATATCTATAAGCATTTTAATGATAAGCTTAAGTTGTCATGAATATTTTAATCTCAAATCCTCCAAAGCTTTCAAACCAGCCAAAGGAACATGGAGCGAAATTAAGTTGCCTAAAGCATAAAGTACATGAACCAATTCAAGAAAAAAGGCACAAGGAAATAGAAGAAACATTGGCAACTAAAATATGGCTAGCTCTACTTCATAACAAACAACTTAGGTAATCTACCAGGGATGAATGGTGAAAATATGTTAGCAAATCAAAAATAAAATGTAATCTATGAGATAAATAAAAAATGTGCCGAAGGTATTGAATATATGAGTATGTTTCGAATCCAGCGAATGGAATAGAGAAAGGAAGTTTACATGCAACTGTACTTCATTATTTGTGATATGATTCTGATGCACTTATAGAGAGATAAAATTCAGGTAAGACTTCTCACTTACAGTCTTAGTATGCCACTCAAAAATGGGAACCAATATTCCAATTGATCAAGATGGGTAAGACCTTGTACTATTGCAACTGGGATCAAAAAAAGAACTGTAAGAGAAGCACATGCAACAAAAACTACCAGCTTGCTGATCCATCTTTTAAGGAATGAAACGGTAAAGAAAGGCCAATGAACATCACGAGGCTCAGGAGCTCTCTCAGTAATCCACTCTGTAGGATTGACACTTTCTTGAATGTGTAAAGCAATTGCAGCACCAAATCGTGTCTTAAATGAGACGAAGGCAGCTCGAATTTCCTTCAAGTTAAAAGTGATTGCAGAATAAATGGATGTATTAGACATCACCATAAGACTCATAACAACCTATCCATTAACATATATCTATTTTTTGGAAAGAATATCCATGAGCGCAACCCAAGCTTTCAAGGTCCAAATCTAGTAATCAACTTGTTTAGAGTAGAAAACTAGAGGAGTTCTAAACAAAATCATTATTACATTAGTTAATCTGATAATACATCATGTTCTTTTATCTAACAAATACAAATGTTTTTCAGTTCAGCACATAGTTAATGGTGGACAATTCTGAAGACAACTTTAGATGATTTTCTTTCCCATGCATATTTTCTTTCTCCAATCTCATTTGAAATAGAGCTGGTATATGAAGATGTAGTACTACAAATATTTTGCTTCCTGTCACCATGTTTTGTCATTATCAACTAAATTGCCAATAATGAACATAACCAAATCTTAATAGCACAATTTAGTTAAATGTACAGTGAGAGCCAATTTGGTTTAATGCAACCAAAACCAGACACATTAAAAAACTTTAGACTTAAGAGGAAACATTAGTATTTTCTCATAATTCCAGTAATGTAGGTTACTAATACCTAGACAAGATAGTTACCTTTGCTTCTGGTGAGGACTGTTCAATTCTAACATTATCTTCTATATCACCCAATCTCCTTTCGTAATAATCTACAGTATCAACTTTAGGGCCAAAAAGTCCCAAAAACCCATTACGCCTCTGCCTTTTAGGAGCATCATTGTTTTGTTTTAGATGAGTAAGCCTTTTGTACATTTTATCTGCATCATTCTTCAAGGAACAAACTTTAATAGTAAAAGGTGAGGGTAGTATTAGAAGAAATGACTGGCAATAGTTACAAGAACAGATTTCTTGGAAGTTCGACTTCAACACTCATGAAGATACATTATGCCCAAGTCAAACCCAAATGCACCACCATTTCCCTCCTATTTACTGGAAATAAAACAACAAATGGTGTAAACCTACCCAAGAAAAAAGAACAGTTCTGGGAAAGGATGCCAAAACATCTATAAACCTAAATTCTTCACCATCAACACCAATTGAAATATTTTAAGAATAGGTCACACCTTGTCTAATCTCCAGAATATTGGCAAGAAGGTTCTTTTACCATCTAAAGGAACCTCTCAACCTCAAAGCTTAAACTGTTATCTAGTGGATCAAGAACTGCTTTCTACAAGACTTCATTTTAAATATTCAGTACAAAAAAACATCACATCAAATACACAAAACATTAAGGATAATATATTGAGATGTAGATTTGTCATATATGCAACTCAATACAAAATTAGTAGGACTATACCAGTAAAGTAAAGGTGAAAGTATAATAAAATATGCAGTTGTTGGACCATGAATTCGGACCATGAATTCACGGCATAGTATATATATTCTATCATGATACACAGTAATTTTATGGAATGTCATGCTATTATTTAGTTAAACATTTGGAATCGCGCTCCCCTTGCAAGTAATTTGAAGCCGAAAAATAATGTTTATAGGATAGGCTAGTTTCCTTGGACTCTGGGATTCAGCTCATGGATTCTTTCCCTGAGCCCTGAGGGAGTTTCTTTGTCCATGACTGATTTGCTGTTGTTAATATATGAGAAATAGAGACAAAGTATGCTAGAACCATGTGTTTGAATACACAACACTCAATGGTTTATATAGGTTTTATTATAATAAATAAAATTAATAATAGGAGATTTGTTCCTATAAACTTGATATAGTTAGGATTGTACAAATAAAGGCAGAATATGAATATGTTTTTATTCTGATTCTCAACAGCTGTCTCAAGCAGATGTTCTTTTTCCCTGATCCTCCTTCAGTTTAATTCTTTTCTCTTAATGAATTCTTCTTAAACAGGGTAAAATACCAATATTTCGAACTTGAAATGCTAATACTTGGAAGATATACTCTTCCATGCATATTTTATTATACCCTTCTTAAGCAACTGTTAAGGGAAAAAGATTGTATGCTTCAGAGAAACACTTACGATGAGATTATGAAGTTTGTTGCTTCGATGGACCACCGAATGTGAGAGATATGTAGAAGGGTGATACTCTAGGAAAAATTGCTCAACAGTTTCATGACATGTACTTCCAGGTGGAACAGGAATACCACGAACTAATAAGGTAAACTGCTGAGGCTGAGGCTTGGATGAATAGAAACAAGCAATTCTTTTTGTTGAAATGTACCAATACTCCTGCATATGGAATTAACATTAAACATGAAATTCTATCTATAAAATATATACAAGAAGAGGGAAAAATGACCGCATTTTCAGAGCTAACTCGAACAATAAAACTTACATAATAAAGAAGATAGCAAACAATTCCGGTGAAAATATATGCAGCAGAAAAATGGATCCACAACCTGGATAAAGGCCAAAACCAGGTATCAGAATTTCCAAAGTTTTAATTTGATAAAACTAACAAGTCAAAAGAAACATCTAAAGAACACTCATGAAAGACATTTTCATTTAAACATGTTGTGATATAAACTTGAATGTTTTGGTGTGCTAGTACAACAAAAAAACCTTATTCCACTTGGTGAGGTTGGCTACAAGGATCACATGATGTCATTCAGCAAGGTTAAAAACTAAAGTTTTAAGAATGGGTAGAGCACTACTTTAGTCCCTGACTTTTAGGGAATATGTCATTTTAGTCCCTGACTTTAGAAAATGGGCAAATAAATTTCTCACTTTTACATTTGTTATTCAATTTGGTTCTTCAAGTGGTTTTCATAATGTTTTATAATTGTTAATTAGCGCTATCTAAACCATTTTGAGGACCAAAACTGAATAATGAAATTAAAAGTAAGGAACTGATTCGTTAATTTCTAAAAGTTAAAGACTAAATGACACCACCTCCAAAAGTTAGAGATTAAAATAATACTTTACTCTTTTAAGAATATTTGATAAATAGTATTCCAAGAGTATCACTTTGTTTTGTGAGCATTGAGATCCTACCATGCAAGTCAGAAGTGTCAGAAATGAGAGCATACTTGGATTTAATTGACATAAAGATGTCAAAATCATCATCCGGTCTGGATTTCATTAGTTTCATTCACCATAAGTTAAATCCTTGCTATTCATATAAAAACTAACTCCTCACTCATGAAACCAGGTCAGGAATTAGAGAAAATGAAACCAACCGACATAATATTTTATATATGTATTAGTCTGCATCATGAATAAATAATACCTAAAAGTTAAGGCAATCTCGATCCATATTATTCACCTGTTTGAACCATTGTTAACATTAGAGATACTGAATGAGTCCAAAGACTTGTGTTGAAAATCTGAATCATCACTAAGCTGACTCCCCAAATAATTGATTGGAAGAAGAATGAACATGCCAATAATTCCCCCAACAGCAAATACTTTTAAACTGTACAATATCATAGAATGCAACAAGGATCAGCTGAAACAAATAGAAGGTCCTTCAAATAAACAGAAAAAAGTCACAGAAAACAATAATACTTAAACATATTTTACAGCAATGCAGATAGAAATTGTAACGAACAAATGATTGCCACAGCAAAAAGATAAAGATTAGCTGTTGCCTGTCACTTAAAGTAGTTGGTTACATATGAATATGTTGTATCATTTTGAAAACATTAAAATTTACTTGAAGTTAGACATTCAACCATACAAACAGCAAGACTTTGTGTCAATCAGGTGAGAAAAAAAGAATGAAGATAATTGAATTAAGTAAACAACAGTGTAAAACTAATAAATAATAATATAATATAATACAAAAATCTTTTTCTTATGCAGAAATCATCTATGCACACTAACATGTGCATAAAAATATATAAACTTAAGCCTAACATCGATCCTTGACTCATGTACTGCAAGAATTTCCACCAAAATGATTAAAACCTCAAAAGCCTGAGTTAGCTAATAGATTTTAGTTTGATAAGAAAGGCGATGAGATACATATTAAAACTTAGAATCAACCGAACACTGTACTCACCTAAAGATAAATATGCGCATGAAGACAAAAGCATCTAAGCCTGAATTTGATAAAAAATCTTCCCCAGAAGGCTCCCATGCCTGTCTCACCCAACCCGCAGTCGGTAACAACCTTTCCAAGTTAAAATGGCCACCCTCTTTAACTTTTCCTTCAGCAACTAAGCGTGGTACATAGACATTGATATTACCAGGCTGCTTTCTCAATATGGAATATAGGGTGAAAAACAAAAAACAGAGGCCAAGATTTATTCCAACCGAAGTTAAAAGGGCAGAAAGAATCATTTTTGAAACTTGGTTAATTGATTTTGACACCCAACAACACCACTGAAGGCTAGAAATCAAACAAAATGAATCCTTTAATGGTTGAACCTGCAAGAATAATATACTATTAATAGATAATCTGGAAGGGAATCAAGATAAAGGTCTTTTTGTAGTCATCATACGCAATGCGCAAACTATTGACAATTTAGATATCCAAGATAGAAACTAACCAACAATCATATAGAAAGACCACTACTTCAGCTCTAGCATATGTAACAAAGACAAGTATGGTGTCCTACAAATTTGCACGAAAATAATGGATCAGGCTTCCCAGTTCACATCAGTATACTTCTTCACTTGGTTGGATTAAAGCTAGGTGATGATTCTTGCATAAAGCTAGGTGATGACCCCCTAAATTTTTGTCCAAAAAGGGGGCTTATCCTTGCGTTCATATCATGTATTTGAGTATATTTAAAACTGATACAGTACCTTAAATTGAAACATTAGGCTTAAGCTATTTAACAATTGCAAACATGGAATAAAATTGTTCAGTTTATAAGATGTTTTGCGAAAAGCAAGGGTGAGCCTTGGCACAAATTGTTGCCTTGTGACTTGGAACTCATAGGTTCAAGCTGTTAACATCTACAAAAGGGATGGAATGAAATAACACTAGTTAGAAGTTGTGATCATTCTTTGAATAGTTTAAAATAGGATGAAATGGTAAAGAATCTAATTGACTGTATTCCATTCCATTCAATTAATACCTCTATTTGTCTTCCCAAATAATTCAAATTCCAGTGAATTCTATTTCAAGATACATGAATTTCTCAAGTTTCAAAAGTTATAACATCAATATACAATACAATCCACTACACTACATAATTTCTAAAGGTATTATATTATATACATTGCATATCAAAAACTGAAGCATAATCCAGCCATCACCCTGAAGTGTTAAAACAAGAACAACCAAGTAACATAAACTGCTTTGAGAATTCAGAATGGAGCATGGAAATTCACTACTTATATGTCCATACTAATCAAACAAAGATCATAAATACACCAAAGTAAGAGTTATAACAGAGAACAAAAGAGTAAAAGAGAGAGAGAACCTGGTTATGAAGCAAAAGAGAGAAACGTGTGATTGTGAAAGACAAAGAGAAGTTGGAAAATACCAAGAAACCGAACTCACTCAACCTTAACTCAAGTACTAAACAATGTTTGTTTATGTTTGTGTTTGTGTTGGTGTCACTCTTGAATTGAACACCAATCTACACGTGGTGTTGTCTCGTTTCTTTCTTTGTGTCTGTCTTTCTTTCTTTATTTATTTATAATTCATTTGTTTATTCTCCTTATTCACCATGTTATAGTGTTTATCTCAAGCAAGTAATTAATGCTTACATGTGAAATATTATTTATTCATTATGATTCTATATTTCTTAGTAATTAAACTTAGTTCGTATTAATTAATACCATAAAATATAAACCCCTAAACATTTCAAAAATACAAATTAACCCCTAAACTTTTCAGATTAATAATTAAACCATAAAGTTTTCAAAATTATGAATTTCTCTTAAATGCAATTTAATCCCAAAACTTTTGAAAACTAAAAAAATTAAAACAGTCTAAACAAAAAAATTTAAAAAACAAAATTTATTTTAGTAAAAAAAGATTATTTTAACAAATAAATTCAAACAAGCTCACCCATAATTATTATAATTTAATAATTTTTTTACAAGATTAATAAATTTACTTTGTAATACTTTTTTATTTACGCTGTTTATACATAGATATAGATTAATTTTTTTTAATACATATAATTTTTTTATTTTCATTAATCATATATATTAGAAAGAGCATATACATTTAAAATAAAAATTAATTTAAGAATATTATTAAAATACAAAATAATAAATAAAGTTGAATTAGTTGAATTTTTTATATATTTAAATGAAAATATATATTTTTATTTTTTAAATATATATTATTATAAATTTGTTAATATTTATTCAATAATTAATAAATAAATGAAAATTAATAATAAGAAAAAGTCAAAATACCCTCCACAATTCCACTAACTATCACCAGTAATAGAACAAATCCACCAATAATTTCCTCTGCGTTGTCGTTTCGACTCTTTCCCCAAACAAAACGCACCCATTCTTCTTTCGCCACCCTTCTCCGCCCAATTTTCCCGCGCTTTCTCAATCCTCCGTCGTCATCTCCGACCACCACAGCAGGTACCTCCGTCACTTCCGATCTCTCCTTCTCTCTCTTACCGCTTTCCATTTTCTCTCTTCCCATCATCGTCCAACTTTTTGCTTTTCCGCTTTCGAATTAGGGTTTCCGTGCCGGATTCTCGATCCCGAGGTTCCGATTCAATTTCGCTTAATTGTCATCATGTTCATTTATTTATTTAATTTTGTGAGTTTTACTGATCGTGAATTGAACAGAGCGTGAAGAAGGTCGTGGAAAATGAGTAACGTGTTCGAGGGATATGAACGCCAATACTGCGAACTTTCGGCGAATCTAGCGAAAAAGTGCACTGCCGCTGGTGCTCTTAGTGGAGGTACTAGAACATTCTAACTTTATCTTACTGTGTGGTTGATTTAATTTGTATTTTTATTGTATGATGTGTAGTTTCAGATAATTTCTTAAGTTCTTTTGGTTGTTTTGTATATATGTGCCGATTTCTGTCTATTGTAGAATCTATGCTATGGTCTAAAAGTAAATCTGTTCATAGTTTCTTAGCTTCTTAAAATTTGATTGACTCTCCTTCATTACAGAATTCAGTAACATTGCTTGAATTAGGAGTGTTAAGGTTGGTCTGGTGATTGGTCGTGGGTTCAAACTAACTTGCTGACAAAAACTAACTAATAATATTGTCAATTAAGAAAAAGTTACGTAGCTTGAATCTGGATGATGGCATATTGCATGATTTAGGACCCTTTTAGTTATTGGTGTGTATAGCTCCTTTTAACCTGGAATTTCGGTCTAGAAGATTTCACCTCTTGATACCTCGCAAAGCCTTACAGCTCCTATTATCTTTCTTTGATCCTGATTGATGGCATGGCTGTTTCCGTATCTTCCTATGTATGGCATTTTTAGAAAATTCTCTTGGCGGATGCCTACAAACGGAAGGTGAAAATTTTGGAGAGACAATGTCAAAGGTCTTGCTAGTGTGTCACAATTTCTGTTTCAATGGGTTTATTGCTTGATGTTGTAAGCTGTTTAGGAGTAGAAACTGCATTCTGTGGATTTTAAACATTAGATTATAAAGGTTAACTATGGGTTAGTAAAGTTACTATGCTATCACTACTGTATCTTTGTTCTGTTCTATTTCAGAACTTGTTTCCCTCTCTTTATGTTTTTGATGTGCACCATGTTTTTGTTCTTTTTCTTTGTTAAGTGTTTGGGGTTAGCATTCTAATGCACTCACCCTAAAAACTTACGGTCATGTCGTGTGACAAGTGACGACAGTATTTTGATCTATCAATTCTTATGGATTTTGACATATTCATGAAAGAATGTCTTATTTTCTATGTAATGAAAAGTAATGAACTGTGGGGATGATAGACTATAGGACGTCTTTATTTGGATGGTGGGGCATTGAAAGCTTATGGTTTGTTTTGGAGCAATGCATATTCCATTTCAATTTTTAACATTTTCTTCTTGCCTGCAGAGCAAAAGAAACAGAAAGTTTCTGAAATAAAGACTGGAATTGATGAAGCAGAAGCTTTGGTAATTCTTTTTCTCTCCCATTGGGAAGCTGGCTTTAGTTTTTCTGTAATCTGGGGTTCTGACATGGTTTAGCTAATGAATTTGTAGATTCGAAAAATGGACCTTGAGGCAAGAAGTTTGCAGCCAAACGTCAAAGGAGTGCTTCTTGCTAAGTTGCGGGAATATAAATCTGATCTAAACAATCTTAAAAGTGAAGTTAAGAAAATTGTATCTGGTAACTTAAACCCTTCTGCACGGGATGAATTGTTGGAATCAGGCATGGCAGATGCTATGACGGTATTGTTTATTCCCTCCCTCATTACTGTTTCTTTAGCCATTGCTAACAAAAGTTGAGCTGTGATCACATTGGATCTGTTACATTACATTAATGATCAATTAGCAGACTTCTTTGAAGCTATTTGAATGGGAAGCACAAGGATGAAATTAAGACCAAAATATGTGGACCAAAATAGTAATTTGACCCTTGTTGATCAATAAGTAATTCACCGATACTTTGTTCATATTATGATTCCATACATTGAATAGGTACTATGTTCTTGATAATCACAATCATTTATGAGATACATCCATCTTGCAAATGGTGGAACAAAGTGAATGAAGTTTACGAAGTATGTTTTATGATTTTTTAGATGCATCTATTGAGGTTGTGCACACTAGGATTACAGCTGAAACTTTTTGTTTGAAACAAGAAGACCTTATAATTTGTGTATTTTTCACACACTTCAAGAAGGATATAATAATACCTTCATAGCTCAAACATTGAATGACAAGCAATCTTTAATGGTAGATAAATTTTAAAATTTTGTTGACTGATAGTTTCTAGTATATTGGACCTTTTTGAGGTCAAATGTAAAATTAATTATCTAGAAATGATTATAGCAATTTTTATCCAATTGATTCTCTGAGTATTGGATGATCATATTCACAGCAATTTGTATCTAATTGATTCTTTTTGAGTATTGATTATTCCATTGGCTGGGCCAATTTGTTGTCATCATGTTTTATGATAGAAATATCTTTTCTTGAATGTATAATTGATTCTCTCAGACTCTCAATTGCTCTGTATACTGGCTTGCGATGGCTTGGCCATTTTCACATACAATTTAGACAATTGTATTAACAACTAACAATACTAGTTTGGTGCCCATGCAATACAAAGATAACTTTATACTAATTTTTAAATTGTAATGGTTTATATTTTTTGTATAAATTATATTTAACTAATTTAAACTGTGTACAATTATTGATAAGATACATATTATTCTAATTTATTTTTATGTTGGGATAAGTGTTAAAGGTTTAATCTGATCATTAATGAAATAGTAGATCTTTAATATGATTAACTTTTTCTACTACTAGTAGATGCTTTAATGAATTTTTCGGCAACTGCTTGGCTAGACCTCCAAGATTTATATAATCATTAAATGTTTATATATATGTTCGATTATAAGCTTGCTTGGCTACTTTGAGGCCATTTGTGTCAAATGGCATTCCTGTTGTCTCAAATCCTAATTTCTTGGATTTGCACCACCAAAGCTGATACGAACTTCTAATGTGAATACATTAGGCATCTGCTGATCAGAGAACAAGGTTAATGGTGTCAACTGAGAGGTTGAATAAGACCAGCGATAGGGTTAAGGACAGTAGGAGAACAATGTTGGAAACAGAAGAGCTGGGTGTCTCAATCCTTCAAGATTTGCATTCACAGAGACAATCTCTATTGCATGCACATGATACGGTAATCTTTTTCTTCCTTGTTCTTGATGTGTTTCTAATTTCATTACTATTAGTAACAAGATTCATGAATTTTGATTCTCTATTGCAAGTAATGTTAAGTGAAATATACCATGTTCTTTTCCCGGAGTAGAATGAGTAGTATCAATAGTAATGAAATCATAAAGTTCATATCCTTTGATCTTCTGATGGTTGTATTCCTTCATGCAGCTTCATGGAGTGGATGATAACATAGGCAAGAGCAAGAAAATTTTGGCTAACATTTCAAGAAGGATGAACAGGAATAAATGGATTATTTCTTGCGTTGTTTTGGTCCTCGTTATTGCTATCATCGTGATCCTCTACTTCAAACTTTCTAAATAGCCAATGACTCCCTTTCCTTGTAATGATCATAAAGGTCGTCAAGAAACATGGATTACTATTATTTTCCATTGTTCCCCCCCTTCACTTCTCATTATGATTTGCGAGTGTTCGGACAAGGATGATGTGTTGTGCAGTGCTGCCAGATGATTTCATACTGTTAAGCTTCTTTCAGTGTATGTATCAGATGATGGGTTTTTCATGTATTGAATGTTGATTTCGATTTCTTTATGGCCAGTTGTTGCATGAAACCCGAATTCTTTGTGGTTATGCCGTTCAAATTTAAACGAGATTTGGTTCTAATCCATTGGAGTAATTTATGTTCCTAAAAAACTGCACGTAAATTACCTGTATAAGGTCTACAAAATGTTATTGTATTTTTTATGAATACGTTTAGATATAATTTAGGCATATTGATGGAAATGGTTTCGGTAGCTAAACCATTTCTTTAATTGGGTCTTGTTTAAAACATATTACAACTAGAATTACTTTTGTTGAAGGTGTCAACGTGGGTGATGTCTCTTATGAGGAATTAATATGTGATAGTCATCTGTTGAAAGTGCAAATTTAGTGATGTTCTTATCAGGAGTTGACACGTGATAATTATTTGTTAAAAGTGTAAATCTAATAGCGTTTCTTATCAAGAACCGATACGTTAAAAATGTAAATCTAATAGCGTTTCTTATCAAGAACCGATACGTGAGATAACTATATATTGAAGCAAATTTGATGGTGTCTCTTATTGGACCAAATCATTTTTGATTGTGAAACTTACTACAAGGGTCTAACATGATTTAAAATATTCATAAGAATTAATCCCTGAAAATGATTATATCATTATTTAAAGTATTCATAGGAATTAATTCCTGAAAATATTATATTGTATAAAGTATGCATAAGAATTTATCCCTGAAAATGTATAAAATATATATAGGAATTTATCCCTGAAAATAATTATATTGTATAATAACTTGTTAATCTTCCTGGGAATGGTAATGGTAAAAGATTAACTGTTAAAATAAAAGTGTTTTGCCTATCTATTCTATAAGAAGTTTGGTAACTGAAACCATCATTATTGTATTATTATGGTATGAGATGGTCACACCTCACACAACAACACTGTGCTCTCACATTCCGTTCTCTTCTCCGACAATGCGCACGCGCCGCCGCTCTCCGCCCAGGAGAGCAGCTGCACGCCGCGGCCACCGTCGCCGGCCTCCTCTGCCTCCCCTCCCACTTCCTCCTTAACGCCCTCCTTCATCTCTACGCTTCATGCTCCCTTCCTTCTCACGCCCGCAAAGTGTTCGACAAAATTCCTCACTCACACAAAGACTCCGTAGACTACACCGCTCTCATCCGCTGCTCCCATCCTCTCCACTCCCTCCATTTCTTCCTCCAAATGCGCCAACGCGACCTCACAGTCGACGCCGTAGCATTGATCTGCGCCCTCGGCGCGTGTTCAAAGCTCGGGGACACCAACCTCGTGCCTCAGTTGCACGTGGGTGTGGTGAAGTTTGGGTTTTTGAGGCACACCAAGGTGTGCAATGCGGTGATGGATGGTTATGTCAAGTGTGGGAATGTGGGTGCGGCTAGAAGGGTGTTTGAGGCAATTGAGGTGCCTAGTGTGGTTTCTTGGACTGTTGTTTTGGAAGGTGTGGTGAAGTGGGAGGGTGTGGAGAAAGGGAGAGTGGTGTTTGATGGAATGCCTGAGAGGAATGAGGTTGCTTGGACTGTTATGATAAAGGGCTATGTTGGAAGTGGGTTTACAAAAGAGGCTTTTTTGCTTCTTAAGGAGATGATTTTTGGTAACCAACGGGGGTTTGGTCTAATGAAAAAGATTAGTCTCTTACAACATAGTGAATCAAGGTTTGAATTTTCGTCAAAACAGATGACCACATTTAGTGCTCAGCCATGCCTCGAATGGAAAGACATGGTTTTTGATAACCAACGGGAATTGAATATAGCAGAAGAGGCAAGTATCATAGAACTTGATGAATCAAGGTTTAAAGTCTTGCAAGGAGAGATACCTGCATTTAGTGTTCGAGGATACTCTGAACGAGATTGCCTACAGAGGAGGATGCCTGTAGGGAACCAAAAAGAAGAGATGGTTTTTGGTTGTGGAGTTGGGTTTGGGTTGAATTGTGTTACCTTGTGTTCTGTTTTATCTGCTTGTTCTCAGTCTGGGGATGTGAGTCTGGGAAGGTGGGTTCATTGTTATGCTGTTAAGGCTGTGGGGTGGGATTTGGGTGTTATGGTAGGGACAAGTTTGGTTGACATGTATGCCAAATGTGGGAGGATAAGGGCTGCTTTGATTGTGTTTAGGCACATGCCAAGGAGGAATGTGGTGGCATGGAATGCCATGCTAGGTGGGTTGGCAATGCATGGAATGGGGAATGTTATGATGGAGATGTTCAGTTGCATGGTGGAAGAGGTGAAGCCTGATGCTGTGACTTTCATGGCTTTGTTAAGTGCTTGCAACCATTCGGGTCTAGTTGAACAGGGTTGGCAGTATTTTCGTGATCTTGAGTCTGTTTATAGAGTGAGGCCGGAAATTGAGCATTATGCTTGCATGGTGGATCTTCTTGGTCGAGCTGGACGTTTGGAAGAAGCTGAGGTTTTGGTGAATAAGATGCCAATTCCTCCAAATGAAGTTGTTTTAGGGTCCCTTTTGGGTGCTTGTTATGCACATGGTAAGTCGAGTCTGGGGGAGAAGATTATGAGAGAGTTGGTTCAGATGGATCCCCTCAACACAGAATATCATATCCTGCTTTCTAACATGTATGCATTGTGTGGGAAAATAGACAAGGCAAATTCCCTTAGGGAGGTTCTTAAGAATAGGGGCATCAAAAAGGTACCCGGAATGAGTTCCATATATGTTGATGGCCAACTTCATAAGTTCATTGCTGGGGATAAGTCACACCCAAAAACTACAGATATTTACATGAAGCTTGACGACATGATTTGTAAGTTGAGGTTGGCTGGCTATGTTCCCGACACGAATTGTCAAGTTTTGTTTGGTTGTTCCAATGGCGACGATATAGAAGCATTGGAGGAGGTAGAACAAGTGTTGTTCACTCACAGTGAGAAGCTAGCACTTTGTTTTGGCCTAATGAGCACAGCACCTGGTTCTCCCTTGTGTATTTTCAAGAACTTGAGGATTTGCCATGACTGTCATTCTGCTATTAAGATTGCTTCTGACATTTACAAACGTGAAATTGTTGTCCGAGATCGTTATCGTTTTCATAGCTTCAAGCAAGGTTCTTGTTCTTGCTCTGACTATTGGTGAATTGAGTTACCCTTTAACCTGACACCCTGCTTGGACCAGGAAATTGAAGTTCCATTAATGAGGAGTCGGGACTAAGGAGAATAACTAGGTCTAAATACAGATATACAATTGATGAAACATTTTTGCACAACACTTCTACAATAATATATGTTTTCTCTCTTTATTGCTCTCCATCAAATTATTCATCTTTTAACATTTTTCTTTTTCTTCATTTTCCTATTTCTTATGAAATAAGTTGTATAATCATAATTCCTTTTGCCGTATGAAGAATTTCTACCATTTAAATTGCCTTAGTTTCACAAACATCTAAAAGACTTTTTAAAAGTGAACAGATTACTCTCTCTCTCACAAGGTAACTCAAATTTCTCTTTTCATAGTTGAATCACCATAGATCTTGGGATGTATTTAGGTACACACAATCTTAATTGCCCTCGCTGTGTTAATGATTAAAATATTGCAGTTTATGGTTATATATATTCTGAATGTTCTGTTACTGTACTCTTTCATTTTTTTGGGTGAAGGTTCTGATGTTATAAAACTCTTTTAACACCTATAATCAATTCTGACAGATAACAAAAGTGTATTGTCAGGGGAAGGTGAAAGCTAGGCAAACCGTAAAGAACATTGAAATGAGAAGCTTTTTTGTTTCATATCCTGTTCTGTCTACAATTTTTCTCTCCCTTATTTGGAAAGTTATAAACAATAACAATATACCGCGTGGTATACAACTACTCAACATCACTTGACCTCTTCGTTATCTCAGAAAATCATTAACCAAAAGATTAGACATGAAAGGTGCCTGCAAATATGCAGTTTTGCATGATCATGTAAAATAATTTCAATTGGTCCGATTCTGCAACAACATTCAAGAAACAAACCATTTTTTCTCTATATACTAATTATTTTTTAAAATTAAAAATATTAATATAATACATAAAGGGAAAATTAATATAACAAATTTTAAATAATTATAAATTCTGCATATGAACAAAATAAGTTGAGTATAAAGAATGAATACGAAATCTCAAGCATATAATACATGATTACAAAACAAAATGGGTTAATTAAGTTATGCTTATGATGTTCTCTTTACTTACTATTAACATTTCTCCATACCAAAAAAATATTCATACATTATTTTTTAGTACATAAGTTCCTTTTGGGGTCCAAGCTAAATTAAGGTTGTAGTAGAGATCGATGTAGAGTCCTCAAATGGATAGCGGTACTTGGTCCTTAAAGGGAGCTCGTCTTTGTGATCTTTTAAAGGAGGGTGGTACCTGCAAAATACCCTTTGATGCCTAGTTAGTTACGAGTTTTGAGTACAAGAGAATAAAGAAAGTTTGTATGAGAGCATATGAGAGTCTAGAGATACTTCATGAGAAGGTATGGGGTATTTATACGTTGTTGAGTTGACCAAGTGAGGTGTGCAAGTAATCTCAGACAACACGCCAAGTTGACATACCCAACTATGGTTGAGGGCATGTGGGCTTGCAAATCTACTCAGCTACCCTTATAAGTAATGATGACATAGAAGCCATGGATGACATACCTAAGAGTTTGGTGAAGAAAGGTGAAGAAAAAGCTAAGAATGAAGGAAGCACCATGTAAACAGAAATAGCCACAATAGGAAAAGGCAATACAAAGAAACGATAGTAGAGAAAATGTGTTAAGAGGAAAAAAGAGGGGGAAGGGGGTATTTATAACCTTCAAATTGAACATCATCCTTAGGGTTTTGCGTCAACCCAAAAGTCATATTGTTTCACATATGTTACGAGACATCACTATGATTGCTTTGTAATAACCCTCATTAAAAGTTATAACCTCACATTAAATGTTTGATCGTTATGAAACTCTCCAATTAAGATGCACTAAGCCTCCCGTGGCTCTCCAACAGACAAAGACAAACAAAGAAAGAATAGATAAGTCCAGCTCAGCCTGAATGAGTCATGGAATGAGCTTAAGATGGGATGAGATAACTAAATCACTCCCTTCTACAAGTCGCCACCTTTTGAAGCTCGAAGTTAATCCCAGATTCACCACTCCGAGCTTGGGGGCTTGTGTTCTGTGCCGAGGTGATGTGACGTCCTTGTCACATCACCATTATAACACTAAGACAATGAGATGAGTCAAAGTCGGCCTATGCAAACCTACATCATCCTCAAAGGACCAACCCACACAAGACACGTGTCCAAAACCCGGCACGACGCACCAACTTTCCAATGTCATCATTACTTGCAAGGGCGCCCAAGTGGGTTTGCAAGTCCATATGCCCTCAACCATAGATGGCACGTCAGCTCGGTGTGTTGTCCGAGATCACTTGCACATCCCACTTGGTCAACTCAACAACGTATAAATATCTCATGCCCTCTCAGGAAGTATCTTTACACTCACATATGTTCTCATACAAACTTTCCTTATCTCTCATACTCAAACTTGTAACTAACTTAGGCATCAGAAGGTGTTTTGTAGGTACTACCCCCTTATTTGTAAGATAACAAAGATGAGTAGTTCCCTTTGAGAATCGAGCATCGTCACCCATCCGAGGACGCCACCACGATCTCTGCTATAACCTTAATATTAGCTCGAACCTTGGAAGGAACAATCTTTGATTCATTGATAGCTTGGATAATATTTTATTTGAGGATAATTTTAAAGTAGAGAATTCAGATAATTATCAACCAAGCTTGAAGAAAAATTAGTTTATTATTCCAAATACGCGCCTCATTTAAGACCTTGTTTGGGAAAACCTTCATTATGGAAAAATTTGAATCCAAGAGAGTGTACGTTGTATCATTTACACGTCATTACAAGATATCAATTGTAATAAAATATCAAATGAGTGGCATTCCACGTTCGGGGTATCAACTTGTCGTGTAGTTCTTTTAACTTGTATACCCTCTTTTAGAGTGATTTGAGCATGAGAAAGGGTCATTCCCAATTCAACGCTAGCTTGCCTTCTTGTTTGCTTTTTTGAGTCGCTCCAACTTTTTTCCATACTAAGTCCCCATTTTGGAAGGCTTATTCTCTTATTCGAGTATTGAAGCGCTAAGTTAATCTAGCCTTAGCCGCTTCTTCTTTGATCTGAGCTTCTTCTCTGATTTCTTGCATAAGGTCAAGCTCGTTTCTAAGGTTGGCCTCATTGTTATCTTGATCACAATGCTGCTTGTGCTACGAGGTTTTACCGAGCTCAAATGGTATCATAGCATCAACCCCGTATGTAATGTTAAAAGGGGTTTCACCCGTCAAGGATTGTTGTGTGCAGTGATATCCCCACAATACACTTGGTATTCTTCGGCTCATAACCCCTTTGCTCTACTTAAATTCTTCTTCAACTCTGTCACGATCACTTTATTAGCTGCCTCTACTTAACAATTGGTTTGTGGATGCTCCACTAAAGTAACTCGGTGCTTAATGTCGAGTTGCTTGAAGAACTCTTCAAAACCCTTGTCCGTGATTAGTGTATAGAGGAGGTCGTGTTTACATACAATATGTCCCTGACAAAATTTCTGTATTTGTTGAGCCGTGATGGTGGCTAGCGGCTCGACTTTGATCCACTTGGTGAAATAGTCAATAGCCACTATCAAAAACTTAAGTTGCCCTCTTGAAATGGGAAAGAGATCGAAGATATCGACTCCCCATGTCATAAACGACCCCGAAGAGAATAGACTGGAGCTCCTTAGAAGGGGGGGTATGTATTGACCATGTTTCTGACACTCTAAGCACTTTTGGACGAACTTCGAAGTATCTTTACGGACTGTGGGCGAGTAATATCCTACTCTGAGTTCTCGGGCAGCCATTGTCCTTGCACCTAAATATACACCACAAATTCCTTTATGCAGCTCCTCCATTATATATTGGGCTTGATCCGAGTTTACGCATTTGAAGAGGTGAGAGAAGAATCCCTGGCAAAAGAGTTCTCCATTATGGAAGACGTAGAAGGAGGCTTGTCTCCTTATCTTCTTTGCTTCTTTGTCTTACGAGTGGAGGTCCCTATTCCTCAAATGTTGGATGATAGGTGATAACTCGCAAATGAGAGTTATTGACACTTATTCTTTTAAGAGGATTTGTCCATTTAATGACATTAAGCAAGCCAAAACAGTATCTAAATATGTTAAAATGCAATATCATGTTATAGAACTTCTTAATGGTTTGTTAAAATGTTTCAGGGCTCAAAAGCAACAAAAATTGAAAGAGATTAATGCAGAAGAGTCATCTCGCGTGAGTTACATCTTAGCTCGCGCGAATTGAGGTTTTAGAACTGAAAAATCTATCTATGCCACTACAACTCACACGACTTGGAGCATAGCTTGCGCGATCTGCCTTCCCAGTAAAGACAATTCCTTCTTTACCCACCGAACTCGCGTGAGTTGCCTTATAGCTCGTGCTATTTGATCTCCAATGCTGTTGAGAATGCTTTCTGTATGCTTAACTCGTGCAAATTGTAATCCAGCTAGCGCGAGCTGGGTTCGCAAGGCCAAGCCCATCACATTAATTATAAAAGGGAAACCTATTCACAGAGTTATGCATTTGGAGATATAAAGTGAAACCCAAAGAACGATATTAAGCATAAGAGAGAGAAAAGAGTAAGGGACGACTCAGATTCTTCATTCCTTTTTGTGGAAATTGATTACCTATGTATCCTTCTTCTTCTAATTATTCTTGCATTGTGATCTTGATTATCATGAACCAAATCCCTTCTTGATTGGGAGAACGATGTAACTCTAATCTATTCTAATTTCATTCTTGATGTTATACAACTATATAATTGCAAGTTCTTTCTTCTAAACTTAATATTTTTCATTAATTAGTCACTAATGAATTGAACCTAAACCTAAAGGAGTTTTGAGAAGAAAAAAAAAAAAAACTTAGGTGGTACTAAAGAAATAACCATCACTTAACTAGAGTCTTAGAGATAAAAGTAGAAGGTGGTGTGAACATATAACCTCACAGTTATCTTAGATTCACGAATTATAAACCCTAATTGACTTAGTTTATCTTAAGAAATTAATTAATCAGGTCAATCTAGGCGACATAATTGATCCTAAGAGGGACAATTACGAGAATAAGAATCTGATTCATCCAATAATACAACCTGAATAATAAGGAAATGACACTAGAAGGATTAGTGGTGAAAACGGGATCCCGATTACTTTTATTAATTTGAATTTACAACAACCTTTTAAAATTCAGTTACTTACAACAGAATCAATTGTCTTGAAATCACAATCGGTAATATAATTGATACAATTTGATTACTTATCTTCGTGGGAACGATAACTCGTGTTCTTGAATACTTATTACTTGACGTATACTTGTCACATCCGTGCGAGAATATTTCTTGCTCTCGAACGAAACACATCAGTCTCAAAGTGTTGTGAGAGTGTGTCCACGTGAACATGAGAGTGTACCTGCAAAAGACACTCTGATGCTTAAGTGAGTAAAGATTTTAAGAAGGTTTGAGAGTACGAAATAAGTGATAAAAGTGTTATCAAAGGGGGGGAAAGAAATACTTCTTTAGGATATTTATAGGAGGAGGTTGGCACCAGAACCTTCCAGGTTAACATGCCAACCACATTTAAGTATGACAATGACTACTCTATGACACGTGAACTCCCTATGGGCACATACATCCAAGGCAATTCAGTCTTATGGTTCATCATTATCTACATATGATTTTTTTTCTTAAGTACTCATTTTGTATGGGCTTTTAGTTTAATGTTTCTGTTCAGTGAACGTGGTTATTGGCAAGAATTTATTGAATCCATTGCTTGGGCTCTTGGTAAATTAAAAGTTGTTCCTACTCAAGGGTTGGCATGTATAGAATGATGAAAAGCACAAAATTTTTCGATAGTTAGTAAGTACATGACACGCCCGGAGTAGTTAGTCAGGTGGTAGTTAAAAGCTATAGTCAGTGATATTTATGACCTTTTTATTAACAACGACACAATTATTAATTGTTGTATACGATTCAATATTATATTAGAAAATTTGATTAAAATATGAAAACTTAATTTGAGAATAATTATTAATAATATACAAAAGAAAATTATATTTTGTTATAATTTATAATATAAAAATAAAGATAAAGTTTTATGGTTACATTTTCATGTTCACTTTGTTTATTTAAATTTTTAATAATTAAAACTATCACATAAAAAAATTCTTAAATTTAATCAAAATGTATTATTATCTATTTTCATATTTTTATCTTTATATATCTCTTTTAGATGGAAAGATATTTTTAAAAAAAAGTTATTGACTTATTTTTCACATAAAAAAAATTTATTATTAAAATCTAATTACGAACTATATTATTATTTTGTCTTGTAAGAAAAAATTATAGTTAATACTTAGGATTATATATTATGAGGTATTTTTTATATATGGATAAGATAATAAGGACTAAAAATAAAAAGCAAATAATAGTAACTAAAAAATTGAAACTAAAATCACGGTGAAAATAAATAAATAAAAAGTATATTTAAACCTAAGTTAAAAAGATATTTTAATCTTTTCAAATATCTTATAAAAATATTAAACACAAATAAATTGAATATCATAGAGGTTTTTGGTATTGACGGATACAAAAGTATATTGATAGCTCAGTAGATAGTTCATTCGTATGTATGAGAAAAATATTTGGTAGATAACTGTAATACACAGACAATCAGTTATAAAATGTAAAGAGAGAGAAATATATAACTATTTTAGATATATAACTATTCTACGAGTTGTGGGGTCCAGCCTGTTAGATTGTTGAGTGCTGCAAGCCAAAGTCAAGAAAAACTGCACCGAATGCTACTGCCAAAGTCAAGAAATGTTGCACCGAAACTGCACCGGAAAATAAGAAGTGTGCTGCTCCAAAGAAACCAGCTGCTCCAAGGCAGTGAAAGTTTATTATAAATAGGGGATGTTAGGAAAGAGAAAAAAAAAAGACAGAGAGAGAAGTGTGAGAGAGAAAATAATTAGTGAGAAAAATATCTCTGAGCGTAGTATATTTTTCTGAGTGCTTGTAAATTTTCATCTTATACTTAGTGGAAATTTTCGTCTCTGTCCGTGATTTTTCTCTCTAAACATTTTAGATGATTTTCACGTAAATCCTGGTGTCATTTATTTTACAGTTTTTCCGTGGTTACTATTCTGGTGATTTTGGTTCTTTCTATAGTAACTGTAATTTACCATTTACCGGTGCTACAAATTTTACTGTCAATAATAATATTTTCTTTTACCACCGTCATTCCGGTGTGGATTCCGCATAGCGGATTAAAGGTTTTAAATCCCAACACGAGTGAGTTAAGTGATTTGTTGCGTATTATAATGGTTGTAAATATAATAAAGTTGTATGGATAAACAACATCCAAAGACATTAGCATGTAGATTCATATATCACTATTCCTGACAATTGAGAAATATGAATGGCTTTCACCAAAATTAATAGATACAAATTGATTACACACTTAACATTAACATAATAGATAGTTATATGTTACAAATATAACAACCACTTTTAACTTTTACATCATTTTTTCTTCATAAAGCAACAAGTTCAAGAGAAAATGAATTAACTGCCATAGATTTTCACAGAGAGAGAGAGAGTAGAACTTGTCTACTTTTGTTTAAGAAAAACCTCACTAATCATTTTGTCCAAGTTCATGTCTGCTGTACCACCAGGTCTTGTGTACTCCTGTGCCTTCTTCTTCAACTCCATAGCCTTTTGCCTCATTTTCTTTCCTTTCTCTCCCACCATCAACTCATTGACCAGTTTCTCCACCTCCTCTCTCTTCACATTGGTATCAATTTCCATACCAACCTCCCATTCATTGCAAATGTATCTACAGTTTGTTGGCTGATCAAACAAAAAAGGCCAACACAACATTGGCACACCTGCACAAATGCTTTCAATTGTTGAGTTCCATCCACAATGAGTCAAGAATCCACCAATTGAAGGGTGGTTCAGCACTTGCTCTTGTGGACACCAACTTGTTATTAAGCTTCTCTCTGAAGTTTCATTGACAAATTCAGGTGACAAAATCACTGATCCACCAATGACAAGATCAGGCCTAATGATCCACAAAAAGGGTCTCTTGCTGTTGGCCAAACCCCATGCAAACTCTAAAAGTTTATCTTGAGACATAACTGTGATGCTACCAAAACTGACATAAACAACAGACTTATCTTCCTTGGATTGAAGCCATTCAAGACACTCAGTTTCTTCCTTCCAGAGATTAGAACCTAGAGATGCCAAGTGGTTCTTGTGTGGACTTTGATTCAATAAGGAAGGCAAAGGGCCAATGGGGTAAAGAGAAGGGAACACAGAGGAGATAGCATTCAATTCATTACCCTCAAGTTCATGAAAAGTATTAAATAATATAGCTGAAGCTTTGTGCACATTATTTGCCATTTCAATGAAAAATTCTGCCAGACTGTTATTTGGATCTGTTGTCCTTAAAGAGTCAGGCATGTCCTCTAGTTTTAAGTTTTTGATACCTGGAATCCAGTCTAATTTTGTATCCAAATACTCACTTTTCAAATCACTCTCATCTGCGGTCATAATTACAAAAGCCCATAACTATTGATTACATACAAGTATGCAATATTCAAATAAGCAATTTCTGCAGTAACATGTATTCTTTGGTTACAACTTAAAACTAATAAAAAATTTGAGACAACCATACAATATCTTTTGCAAGGACTTTGTCACCTTCAATTATTATTTCAATTCCAATTTTGAAGAACGTATTTAGACTTATGACATAAACACTTGTACAAGTATTTGGTAGCTATATTGTCAATATTGTATGATTCACGATTCGAATCATACGATATGTAAAGATATGGAGGCTGGGCGATGCGTGATACAAGTGTGAATGCTGTTTTCTGCCTCTTGTTTTTTTACTTTTTTTTTCCCTTAAACACTTAAACGGCTGTTAAAGTGACTTCTCGTTCAACATCAAACAAGAAGGTAGCAAAGATTGAAGGCAACTACAAAGTTAGAGTTTGATGTTATTATTGTGTGCATATTATGTTGGGTGATGTTTTTCGATTAAAACATCATTTGGCAGAAACTCACAGAGAAGTCAATACTGTTCTCAAGTTGTAGAAGATGTGAAAAATCTGTTCACGAATATTCTAGTCATTACGTGTCGTCAAGTTCTAGAAGTCACTAAGACTCTAATCCTCCTATGTTTGGATAAGTCAATCTTACGAAGAATTTAATTATTCTGAAAAATTGAATTGTCTTTTATATAAAGTATAAAGCAAAATTTAAAATTGTTATTTTAAGAAAAAATTTTAACAATGTAAAATTAAAAGATTTTAAATTTTATTTAAAATCTAAATATTTTAAATTTTTCATTTTTTAATTAAATTAAATTGTACTATTTTAATTTTTTTTTAAATAATATTAAACTTTAAATTTATTTAAATATTAAAATTCGTCACATTTATATTATTTTTATATTTTTTAATAATACATGAAAAATTATATTAACATTTATTTAATTAAACTTATAATAATAATTAAAATGAAAATTATACATAAAACTAAAACTTAATTTAATTATTATTTTTTATATTATTGAAATTAATATATATTTAATGACATGATGTATTGTTTATTTAAAAATACATAAATTAATTAAATTTTATTTAAAATTTTGAAATAGGTTATTAAATTTTTTTTGTTAATTTTATTGTTATTTTAAATTTATCCTATTAACTTTATCGTAAAGTGATTAAATAGGTGTATTTTATTTTCATATAGCTAAGATAATAATTTTTAAAATTACTGTAAGATTACGTAGTTCTTAGATATAATTAAGTATTTATTATGTTTTTAATTATTTAGTATAAAAAATTTAATTATTAAGTATTTTATAATATTAGAATATTTAAGTATTTAAAAATTATTAATATTTATTTTATTTAATATTAAAATTTAATTTTTAAATAAAAATTTAAAAATAAAAATTTGAATTTTTTGAAATTGAATTACTTTATTTAAATAAGGAAATTAAAATAAAAAAATGAATTAATTCATCTAAACAAAATAAAAGAAATTTAAATCATGACAATTGATTAAAATATTGTGTATTTAAAAAAAGGATGCAACATCATTAAGTAGTTCTCAACAAGGCCAAGGATCCATGAATGCCTTTGTTGCGAAGGGAAAAAGAGGAAGCAGCTTCTCCAAGGCTAAACAACAAACTTTAAATGAATTGGTGAAAGATAGAGCATTAGTGTTGGTTAAAAATAGCTTTAGATGAAGAACTAACCATTTCTTCAATTACATACTATTTATTAAATTAATTATAATTTTTAAAAAATATTTTCTTTATGTTTGTTATACATAACTATATTATTTAAGGTGTTTATGCATATATTTCTGTCTCTTACAATACTAGATGATAAACAATTCAAAATTGAATAAAACAATTTACAAGTTAAGTAGAGCTTATGAAAATAGCCTGTGATACATATATATATATATATATATATATATATATATATATATATATATATATATAAAAGCTGTTTTCAACTTATTTCAATAAGTTCTTCAAGGTATCTTATGAAAATGTCTTTGCAACTTTTACAGAAATACTTTAATCCTATTTCCCCTTGTATTGTGAAAAGGACTTAATATAGATGTTTTAATACTAAGTACCTATTCAAGAAGACTTAATTAAGTTGTTCATCTAAACTGGTGCTGTCTTTCTTTGGTCTTACTTAACGGATACTATAATCCATGCATGCTAGAATTACACAAGCACATGTACTTTTCTAAAGAAAGAGCTTAAATTCATACCTTTGATTGGTGTGAGGCCTTTATCAAACTGAGTATGAAAGTGCAAGCCAGATAAAAATGAACATGCACTAACAATTGGTGATAGAACAATAGGGAGTGCAAACTGTTGAGCAGCTTGTATGATAAAACTCATGGCAGAATCAGAAATCAAGCCAGTAACTGGGGGAACAAGTCCCTTAGAGGCAGAATCGTTAAGTCTTACAAGAATTTCACTGAAGGGTAGGAACCAGTTTTTCTTTATTGATTCAAAAAAAGAGACTATATCATCAGAATCACCATGTCCAACTCGGATGATCTCAAAACAAAAGTCTTGGATGCCATCAAGGGCATTGGCACCCCTTGATTGGATCAAGCGTTTGTGATTGTATTCAGTGTGCACAAAGGTTATGTGGAAGCCCCTGAGGTGAAGCAACTTTGCTAGTTGGAACAATGGATTTATGTGGCCTTGCACTGGAAATGGAGTCATAACAACATGAGGCTTTGTTGTTGCAGAGTAACTCATTTTCAAATTTTGTTGAGGTGTGAAGAGTGTAAGAGAAGGTTGATATATATATATTAAGGAACAATTGCGTAAGCATGAGTTGTGATGTACGTAAGTTATTAGAAATGTGAACCACATATCGTGATATTTATCAGCACAGACCAATAATCCTACATTGCTCTTCATCTTTGTTTATATGCAACATGTAGACACACAAGAAGTCCACACGTAAATGCATGTGTTCATTTATAATTTTATTAGTCTAATTAGCTTATTCATAAAATATATATATTTATTTATTTCTCTTTTTTTATATTTTATAATTAGTTGTCTAATTATTTATATATTATAGTTATTTATCAAATATTTTTATATGATTTTAACCTAATATATTTACTCACCCTTCTCATTCTACTATTTGCATATACTTACCCACCCTTCTCATTTTACTATTTGCATGTACTTACCCACCTTTCTTAATCTATTATTTGCGTATATTTATCCAATTTTATTTTGCTAACATCTGCAATACGCAGTCAACCAGCCAACTCACTCACACAATACATATTTCTCTCTTTTCACATTTTATACACATATATATTTCTCTTTTTTCACATTTTATAATTGTTTGATTGTCTGCGTATTATAATTGTCTACCAAATTTTTTCATTCTTACCCACCCTTCTCAATCTACTGTTTTTACATATACTTACCCACCCTTCTCAATCTACTATATTTGCATATACTTACCCACCCTTCTCATTCTACTATTTGTCTATACTTACCTACCCTTCTCATTCTACTATTTACCTTCCGTACTTTTCTGTGCACCCTTCCTTCCTCTTCTTCTTGTACATTTCTTCTTCTCCATTGAACTCCCTCTACACCCTTATTTTCTCCGTTTTCATAACAAATTTCATATTTGGCATCCAACTGCAGCTTGTTCTTGTCATCGAATGTTCTCAAAGTATGTTTGAAAAGTACTTTTTGTTTTTCTCTTTTGTAATCCAAATCCTAATTTTATTCTAAAATTCTTTTAACCTTTTACTGTAAATTTGCAAAATCTATTAAATTTCAAAATTCACGAATCGTCAATACAAATTCTAAAAATATTTTATGAAATCGTTACGGATTTTACAAATATTTTTATATACACGCTTAAGCATATATAAGAGACATGAAAATACATATACTTATTTTGGTGTTAGATATAAATTTTAATACTGGTATAAAATAAATATTGCAAATGAGGCATTTAACTGTTTGTTTTTTATTTATACCAGGGGTAATTTATACCCCTAACAATTATTCAAAAACAAAGTAAGATGTAAAGTATTTACAAGTACGTGAGCTAGAAATAGTAAATAAGTTATGACTTGCTATTTATTTTACCCTACCTAATTATAAACAATGACTTCAAATATTTTTATTTTAAAATAAGTTGTGAAATTTTCACCAACTAGTCAACGACTTTATTTATTTGGTTTTAAAAATAAAGTGTGTAGTTCGTTTGACTTTATTTGTATTTGATTTTAAACTTTGTTTTTTTTTCTTTTATTGTTTTTTTCAATCTGAATTGTGCATGGTTTTATTAGGGTATTTATAACTATGATGGTATAGTTCTTGTTTGATTTCTAGGCTTTTAATTGTGTTTATTATTTATCACACCCAACATACTCCTTCATGTACCTATTATCTAAAAATCAATGGAACATATATTTTTGTGGATCAATGTTTATGTTTTTCACTTCTTAGTTGTCTTATGGTGACTTTAAATATTCATGTGCTATGCTTAGTTATGATATTTATGGAATTATGAATTATTCTTGAGTTTATATATTTTTGGAATTTTGAAATTATGAAAGTATGGATTTATGTATTTAAAATTTTTTTATTTATGATTTGAATATAAGATTGATGTTAATATATTACTGAAATGACATGATTTTACTGAAAAACAAGCATGAAATGAATTTTTTTAGTTTTTTGGAAATGTCATGATTTTAATGAAAAACAAGCATTTAAAATGAATTTGTTGATGATATTTTCAATTTTAAAATTAGGAATATTTTTTGGAAAATATAATAATATTCTTGAGAATGTTATTATAAACCAAACACAGGAATCATGCATTCCCAGGAATGTTATACAAAATTCTTAGGAATCTAGTTTATAAACCAAACACAAGAATAAATTATTATTAGGAAAGTTGTTCCCAGGATTCACATTCTTGAGAATGTATTTTTTGGGAATGTATTTCCAATATGTGAATCAAACGCATCCTTGGGAGTATCATTTAATGTACAACTTGAGCACACTTTCATATTTCATCAACAAAGTTTTAGGATATTGTAAAATACAAATACACAAGAAGGAGGTTGAATTATATTTATCAATTAAAACTTTTGCGACTGTATTAAAACGTTAGCTTAGACACAAACTTAAATTTATCTTTCAAAGGTTGATTTTAATTAAGAATACAATTTAAGTTGTTATCCTCAGTTAGTAATCAGATAGATATAATCAAATCAATAATATTTTTATATTGGTTCGTCTATTCAAGACTACGTCCAGTTGCCCAACAACACGCTCAGGTTCCACTAAGAGTATTCTTTGAACTCAGCCATTTCTGGCTAAAATACAGATATTCTTTGAATACAGCCTTCTCAGGCTAAAGCAGTATTCTTTGACTCCAGCCTCCGCAGGCTAAACCCAGGTATTCTTTGAACACAGTCTCCACATGCTAACCAAGGTATTCTTTCAACACTTAGCCTCCTCTGGCTAAAATAGGTATTCTTTGCACCTCAGCCTCCTCAGGTTAAACTCAAGGTATTCTTTAAACACTTAGCCTTCTCAGGCTATAGATTACCACAACAATGGTTTACAATTAAGATCAAATAGAAAATAACCTCTACGCAGAGAGGAATTTTACAATGTGAATTCTATTTTAAGTTTGTGGCGAATAATTTTGTATTTTGAGAGCTTGAGCGAGTAGATGAATATAGTCTGATCAGAGTAGTTCGCCAACTTGAACTCGCAGCAAAGAAGTCCTTTTATAGGCATTCTGTGAAGTATCTATTAGACTGTAGAAGTGAACGTTGGTCCTTTGTCTTGAGTACTTTCACATCTGACAGAGTGAGCAATCAGAACATTTAATGTAAAGTCAGCGGATCGGGCTTTGACTTGATATGCTCAGAAATTTCACTAAAACGTACAATTGTTTTTCGTGTTGTAGAGGTTTATTTTGAAATCTCTTTCCACCGTTAGAAGCTTCTGAGTAACGACTTGATTTGAAACGAATGCACGTGTTACTTAGCGTCTTGAACTTTATTAAACAGATAGACGAATGAACAAATAGATGAGTTGTGTGTTGAATTCATTCGTCTGTCTTCTTCCTTCGTCTTCAACTTCAGTCTTCGAATCTTCACTCTTGAGCATATGACTTAAAGTTGGGACAAGCTCTCTATCTGGTCTATGAAGTTTCTTCGTCTGATGAGATTGCCTTGAAGCATGATGACTTGAACCTTTCGTTTGTTGCATCTTCTGTTTTGAGGGTGCATCTTTCATCTATGTTGATAATGATCCGTCTGATCATTGTTCCCTCTGCATCTGTCTTGTAATTATCAAAATTAAGACATTTTGACTTAAGAAATATAATTTCTTACTTAGTGATATATATCGAATATTATTAGGTGGGCGATTAATTAAAATATTAAATTGTGTCTATTAGTTAAAGAAAAATGAATTATATAAGCAAATTAGAAGACCAATCCACATCAAAGTCTCTACAATAGTTTGTGTGACTCGTAGTAAATAGTATCTCTCAAAATTTGTATATGTATATGTATGTATGTATAAATTTGTTCTTACCAAAATGGATGGGATATGTGGGCATATCGAGCTGAGTTGTTGAGGTCGTTAGAGAGAGGGTGAAGAGCTTGGTTAAGGGTTTTAGAGTGTTGTGTTCACGTGAAGATGGGAATATATCCGTAAAAGACACTCTCGTGCTTAAGTGAGTGACGATTTTAGGAAGATTGAGAGTCACAAATAAGTGAGAAAAGTGTTATCAGAGAGTAAAGAAATACTTACTAGAGATATTTAAAGGAGGAGGTTGGCGTCAAGCCTTGTACAAGTTGACAAGCCAACTTTGACCGGGTACAATAGTGACCACTTTATCACATGTAAACTCCCTTCAAGGGTTCGCCTTTACAGATCGCCAACCAAATAATGATGAGAAGCATAGAACTTTTCAGGTGATTGGTAGGTATATGTCAGGTCTGAAATGTCCAGTCAAATTACAAATAAGAAAATGAGTCATATATCACTAGACTTTTTGTCAATAATAATGCAATCATTACTTCTTTTATTGTGTATGGTTCCCAATCCCCTGAAGAGCCTGAGTTTTTGGGTTTTTGAGATTTACAACGATACTCTTTATTTTATCTTGCTTGGTATGATAGCCGTCAACTTTAAGACGATTACCGAACTTATCCATCTTTAGCCCGAGAGTTTTCAAGGAATCATTACTTATCCTTCCTTGAATCCAGACGGTTCAAAACTGTTATTGACTTTGAATGGTTCATACTTTATAATTTTGGTTCTTTCTAAATCGAAACGACAAGCATTTGATGTTTTTCTTATAATAAATTTGTCGTTTTAGCATTTATGAAGGATTTTAAAGGCTAATGATAATATGTTCTATGTCATCACGTCGTATCGAAAAATGAAACGACACTTTCCCTAACACGCCATGTGGCACTTCAAGATGTCGTTTGGGACAAGTTCAAATTCCAAACGTTATGCCTCTAAGTGAATGTGAACAGCCTCCGGGTTTTGAAAAGTTCCCTCCGAGTTTGCTACCTCTCTAGTCGTGGATGCCTATATGAGCTTCCCTTACCCTTTTTTTCTCTTTGCTTCTTCAGAGAAGATTTTCTCTTACCTTTCCCTATTCTTTCTCTGCCTTTGCCTTTCACTGTCAAGGTTGCTACCTGTTGTTTGCCTTCTCCATAGTCATTATCATCTAGGTACGTTCCATTCCATGGCTTCCTCTCCTTCTTCTTCATCACATCGTTCCCCTCCCCTTCTGTTTCTAGAGACGTCATCCTCATAGGTGGCCATAGCTCGAAGAGTCATTTAGAGTCTTCAGTGGAGAATGATCTTGTAGAGGAGGTTGCACCTCCTCCAGTGGTGGTTGAGGTTAGTTCCGCCACTGTGGTGGTTTCTGAGCCTGTGACCACTGTTAGTTCGAGGCGGTGGCGCAAAAGGGAAGTAGGAAGGGTAGGTTTCCCCTTATCGCTGATCCTGAGTACTCTTGGTGCTTGGTGAGGTCGTCCACTATAGTTCTGGTTCTCTTTTATGACTATAAATAAATTAGATTCATAGATAACTATTCTTAACAATTGAGAGATATCATTGGTTCTCACCAAAATTAAAAGATACATATTGATTACACACTTAACATAATAGATAGCTATATGTTACAAATATAACTACCACTTTGAACTTTTACATATTGGAATTCAAACCAAAAGCAATTGGTCAAAAAATGCTGCTGCCAAAATTGTCAAATAGTACTGCTGCCCAATTTGTCAAAAATTGCTGCTGCCAAATCAAGTCAAGGAATACTGCAAAAAAGGTGTCAAGATTTGCTGCACCGAAAAATGAGAATTTGTCAAAAGTTACTGCTTGTGATTTCAACAAATGCTGCTGTCCATTTGCATAAGGCGGTGAGTGTTTGTTATAAATAGCAGTGTGGTGTGTTGCAGTATATTGCTTGTGCAGCAGCACTTGAAGTAGGAGAAAGAAAGAGTGCAGAAGCACTTAAGAAAATAGAAGTGCAGTAGCACATAAAATTAGAGAGAGAAGTGTCGTAGCACTTAAAAAATTAGACCAGTGAGAGAAAAATATTTGTGAGAGTTGTTATTTTTTGTGTTGTAATAGTTTGCTCCTTGTATAATAAAATACTATCTTTGGTCCATTACGTTTCCAACAAGTGGTATCAGAGCTGCAAGGTTCGTGAAAAACATCACAATGTCAAATATGTTTCAGTTACAGGTCCCTAAATTGACAAAGTCAAATTATGGGAATTGAGCATCCAGATGAAAGTCTTACTCGGTCAAATTGGTTGTTGGGATATGGTTGAAACCGGTTATGATGTCCCAACAGATACAACAGCTGAGGCGATCTTATAAAATGAAGAAAAAGAAGTATTACGGAAAAAGCAAGAAAGAGATAGCAAGGCATTGAATGCAATTCATCAAAGTGTTGATGAATCAACCTTTGAAAAAATTGCTGATGCCACAACATCAAAAGAGGCGTGGGAGATTTTGCAAAAGTCTCTTCAAGGAGCGGAAAAGGCTAGAAGGGTACGCTTGCAAACCCTTAGAGCTGAGTTTGAGACGTTAAAAATGAAAACGTCTGAAAGCATAGATGAATATGTCACTCGAGTAAAATCAGTGACAAACGAGATGAAGAGAAACAAAGAACCGCTTGATGATGTTCGAGTGATGGAAAAAATTTTGCGGTCATCGACACGCAAATTCAATTATGTGGTTGCCGCCATTGAAGAATCAAAGGATTTATCAGAAATCTCCTTTGATGAACTTGTGGGTTCTCTTCAAGCCCATGAGCAAAAGATGAAGCAATATGATGACTTTGAAAGTTTGGATAAAGTCTTACAAAGTAAGTTATCCTTAACTGAAGGCGGAACGAGCAGCAACTCAGGACAAAGCTTTAATAATCGTGGAGGATATCGTGGAGGATATAGAGGTGGAGACAGAGGTAGAAACAGAGGAGGTCGCGGACAATGTGGACGAGGATATCAATATGGAAGAGGACAACCAAACGAAGATCATCGTGGAGCAAATTATGGACGAAGAGCTCGAAGAAGAAACCGAGGCAGAGGTAGTCCTCAACAAGGGTTTAAATCTCGGGTGCGGTGTCTATAATTGTGACAAATATGGTCACTACAAAGAATGAGTGTAGATCGACTCCTAAACAAGAAGAAAGAAGCCATGTAACATTTGTTGAAGATGAAATTGGGGAATCTCATATATTCCTTACTTACAAAGGAGACCAAGGATCCAAGAAAAATATTTGGTACCTTGATAATTGTGCAAGTAATCACATGTGTGGTCAGAAAGAATTGTTCATGGAGATGGATCATTCTATTAATGGACGTGTAACTTTTGGAGATGATTCACATGCTGATGTCAAAGGCAAAGGCAAAGTTATGATTACTCAAGAATGGAGAAAAGAAGTACATAACCGATGTCTATTATGTACCGCCTTTGAAAAGCAACATCATCGGTCTTGGCCAACTCGAACTGGGATACGAGGTGGTCATAAAGGATTGTTCACTAACCTTGAAAAACAAAAACGGAGAGGTGGTTTCCAAGGTTAATATGACACGGAATCGTCTCTTCACAATTGATATCGAATCTGGAAAAGTGAAGTGCATGAAGACATCTATAAAAGATGACTCATGGCTTTGGCACTTGAGGTATGGGCATCTTGGATTCTCTCGCTTAAAGTCGTTGGCGAAAAAAATATGGTGAATGGACTACCAAAGATAAATCCACCAGATCAATTGTGTGAAGCCTCGCATCAAAGGAAAACAACACGTACAAAGCTTTGAAGTTGGAAAGTCTAGGAGAGCTAGAAGGCCGCTTGAGATTGTGCACTCGGATTTAGCTGGTCCGTTTGATATACCATCGCTGGGAGGAAATAGGTATTACCTAACTTTTATTGATGACTACAGCAGAAAAAGTTGGGTATACTTTCTTAAAGAAAAATCTGAAACTCTTGATAAATTCAAAGAGTTCAAGGCGATGGTGGAAAAACAAAGTGGGTATTATCCAAGATACTCGATCCGACGAGAGGAGGAGAGTATACTTCAAACTTATTTGAAGAATTTGTTAAAGAGCATGGGATAATCCATCAGTTGATTTGGTTAGATACACTCCTCAACAAAATGGAGTCGCAGAAAAGAAAGAATCGTACCATTCTCGACATAGCAAGGAGCATGGTGAAAGGTAAATATTTACCAAGAAATTTCTCAAATCAAGTCCGTTCAATGTGCGGTTTACCTGTTAAACCGTTGTCCAACAAAGAGTGTTCAGTATATGACACCAAATGAAGCATGGAGTGGTCAAAAGCCTGGGGTTGGACATCTCAAGATCTTTGGGTGTATTGCATATGCCCATGTCCATGAACAGTGAGAAAGAAGCTTGATGACGAGGGTGAAAATGCATCTTCATCGGCTATGATAAAAGAAGCAAAGCTTATAGATCTGTATAATCCACTCACCAAGAAGGTCATCATCTCAAGAGATGTTGAATTTGATGAAGCTGATTATTGGAAATGGAATAAAGAAGAAAAGAAAATTGAAAAATTATTCTTCCGCGATAAGGAAGATGATGAAGTTGGCGTCCAGAATGAAGAGGGAAATGGACAAAGTCCTCCACAGAGTCCAGAGCGACAACTCCTTCAACAATTGCATCACCAAGTAGCAGCAGTTCAAGTGAAGCTCCTCGAAACACGAAGTCTTCGTGAAATTTATGAAGATATCTTGAACCAATTGAAACAACACTCGATTATTCCTTATTTTGTTTGATGGCTAAATGTGATCCAATCACTTATGAAGAAGCAAATAGAAATATGAAATGGAAAAGGGCGATGGATGAAGAGATTACAGCAATCAGAAGGAATGACACATGGGAACTAACAAATTTTCCAAAAGGACACAGTCCTATTGGAGTCAAATGGGTGTACAAGACAAAGACCAACAAAGAAGGAAAGGTGGAAAAATATAAAGCGAGGCTTGTTGCCAAAGGCTACAAACAAAAATATGGAATTGATTATAATGAAGTGTTTGCTCTCGTTGCAAGAATTGACACCGTAAGGCTTCTCACGACACTCGCAAAGACAAAAAATCGGTGGAAGCTTTATCAAATGGATGTGAAGTCAGATTTCAAATGGTTATCTAGAAGAAGAAATTTATATTGAGCAACCACCTGATATATAAAGAATGGACAGAAGACAAAGTCTATCGTCCAAGAAAGCTTTATATGGATTAAAGCAAGCTCCACGAGCATGGAATACTCGTATTGATAACTATTTTCAAAAGAATGGATTTGTGAAAAGTCCATACGAGCATGTTTTATACACAAAGAAAAACAAAGTTGGTGACATCATGATTGTATGCCTATATGTGGATGATATGATTTTTTCAGGAAACAATCCAGGTATGTTCGATGACTTTAAGAAAGCTATGACTAAAGAATTTGAAATGACGGACATAGGTGAAATGTCATACTTTCTTGGAGTCGAAGTAAAACAAATGGAGGATGGCATATCTGTTTCTCAAAAGAAATATGCGAGAGAGATTCTCAAGAAACTCGAGAATGCAAGATTGTAAACCGATATCTACACCAGCAGAACCAGGCATAAAGTTAAGTGTTAACTCCACAAGTAAGCCAGTAAATCCAACATTGTTCAAAAGCATTATTGGAAGTTTGAGGTACTTGACTATCTCTCGACCAGATATTATGTATGCAGTTGGACTTGTCAGGATTCATGGAAAGGCCAAAGCAAGATCATTGAGTGTCTTTAAAGAGAATATTAAGATACATCAAAGGTACTTGTGAATCATGGTCTATTTTATACACACTCGAAAAAATCAAAGTTGATTGGTTACTCGATGACAAGATTATGGGGAGACTTGGATGATCGAAAAAGTACATCCTAAGTTATCTATTTCATCTTGGCTCGCAAAGCATTTTCGTGTCATCAAAAAAGCGAAAGAACTGTTGCTCTTTCAACTTGTGAAGCGTATACATAGCATTTGCAAAAGATGTACAATTCAAGCAATTTGGTTGAAGAATATTTTGGAGGAATTATCTTTTACACAAGAAGATCCAATTACAATCTATGTTGACAACAAGTCTGCTATATCACTATCGAAGAATCCAGTATCACATAGCCGCAGCAAACATATTGATACAAAATATCATTTTATTCGTGAGCAAATGAAGAACAAGATAGTGGAGTTAGTTTATTGTCACACAAATGATCAATTGGCAGATATCTTCACAAAACCATTGAGAGCAAAATTTCACATATTCAAAGAGAAGCTTGGAATGAGAAGTTTGGTTTGAGGGGGAGTATTGGAATTCAAACCAAAAGCAATTGGTCAAAAAATGCTGCTGCCAAAATTGTCAAATAGTACTGCTGCCCAATTTGTCAAAAATTGTTGCTGCCAAATCAAGTCAAGGAATACTGCAAAAAAGGTGTCAAGATTTGCTGCACCAAAAAATGAGAATTTGTCAAAAGTTACTACTTGTGATTTCAACAAATGCTGCTGTCCATTTGCATAAGGCAGTGAGTGTTTGTTATAAATAGCAGTGTGGTGTGTTGCAGTATATACCTTGTGCAGCAGCACTTGAAGTAGGAGAAAGAAAGAGTGCAGAAGCACTTAAGAAAATAGAAGTGCAGTAGCACATAAAATTAGAGAGAGAAGTGCCGTAGCACTTTAAAAATTAGAGCAGTGAGAGAAAAATATTTGTGAGAGTTGTTATTTTTTGTGTTGTAATAGTTTGCTCCTTGTATAATAAAATACTATCTTTGGTCCATTACGTTTCCAACATTACATCATTTATTTTTCATAAAGCAACATGTTCAAGAGAAAATGAATTAACTACCATTGATTTTGAGAGAGAGAGTAGAACTTGTCTACTTTTGTTTAAGAAATACCTCACTAATCATTTTGTCCAAGTTCATGTCTGCTGTACCACCTGGTCTTGTGTACTCCTGTGCCTTCTTCTTCAACTCCATAACCTTTTGCCTCATTTTCATTCCTTTCTCTCCCACCATCAACTCATTGATCAGTTTCTCCACCTCCTCTCTCTTAACATTGGTATCAATTTCCATCCCAATCTCCCATTCATTGCAAATGTATCTACAGTTTGTTGGCTGATCAAACCAAAAAGGCCAACAAAACATTGGAACACCAGCACAAATGCTTTCAATTGTTGAGTTCCATCCACAATGAGTCAAGAATCCACCAATTGAAGGGTGGTTCAGCACTTGCTCTTGTGGACACCAACTTGTTATTAGGCCTCTCTCTGAAGTTTCTTTCACAAATTCAGATGACAAAATCACTGATCCACCAATGACAAGATCAGGCCTGATGATCCACAAAAAGGGTCTCTTGCTTTTGGCCAAACCCCATGCAAACTCTAAAAGTTTCTCTGCAGAAATAACTGTGGTGCTACCAAAATTGACATAAACAACAGACTTATCTTCCTTGGTTTCAAGCCATTCAAGACACTCAGTTTCTTCCTTCCAGAGATTAGAACCTAGAGATGCCAAGTAGTTCTTGTGTGGACTTTGATTTAAAAATAAAGGGAAAGGGCCAATGGGGTAAAGAGAAGGGAACACTGAGGAGAGAGCATTAAATACATCACCCTCAAGTTCATCAAAAGTATTAAATATTATAGCTGAAGCTTTGTGCACATTATTTGCCATTTCAGTGAAAAATTCTGCCACACTGTTATTTGGATCTGGTTTCCTTAAACGATCAGGCAAGTCCTCTCGTCTTAATTTTTTCATACCTTGAATCGAGTCCAATTTTGTATCCAAATACCCACTTTTCAAATAACTCTCATCTGCAGTCATAATTACCAAAGCCCATAACTATTGATTACACACAAGTATGCAATATCCAAATAAACAATTTCTGCATTAACGTGTATTCTTTGGTTACAACTTACAACTAATGAAAAATTTGAGACAACCTTACAATATCTTTTGCTAGGACTTTGTCACCTTCAATTATTATTTCAATTCCAATTTTGAAGAACTTATTTTATGACTTATTTAGACTTATTACATAAGCACTTGTATAAGTATTTGGTAGAGTTTATGAAAATAGCTTGTGATACATATGTAAGCTGTTTTCAACTTATTTCAATAAGCTCTTCAAGGTATCTAATGAAATAGTCTTACAAATTTTACAGAAACACTTTAATCTTATTTCCCCTTGTATTATGAAAAGGACTTAATATAGATGTTTACATACTAAATACCTATTCAAGAAGACTTAATTAAGTGTTTTATCCAAACTGGTTCTGTCTTTCATTGGTTTTACCTAATGGTTTTACCCAATGGATAATCCATGCTAGAATTATACAAGCGCATGTCCTTTTCTAAAGAAAGAGCTTAAATTCATACCTTTGATTGGTGTGAGGCCTTTATCAAACAAATTATGAAAGTTCAAACCAAATAAAAAAGAACATGCACTAGCAGGTGGTGATAGAACAATAGGGAGTGCAAACTGTTCAGCAGCTTGTATGATAAAACTCATGGCAGAATCAGAAATCAAGCCAGTAACTGGGGGAACAAGACCCTTAGAGGCAGAATCGTTAAGTTTAACAAGAATTTCACTAAAGGAGAGGAACCAATGTTTCCTTATTGATTCACATAAAGAAACTATGTCTTGAGCAACATCATGAGCATTACCATGTCCATCTGGGATGGTCTCAAAACAAAAGTCTTGAATGCCATCAAGGGCATTGTCACCCCTTGATTGGATCAAGCGTTTGTGATTGTATTCAGTGTGCACAAAGGTTATGTGAAAGCCCCTGAGATGAAGCAACTTTGCTAGTTGGAACAACGGATTTATGTGGCCTTGAAATGGAAATGGAGTCAAGACAACATGAGGCTTTGTTGTTGCAGAGTAACTCATTTTCAAATTTTCTTGAGGTGTCAAGAATGTAAGAGAAGGTTGATATATATTAAGGAACAATTGCTTGTGATGTACGTAAGTTACTAGAACTTATGTGATGCACGTATGTTCACTTATGGTTTTGAGTTTAAAACGTAACTTCTGTATATTCCATATAGAAAAATAACCCAGTTTTAGTCCCATAGGCTAACAATGTTTGGTTATAGAAAAATGAAGAAAAAAAAAATTACAGTAAGAAAAAATGAAACCAACAAATTTCAATAATTTAAAAAGGAAAAGATATTAAATTACAATTACTGAAATTGGGAATGAAAAAAATGCTAATAGAAGTAGTAAAATATATGTGGTTTTGGATTGTTTTAAATTTAATAAAAAATTGTTTTATAATCACGACTAATGTTTCTCTTTATATTTATTATTTTTATATGTGTCCGTTTTATTTCAATAGATAATTATCACTGGAAATTTTTATTGTATATCCTTATATCATTTTATCTTTTATTTTATTCATGAATTGTTTTTAAAAAGGATTTGTATAAAAATTATATATCGTGAAAATCACATGATTTATTTTAAGAAAAAAATTATCAAATCCATGAAAATTACATAACTTATTTTTAGAACAACATAAATAAATAAAGTCATAGTATAACAAATATATGGTGTTTGGTTCAAGGAATTGTTTTTTATTTTATTTTTAATTTTATTTTTTTGAAAACAGTTTTCTGAAATATGTAAAAAGGAAGTCATAGTATTTCTTGTATTTTTACCTCATTTTAAAAATATTTTCATGAAAAAAAATTAAAAAATATTAACCAAACACATTTTCACCTAATTTTAAAAATATTTTCATGAAAATATATTTTAAAAAAACCAACCAAACACATTTTCACCTTATGGAAATAAAAATTTAAAAAAACTCAAACCAAACACCTTCGTACTGCAAAACTTATTCTTAAAATATTAAAGAGATAAAAAACTAAGTCATAAAGTTTCAGTCACTTATATTTACAATATCTAAATTACAATTTATTTACGGTTCATAACTTACAAGAATAACTTACGCTTCAGATATTATTTTTTTTTTTAGAAAATATCATTGTTTGGTATAAAAGCCGCATTAATTGATACATGAATATATTTTAGAATGTTTTTAAGCTAAATTTATTTAAAATTAAATATTCTTTAATTTTAATAATTATAAAATATTAATATAAAAGTTTGTATTCGTAAAACGAATGAAACTATCGTACTAATTTAGAATAAATCACTACTCCAAAAATAAATGTTATATTTGAGATGAAGCTCAAATTACATTATTAGTTTTATTTATTATTTATATTCGTATATATTTTAATAGTCAAAAATTAATTTTTTTACGTGGTTTTATTAAAAAAAATCTCTTATTTCGATGTACAAAGAAATTAATTAACTCGCCAAAAAAAAATAAGTCAAATCAGAGTCAAGAAGATATTTCTAATAAAAAGATTCCGTATAAAAAGTAAATTTTTTTTTTATAGCTAATCCTCTAATTATGAAAATCTTTGTAATTCTAATGTTGATCACTCAAGAATGTAATGACTGCAATGGAATGTTGAATATATTTCTAATGGATAAATTGAAAAAATTGAAGTTATTAACTGTAACGATATATTAAAATTATCATTTATATAAAAGATAAAGTTTGAAGATTTAAATTTGGAGATTTTTCTAAGAAATACTCTACACGTTCAACATTACTTTTTCTTCTTGTAAAGCTTAATTTCTTTATACTTTGTTGTATTTTCCTATCTGTGTAAAGGTTGAATTTTAAACAAATTATGTTGTAAAATCATATTTTTAATGGTAATTTAATCTGAAGAGGTTGGAACCAAATAATATTTAATATTATTAACACAAAGAAATTAGGACCAAATAATACTATAAGTTTTTAGTATAGAGGGAATGAGTTTAAACAATGTTTAAATTATGTTAGATTAGAGAGGTTGTAACCAAAGAATACTTAAATTAATCATAAATGACTAATGTCAAATAATATAATACTTATAGTCACTCTAAGTTAATAAAATTTTAATTATTACTAAAAAATTAGATGTACATTTATTAAGACAAATCAATATAAAATTTTCAATGTTATTTATGGTTTTCCTATTTCTATTTACTAATTGGATCTGTTTTGTAAAATAATATCCTTATTAAATTATAACATTTATAAGATTTTGCGTATGAGTTTAAGGAGAAATCTTTTAAAACTAAAATCAGGAAAAAATACGTTTTATCTTTATAAAATATATATTTAATAATTCAACATAGGAGGATAATAATGTTACTCGAAAGAGACTTACAATCTGGCAAACAATATTCACATTTATTGTCATAAAAAAATTAATCGGTAAAAAACAAAAAAATAAAAATCTAAATTGAAATAAGAAAATTACATTAGATTTTGGAAAGGTTAAATGTTATTTTAGTATTTTATATTTTAAAGTATTGTTTTTGTTTTTCTCTTGCAAAGCTTAGTGTTCAGTTATCTTTTTGAGAGAATTTGAAAATGGAAACAGTTATACGTAAAGAGGAAACAACTATAATACGAGGATAGTGTAAATATAATGAAAGAAGAAAATGTAAAACAAATGCTACATTATAAATAAGTGTTTATAAAAAATAAAAAATGGGCGAAGTTTGTTTATTAATTTGAATGTAATTATTATATGGTTACTTTGATTTGAATTTTCGTATTTTTTTAAAAAATAAAAATTAATACAGCTTTATGATTATTTTAACTATTTAAAGGTAGTTTATTGGTACAAACGTGTATATCAAAAGGATATCTTCTTTATAATTGTTATATACAATGATCCTTGGTTTTGTTTGGTATTTTTTCTGTTTTATTATTATTTTTTAAATAAAATATTTTAAGAAAGAGAGAAATTATCTGTAGTAATTGTTAGGGAATAAGTATTGGGGAAGTATAAAATTTTGATCCATGCTTTGAGGAATCAGAGTCAAATCACAATATGTAAAAATATTTAGGAAACACACTTTCATTATTAGGATATATTTAAATATTATTAGGTGGTTGATTAATTAAAAGATTAAAGTTATTTCTTCAAAGAAGAAAAAAAAATACTTAAATGAAATATTATAGTGTGTATATTTATGAGTTGACCATTAAATATAATCATATTTATGTCTCTCATTCTACAGATCTCATTGTAATATCAGTAAAGTTCAAGATCAAGTCTTGTCATTAACTTAAAAATATATGTCATATTTACTCAATTTCAATTATGAAAATATGATGTCATTGATACGTCATTTTTCACCGCCCATGTATTCCAGAAATATTCATTAACTAAAATTAAAATCATCTCATTTTTCATCTAATTTTATTGCTTTGAATGTACTAAACAGTAACTTGATCATAAGAGTTACAAGAACACGCCTCATCTAAGGAACATTTCAAAATACTTGACACTTATTCAAACTAACATCTATCCAACGGCATCTCAAAACATTCCTAATTGATTCCCGGAAGAATACTAAACAAATTAGAACACCAAACCACGTTAAAGTTTCCATAGGTTGTGTGACAAATAGTATTTCTTATGGGTTTCACTTTAGACTAAAATCACAATGAAAATAAAGACAAAAGTTAAAAAGATATTTAATTCTTTAAAAATATCTTAAAGAAAATATAAATTCAACATCATTGAGATCTCTGGTATTAACGGATACAAAAGTACATTAATAACCATAACATTGGTTCTCATCAAAATTAGAAGATACAAATTGATTACACACTTAACATAATAGATAGCTATACCTTACAAATATAAATACCACTTTTAACTGCAACAAATTCAAGAGAAAATGAATTAACTACCATATATTTTCAGAGAGAGAACGAGCAGAACTTGTCTAATTTTGTTTAAGAAATAACTCACTAATCATTTTGTCCAAGTTCATGTCTGCTGAACCACCTGGTCTTGTGTACTCCTGTGCCTTCGTCTTCAACTCCATAACCTTTTGCCTCATTTTCTGTCCTTTCTCTCCCACCATCAACTCATTGACCAGATTCTCCACCTCCTCTCCCTTCACATTGGTATCAATTTCCATCCCAATCTCCCATTCATTGCAGATGTATCTACAGTTTGCTGGATGATCAAACAAAAAAGGCCAACAAAACATTGGCACACCTGCTCAGATGCTTTCAATTGTTGAGTTCCATCCACAATGAGACAAGAATCCACCAATTGAAGGGTGGTTCAGCACTTGCTCTTGTGGACACCAACTTGTTATTAGGACTCTCTCTAAAGTTTCATTGACAAAATCACTGATTCACCAATGACAAGATCAGGCCTGATGATCCACAAAAAGGGTCTCTTGCTGTTGGTCAAACCCCATGCAAACTCTAAAAGTTTCTCTGGAGACATAACTGTGATGCTACCAAAACTGACACAAACAACAGACTTATCTTCCTTGGATTCAAGCCATTCAAGACACTCAGTGTCTTCCTTCCAGAGATTAGAACCTAGAGATACCAAGTGGTTCTTGTGTGGACTTCGATTTAAAAATGAAGGGAAAGGGCCAATGGGGTAAAGAGAAGGGAACACAGAGGAGAGAGCATTCAATACATCACCCTCAAGTTCATCAAAAGTATTAAATACAATATCTGAAGCTTTGTGCACATTATTTGCCATTTCAGTGAAAAATTCTGCCACACTATTATTTGGATATGGTTTCCTTAAACGGTCAGGCAGGTCCTCCAGTCTTAAGTTTTTCATACCTTGAATCCACTCCAATTTTGTATCCAAATATTTACTTTTCAAATAACTCTCATCTGCAGTCATAATTACCAAAGTCCATAACTATTGATTACATAAAGTATGCAATATTCAAATAAGCAATTTCTGCATTAACATGTATTGTTTGATTACAACCTACAGCTAATAAAAATTTTGAGGCAACCTCACAATATCTTTTGCAAGGACTTTGTCCCAGTATCTTTACTAACATGGAAGATTCAGTGTTTCTCTATTCTAAGAATAAATCAAATATTTTGTGAAAGATCAGATTAAATTAAGGATAAATCAATTTTTTTTAACGTAAAATACCATACTAAGCCACAATTACATAGCATATCAAGATATTGACACTAAGTCACAATCACAAAATATATTAAGATATTAATTCTAATATCAATTGTTAAGAACAAAATAATAATAAAAAAAAATATAAAGTAGAGAAAAAAAACTAAAAAAGTTTTAACTAATTTGATAAATTGTTTATATATATGAACATATAATATATTATCTTTTTATGTTCATAAAAATTTTTATAATTATACATAAGAGATATCTCTTTTAGATTAAAATTAAACTATATAATCTTAACGAATCCAAATATTTGGTAGCTCCGTTGTCAACTCACGATTAAAGTCCTGGGATCCGCAAAGATATAAGCATGTTCCTCTTGGAGGAGCCATAATCTGCAACAATCTAACATATCCATTCTAATCATTCAGCAGATGTGACTCAACACATCGCATGACAGATTAGTCTACAGGTACATTAAATAATTTTTTGTATTATTCTCTAGCTCTTGGATCAAGTTTCTCCTTATCCATCTATATAATTAAAATTATATTAAAGAACAATTAATAGCGTATAAACTAATTTAAGAAATAAATAAACTATTCCAAAAATGAATAAATTAATATAAGAAAATATATCAACGACACCACTAATCTAGAGAGATATTTCATTAATACTCTCCTCAAAAATGCCCAACTTGTAAAAAAGTAAAGAAAATTGTCATTTGTTAAGAGTTTCAATCAAAATATTTTACTTGTGTTTTTTAATTTATTGATCTTCTACAATATTGTATTCTTTTCTCTTCCTTTTATATATTATTGTCCGTAAAACTTAGAAATTATACCTTCAATTTAAAATTTATGAGTGATAGGCTTAACTCAATCTTATAAAATTAATTTAAAATGTGAGGATTGTTCTTTATTTATATATAAATTATGTGGGACTTTTAACATATAAACTAAAAACTTAATTAATTTTTTAAATTTAACGGTGCTGTGAAATTTTGAAGGATTTTTGACAGGTGTTAAAAGTTTGGATGTGGGTTCCTTTATAATTGTATGGATAACATAGCACTGTCACACTGTTTGGATTTTAGCTTAGCTCCAACAAGTCACTCTTGCACACATGAAAATTGTGTTAGTTCAACATGTCAACTCTATGTTTTGTCATCCAGTATAAATATCTTAAAAAGTATCTAATTTATAAGGTGAACCAGGAATTAGGAAGTTAAAGGATAGTGGGGACCCTTATAAAGGATTCAATTATTTTTTTGTTGTACACTAAAGTGTTTTGCTACAGTCCCTACCAGTGATGAAGGGAGGGGGTCCCCCAAAGTGCCACCCAAACTTTAATCTCTCTCTATTTTTTCTTTTCATAAACGTTTTCATATTATTGAATAACTTTTTATTAAAAATTGATTGACGTGAAACTCAACAATAAATCAAGCATATATTATATGTTAGGACAAATTAAACTCTTACAACTTTATAAGACTATACTTGGTATTTGTACACCACCTCTTGAAAAGATATTAGTATAATGTTGTTACAAATTTATTTTATAAGATAGTTAGTGTTGTTGAGTATTTTGTTAATTCAAAGTCTCACATTGACAAGTTTTAGAAAGAGAGAAGAGTTGAACACTTATGTAAGAGGGAGGGAGTGATTGTTTTATTCACTCGCACCACATGTTAGAGTGTGTGTCCATCGGTGTGCTTTTTCCACATATGGTCCCAAGTATAGCGTTTTTTGTTAGCCCTCTTGGAGGAGTTGTTTTTGTCCCTCTCATGGGGTTTCCACGTTAAAATTTTGGTGTTCTTGGAATTTTATATTGCCGTATATTACAGTTCTCTTGTTTCCCCCTCAAGGGAAAGATTTTTATGTTACACGCAGGCTTTCATGTTTTGTGTGTAGTTTTTCCGCTGCGCCTTTCCCAATAAGTGTAAAGTTCATAAACTAATCTAAAAAAAAAAGTTTACTCTTGACTCAAGTTCTCAATAAATACCAATCAACATTTCATTGACGCATTGCATTCTTTTTCGATCTTCTTAATTATTTATACAATTCTTAATTAAGACGGAAAATGTAAAAGATAAACACAAGAAGGGGGGTTGAATTGTTCCGAGCCGCACGAAAGGCGTAACAATCTGGGCACTGTCTCGGAGAGAGACTCGGTGAAATAGACATGTCTGTGAAGATGCGGACTACCTGCACCTGGATAGAAAGACCCTATGAAGCTTCACTGTTTCCTAGGATTGGCTTTGGGCTTTTCCTGCGCAGCTTAGGTGGAGGGCAAAGAAGGCCTCCTTCCGGGGGGGGCCAGAGCCATCAGTGAGATACCACTCTGGAAGAGCTAGAATTCTAACCTTGTGCCAGAACCTACGGGCCAAGGGACAGTCTCAGGTAGACATTTTCTATGGGGCGTAGGCCTCCCCAAAGGTAACAGAGGCGTGTTAATTAAAATTTTTATCCCTTTCGTCTGTGGGTTTCAAATGGGTTCAGACGAAACAACGTTTATATTTAAAGATTGATTTTAATAAGCAAACGTTAGATTATGATTATCCCCAGTTAGTCAATCATACGAAACAAAAAAACACAAGTATTTTTATACTGGCTCGTCTATTCAAGACTACCCAGCAACAACTGAGTTTTCACTACAAACCTTGAAAAGGTTTACAAGTATTGTTTGAACCCAGCCACTTCTGGCTATTACAAGATATTCTTTGCTCTCAGTCTTCTCAGGCTAAACAACCAAGGTATTCTTTGAACCCAGCCTCCATAGGCTAATACAAAAGGTATTCTTTGAAACACAGCCTCCTCAGGCTAAAGTACCACACAAGTGGATTTGGAAAGATGTTTGAAAAACAAAGATTTTCCTCTTCGTAGAGAGAGTTTTACAATTAAGATCTTACCAACAGTCTGGATAAGTGTATTGGGTGTCTTACCAACAGTCCCAATGCCAAGAATTTTACCTTTTCCAGAACCGTAGGAGACAGACCCTTTACTTGGTCTGAGGTCTTGGAACATAGACAGGTCTCCCGTCATGTGTCGTGAGCAACCACTGTCCAGGTACCAGCTTGAAGTCTTGTCTCTTCCCATTAAGGATATCTGCAACAGGAACAATAAGTGACTTTGGTACCCCAAATCTTTTTGGGTCCTTTCTTGTTAGTTATAAAATTCTTCTTTTTGTTTTTATCCTTTTTGTAGTTATTAGGAACCTTGTTGTGATTCCTCTTCTTTTGAGCAGACGAAGCAGATTTGTTTTTCTTTTCGTCTGTCTTCTTAACATAACCAAGTCCACTTTTATCATTAGGTGATCTCCTATATTTTAAAATATTTTCAAGAATGGAGGATCCCTTTGTAAACTTGGTTAAGTCATTGAGTAAGGACTCATTTTCTTTCTTTAATCTTTCGATTTCAAGAATGAAAATGTCCTTTTCGACTTTAGACGAAACATCATTTGATACTTTCTTGTCTAGTAACTCAATTTCGATTTCAAAACTGCATTTTTTCTTCCAAGGCTTATCTCAAATTGGTTTTGCAAGTTTTGTATTGTTTGAAAAATAAAGTGAGAGTGAGCTAGAAGTGTATCATATGACATTTCTTGATTCTCGACTCGGACTCGAAGAAGAGGATGAAGAAGTTTCATTGTAATTTACCTCTGTTGAGACATGGTCTCCAGCCACGAGACAGATGTTTGTTGTTTCTTCTTCTTTAGATGATTCCTCTGAGCTTTCACTGTCAAGGTCTTCCCAAGTCAGTAAGCTCTTTTTTCCTTTATCTTTTCTAGAGTTCCACCTCTTTTTCAGTCTGGGACATTCTGACCTCATATGTCCCGGTTTTCTGTATTCATAGCACACAACCTCTATGCTTTCTTCTTTGGTTGATGACTTCTTAGGGAGTTTCTTCTCCTTTTTCTTGAAGAAGTGTTGGCCTCTGCCTTTCTTCATCATCATTCTTTTGAATCGTCTTGCCATGAGGGAGACTTTGTCTTCAGACGAACCATCAGACGATTCTGATTCGGTTGAATCAGCCTTCAAAATCTTTATTTTCTTTTTCTTGTCCTTCTTGACGTAATCTTCTTTAGGAATGTTATTGATGAGATGGAAGAGCTATAGGTTCTTGAACCTTGATCTTCTCCCTTTTACATAAGAGTACCTCATGTACCCTTAGTGCTCCAATTAACTCGTCTAGAGTTAATGTCTTCATATCTCTTCCAACCGAGATAGCTGTGGACATGGATTCCCAAGGAGGTGGGAGACTGTCCAAGATCTTCATGTTGTTATGGGCCTTTGTGAAAGTGATTCCCAGAGCAGTGAGTCCATTCAATATTGTTTGGAATCTTCTAAACATCATATCGATTGACTCTCCTTTCTTCATAGAGTACATTTCATATTCTCTTTGAAGAGTAGCGGCCTTCCTCATTCTGACATCTTCAGTGCCTTCATATGAGATTTTGAGAGCATCCCATAGTTCTTTAGCAGTTTTGTAGGCACAATATATGTTGTACTCAGTTCTGGAGAGAGCACACATAATAGCATATCTTGCTTTGTTGTTCAACTCCATCATAGAGTATTCTTCATTTCCCCATTCTCCTTCAGGCTTAGCAATGGGGATATCTCATGTGGTGATTATATTCCATAATCTATATTGGGTTGACTTGATGTACATCTCCATCCTGTCAGCCCAGTATGGATAATCATCTCCAGAGAAAGCTGGAGGTTTGTTCATTGAAGCTCCTCCGGATAGGAAAGATGGTCCTTGTGAGTCCATGTTGGATCTTTTCCTCTAGCAGCTGTTAAGCGCTCAACCCTTAGAGGCTGAGCTCTGATACCAAACTGTAAAAGATAAACACAAGAAGGGGGTTGAATTGTGTTAATTAAAATTTTTATCCCTTTCGTCTGTGGGTTTCAAATGGGTTCAGATGAAACAACGTTTATATTTAAAGATTGATTTTAATAAGCAAACGTTAGATTATGATTATCCTCAGTTAGTCAATCATACGAAACAAAAAAACACAAGTATATACTGGTTCGTCTATTCAAGACTACGTCCAGTTACCCAGCAACAACTGAGTTTTCACTACAAACCGTGAAAAGGTTTACAAGTATTGTTTGAACCCAGCCACTTCTGGCTATTACAAGATATTCTTTGCTCTCAGCCTTCTCAGGCTAAACAACCAAGGTATTCTTTGAACCCAGCCTCCACAGGCTAATACAAAAGCTATTCTTTGAAACACAGCCTCCTTAGGCTAAAGTACCACACAAGTGGATTTGGAAAGATGTTTGAAAAACAAAGATTTTCCTCTTCACAGAGAGAGTTTTACAATTAAGATCTTTGCACAGAATTGAGCGAATTCTCAGAAGATGGAATAAGAGAAGCGTATTCGCCAACTGATTCTTGATGCTATGAAGTCCTTTTATAGGCATCTTCTTCAAATAGTCGTTAGACTCATTTGAATGCCGTTGAGAGTCGTTGAGAAATCTTCTTGAGAGCTTTCCAAAAAGTTTGTCAGTTGTACTTGATTGATTGATGAAGAGTCGCAGCGGATATAACGGACTAGGTTGTGCGCAGTACTTTTTCTGACTTGTACAGATGTGACAAAAGGTGAAGACCTTTTTGACTTTGTTGTGTAAGCTCGAATCCCTATACTGATCTTGGATGCTTCTCATGAGTACTTCTTCAGATTCGAAATCTTGGCGCGAAAGACTCAACTTGACTTCAACTTTTGGATAGACGATGTATTTCTTCAGTCTTCAGTTGTTGTTATTTCGTCTTATCCTATCGTCTTAAGACTTCACTCTTTGGACAGATGAAGATGAAGAGCTTTAGCTTGAGTAGCCTTCTTCCATCTGTGCATGTATCGTCTGATGGCTTGGCTTTTGGACAGACGCAAAACTTTACTTTTGAAGGGTCATGTTTTGTCTGTGCTGGTTTCGTCTTAGCAAGTCTTGAGTAGCTTGGTTTCGTCTGTCTTGTAATTAATCAAAATCTTAAGACGTTAATCATCCTTGATCTAACAGAAAAAAAATGAAATGTAAAATTCTTGAGTAGTCTACTCCCTTTCGAATGAGAATTCTCCTAAAATGAATTAATAAAATAAGGGAATATCCTGAAATTCATAAGAGATTTTGTTGTCATGAGAAATGTAAGTGCCACTCTTTGTAATACACTATTTTGAACACATCTTTCCTTATGGGTTGAAATCTATTGAAATCAAATTTTGTTATTGATCTTTTTAGATTTCATTTATTTTTAAATGATTATTTTTTTGATTTTATAGATTTTAATAAATTTTAACCAATTATAGAATAAGTATAACTCTCTCAACAAACGTTTACATAATTATTTTCTGAATAGGATAAGTTGAAAATTTTAAAAGTGGGTAAAATGGGCTGTAGAATTAAAGGATGAAGAAGCTAGGCAGTTTCTCACACAAAGTTTGACTGATCCATATACAGAAACATCTTGGCTTGCTCAAAGAATGCCCTTCAGGATTCCATTTTCTGCTTAGAAATTGTTGATCACATTCCTCATGTGTATCATGTCATGTCTATCTAAAATAAGAAACAATTTGTAATATAAGTCTTGAATAATTTTATGTTTTTAATGTAATAAATACTTTTCTTCCTTTGATATTTTCTACTTTATCAGGAGTGTATGAATAAACTGGAATAAGGATGTTGTAACTTAATTAATAGTCACGTATTGGACATCAACATCGTTTTCTCATACAAAATATTTTGTCTATATGTAACTTTGTTGTGAATTTGTGTTTATTTATTTATGGTTGTAATAAATGAGAAATATTTATTTATTATTATGGCAAAGAGGTTATTATTGCATTTCTAATAAAATAAAAAGTTATGGCACATCATTGATAGAATGATTTCTACTGAATCATTTACATGACAAGCGGGTTATTCAACCATCACATGTCAGTTTAATGATGAACCATTATGTATGATAGAAGTAATTTTTGTTATATATTGTTAATAGCCACTTATTCAAGGTTTTACGTGATAAGAATATTTATTATGGTTAATTAATTATTTATATTTTTACATACATATTTATCCTTTAGTCCATATTGAGTATCTGTATTGTAAATTTTAAATATTTTAAATCTCTATTGTTTTGTTTAAAATTATAATTACATTTTTTATTTTTATGTATAAAAAATAAAATTTATAAAATTATAATAGTTAAACTTTATTTATTACCTTCCAGACGAAGGATTTTCTTATATGCGTGCTTTTATATATATATATTAACTTGTTTAATCTTTTTCTTTTAAAAAGATATCTTTTTTCAAAAAAATTATTAATTGAAAATTTTGAAATATTTAAATAAATTATATATCTAAACAAAAAGTAAAATTAATTTTTTGAAGAACAATTTTTAAAATTTTAAACAAACAAACTCCATATCATTAAGCTACTAAATGAAGATAGCAAGTGAGTAATATATAAGCAACTTTATGATGTTTTCATGTAAGAAATAATATATACAATACAATTACTAATGATGATTGTGTTTAATGAAAGAGAGATGCTCCATAATGAAACATGGGGAAAACTAAAAATTCAACTTCGTCTTTTATTATATCAACACTTTAGCTTAAATTTCATTATTCAACTTTCAAAGATTAATTAATACAGTCTTAAAATTCAGTTTAAGAAGAATCTTGCACATAAACAAATGACCCAAGTCCCACAACATACTGTGATAAACAATCAAACATGATTCAAGACTTAAGGAAAAAAAACAATTTCAAAAAAAAAACATAAAAGTGATGTACAAATAATGACAAATTTTTTAACCAAAATAAACACAAATATGAATGCAATTTAGTAACAAAATAATTTTAAATTATAAACACTATTACAATAATAAACACAAATATGAATTGTAATAAATTGTCCTTACATAATTTATTTTAGCATTTAGAAAACATTTATTATAATATTATTGTTATATTTTGTATACTTAGTTATTTTTATTTATACTAATTTTACAAGACTTGGTTATTTGTGAAATTGTCATTCTACTATCCTCCAAAAAAAATTGGATTGAATATTAGTATAAACAATAATGCAATTTACATACACAGTAAAATGTTTTCATAAATATACATAATAAAATTTGATTATTTTATCACATCATTCTATTTATTAATATAAATACATAAGATGATCAGATAAATTTTATTAGAAATATAAAATATTTTACACTCACTAATCAATTAAACTCATATAAATTAACACATACTATTTACTTTACAAATACTTATACATTCAATTTTCAAACCCAAAATTATTATTTAAATTCAAATAATTCTACAAGCTATACTATTTTTAGATTAGAGTTTTGTTAGGCATAACCCTCCTTAAACTCAAAACTTCACTCACGTAATCTTTTTTTGTTTATGCATGAAAATATGTGAAATTTCTATGAAACATGGTTCTAATGGATTTCTAAATTCTACATTAATGATACATATATGACAATTCTTGTACGAAAACTTGTTGGCTTGCGTATATATATTGTGAACAATTGCTTAGCATTTACTATTTGTTGCCAACACGCAAGAAAACATGTTTCCCCAAAATAGGCTTTGTGGAGTGAGGACCACATATTACCAAATTTTCTAAATTTTAGGTAACATTTTCTTTTTTGTCTAAGTTTTGAAGTCATACCATTTGAATATAATATAACTTTTGAAAGTGAATTTAATTTTTGACCTAAAAAAATATCCTAAATTATAATAAATAAATAACTTGAGGTTTGATCTTCAGTGTGCATCTAATTTGTTTGTGTATAGAATAACATGTTAGGAAATGTCAAATTCTTAATAGCTAGAAAAACTGATAATAACTAAAGAATGAATCTAAAATAAGTGCAAGTACAGACAAAAAAAAAATGTGTACGCCCCCAAATTTGACTTGTAATTAATGGTCTCACAAAGCCTTGATTCGTCCGAAATAATTAAACTAAAAGATAATGACTAATTATCACTAGAATATTAACTAGATTCCATTATACCATAATTAGGAGAACAAAACAAATTGAAACTCACTTAATTCAGTTAAATGCCATGAATACATAGATACATGCATGAAGGAGAATAGAGTAAAACACTAATAATAGATACCTTGCTCTTTTGAGAAGCCATCTTATTTATAAAGCTAGATGTGTTCATTGTGGCAATTATATTATGGCAATCCTTCTCATGCTTCCTTCTTACCAACCCCAATTCCTAAAGAAGTTTCAAAGACATTGTGGTTCTAAGGCAGCATTAAGTTCCATTGGAAATGAGAAAACTTCCTCATTCAGCTTCAGAACCAATGCCAATGTTCCTCTTCATGAATTGCCTGGGGTATTATATTCTTACCCTCTTCATATCTTCCTCTTTTATATGATAGGAAATCTATTCTTTTAATATATATATATATATATATATATATATGTATGTATATATATATATATATATATCAAATTTAAATATCAAAAAATTTATAATAATTCACACATTTTATTTAATTGTAAGTCAGAGTATACGTGCATCAAAGAATTTATAATAACTCACGCACTTTATTCATTCGTCAATATATTAATACAAATGTTGTTTGTTGTTTGCAGGCCTCCTTTGATCAATACATGGATGACAAACACAGGATACTAAAAGTTGTATTTTCTAATCCCAAAGGAACAACTAAACAGATCAATGAGGTAACTTGAACTCATCATATAGAATTTGAAACTAGGGAATCAATTCTTGTCATCTAAAAGAGCTTTGTGGTGTTATATATGTATTCAGGAAGAGTGGAGGATTAAAATGCCTACCATAAAATGCTTATTTTTGAGTGTCAATCCATCAGCAGATGTCAAGTTAACATTCAAGTCTAATGGGGAAGATTACCCTCCTAACATTCCTCATCATATTACCAAAGTTCTTGAGCTTCACTTTGTAAGCACTTCCATTGTAAAATTTATGCCTTGGTCAATTTGTAATTTATTTTAGGATGAAATTTGGATACAATTCTTGAAGCTTCACTTAAGAAATCTATGCTAATTTAACATAAACTTTAATTAGGTTAATACCAAGATGAAACTTCAATTGTGATCAAAGAATGACTCTAAAAATACTTAAAAACTTCATCCATGTTTTTGTCCTTTGTATTACTTTTATTGAACTTAGTAGAGATGATTATTGTCTTTTGCAGCTAAGGTGGGAGCTAGAGGGCCTCAATACCCTTTACAAGGATCCTTACCATATAAGCCTAGATGTTAGAGGTTCCATATACCCTGAAAGGAAGGGAAAACATAGTTGGCTTAAGAATCAAATGGAAATGAAGATAACCTTTTGTGTTTCTCCAGCAATGGCTTTCATTCCTGAATATGTCTTACAAGATGCTATAGAACTGGTTAGAGCACTTCCTTTGCTAACTTTTCTTCCTATAATATAGCTCATGCATAGTTAATTAAACTTTTGTTTTAAACCAAATTATTGATGACTTGCTAATTAATTAATCACAGGTTTTCAAAGCAGTGTGGGATGAAATGAAGCATGAATTCCATGGTAGATTATTAGAAGATTATAACAGGTTCAAGAGAATCAAATCCAAGAAGAATTCTGTATAATAAACTTGATATTGGTGGTAGCAAGAACAAATTGATTCTGATTAACTGCCATGAATCTTTGAAAAGGAAAACATGATCCTGTTACCTCATCTTTAAGACTCTAATTAACTCCTTAAGCATGAATCATCGTTGATGTTTTTTTATTAAAGAAATCAATATTTACTATATAAATTGTTAATCAATGATGTTAATCCATGAATTATTTTTCTTCTTTCTTACTTTGTTAAAATTAAGAATTGGATTCTTTTAGTTGATTTTACCTGAACGTGTTGATAATCGTTAAGTGTTACAACTAAACGATAATAACAACTGTCACTACCAAACAGGACTTATCAACACACAAGTGTAGCGTGTGGTTTTCATAAGTCGTTTTTGTTTTAATTTTCTTCAACAAACACGTTTTTTCATTTTGATTTTCTATCTAACACGTTTTCATTTTGGTTTTCTTTCAAATTTGAAATTCTGAATTCTAAATGTTGCAACAAAAAAATATATTTATAAGAGTTAGATAATTTTTCATTCGAGTATTTTTTGGATTTAAATTTCACTCATTTTTTTTTAATATAAGGTTTGTTTGAATTAAACTTCTCCATAAGATTTTAAAGGAATAAAAAATTAGAAAGAAAAAATATATAAACTTCTTCGTATTAGCTTATGCATAAGTTGACGTGTAGAATATATCTTATATTATATTTTTTTAAAAGCTATTTTTAAAGTTATATATAAGATTATTTTATTTTTTAAATAAACTTATTTTATTTTTCTTTCTTATTTTCTTCTTTCACGAGACCTTATAAAATGGTGAATTGATTAGAAATAATTTATTTTAATTCAACCACTGGTCCAATGAATCAACTAAGACAAGTTCAGGCATTGTTTATATTTTTTTATACAAATTCAGTATAAATTATATATTAAATATCACAATAAATCAATAATAATTCACTAATTTAATTCATTACTCATTGTCTAAATTTTTTATTTTATTAATATAATTTGTCAAAAGTTTTTATCAAAATATCAAACAAATAATTTCCACTTAATTAGAGCAAAACAGTTTTGGAGATGCGGGGGATCGAACCCCGTGCCTCTCGCATGCAAAGCGAGCGCTCTACCATTTGAGCTACATCCCCATTTGATTATTGTACCGCACTAAATTTATAACCATTATATTCATGTCATTTTAAGAGGTGACAAAATAGTGTTAAAAAGTGGACAAATACTAAGTATATCTTATAAAGATGTAAGAGTTTAATTTGTCCCAATGTATAATATATGCTTGATTTATTGTTGAGTTTCGCATAAATCAATTTTTAATGAAAATTTTATTCAATAATATGAAAAACGTTTATGAAAAAGTAAAATATAGAGAGACATTAAAGTTTGGGTGACATTGTGGGGGATCCTACAGCAAAAGAAAAATAATTGAATCCTTTATAAGGGTCCTCACAATCCTTTAACTTCCTAATTTATAGTTAATACGAGATTCTTTAAAAAAATATTTTATATATAATTGTAATAAACAAACAATTAAATAACTAATTATAAATATAAAGAATGGTGTTATTTATTAATTTAATGAAATAATTTATATTTAATTGATATATTATAATCATTCCATGGTAATATTTTTAATTATTTTTTTACTGTACAAATTTTAACTGATTTAAAAATATTTTAGTAATATAAAAGTTAATAACACTATCATATATTTCTTATACACATGAAAAATGTTAAGTCGTACACTGTATGAGTGCAGTTTGTTGATGATAAGAAAATTTGTACCTAAGCATAATTACAAAAAAACATTTGACATACACGAGCCCACTTTCACTCCTCCAAATTAAATCAACTGCTTAATGATATTACGTTGAGGTGATGTTATTATCATTAACGGTTGAAATGTTAAGACAATGATAAGACTTAAAGTTGGTTTATAGGGATTAACTTATATAAAATATGTCTCAAAAATCATGCAAAGATACTAACTTTTTTATACTTTATTATTAATATAGTTAGGTATATTAATTCGGCGTGTTGGCCAAAATTACCTTCTAACAATATATAAATATCATTACAAGCATATAGAAAAGGAAATTCTTCATTCAAGAAAAATGATATGCAAGGTAATAAATAAAGTTTAATTATTATAATTTTACAAATTTTATCTTTTATACCATGTTATTAAAATTTATATAAAAACATAAAAATAATGTAATTATAATTTTAACCAAAACAATATAGATTAAATATATTTAAAATTTAAAATACATACACTTGGTAGGAACTAAAGGATAATATGTATATAAAAATATTAATAATTAATTAAATATAATAAATGTTTTTAACATAAATGAGCGTTAGATATACGTGTGAGTGTCTTGGACAGTCGTAGGAGACACTCGAAGAAAGCTTGATGAATGAGTTCTGTTGAAAATCCAATCCGATGTGAAGTCTTACATCACCTGGAAATATGACCTGTAGCATGAATATAAATGAGATGCAAACTTCACCCTATAAGACGGTTTTGTAGGATTGAGTGAGATCCATAACCCATTTTTCAAGTGTTTCTTTGGCTGAGTTTTGAAAATCCTCCCCGTTATGGATGTGAACACTCTAAATGTGAAAGTTTTATGAGAAGTTAGGTAAATATTCAAAGAAGTATTCCATGAATATTTATAAATTGAAATTGACATTAAAGTCCTAAATAAATATACATGTTAACCTTAATCATACACAACAAAGATTATTTATAGTGTCATTAAACTAACGTCTACTAGTTGAATAGCTGACTGTCATGCAAGTGACTTAGTAGAAATCATCTAATCAGTAACGTTACGTGACTTTTTAGACTAGTAGCACTATAATAATTCTTTTACCTATACAACAAATAAATATTTTTCATGACAAACACTTAATTAATAAATATATATATATATATATATATATATGACAAAATATTTATTATAAGATAATGATGATATCCAACAAGTGGCTATTACTTAAGTTACAACATCCTTATTCCAGTTTATTCATACACTCCTGGTAAAGTAGAAAAGAAAAGTAATTATTACATTAAAAACATAAAATTATGCAAGACTTATATTCCAAATTGTTTCTTATTTTAGATAGACATGACATGATACACATGAGCAATGAGATCAACAATTTCTAAGCAGAAAATGGAATCCTGAAGGGCATTCTTTGAGCAAGCCAAGATGTTTGTGACTCTGGATCAATAAACCCTTGTGTGATAAACTGCTTAGCTTCTTCATCCTTTAATTCTACAGCCCATTTTACTCGTTCAGATGGACAGTAACCACCTCCATAACACCTGTGTATTTTATAAAATTACTCCTAACTAAATAAACAGCTACTATTTTGCATTTAAGGCAGGTAAAAATTATTTCAGTTTAATGCAAGATAAATTACAATTCACCCACTTTTAAAATTTTCAACTTATCCTATTCAGAAAATAATTATGTAAACGTGTATTGAGAGAGTGATACATATTTTATAATTGGTCAAAATTTATTAAAATTTAAGTCAAAAAAATAATCATTTAAAATAAATAAAATCTAAAAAAATCTCTAACAAAATTTGATTTCAATAGATTTCAACCAATTAGGAAAGATGTGTTTAAAAAAGTGTATTACAAAGTTGGGCACTAACATTTCTCGTTATAAGTTTATTAACTTTACACTAACTATCTTATAAAATAAATTTGTCATGATTTTTAATTGGTTAATTGTGTAAAATATTTTATAAGAACACTGTATAGAAATTAATTTTTTTATAACTACACCCTCTAAAGTTTGGGTTAAAATGAAAAATATTTATCTTAACTTTAATATAGTTACAGATCTAGACTTAATATATATGTGTCACTATACAGATTTAGTATTTAGCAGATTGAAACTTGATTTTTTAAACATATAGAAGGTGAAATTTGCTAAAATACTAAGAGTGTGTGTTGCATTATTGTTTCAAATCAAACTTTTGTGTAATTTGGATGCAAAAATGTTTTCATTTTTTATATGCTATAATTCACTCACTAAATTCAACTTAAATTTATTTTGATAGCAGTGAGATCCATTATGAGAAAAATATGTGTCATACATATGCAATACCTAAACTATTTGCTACAGAAGAACACATTAGTGATGATAACAGTTACCACACTAAAAAAACATAATGGAGGAGGAAATGATTACGTACTTATATTCATAGAAGCAAGCAGTTTTTTCATTCTCAACTTTCCCCCAATCATTCCAACCAGAAGGCTTTACACATTGATCCATATGAGTGAATGCAAAGATCACTCTTGCAAAAGGTCTCCATGGTCGTCCTAGATATGTGTATGAAGTTCCTCCATTACCTGTGATAACACATCTGCAATGACACCAAAAATACACATAATAATGAAGGAACAAGAAGGTCCATAATATAAAGAAAGTCTTGGCACCCTTAACATGATTTCATTGTAAGCCAACTTTAAAAGAATTATGAAGTATGTTAAGTAGTAATCATTACGGGTGATTCAATTTTAAACATAATTTCTATTTGCATTCACTCTACAATATTCTTAATATCAATAATTTATATAAATTTGTGTTAAATAAGTTTTTCTTCCTTTAAATAAGTCATTCTGCATCAAAAAGTTGGAGTCTATGCCCACTTCTAAAGCAAAATCATGATAAACTTCGGTACCTAAAAACTTGAGTTCACATAAAAAAGTACCAAGAGAGAAGATGATCATGTATAGAAGTTAAAACTCAATTCACATTGTTGTAACGAAAACAACATGCTAAGGCAATGTTTATTTCCATGTTGAACATGTTAAGAGCTAATAAAGATAAAATATAGTGATTGTAAATACTAGACATGGTCACACACCTCAGGAATACATAACCAGTTGTTTCCTGTGGAGAGGTTCTGCCCTGTGCAGTTATGAAGCCTGAAGACTTGCAGTGGATTTGACAATGTTCCATCAGTGCAGTGCTATTACCAAAAATGAAGTCCACACTTCCTTCAATGTAACAATCTTTCAAATATTGTTTTCCATAATGTAAATACAGTGTGTCCTGCATCATATAATCTCACAAAGAAATTCATCACCTTGGTAATGGTATATAAAAAACATCTACTCTTCTAATCATGACCCCTTGTTAATTGAAAATATTATTTGTACACAACAGGGTATAAAGGACACCAAGCATACTATGAATTATTCAGTCAATAATTTAAAAGAGCTTTATAATCAAAGATAATTTCTCACATACAATAAGATCATTGACTCTTCTAATAATTAGTTTAAAAATTATATTTCTAATAACTGAAGGATCTTTATGTTGAAAATGTACACAAAATTTTACTTTGATTGATATATATCAAGAGATAGAATTGAAGTACCTGCCATCCAAGGAACCTGCAATTATAGAAAGCACAACGATCTGCTGTTACTCTAACTGCAACTGCTTGTCCTGAACCCTGAAGAAAAGAGGACACAAAAAAAGAAACAGTATATAAGGTGATACTATCAGAAATTTGGAAATTAATTTAGTGACTTTGGATTCTAATAACTTTAGTTACTTTAATCATTTTTTAATTTTTTCATGTTTTAAAAGACATTTTTTAGTTTTATTATTCATTTAAGTGTAAAATAATCTAAAATAATTAAAATTACTACAAGACACTATCTAATCTATCCCATCCAAAAGTGAGGTTAAATAACATTATCAAAGATGATTGATTTACTTTAAAATAATTGTTAATTGCATCAATCATTTTGATTGGATTATTTAATTATATTTTTATTTAAGGTAGATTAAATAATCCCTGCCTACAATGCAACAAAGTTGCAGAATCCATTCCCAAAATTTAAGGGTCTTAACTCTTAATACTATTATTATTTGGAAACTTTCTCTCCCGCTTTTATTTCCCATTTAACTTTCAATTCAAAAAATCATTATACCAAAATTCTTACATTTTTCTAGATAACATAGCATATCTCGAAAATTAACTAAAATAATATTGACCATTTACTATCTTTCACTGGATACATGCCCATTATATTATTTTATTTTTCATTTTATATAAAAAACAGGAAAATAAAATAGTATGATAATTTTGTAAATTAAAATAACAGAAAAGCAAATATGTCCCAAACTTTATCGTCAATCTGCATTACCTGAGGGGCAGAATTCTCAAAGGTAATATTCTCAGCGATAAAGTCCTCTCCTTCCACAATGGTGCTGCCACAACCAAAGGTCCCAGTCCCTATCACCTTAGCATCCTGCAAGAAAAGCACAAAACTCAAGACTTACCCCACCAAACAACAAAAGCTTGATATTTGAAACATATAATGAATCCTAATCACAGTGAGATGAAACTCTAATTTAAAATGGAGAACAACACAAACAAAACAACAGGTATAATTGAAAATCACATGTAATAAGTTCTATCTTGAAATAAGCATGTCATACAAGGGGGTGCTGGATAGAGGTGGCAGTGTTGTTCCAAGTGAGAATGGTGTCCTCAGGCTGCAAGCCAACGAGGCTGATGAAGTTCTTAGTCTTTGGGATGTAAAGGGGTTGCCGGTAGGTTCCCGGCGACACGAAAATGACCGTCCGGCGAGTGTTTCTGAGTGGCACAACATCAATGGCTTCCTGAACCGTCCGGTACTGTCCGGTTCCATCTTGTGACACAGTTATCATCAAAGTTGCTTCCATTGTTACCTCTTTTCTAGATGCTGCCTTGCACTCACTATCATAAACTTTGCTTTATTCTTTGCATGTGTTACTATGGACTCATTCTTCTTATAAAAAAAAGCAACCATAAACACATCTATATATATACTTTGTATATTTTAAATATTCTTTTATAATGCAATGATTCTATTTTTGTGATACATTTAAAAATATGAGTGGGTTAAGAATTTTTTTGTTTTTTTAAGTTTTTAGTTTAATTTATTCGGCCAGGATCGTTTTAAATATGTGAGTGCGTTAAGAATTTTGTTGATCTTGGTGAAAATTAAATTGAATGATAGATTAAATATTACTTTATAAACTTAATTCAGGGTATTATCTTATTTTAATTACTTTAATGCTTTAAATATTCTCCTAAAAAGACGTATTTGATTCTATTTGTATTGTACAACTGAACTTTTTGTGAGTACTTTAGGAATATTTTTTTTTTCTTTTTGGTTAATTTCTTTATTCTTCTTCTTTGAAGAATTTTTTTTAATTTCTTAAAAATATAAATTGTACTTTTTTTGAAACCGACATATATATATATATATATATATGTATGTATGTATGTATTTTAGTTTAGATGTTTCTTGTGGTATTGGTTTGATCTGGGTATAGTTTTATATAATGTTTACACGTTTATTAATATCATATATTTCATTTGTTGTTGAAATTAATCTTTTGAATGAGATTACAATATATATGATATTTTCAGTGTTGCTAATTAAATGATGATGCAAAAAATTTTCCATACTAATCAAGTTAAATTAAATTATTTTTAATTTTTCTAATAGAGACTATAAGTATTCTGTATTGAAAGTTATTTTATTCAAGTCACGTAAGATTATTATCATATGCGTCAAAGTTTTTCTTCGTCCTAGTATTTTTAGTCTTTTCATTATTTAATCTCTAATGATTAAATATATAATAAAAAAACATAATAAAATTGATTAAATATATAAAAAAAAAACATAATAAGATGTTATATTTACATTAAGAATAACGTGTAACAAATTGCTAATCAGCTTTATTCAAATTTTGTTGATATAGTTTCACAATCTATTAGCTATCAAAGACGCATTAAATTTCATAAATTCTAATGAAGTCGTCTTAGAAACGCATAATACCTTGCCGAATTCATGATAAAAAAAACTGTCATGCTAAGTTCATGATAAAAAAAAGATTTCTTTGAAAACTTTCTTGTCTTATGTCTGGCAGAGTTTTCAGCAACAAACCCTCCTCACCTGACCACACATCTCTTGGCCCAATGGACATTTTTATTTTAGAAATGATCATCAACCAAAATAGGCTTTCTTAATTTGAAGGCCCAAAATTTACTTGGGTAGTTTGGACCCGATCGACCCAAAGGGTGACCCACAGTTAAAAGTAACTGTCATGTACCAATGAGAAGAAATAAAATTAGTTGAAAATAGAGATGATTGCTGACAAAAAAGAAAGAAAGAAAACAACTGAGTACTTGTCATTCACATAATTATTTTGTGGATGGTCCCACACGTCTTCCACACAACTACACTTATTCTTCCGACTTTCGTCATAAAATATTACACAAATATATTTTAATAAATTTTAATTATTAATTTAATTTTCAAAATGTTATTATTTTCTTTAGTGAATAAATGTTAACTTGATTGTGCCATAAAGAATTTATTTTTGGTTTCAAGTGAAATTATATTTAAGTGAATTCTAGCTCCGAAGGAAAACTACCCCTAACATTGATTAATTAATTCATTCTTTGAAGTTAAAAGATACAATTGGGGTTGTATTGAGGTAACTAATACATTCCTTCAATCAATTGGTTCATGTTAGCATTTCTTCACACCACAAAATATAATCTACTAAGAAACTTAAAATTAGACCGACAAAAGAGACTCAAATAAGTCCTATTAGTGTGATAATCATAATATCCTTTATTTATATTATGTAACTTTTAATGGTTCTTCATTTCACTGTGGTAGTATTTTTTAGCATGTTAGAAGGTGATGTGGCTTGTTATGTGATTGTATATACTTGCAAGATAATGCTCACACATACACACATGTTTGCAATGGTAGACGAAGGTGTGTTCGTATACTATTATTATATCTATAGATTAAAAGGCTTTTAAGTGACTCTAAAACCCTGCTAATATAGCCTAAGTCTTTGAGCTAGAAGACTTTGCATCGATAATAAAAGTAGGTATTTTAGTTAATGTTATTGGTTTCTTAAAAACTATATTACAGTGTTATGTATGATACAATTTAGATTTTGAGGCATGCTATCATAAACACACTATTAAGCTATTAGCATTTACAATGTGGTTACTAAATGATCATAATCAAAGCAAAATTGTGCACAATGTTCATCTATGATATGCACCATGTTCAATTCAAAATTTCAATGCAAAAAAATATTCTCACTTGATCATATTTTAGATTGAGCACCATGTAAATTTCTCAATCCAAAATTCAAATTTTGAATGAAAAAATTATTTCCACCAGATTAAGATTTGAGAGAAGAAATGGTGAATAAATAAACTTATAAAACTAATTGGAAAAGTTGCACTCTGCATATTGCTACAGTCCAATGCAAATTCATATGGATATTGATGTCACTCCACCCATTCACCCAATGATGATGAATGCAACAAATTGTCGCCTGACTTGGCCGAAGAACCAAAACCAAATTCTTAGAACATTAATAAAAAACAAGATGAGAGAAAAAGAGAAGTGGATTCAGAAAATGAAATTGAAGTAGAATTAGAATTTTGGACGTAAGAGAGGTGATTTTGATCATGCTCATTTTCTTGAAGTTCCATTATCGAAGCAGACTACTTTTCTATCTTTAGCATGTGCAATGAACATAAATTATACATCATGCATCAAACTTAAAAAAGATGGAGCCATACAGTGCCATTCAAATGCCATTAAACAATTCTCCAAAGAGAAAAAACAAAGTGATGACTTGATTGATGTTTTGCTTGTCAATGCTTGAAAGAGGTAGCATTCCACGTGATCCAATTTTCAATAATGGATAACATTGTTCATCTTATGAAAAATGGTTCTACATGATAAAAAAGTTTGTTAACTATTACTTGCTACTAGATGAAGAGAAGCCATTGCATAGTTGTAAAAAAAAAAAAACAAGAATTTTATTGAAAATGTAATGTTTTAGTTATTGTGGCACATCCAATATTTGATGCACAAGTTAACAAGGTAATGCAATTTTCTTTGGAAAAATTGGCATATTCCTTTTTGTGACTATAAAGGTAGCCAAAAGAAACAACATTAATCGAGTTGCAGGTATGCTATAGCTTCGGTTAACAAGGATTTGAGTAGAAAATTTCTCATTGAAAAAGTTATACCAACAATCAAGCAAACCAAGAGATGGGATGCATGATGTAATTATTTACATTTAGCAGGATAATGCAGCAACTCATATTGATCCTAATGATGCTGAATTTTGTTAAGTGGCTGCAAAGATGGTTTTGACATTCGCTTGATGTGTCAGCAAGGTAATTCTCCAGATTTAAATGTACTGGATCTTGATTTTTTCAATGCTATTCAATCATTACACCATATAGAAGCACCTAAGACTATTGACAACCTTGTTGATGTTGTGATTTAAGAATTTGAAGATTTTTTTATCTTCTGATTGTAACAAGATATTTCTGACATTACAATCATACATGATGGAAATCATGAAGGAAAAAGGTTGGAATAATTGTAAAGTCCCCATATATTAAAAAAGCAGTGATGCAAAGGGAAGGTCTTCTACCTACTCAACTCAACTAAAATGTCATCCCTCGTTAATGGAAGCAGTCATCAAATACTTCAGAGATGTTCAAGGCTTAAGCACATTTTGAGTTGTGTGTTTGGTGTATCTTAGATCGATTTGGTAGTATAAAGGGTTAGGTTTTTTTTCCATGGGTGGAAGTATCTTAAGTCTAGTTATAGAGTAAAATTATCATAAGTAAATATTTTTTTTGGGTAATTTTTAAAATTTTTAATTGTTAAATGTAAATCTAGTGTATCTTTTTATCACGTGTTATTAACAGGTAACTTGTTGAGATCAAATTTTTTTACTCTATCATGCTCCAATGTAGTTTGGAGGAGCTTGAACATTTTCAACTCCTTCATAGAACCTTCCACAACTTCAAATGAGTCAATAGCATCTTCATATTCTTCAACTCTTTCAAATGAATCTGCCACAATTCCAAATAAATTTGCACATCTTCCTTTTTTCAACTTCTTCCTATGAATCTTTTACAACCTTGCATGAACATTCAATACCTATCTTTATTTATGATTAAAATATAACAACAATGCAAAGTTAGAATAAAATAAACCATCCTTCCAAAATTAAACCTTTTACAAATTTGTGGATTTAAAAAAAAAATAATTGCAGGACTTAGAAAGTTGTTAGAGAGAAGTTCAAATACCATGAAAAATTACTTATTGAGGAAGAAAAAAATTATGGTTATATTATTTTTTTTTCCAATAATAGACTGTGTTGATCTTAATGACACATGTATTTAAATATTTCCTAAAGATATAAATAAAAAATAAATAATTATTTCACAAAAATTACAAGTAATTTTATAAAATAAATATCAAAATATTATAAAATAAATAAATATTACAAATAATCTTATAAAAAAAAATATCAAAATATTATAATATCAAAATCTTTGAAATTAAGCATGGGAGTAATATTAAAAAAATATAAACAGATAAGAAGTAATTAACATTAAATTCTAATCTTAAATAACATTCTATTACTACTTTTTTTGTTTCTTACATGGTAGAAACAGTGTGTGGTCCGTAAAACAAAAAATCAAGAGAAAACGACAAATCCAATGATGTCGTTTGAAGTGTAGCACAAAATCGTCCACTACTTTGGGACAAGATATATATAAAAAACCACTTTTTGTGATCGCAAAGCCAAATCATTGCATTCATACATTCATTCCCAATTCTGAGATCGGAAAACCAGCATCGAGTGAAAAATGGGATTTTTTTCAAGGGGCCGCGGCGGCAACGACGAAGACACCGTTGACGATTACGACGAGTACGACCCAACCCCTTACGGCGGCGGTTACGACATCGCCCTCACCTACGGCCGTCCCATCCCTCCCTCCGAAGAAACCTGCTACCCTCATGGTAACTCTGATGACAACAACGAGGTTGATTTTGATCGCCCCCTATACACCTCTCATGCTGAACCTTCTGCTTATGGCGATGATGCTCTTGCCACTGAGTATAGCAGCTATGCTCGCCCCAAACCTAGGCCTGCTCCTGCTGGGTTCAACCCTGCTGGTGGATCTGGGTATGGAAGGAAAGAGGAGAGTGAATACGGATCTGGGTATGGAAGGAAACAGGAATCTGAATATGGGTCTGGGTATGGAGGGAGAAAGGAGGAATCTGAATATGGTGGAAATAAGCAAGAATCTGAATATGGATCTGGGTATGGTGGAAGGAAGCAAGAATCTGAATATGGGTCTGGGTATGGTGGAAGTAAGCAAGAATCTGGATATGGCTCTGGATATGGTGGAAGTAAGCAAGAATCTGAATATGGGTCTGGGTATGGTGGAAGGAAGCAAGAATCTGAATATGGGTCGGGTTATGGATCTGGGTATGGTGGAAAGAAAGAAGAATCGGAATATGGATCTGGGTATGGTGGAAGAAAGGAGGAATCTGAATATGGATCGGGTTATGGTGGGAGGAAGCAAGAATCTGAATATGGGTCGGGTATTGGATCCGGGTATGGTGGGAGGAAGGAAGAATCTGAATATGGGTCGGGTATTGGATCCGGGTATGGTGGGAGGAAGGAAGAATCTGAATATGGGTCGGGTATTGGATCCGGGTATGGTGGAAGGAAGGAAGAATCTGAATATGGGTCGGGTATTGGATCCGGGTATGGTGGAAGGAAGGAAGAATCTGAATATGGGTCGGGTATTGGATCCGGGTATGGTGGAAGGAAGGAAGAATCTGAATATGGGTCGGGTTATGGTGGGAGGAAGCAAGAATCTGAATATGGGTCGGGTTATGGTGGGAGGAAGGAGGAATCTGAATATGGGTCAGGGTATGGTGGAAGGAAGCAAGAATCTGAATACGGTGGGTCGGGTTATGGATCCGGGTATGGAGGGAGAAAGGAAGAGGGTGAGTATGGAAGTGGGTATGGTGGAAGGAAGGAGGGGGGTGAGTATGGAAGTAGTTATGGTGGAGGGAGGAGTGAGTATGAGGAGAAACCTAGCTATGGAAGGAGCAACTATGAGGGTAGAACTGAGGGAGGGGTTGAGTCTGGTTATGATGAAGGGTTTCGCAAACCTAGCTATGAGAGGCGTGGTGATGATGATGAGGGTGAGGGATATGGACGCAAGAAATATGTGAGTACTACTTCCTTCATTACTTTTTAAGTAATTGATGATTTGGATTTGGTGTGATTTAATTCGAGTTTGATTTCTATGTTTGTGATTTGATGATAGAGTAAAAATCCTTTACACATTTGATGCTTAGACTATTTAGTCATTTAGTTCTTGAGTAAAATGGTATTTTTGCCATTGCAAATAATGTTCCTCACTTAAGTTATGTGGATGGTTCAGTTCTTGAATTATTTCTTAATGTTGTGATGTAACTTCCAAAATGCTTGTTGTCAAGGAGTCTAGCTTAGTTGGTTAAGCAAGGTGCGTGAGTTGTTGTAAACCCGTTGACATGTCTTCAACTCCTGGTGATCAAAAATAAAAAAGAACTTCCAAAATGTTTGTCTCGTTTACCTTATGATTTCTGGTATAGGATGTAATATGTAGCTTGTTAGTTTAATGGATTTGGCTGTGCTGAAGTTTGGTTTGCGTCACCTGCGTACAAATTGAAAACCTTATGTCCGTGTCTAGTTGCATTGTTTCTTCTAGTTGAATATGATTGAGTGAATTACTTTGATGAACTACTATGTGCATAGATCCTAGGTACTGCATTTTCGAGGTCATTAAGCTTTTTGAACAAACTCTAATGAAAGTGTGAATGAATGCATGAATATAAAGGACCAAAGTTGCTGAGGCTGACCTGAAACGTGCTACTTCAGCAAATATCTGTTAACATCTTACATTTTTTGTACAAATTTAGTATGAGTTTCCCTTCTTTCCAGTGTAATGGATTTATTTGTATCATGGTCTGTTTGTCTTTATAATTCTAGTTCTAACTTCTAAGGTTTCCTTTGATAATTTATATGGGTAGAGTGGAATGGAATGGGATAAAATTCCCATATCATTATTTTGATATTTAATGATGGAATAGAGGAAAGTTTCCATTCCTTTGTTTGGAAGCTCCAGTCAAATTGAATGTATAACTTCTATTGTGGACTTCAGAAGTAGTAGATGCTTTTCTTGAAGTTTTTAATATTATTTAAATTATTAAATAAAAGTTATTACCGAATTTACAACCCACAGCTATCAAACCCATAAACTCTGATGTTTTGCTACTTACAAAAACTCACAATGTAGAGATCAGAGATTACAAAAATTGAGACTATCAAAAATAAGTTCTGTACTTTAATCTGTGTGAATTTATATAAATAGAACATGGAGGAAGGGTTGAATTTTCTGTTATGTACTTCCATACATGTTATCAATCTTTTAGATGGTGCCTTTGTATTTGTAGACCATAGATATTGCTGCGCCGATATTCTGAATATTTGACCTACTCCTCTAGTTCACTGTGTAGTTCTTGATTGTGCTTTTCTGTGTTCAATGAAATTTATGAAATTCTGTAACGAAATTTCTCTCTTTTCAATGACTGTTCTAACTGGGTGGTTTTTTGCATTACTAATGGTTTCCTTCTTCCCTAAATCCCTATGTACTATAGAAACATTGAATAGTTTTCAAAAGAATATATACATTTAGGCCATTTGAAAGTCTCAATTTTTGTAATCTCTGCATTCAGGCTTCTAATGATCGCCATTAGAAGAATATCTGCATTCACAACATTTAATAGTTTTCCTACCATGGCAGGGAGATGACTCGGATGACGATGATGAGAAGAAGAAGAAGCATCACCACAAGCATCACCACCACCGCAAAAGTTATGATGACGAGTAAATTGAAAAGCCAGTGGTTGCTGTGTGAATGAAAGTCATCCCATAGTTACCTACTAAATAAAGGGTTGACTCAGTGTATCTGCCTGTGTCCTTGGACACTATTACTGTGAAAGTCTTGAGCTTTAAGCAATGTTGGTCTAAACTCTAAACTCATTATGAGATCGTGTGGCTTTGGACTTGTGATATAATAATATCCGTTATGTTTGAGTTTGTGTTTTAAATTATTTCCTTTTATTAAGTTGATACTATATGCATGAGAAGCATAGCAGAACACCTTTGTTTGTTCATATATTTTGCACAATTCTAAAGGTTTGTTTCTGTCATATGCAAAGTGTGTTGTTATTTTAAAGCATGTTTTGTTTTGTCCGAGAATAACCAAAATTAAGTATGCTGCCAAGAAAATTGTGCTTTGTAAGTTGACACTTGTTTGGATTTTGAATTTTTTATATTAAATTTGTGTTAGAAATATTGCTTATACAACAAAATATTGCTTATACTTCTCATCTTATATCTTAGCCCACTTTAAATTAATTTTCTGTTTTTTTTTCTATTATGAATAATATTATTGTAATTAATAATCCATATAATATCTAATGATTATATTGACATATATATTTCTTTATCTCCTGTTACAATGTTTATCTAAAATATAGATACGACCCGTGTAGAGGTACTGTATTAGTTTTCTGCCAAATTGAACGATTGCAAGATTTATGAACTTTTACAACTTACAAGGTAATTTTACTTTCTTCACTTTTAAAATATCGTTTCTAAGTATAAATCAATTTTTTAACATTAATTATATCTTAACTAATTTTTCGTAGTTACGTTATTCAAATTAATTTATCTAAATCAAATGAAATGAAGCCATATAAAATGAGTGGCAACATTAACCCATGATAAGGGACGTGTGGAATGTCAAAATGATTAACATGATGAATTGTCAAAATGATTAACATGAAAAACATTAATGATTAACATGATGAATTGTCAAAATGATTAACATGAAAAACATTGAAGTATCATGAAATAGTAACAAAGTGATATGGTTGTGATTGAATAGCATAAAGGAATTGTTGTAATATGGTTCCTCTATTTTTACGATATCAGAAATTTCATTCTCTAGTTGTATAATTCAGATATTGTCTCAGTTTTCAAAATTCAATATCGTTCTCATGTAAGTCAATATTACTGATTTCACAATTAATATTTATCAAATTGACAAGACCAAATCACCAAATTTTCCAAAAGTAAGGGACTAAATATCTCAATTAGAAAAATGAGGAGAAAAATTTCCAATATTTTAAAAATAGAGGGATCAAATTTACATTTAGGCTTAAATTTTAATCTAAAACCCAATGACCACAAGATATAAACAATGCCATTTGAACATTTGTAATAATATTCGGTGCTCATGCATCATCTGCTCAAATTGCAAATTAAATGGCTACCTCTTGAAATGTAACTGTTATTTCTAATGTAAATACCATTTCATTGTAACATACATTTAACATTGAGAGCAATTTCTAACAATGAAATGTAAAAGTGGAAGATGAACTAATCATACATTTGAATACATAGGGGAATAGTCCCGCAATAGGAAATAAATCAGTCATCAGAAACAAAACTCGTGTGATGATGAGCTTAGAGGAGCTTCTTTCTCTCAAAGAATGTCTTCAAATGCCATAGTTGCAAACCAGCCACAGACAAGCAAATCACAATCGAAAGGAAACTGAAGGTAAACATCTTGCTGTTAGTTGCTTTGTTAAGATCTTGCATCTCTTCCTCTCTGTATCAATTCAGTGAAAAACACCATTACAATGAATAAAAACTTCAATGCTGGAACACTGTATGTGATCATGTAAAGCCAAAGCAATAACTTAAACAAATAATAGAAGCCAGTCATCAATTATATTATGTATAAAAACTATTTTCTTCCTTGGCATATCACTCTCATGAACCACGTAGCATAACATGTGACCAAAGAAGGTTTATGCACAAGGGTGAACAAGGAACAAATTTGTTGAGGCATAACAGAACACATTTCTGAACCTGTCCAGCCCTTGAATAATTAGAAAAGACTGCAGTGAATAGCAGAGAATAAAGTAGGTTAAACCTATTGAATAATTAGGTTCATTTTTTTTCTATTTTATTAATGATTAGGTCCAGGGTTTTTCTATACAGAGCCAGGGATTTCATCCCTATTTCTATCTCAGGGACAGAGACAAAATTAATTGTATAGTAGACCACTCTTGCATGGTGAACAGAATAGAAAAAGTTAATGCAAGGCATTACAGTAATCATACATGTAGTCTGGAGAGCATATGACAAAGTTAGGAGGAATATACACATAGCTGCACCTAGACAGCAAAAGATTTCAATTTCTTCTGACACAACAACTATGCTATCCTTTTATCTTCCATTTAAAGAAATTTTGAATGAAAGCAAATCATCTTTTCCATCAAAGAAATCCTTATATGGCATAACAATATGAAGAGACTTGTTAGCAGAAGTCATTGCATTAATACCTTTCTCGAAGATAAAACATCTCGTCATGGATAGATAGTACAGTTTCATACAGCTTCTTCAATTCAAATTCCATTACCTAAGCAATAGGAAAAAAATAACACATCAACAAACATACAGACCAAACCACATAGATCTACAAAACAGCAGTCCCAATCCCTATAACTTCCAAAGGTGAAAAAGATTATGACAGCATTTAGATTCATATTATTATTACCTTGTGTATATTTACATAAAATTTAGTAGGAACAAATAAGGGAACAATAACAATGAAAGACACGAATAATAATATAATAAATGTTCATAATTGTTATACATCTTAACCAAGAAAAACCAAAAATTATAAAAGAATAATATAGCAACTTAGTCATAGCTAACATAAAGGATGGATCCAAAACTGTGGCACAAAGCTGAATCTGGGTCATTGGCATCCTTTCTCAAACAGGTTACCTCGGTTCCTTGATTTCTCTATGAATACAATCAGAACTAGAATTTCAGAAAATTCCATTAACTGAACCTTGTACAGATAATAAGTATTTCAAGAAGTAATCTGCTACCATGATGCTATAGTGGTGGTGTGGCACTTGGGCTACAACAGGATTCAAATAGCAGAGCAGTTTTCAGTAATCAGAAGCAGCCATCATGGCTTAAATTGTAGAGGTCTATAGTGGCACTCTTGTGATTGGGCTTTAGAAACCCATTTTTACTCCTGAAACAGTGTTGTTTTGCTTTAGAAACATTTTAGGATGTGAAACTCTTCTTCCTAGGTCATTCACAAAAGAAAAAAGTTACCTTTGTACCTTCTAACTTTACAGATCTATGTTATTTATTTTATCTGTGTGTGGGCTCTGCTCTTCTTCCTTAAGACTTTATGATTCACAATCTCCTATTTTTTAAAGGTGTTGTTTATTTTTTTCCATTAATTCCACCATGAGATTTCATTATTTGGCATCATTACTATGCTGTTGTTCTCCTAGATTGTATGGTTGTTAGATAAGTGTAAACTGAATTATTATTGGTCACGAATGCCAGTAATAAAAAAAGTTTTTGAGTATGTGTGGTATATTGTATTCAGTTGTACTATAATATTTGAAATAACAATCATCCCGCTTTCCACAATACTACCAAAGATTTTTCAGAATTGGCCACTATGTGTTGCTACCCTGAATTGAAAATTACAATTTCAGCATAGAAAAACATAGCTAGACAAAAAAGGTTAGACAGCGAAAGATTTCAAAAGAGAGATAGGGTAAAGCAAGAACATTATGATATTGTCCCTATATTTATATTATCCATATCTCCAAAAAGTAGCAAATCAAGCCAAGACAAAGCTATATTGGATCAGTGCATTCCAGATAGATCAGAAAGACAGAAGCATAACATCAGTTAATAATCCGGTACGTGTCCAAAACCAAGAAAAGAGCACACAATAACTTCTCTGTGCACTGCAAAAGTTAGTTATAGACATCTCTGCTATCTAACCATGAAAAGAGCATGCCACAACGCTTGGGATGGCTATATATTGATTTTTCAAGAAATCAGCAACTCATTAAGAGTCAAAATGCGATAACAAAGATATTACTGATCACATACATACAAACAAACAAATGCAAGGAAGGGAATATAAGAACACCACTTACTTCAATCTGGCCTTTCTTAGCAACCTTGGACCAGTCTTTGGCAGCAACCCCAGTTCTCCACTCAAATTCAATAATCAATGACATCGGGGCAGCCTTGTCCTCCGGTATCCAAAAGCAAGCCGTATAGTCACCAGCTTCAGCTGCAGTAAATGCATAATTACCAGAATCCACACGATCCCCAAAATGATAACTGTTCCCATGTGGCGAACTCACCTTGCAAACACAAACACACACAATCTCAAAGTCAATCACACATAGATAATAAACCAAATGATCCCATTTTCTAACAATTTCAAAACATCCCACATTCAGAAACCCCATAACTCAAAACTCATCACAAACTATTAAGAAACCTGTACAGTTGTCCCATTCAAGATTCAATCTTTTTCTTTTTAAAAAATTCAACTTTTCTCCCTTCTTTTTTTTTTTTTTTTTTTTTTTTTTTTTTTTTTTTTTTTTTGCTAAACTTCAGTTTATGTCTGCAAATTCCGGCAATATTAAGAAAACAACGAAACAACGACCGAATTTTTCAGAGTGAAAACAAGGGTTTTGTGATTGAATCACGAAGTTACTACCTTGACAATGATCCTGTGAGAATCGGGGAGTGGGTAACCTTCGTTGGGATTAACGATACTGTACTTTCCCACACTCATCGCATTGGTCTTAACGTCCTCTGAAATGCACTTGGTGTTACCCGATTGAAGCTCGAACCGCATCGAATTCGCTACGCCCCACATCAATGCGAGGGTGAGAAACACGATGGAACGAACCGAATCGAACATTGCAGCAATGGGGTGTGGTCAATTTGGGAAAAAATTTGAGATCTAAAAGAACAGATTAGGGTTTGAATTGGAAGGGAGAAGGTATAAACCAAAACGACAATGGAAAAGAACCCCAGTGAACTCAAAACGGTGAGATGCGAAAAGTAAGATTTTGGTTTTGTTAAGATACTAACAGTTCCAGGGTATTTCTACTGTTTAAACTCTAAAAATGAAATTTTTGACAATCTTTAGTTTCCCTTTTTCACAATGATGACGACAAGATTCCAACGTTAAATCCTTACATTAGAAATATAAGAAATTAGAAATTGGAATCAAATCAAACAGGTCATAAAATCTTGATTTACTCTTTTTTGGAAAAAGAAAATGACATGTAAGTGTTTTAAAAATTAAAGTATATATGACAAGTATTGTAGCATATGTGTTGTACAATTTAAATATTTATATGTATATAGTTAATTTTATATAATCATAAATTATAATAATAACTGTTTTATTAAAAATTCTAATAAATAATATGCAATATTTTATTTATAGTACTATTAATATATATATATATGATATTCAATTTTCAATCAAATAATTTTTATAATATAAATGCGTCATGCACCAACCACGTTACAGTATGCTTGTGGCTAGGCACTTTGACCGGTATGGTGCCTTTAAAGAAAAAATTTACGCATTTGGGGTCAGTCGAAAAATATTTACGCATATGGGTTATTTTGACCGGTTACGTCCAAGCTGGGAGCGTAACCGAAGTAGGTTACGTCCAAGCTTGGAGCGTAACCTTTAGGAAACAGGTTACGTCCAGCTACTGGACGTAACCCACTTGGGTTACGTCCAAGCTTAGAGCTAGGGGTGGGTATACGGGTGAAAGTCCATGGGCCGGCCATGACCGCGACCCGCGGGTTTGGACCACCATTTTCATAAAAATTTAGTGGTATAGTCCATAAAAAGCCCGCCGCAATCCATGGTCCGCGAAGGCGACATAAAATCCGCACTATTTAAAGGGTTTCAAATTGAAAACCTAGTTTCACTTCCTACCTCCGCTAAACCGCACTATTTAAAGGGTTTAAAATTGAAACCCTAATTTTACTTCCCGCCTCTCAATCTTTTCACACGTCTCACCCTCCCAAAGGAAGACGAAGATGTGGTGATGGAAAATGATCAAGCTTCAGAATCATTTGTTGTTAGAGATAATTAAAAGTTTATGTTATTGACTTATTTAGAATTTAAATTTGTTATTGGAGATAATAGTAGATTTATGTTGTTGACTTATTTTATTAAGAATTTAAGAAACAAAAATATAACAATTTTTTAGCATTTTTTTTAAATTCCAAATTTAGCATTTTTTTTTTTAATTTTTTAACTAGGTCGCGGGTTGGCCCATTTGGCCGCGGGCCGCGGATTGGGGGCGGACCACCGAGTTAGGTTTGTTTACCATTGCGAGGCCGGGGCGGGGCGGGGCGGACCAAACTCTTCGTGGGCTTACACGGGCGGGCCTTATGCGGGGCGGGTTGGCCCGCTTACCCACCCCTACTTGGAGCGTAACCTTCATAATATGGGTTACTAGGGGTGGGTAAGCGGGCCAACCCGCCCCGCATAAGGCCCGCCCGTGTAAGCCCGCGAAGAGCTTGGTCCGCCCCGCCCCGCCCCGGCCTCGCAATGGTAAACAAACCTAACTTGGTGGTCCGCCCCCAATCCGCGGGCCCCGCGGGCCAAATGGGCCAACCCGCGGACCTAGTTAAAAAATTAAAAAAAAAATGCTAAATTTGGAATTTAAAAAAAATGCTAAAAAATTGTTATATTTTTGCTCTTAAATTCTTAATAAAATAAGTCAACAACATAAATCTACTATTATCTCCAATAACAAATTTAAATTCTAAATAAGTCAATAGCATAAATTTTTAATTATCTCCAACAACAAATGATTCTGAAGCTTGATCATTTTCCATCACCACATCTTCGTCTTCCTTTCCTAAAAATAACAACAAATATTAGAATCAAGTCAAGTAGTTAAGTAATTAAAATAAAATTTAATGACATAATTTATTGATATACCTTGCACATCAAATCCTAGCAACCAATTTTTAGTACATATCAAGGCTTGCACATTATCAGGAAGAAGTCTAGTACGATATTTGTTAAGTACCCGTGAACCAATACTAAATGCCGATTCAGAAGCCACAGTTGTAATTTGTATGATTAAAATATCGGAAGCCAACAGTGAAAGATCCGGAAAACCTAGCTTGGTTGTCCTTCCAATATTGCAAAACATCAAGATTGAGATGATATTTATTTGGAAGATTTGCCTCTTCCAAATATGTATCCAATTGAGATTTGCCCACTTGTGAGACATCTTCATCTTCATCAATAACATTTCGATCCTTATGCATAACATTTTCATTCTCATCAATAATAACTTCAGAAGAGTCCATATTTAAAAGCTTAAAATAAAACTCACTTAAAACAGGGTAGTGGAAGTAGAAGCAGAATTGATGCAGGCAAAGAGACTGAGAGGGTGCGAGAAGATCGAGGGGAGAATGAGTCAGCAAGGAGATTGGGAGGGTGAGACGTGTGAAAAGATTGAGGGGCGGGAAATAAAATTAGGGTTTCAATTTTAAACCCTTTAAATAGTGCGGTTTAGCGGAGGCAGGAAGTGAAATTAGGTTTTCAATTTGAAACCCTTTAAATAGTGCGGATTTGCGGGTCGCCCCGCGGACCCCACAGGTTTGACCCGCAAAACCCGCGGATTGCGCGGGGCGGGCTTTTATGGACTATACCACTAAATTTTTATGAAAATGGTGGTCCAAACCCGCGCGGGTCGCGAGGTCCGCGGGCTGGCCCATGGACTTTCACCCGTATACCCACCCCTATGGGTTACGTCCAAGCTTTGGACGTAACCTTTATGGTGGGCCTCTGGGCCAATTCCGGTGTAGGCCCAAGCGTAACCAATCTCTATTTATACCCCCCTTTCCTCCATCCACAGCACAACAGGTAAAATGTAATTTATTTATTTATTTATTTACTTATTTACTTATTTATTTATTAGTTTTAATTTTTTCTGTTTGTGGTTATATTTTTGTAGGAACATTTGAAAAATTTTGTCTAAGCAAAAAGGGTGAGGTTGATAAATTAATTGAAATAAATTAATTTGTATATTATGATTTATTAGTATTTAATAATGTTTTTTTTTTGTAGAAAAATTGTTGACAAATGAATTCTTCAATTATAATCGTTGTGTATTTGAATGGTAAAATACATGAAGATGATGAAGGTGTCGTGTGTAAAAGACAAATCACAAGAAGGGGGGGTTGAATTGTGATAAAAAAAAATTAATTTTCTTTCGTATGTACCTTTTGTCTGTGGGTTTCGTCTGTGGGTTCAAAGCTTGTTCAGACGAAACAGTGTTTATCTTGAAAGATTGATTTTAATATATAAACGTTAAAGTATATTTATCCCCGTCAGTTAACTAGCAGATAAAATAAATGTACGATATTTTTTATACTTGTTCGTTTATTCAAGACTACGTCCGCTTACCAACCCAACCAACGAGTTTTCACTACCAACCGTGAAATGGTTACAAGTATTCTTTGAACTCGGCCAATGCATTACTCGCTATTACAGATATTCTTTGATCTCAGCCTTCTCAGGCTAAACAACCAGATATTCTTTGAACACACAGCCTCCTCAGGCTAAACCAGGTATTCTTTGAACACACAGCCTCCTCAGGCTAAAATGCCACACAAGTGGACTTGAAGGATGTTTCGAAAAACAAAGTTTTCCTCTACGCAGAGAGGTGTTTACAAAGAAGAACAGATATCAGAATTGAGCGAATCCTTAAGAGTTAGAAAGAGATAAGCGTATTCGCCAACATGTTCTGATTGAGGTGAAGTCCTTTTATAGACATCTTCTTCAAATAGCCGTTAGACTCATTTGAATGCCGTTGAGAGTCGTTGAAGATCTACTTGAGAACTTTCCAAAAGATTGTCAGTTGTCCTTGATTGATAGATGAGAGTTGCGGGATATATCTCGACCGATTGCGTGCGCGCTTTCCTTTTACTTGACTTGTACGAGAGATGTGACAAAAAGGTAGAGACCTTTTTGACTTTGAATGTGAAAGCGTAGATCCCCATACAGATCTTGGATTCTTCTCATGATGACTCCTTTAGATTTTGAATCTTGGCGCGAGACTTCAACTTGACTTCACTTTTTGGATAGACGATATGAATCTTCAATGATGTTGTTTCGTCTTATCCTTTCGTCTTAAGCTTCTCTTGGACAGACGAAGGTTTTCAACTTGAGTAGTCTTCTTCCGTCTGTGCCAGTATCGTCTGATGTCTTGGCTTGTGGACAGATGCAACACTTCAAACTTTGAAGGGCCATCTTCCGTCTGTGCTGATTTCGTCTGAGCAAGTCTTGATTGCTTGGTTTTAAATCTGTCTTGTAATTTATCAAAACTTAGGGACATTCTTGATCTAACAAATCTTGATCTAACATTCTCCCCCTTTTTGATGATTACAGACCATACCACGAAATTCTGCATAAGACATGGTTAGACAGAAACAACAGTTTTATGAGCCAGATTTACATCAAGACGATGTTTTCTGAGAAATACCTCTTTATAAATGTTTGTTACATCAATGTGATGTAATCAGATTATTACAATGGTATTCAAAGCAGAAAACAATAAAGAATTACAATGTATATGATAACAAAAGAAATAATAAAATTACATTGTATATTCTATACTAAAAAAAATTTTACAACAATCTTACTCCCCCTAAGACGGTACTTCCTTGCTCTTGTTTGCTCTTGCTCCCCCTCAGACGATACTTACCCTTGGGTTATGCTCTTCTTTCTCTTCCCTTGGGCTAACCCTTGGGTTATGCTTTCTTTTCTCTCCCCTGAAATTTGTGATCATCAAAACTCGATCAAGAAGAAGGTTTTGGCTTTTTGCTCGAAAGGTCATGACAACGTCGTCGTAAGTTCTTGCGACTTGAGATGATAGAGAAGCGTGATTTTCTTCAAGTTCTCTGTTCTTAGCTTTCAAGTCTTGACAATCTTCTTCCAAGGCTTCATATTTGCGCTTCGAGTCTTATACTCCTCGGCTTCTTCTATATCACCGCCTTGGGCATCTCTCACCAACCTCGCAACCCTCCACCACATCGCAATTGTCACTTGCGGTGTTTGAGGCTCCTCCACAAGAGGTATAGTGTCATCAATGATGACCACCGTAGGTGGTTTCTTCGACGCATCGTGAAAAGAGGAAGATCGAGGTAGGTCGTGAAGTTCCTTCCATTGATAGGTATACCATTTGGTTGGAATGGATACTTCAAGCAAGTGGCTGTTCTCGAGAATATACAAAAGCACTACCAGGGAACACTCGCCACGACGGAAGAGTCCTCATCAAAGATGGTTCCGGAGCAAAGTGGTCGGCTACGCATACGAAACCTTCTTTTCCTTTCCCTTAGCGGATATCCGACCAAGCATGGTCTTTTTTTCTATCTAAGACGATAGAGTACTTTGTTTCGTCCGTCACCGAGAGGAAAACTGAGAACCCATCATGAAGGGACAATATCTTCTATCCTTAGTAGCTTGGCGATCAACGTGGGAGAAAGAGATGTTTCTTTCCTTTGCTTCCTTCGATATGCACCAGCCATCACCAAAGTTAGATTGTAGTCTTCGGGAGGCGGTGAGCAAACTCTTCAGGATCTTCATACTCATCTAGAAGGAGAGAGTAGCAAGGGTTGATCCCGAGCAACGGGGTCTCGTCCACGGAGCACAATTCCTAGAGAGTGGCCTAAACCAACATACTCTCTGTTTGATTGAGAGGAATTGTGAATGGCATTGGATCATGGCGATCTATGGCGTCAAGATGCCGTGTTTGCAGTCTTTCGGCTCATAGCGGAGAGAGTCAATATCACCATTTGTACAAGGATGAAAAACTGGTGCATTGATCTCGTATCGCAACCTCCACTTTGGATTATTTCTCTGTGGAATGTGAGGTTCATAGCCAAGCGTTGGTCTTTCAATCTCCGACGCAACAAGATGATCCTTATATGCCTTTATGTTCTCTAGTCCCTTGATATTTAATTCAGCGAGTGTCCCAGGCGCGACGCTTCAACCGGTTGCGTTGCTCCTCGGAGAATAGACAACATTTTCATCAAAATCCGGCTTCAAGGGCTTATTGTATAAAATGGGGTTGACAAATCTCCCCACCGAATCCCTTCTTTCCTCTCGACCGATAAGGGTTCTTCACTCTATGTATGGTGTATTTTGTATGTACAAGTCTTCATCGTCTAATTGAGCAGGCTCGACGATTCAAGAAATTGGAGACTTCATCAATCTTCGCTCCAATAACCCAATCGGTTTGATTGGTCCGTTTGGGCGCAAAAGTGCTTTCTTCATATCTTCGCATGACTAATTCGTTTAGGAACGAATAATCAATCTTGCGCTTTGGGGGGTAAGTCTTCTGGATTAAGTACTTCAAAGATGTACTCTTCCCCGTATGTATCCACAGATTCTTCATCAGACGAAGAACTAGCATCTTCAATCAGTACAATGCCTTCAGACAGAATTTCCATCGTCTGACTGTGGAGTACTTCTTCTTCAGACACAGCAGGGAACGTCTGTGTTGGGCAACCATTTAGCAGAGACGCAACAAGTGGCTCAGAGGAAGTTGCCATTTGTTCGTCTGGGAGTGTTGTATATGGAAGAATCTCCATTGTAGAGGCCTCTTCACTAAGCATAGTTTCCAACTCCTCCGCTAGTTGGGCGTTGTCTTTCTGGATCTGGGCAGTCTCTTCACTGTCCAAGCCCTCTGAGGTTGATTGAACAGGTGGTCCCTCAGACGATCCAATGCCCCTAATGCTTTCGAGAAAGATTCTTTCTCTCTCAGCTTGAAGCAAAATGGAGGCTTTCTTGGCCTATTTCAGCATTCTTGCTTCGTCTGTCTCACCAACTATCACAGACGCAAGTTTTTGCTTCATTTTCTCCTTACCCTTAGCAGTTTTCTCAAGAGCAAGCTTCCTAGCTTTTGCTTTTTCTTCTGCTTCTTTCCTTTGTTTTTCTTCGTCTGTGAGGATCTTCACAGACGGAACTGCTACAGACGATAGGGTGACCCCTTCAACTTCACTTGGGGATATCGTCTGTTCACTTGACTTAGCACCAATGTGCTTGACTCTGATAGTTCTTTTCTTTTTCTTGAGGGGTTCCTCAAGAACATCCTCAAAAGGAACTTCAGATATTATTACAGATGGAGGAGGTTGAGGTTGATTTGATGTTGGGGCTTGTTTTTGGGTTAGTGTTTTGGACGGTGTTTGGGTTTGTGTTTTGGATTCTGTTTGGGGTTGTGTTTCAGACGGTGTTTGGGCTTGTGTTTGTGGTTTAGCGCGCTTGATGCGGGCTCTGTGTGGTTCTTTGGGAATGGGTGATAGAGGGGTGTCCTCATTTGGTGAACGAAGTAAAGAGCTTGATGTGAGATGCATCTTCGCAAAGGTGCTAGCTTTTACTTCTTTTCCCTCAGGGTGCCATGTGACTCCAGTGGCATCAAAACCATGGTTGATGATGATGGTGGAGAAGAGAGTGGCGTAGGGGATACTGCTCTTCCTACGAATGTTCCGATTCTTCAATGCACTCACCCAGTGGTCGAGAATGATGTGAGGGAGGCTCATCCTTCCTTTTCTTAGACAGTAGAAGATACAAAATCTGTCTCGAGCACTCACATTATCACGAGAGCCTGTTCTTGGTGTGAAAATGTTGAACGACAAGTTATGGATGATTCTTCTTTGTGGGAGCGAGAAGTCCTGCTCTGAAAGACTTGGGATCTTCAGAATCTGGAATTTTGGAGTAGAGAACTTTGTTTACATGTTCTTCTGACTCGTTCTTCATCCAGTTAGGGGAATAGAAACATCCCTCCGCCTTGCAGTTTCCAGCCTCAGCGATAGAGTCCAACGTAATGATGTACTCTTTGTTGTCTATGGTACCCATGATACCATCATCAAACACCTTGGCATCGCTCCAAAACTCGGCGTATGCCTCCATCAGCCATGGGCCTTTCGTCTCAGCGAAGCCCATCCAACCAGTGTGGTCAAAGATCTTCAATACCCTTTCAGAGACACTCTGTAACGTCTCTCTTGAGATCCATTTACTAGGCAAGAACAAATCTTAAGCGAAAAAGGTTGCTTCAGCGATTTTGGTTTCCTTGGTGTTCTTGGCGGCCATTGTTGTTGTTTGAAAAACTAGAGAGAGAAAGGGTTTTGTGAGTTCTTCAGATGATAGCAATTGCGAAATATGGTAAAGAGTAAAAGAGAGAGCATTCAAAGGTAATTATAGGTAATAGTTAAAAACGATTGCAATTCATCAGACGATAGAGATTTTGAAAACTGCCCCTTTTTGACGTGTCCATTGAAAACTGTCCTTGATTTGATATGTCCACATCATTGCTTTTTCAATGATTGATTTGACCTCTGCAATTCACGGCGCATGCTCATCATTGTCCTAAAAATAGTGCAATAAATGATGACACATTTATTGCTCTCTTTTAACTTGTCCCTGCACACTTGAGATAAACTTATTAAAAAGTAACAGTTGCGTCTGTTGAATTTTACCACAGTAACTATTCAACTTGATCAGACGCAATGTTTCCTCTTAACACGAAGTAATGTACAGACGGAACAAAATGTACAGACGGAACAAATTCAATCAATAACTCAGACGAAACAATTTTCAATCATTCAAAGAAATAATTCCAAGATTTTCTTTAATGAAATTGAATCATGTTTCATCTAAAGCTTTTGTAAATATATCTGCCCATTGAAAATTAGTTTGAACAAACTGTATATCGAAAATACCTTTTTGGACATAATCTCTTATGAAATGAAAACGAATTTCAATATGTTTAGCTTTTGAATGTTGAATAGGATTTTTGCTGAGATTGATTGCACTTGTGTTATCACAGAATACTGGTATAAGATTCTCAAACCTGGAGTAATCTTCTAGTTGATGTTTTATCCACAGTAATTGTGAGCAACACCCAAATAACGATATACTCTGCTTCAGTTGTTGAGAGTGCAATGGAGTTTTGTTTCTTGCTTGACCAAGATATTAGTGATGATCCAAGAAATTGGCATCCACCACTTGTGCTCATTCTCTCCACTTTATCTCCAAAGATAAATCAAGATCACAAAAGCCTCTTAAACTGAAATCACTATTTCTCTTATAAAACAAAGAGAGATTAGTTGTTCCAACAAGATATCTAAGAATTCTCTTTACAACTTGTAAATGAGATTCTTTGGGATCAGACTGAAAACGCGCGCATAGACAAACGCTAAACATAATGTCAAGTCTGCTTGTAGTTAAATAAAGGAGTGAGCCAATCATACCTCTGTATATCGTCTGATTAACAGACTTACCTGACTCATCCTTGTTGAGATTTGCTCCAGACGAATGCATTGGGGTCTTCATAGGCTTGGAGCTTTCCATCTTGAACTTCTTGATAAGTTCCTTTGTGTACTTCTGTTGATGGATGTAGATTCCTTCTTTCGTCTGTTTGATTTGAAGTCCTAGAAAGAACTTCAATTCTCCCATCATACTCATTTCAAACTCATCCTGCATTAACTTTGAAAAATCCTTGCAAAGAGAGTTGTTAGTAGCTCCAAAGACTATATCGTCTACATAGATCTGGACTATAATAAAGTCTTTTGAAACGCTTTTCTTGAAGAGAGTGGTATCAACTTTTCCTCTTGAAAAACCATTTTTAAGAAGAAAGGAATTGAGTCTGTCATACCAAGCTCGAGGAGCTTGTTTAAGACCATATAGTGCTTTCTTGAGTTTGAAAACATGATATGGCTGAGACAAACTTTCAAAGCCAGGTGGTTGTTTTACATAAACCTCTTCTTCAATAAAACCGTTTAAAAAGGCACTTTTTACATCCATTTGATATAGAACGATATTCTTGTGAGCAGCAAAAGCAAGTAATATTCTAATATCTTCTAATCTAGCTACAGGTGCAAAGGTTTCAGTAAAATCAATACCTTCTTGTTGATTGTACCCTTGTGCTTTGTTTCTTACCACTTTTCCAGCTTCATCAAGCTTGTTTCTGAACACCCATCTGGTTCCGATGATGCTTTTGTTCTTTGGTCTTTCAACAAGGGTCCATACATCATTCGTTGTGAACTGATTAAGTTCTTCTTCCATAGCCAAAATCCAATCGTTGTCTTGAAGAGCATCTTCAATGTTATTTGGCTCCAAAGTTAATACAAGAGCATAGCTTGAAATATACTTCACTTTAGATCTTGTTTGAACACCTTGAGATCTATCTCCAATGATGAGATCTTCTGTATGATTTGATGCAAACTTCCATGTTTTTGCAGGGGCTTAATCTCCTTGTTGATGAGTATCGGACGAAGAGGGTTCGTCTGTGCATCTATCGTCTGTCCTTGTATCGTCTGACCCTGTATTGTCTGACCCTTGTTTATCAACTTGTCTTGAATTCTGACCAAAAGGGTTAATCTGCAAATTATCAAACAAGTTTTCTAGGTCTGATATTTCTTTATCAGCCTTTGAGTTATCCTGAAACTTTACATGGATTGATTCTTCTACAACTTGCGTCTTAGAGTTAAATACTCTATAGGCCTTAGATGTATTAGAATATCCAAGAAAGATTTCTTTAACCACCTTTGAATCAAACTTTCCAAGTTGATCTTTGGTGTTTAGGATAAAGCATTCACATCCAAAAGGATGGAAGTAAGAAATATTGGGTTTTCTTCCTTTCCATAATTCATATGGAGTCTTATTCAAGATTGGTCTTATCAATATTCTGTTTTGAATATAACAGGAAGTGTTGACTGCTTCTGCCCAATAATATTTCGGGAGAGAGCTTTCATGCAACAAAGTTCTAGCCATTTCTTGTAAAGTACGATTTTTCCTTTCCACAACTCCATTTTATTGAGGAGTTCTTGGAGACGAAAATTTTTGAAATATACCATTTTCAAAACAAAAGGCTTTGAACTCAGAGTTCTCAAACTCTGTTCCATGATCGCTTCTCACAGACGCGATACAAAATCCTTTTTCTTTTTGAACACGTTTACAGAATATTTCAAAGACCTTGAATGACTCATGTTTATGGGCTAGGAAGTATACCCATGTAAATCTAGTATAGTCATCTACAATGACAAATCCATATCTCTTCCCTCCAAGACTTTCAGTCTGAGTGGGTCCAAAGAGATCAATATGTAATTAATGGTCTTGTCGTGGAAACAACATTTTTAGATTTGAAAGAAGCTTTGAGTTGTTTCCCATGTAGACAAGATTCACACAGACGATTGGTTTTCCAAGATATTTTTGGCAAACCTTTTACGAGATCTTTCTTAGAAATTTTTGAAATATACTTGAAACTTAAATGTCCAAGCTTTTTATGCCAAATATCTCGTTCATCGTCTGCTGAAATCAAACATGTTACATTTTGATCACTTAGGTCAGAAAGACAAACCTCATAAAAGTTATTCTTTCTTTTCCCAACAAAAAGAATGGATTTATCTTTGTTCTTCACTATACACTCATCAGAGTTAAAGGCTACTTCATATCCACTATCACAAAATTGACTTATGCTAAGTAGATTGAAGTTAAGACCTTTAACGTATGATACGTTCTAGATAAGGGGATTGGGTGTCTTACCAACAGTCCCAATGCCAAGAATTTTACCTTTACTGTAATCAGTATGAGATGGACACTTTTACTTGGTCTCGAGGTCTTGGAACATAGACAGTCTCCGTCATGTGTCGTGAGCATCCACCGTCCCAGTACCATTCTCTTGAAGTCTTGTCTCTTCCCATTGAGGATATCTGCAACAGGAACGATAAGTGACTTTGGTACCCATATCTTTTTGGGTCCTTTCTTGTTAGTTACAAAAGGCTTCTTTTTGTTTTGAGCCCTTTTGTAGGTGTTAGGAACCTTGTTGTAATTCCTTTTCTTTTGATCAGACGAAACAGGTTTGTTTTTCCTTTCGTCTGTCTGCTCAACATAACCAAATCCACTTTTATCTTTTGGTAATCTCCCATATTTTAAAATATTTTCAAGGATGGAGGATCCCTTAGTAAACTTGGCTAAGTCATTGAGTAAGGACTCATTTTCTTTCTTTAATCTTTCGATTTCAAGAATGAAAATGTCCTTTTCAGACTCAGACAAAACATCATTTGATATTTTCTTGTCTAGAAACTCAATTTCATATTTCAAAATTGCATTCTCTTCCAAAGCTTGTCTTAGCTTGGTTTTGCAAGTTTTGTATTGCTGAACAATAAAATGAGAGTTAGCTAGAAGAGTGATATTTCTTCTGATTCTGACTCAGACTCAGAAGAAGAGGATGAAGAAGTTTCATTGTATTTTACCTCTGTTGAGACATGATTTCTAGCCATGAGGCATATGTTTGTTGTTTCTTCTTCTTCAGAGGATTCCTCTAAGCTTTCACTATTGAGGTCTTCCCATGTTACTAGGCTTTTCTTGCCCTTGTCTTTTCTTGAGCTCCACCTCTTTTTTTCGCCTAGGCATTCTCGACTGATATGCCCAGGTTTTTTACATTCATAACATACAACTTCTCTCCTTTCTTCTTTGTTGGATGACTCCTCAGGAGATTTCTTTTCCTTCTTTTTGAAGAAGCGTTGACCTCTTCCTTTCTTCATCATCATTCTTTTAAATCGTCTGGCCATAAGAGAGACTTCGTCTTCGGACGAATCATCAGACGATTCAGATTCGGTTGAATCAACCTTTAGAATCTTCATCTTCCTTTTACTGTCCTTCTTGACAGATTCTTCTTTAGGGATGTTTTTAACGGATGAAAGCGCTATAGGTTCTTGGACCTTGATCTTATCTCTTTTACATAAGAGTACCTCATGTACTCTTAAGGCTCCTATTAACTCATCAAGAGTTAATGTCTTCATGTCATGCCCAACTGAGATTGCAGTGGACATAGCTTCCCATGGAGGAGGAAGACTGTCCATATATCTTCATGTTGTTCTGGGCCTTTGTGAATGTGATGCCAAGAGCAGTGAGTCCATTCAATATTGTTTGGAATCTTCCAAACATCATATCAATGGATTCTTCTTTCTTCATAGAGAACATTTCATATTCTCTCTGAAGCGTAGCAGCTTTCCTCATTCTGACATCTTCTGTGCCTTCATATGAGATCTTTAGAGCATCCCATAGCTCTTTGGCAGTTTTGTAGGCACAAAACCTGTTGTACTCAGTTCTGGAGAGAGCACACATAAGAGCATATCTAGCTTTGTTGTTCAGCTCCATCATTGAGTATTCTTCATTTCCCCATTCTCCTTCATGTTTGACAATAGGGATATCTCCTTTGGTAATGATATTCCACAACCTGTACTGTGTGGATTTGATGTACATCTCCATGCGATCTGCCCAGTAGGGATAATCATCTCCAGAGAACGCTGGAGGTTTGTTCATGGAGGCTCCTCCGGATAAGAAAGATGGTCCTTGTGAGTCCATGCTGGATCTTTTCCTCTAGCAGCTGTTAAGCGCTCAACCCTTAGAGGCTGAGCTCTGATACCAAACTGTAAAAGACAAATCACAAGAAGGGGGGGTTAAATTGTGATAAAAAAAAATTAATTTTCTTTCGTCTGTGGGTTTCGTCTGTGGGTTCAAAGCTTGTTCAGACGAAACAGTGTTTATCTTGAAAGGTTGATTTTAATATATAAACGTTAAAGTATATTTATCCCCGTCAGTTAACTAGCAGATAAAATAAATGTACAAATATTTTTATACTGGTTCGTCTATTCAAGACTACGTCTAGTTACCCAACAACCACTGAGTTTTCACTACCAACCGTGAAATGGTTACAAGTATTCTTTGAACTCAGCCACTTCTGGCTATTACAGATATTCTTTGATCCCAGCCTTCTCAGGCTAAACAACCAGGTATTCTTTGAACACACAAATTCCCCTCAAAGCTAAACCAGGTATTCTTTGAACACATAGCCTCCTCAGGCTAAAATGCCACACAAGTGGACTTGAAGGATGTTTCGAAAAACAAAGTTTTCCTCTACGCAGAGAGGTGTTTACAAAGAAGAACAGATATCAGAATTGAGCGAATCCTTAAGAGTTAGAAAGAGATAAGCGTATTCGCCAACATGTTTTGATTGAGGTGAAGTCCTTTTATAGACATCTTCTTCAAATAGCCGTTAGACTCATTTGAATGCCGTTGAGAGTCATTGAAGATGTACTTGAGAACTTTCCAAAAGATTGTCAGTTGTCCTTGATTGATAGACGAGAGTTGCAGCGGATATCTCGGACTGGATTGCGTGCGTTCAGCTTCCTTTTACTTGATCGATAGAGATGTGACAAAAAGGTAGAGACCTTTTTGACTTTGAATGTGAAAGTGCAGATCCCCATACAGATCTTGGATTCTTCTCATGATGACTCATTTAGATTTTGAATCTTGGCGCGAGACTTCAACTTGACTTCACTTTTTGGATAGACGATATGAATCTTCAATGATGTTGTTTCGTCTTATCCTTTCGTCTTAAGCTTCTCTTGGACAGACGAAGGTTTTCAACTTGAGTAGTCTTCTTCCGTCTGTGCCAGTATCGTCTGATGTCTTGGCTTGTGGACAGACGCAACACTTCAAACTTTGAAGGGCCATCTTCCGTCTGTGTTGGTTTCGTCTGAGCAAGTCTTGATTGCTTGGTTTCGTCTGTGCTGTAATTTATCAAAACTTAGGGACATTCTTGATCTAACAAATCTTGATCTAACATCGTGTTTGAAGGATCAAGAAGAGCCATGCAAATAAATAGAGGAATAAATTTGGAATTGTTACAAAATAGTATTCGTGAAAAATTTAAGTTAAATTATAATGAAGTAATTAGTTCTATCGTTACTAGATATTACGTTAAAAGTAAGTTTGTTCTAGTACAAATAGCTGATGATGGTGATGTTGAGTGTATGATTAATAATTATTTGAGAGAAGACATTGGTCCTATTGAATTGTGCGTACAAGTAATTTTAGCAGGTGGTTCATCTTCGATGCACAATGTGGGGCCAACAAATGTTGATATGTCGCATGAGGGACATTGTGAAAGTCTAAACTGTAGTTCGGATGATGATGATGACTACATGGTATCTGATTCGTATGGTGATACATCTACTGATGAAGAAGATGTGGATTGTAATTTTTCTGAGTCGGATGATGAAGAAAGAAACGATCCTAACTGCAGTTTAATTGGTAACCTCCAACATGATGTTTACGGTTAGTTTGAAAAATTACAATTGTTATTATTTATTTGAATATGATTTAGTATTATATTTTTTGGGATTATGAATTTGTTAATGTGTGTTTTATCAAGGGGGTGGGCAACAACCATTCTGGCAAACGACACCACATTATACTAACGTTAATTGGGAGCATCCCGATCAAGAAGACGGTTGGGGTTTAACTATCAAGAGGACCGAAAAGAGGCCAAGAACTATTTGTTGGGTTACAGATTCGACAACAAGAAGGATGTTCAAAATGCTTTTAATCGGTATTTGATGAATGTGCACCAAACAATGTCTCCAATGAGTCCAAACCAACAAAGTATGTTGTTCATTGTCTGAAGAGTAATGCAGGTTCCCGGTGTCCTTTCTATATGCGTGCAATAAAATCAAAGAGAAGTGAAAGATGGAAAGTTACCCAATGGGGTGGCCCTCATACCTGTGTAAACCCTGACTCAAGATCATGTTCATCTTACATCTAATATGATCAGTATGTGCATTGTGGGTAAGTTGTACACGTTTTAATAATTATCCCTTTTTTATAAATATTATAGTATTCTCCAACTATAACTATTTAATTTTTTATATTTACAGGTATGATTAGGGAAGACCCTTCAATTAAAATATCACTAGTTCAAGAAAGAATATCAAGTGAGCTAAATTATAAGATATCATATCGGAAGGCTTGGTTAGGCAAACAGAAGGCAATGACCATGGTTTACGGTGATTGGGAGGATTCCTATTCTGAGCTCCCTGTTTGGCTTAGATACATGCAGATTTACTCACCGGGTTCTTTTTATGACATTGTTGACGAAGATTATTATGTCGCAGACAGTCTTATCCCTCAATATCGACAATTCAAACGTGTGTTTTGGACATTTCGACAATGTGGTCAGTCTTTCAATTATTGTAAACCAATCATACAGATTGATGGTACGCATTTGTACGGCAGATATCGTGGGACATTGCTAATGGCAACCACTCAAGATGGGAATGGAAACGTGTTGCCTCTAGCATTCGCTGTTGTGGAAGGTGAAACCTTATCTGCGTGGTCCTGGTTTCTGTGTCATTTGCGTCAACATGTAACAGATAAGAATGATATTTGCATAATTTCTGATCGTCACCGTAGCATTAAATCGGCAATCGATAACGAGGCAAATGGATGGAGTAGAAATCAAGCATACCATGTATATTGCATCAGACACATTGCTTCAAATTTCAATCATAAATTCAAAAATCAAAAACAAAAACAACAGTTGGTGAAGTTAGGTAATTTTTATTTTTATTTATAGTACTGTAATTGTCTTTGTTACTTATAGTATAATAGTAACCTTCTGATATTACATTGATTCATCGTAGGTTACACTCCTTGCAAGCATATTTTTGACAGGAATCTTCAAAAATTTTGTGAGCAAGATCCTGCTATTGCCAATTGGATTGAAGGGATCCCTAAAGAAAAGTGGAGTATGGCATATGATAAGGATGGTCGTCGATATGGACACATGACAACAAACTTATCTGAATGCATTAATAAGGTTTTCAAGGGATGTCGGAATCTTCCTATAACTGCTTTGGTGAAGTCCACATACAGTCGATATCGGGAATATTTCGTTGAAAGAGGACAACGCGCCCAACAAGAATACAGTGAAGGTCACTTTTATAGCTCCAAAATTATACAGGCTATTAAAAGAAATCAAGCTGATGCAAATACCCACATTGTTCGTGTATATGACATACAACAAACATGATTTGAAGTTGAAGAGGCGTTCAATCATTTGACACAGCGTGGGGGTACCAAATGGACTGTAAAGTTAAATGAAAAATATTGTCAGTGTGGTCGGATGTCAGCATTTCACTACCCTTGTTCACATGTAATTGTTGTTTGTGGACATGTTAGTATTGATTTTTTTTCACTTTGTGGACGATGTTTTCAAGAATGAAAACATCTTGAAAGCTTATTCAGCTGAGTGGTGGCCTTTGGGAAATGAGGATGCATTCGACCCAGTTCAACAACCGACAAAACTAGTCCCTGATGCATCAAGTATTCGAGGTAAAGGTAGACCGAAGTCGACCCGGATTCGTAACGAAATGGATTGGACTGAATCATCGCAGAGGAGAGTCAAATGTGGTTTATGTGGTCAAATGGAGTGATATCAGAAAACTGATCGTGTAACCACGACAACTTTAAAAATGATCCTCTCATTTCATCCTGACCAGGCCTAACACCCAATAGCTGCTCATACATCAATCCCCAATCACCAGTGGTAGGTCCTAATAGCGGCCTACCATCAACGGGTATACCAACTAACAAGGACACGTCCTCTAGTGTAATGGTACACTCCCCCACCGGCATGTGGAAAGTGTGGGTCTCAGGTCGCCACCTCTCTATAAGTGCACTGATCAATGCTACATCAAGCTTCATATACCCAATCCGACAAGCCCAATAAAATCTTGCCTTGTGCAAGTACTCAGAAATCTCATCAGGAAAACTATGGCGACCCTGATACATAGGCACAGCACGTCGGATCTTCAACTTCCTACTATCTCCAGTATTCCATATATGCTCAGATATATGGTAAGACTGCATCCACAAAACGTCCCTCTCAACGGGACCAGACTCGATTCTAATATCTGTCGGTGTAGATGAGGAAGCCATCATATATACCTGGTATGCATATAAATTTATAAAATAATTAATTAGTATAACATATTATTATGCTACAAAAAAATAATGATGATTATTTTTTTTTCTACAGTAATCTACTATACAAACTTAAATTTAATCTATTCTATTTTTAATTAAATAAAATTACGCTCAAAACAATTTATCTAGTCTAAAAAATAATCTAAAAAAAATTTATCTATTCTAAAAATTAATTTAAAATCAAATTTAATTACCTACACAAACTTACATTTAATGTAATCTATTTTTATTTAAAAACATTACACTAAAAAAATTATCTATTAAATTTATATTTAATTTAATCTATTTTAAAAAATAATCTAGAAAAACATTATTTACCTAAACAAACTTAAATTTAATCTATTCTATTTTTGATTATATAAAATTACACTAAACAAAATTTATTGATTATATTTATATTTAAATTAATCAATTATAAATATTAATTACCAACAAATAATCTTAACTACCCAATTTAAATTTAATGTATTAAATTTTACTTTAAATTAAATTATGCTAAAAAGAATTATCAAATTACGTGAAAAAAATTTATTCTATGTACTTTAAACTATTACTTATAGCTAAATATTACATAAGAGACTACACAAGTTAATTTTTATAATATTCTATTAGGATATTCTAATAATTTTTCTAATAAATCTACAAATAACTTAAAATATTTTATTCTACGTACCTATATTTTTTCTAGCAACCTAAAATCTTTTAAATTCTACTTGCCTATATTTTTCCTAACAACCTAAACTATAACCAAATTTAGTACCATAATTTTTCTTAACAACCTAAATTATACTTAACACAATATATTATTGCACAACAAAGTAAAAATATTTCAATTTAAAAAATCTTACCTGATAAGGTGGAGAATAAACTACTGCAAAGTTGGGAATAAACTACTCCAAAGTAGGGTACAAAGTAGCTTCAAATGTGAAAATGCAGTGGGGACCAATGGTTGTCCAAATTCTTTAAATGCCAAAATGCAGTGGGGGACCAATGGAAAAAAAAAAACTGGTTGTTGAGAGAAGATGAAAAGGAGAAGAGATGAAAGGGAGTTTACGGTGAGAGTGAAAGGGGAAGGAGATGGTAAAAGATGAAAAGGGTTACCTCCAGGATTGGGACGTAACCGCTATAGGTTACGTCCCACTCTGGAGCGTAACCGGTTACGCTCAACAGCTGAGCGTAACCGTAACCAACGCATGGATGACACATGTCTGTTTCTACATATTACGTCCATGAGCTCAACGTAACCGCTAGCCTCTTGGTTATATCCAATGGCTTAGCGTAACGGCCCATTTTAGTAAATATTATCAAATGGGTCCCATTTACTGATGGCTAGATACATTTAACATGATTAAGTCATGACTTACGCATTGCAAAGGGCTTCACCTTTATATAAAAATGTTTAGTTAAATGTGTTTTTAATTTCTATTTAGCCACGTAGTCTTATCGGTGATGGGACTCTTAACTCGATAATTTCATTTTCTAATAACACTTAAAATCAATACTATACCTTCATCTGAAAGAAACCTGCCTAAATAAATATTTAATAATTAGACTTATTTTAATAATTAATTTATTAAAATAAGTTAATTATGTACATTCACCTTAGCTGTAGACAAAAATTTGTCTAGAAGATCATAGTATCACACTTATTTGACTTAGTGGGTGTAATACTATGATAAAAAAAATATTTGTGTAAAAATTATTTTATATTATTAGAAAGCATTTACTTTAACTTATGTAAAAAATTCTAAAAATATCATAAATTTTGAAAAATAATTTTTAAAATTATTAATTCTTAAAAATATTAATTACTCATATTTATTTTATTTCTTATTCTTAACATAATAAAAGTTATATAGACATCTTAATTTTTTATAAAATGGTATTTCTTCAAATATGATTTCACTGTTGAAACAAACTATTCCTTAATACATCTATATAATATTTGTTAAATTTATTTATATAAATCTAATATTAAATTAATATTATCAATCATTTATATTATCCTATTTTATTATATTTATTAATTATATTTATTTTATAAATATTATATACATTAATTTAATTTAATTAAATATTAGACTTTTTTATATATGACTCTTGGATTAGGTCATTTATTAAAGTATTTATTCTCATTTTATAAGTTATTTTTTATATTTTATGCATTTGTGAGATAGAGAGTAATGACCGAGAAATACACCATTAAAAAAAAATACTAACAAATCATCATAGACGACAAAGTACATTTCAGTAATTAAATTAGTGATATAATATTTTGTGATATTATATCTATGTATGATTTTAGAGAAAAATTTATTTTAAATTTTTCTTCAATTGGTATCAAAATCAAATAAATATGTATTGTGGTCGTTAGATTTTTAGTTTCTTTACCATGAATATTAGATGGCTACGAGTTACATTTTACTAGTTTTTTACATAAATCCCATATTAATTGATATTTTTTATTCGTTAATTTTCCTTAAAATTTCTTTAAAGGTTTTCTTACTTACAACATTGAGAATGCACACTTTTATTTTGATAATGTTTTGTAACTTGTATAATGAGAATTTCCTTCAATCCTTAATAGCCATTTTTCCAATCCTTTAAAGCTTGGTTTTCTACACGAAAATTAAAATTAATTTATGGCTTTGTGTTAGATCAAGATGATTAACTCATCAAAGGTTTTGATTTTTACAAGACAGACAAAACTTTCTCAGACGGAAGATCAGCAAGCAAGTTAGACGGAACAGACACAGACAAAAGATGACTCCTCAGACTGAAGTCATTCGTCTGTCTCAAGTTGAAGTCATCAGACGATAGGATAAGACGAAACATCTTAAAGACTGAAGACATATATCGTCTGTCCAAAAAGTGAAGCAAAGATTGAGTCACTCTCGCCAAGATTTCAAATCTAAGGAAATACTCATTAGAAGCATCCAAGATCAGTATAGGGATTCGTGCCTACACATGCAACTCAAAAAGGTCTTCACCTTTTGTCAAAGTCTCTGTACAAGTCAGAAAAGGTACTGCGCACGCAATCTAAATCCGCTGCACACTCCATCAATCAATCAAGTACAATCTGACACCTTTTGGAAAGCTCTCAAGAAACTATTTAACGGCATTCTCATGCGTCTAACGGTCATTTGAAGAGGATGCCTATTTAAAGATTTCATTTCATCAGATTTCAGTTGGCGAAAACGCTTCTTTTATTCTATCTTCTGAGATTTCGCTCAAGTCTTCTGAATATACCTCATTGTAAAACCCTCTCTGCATAGAGGAAAGTATTTGTTTTTACAACATCTTTTTAAAATCCACTTGTGTGGTAATTTAGCCTGAGGAGGCTGGTTGTTCAAAGAATACCTCTGTTGCCTGCGAAGGCTGTGATCAAAGAATATCTTGTAATAGCCAGAAGTGACTGGGTGCAAATAATACTTGTAAACCATTTCACGATTGATAGTGAAAACTCAGTGGTTGCTGGGTAACTGGACGTAGTCTTGTATAGACGAACCAGTATAAAAATAGCTGTGTTTTTATCTTCTTATTTGTTTAACTAACGGGGATAATCAAGCTATAACGTTCCTTCCTTAAAAATAATCCTTGAAGACTAAGAAATATTTCGTCTGAACTCATTTGAAACCCACAGATGAAAGGAAATAATTTTATTTATAACACATTTCAATCCTCTTCTTGTGTTCTATCTTTTACACTTTGTAAAATATAAAATCACAATTAAAACCCCCTAAAAATGTAATTGAATTAAGAAAATTTAGGAAGAGATTAAGTCAAAAATTGCTAACGTGCTCCTTGTGCTACCATGTGGCGTGAAAAAAAAAAAGAATTTCCTAATTTTTAGTAATGTCAAATTATCTTTTCTCATACTTTGTACTATATAAATACATACGTTTTAACTTTTTTTAATACAGATTATTGTAATTTTATAATTGATGAAATCAATATTACATTAATATTAATAATATCTTATCTATATTTGTCTACTAACGTGATTCTTTTATTAATATAATGTAATTCTTATTTCTTTTATTATAATTTTATTCTCTCAAATTCCTTATTGGTGGTGAATTTTTAGTGATATAAATTACACATTATGTTTCTTATTATTATAATGTGTGATTCTCTAATTAATATAATGTGTTTTTCGTTTTTTATGTTAATTTTATCATTTCAAGAATTTTATTGGTACTGGATTTCTTGTGATATGAATTGTATGTCATGTTATTTGTTATCATGATGTGATTATCTAATTAATATAATGTGTTTTTATTTTTTTATGTCAATTTTATTTTTCCAAGTGTCATATTGCTTTTTGATTTCTAATGACATAAATTGTATATTATATTATTTGTCATTATAATTCAATACTTTTTTATTTATTATGATGCGAGACTCTTAGACAAGATCATAGGAAATGAGAAATTTTACATGTAAATTTATTTCTCTATACATACATATAAAATTATTTAACTCTATTATTGTATAATGATACATAATTATTATATAATGACACATGTGCATGTTAAATATTTTTCCTTTTGAATTATGATAAATTCTTTCTTATGTAATTGACAACTAATGTAAGGAAATCTGTTAGTTAAAAACTTAACTCTTGAGGCTTTTAAAAGTCGTGTAACTTAAATGAATTTAATTAAGTGTTTTGATTTAAAATTTATTTTTTTATTTTGAGATATTTATAACGTCGTTATAATTTTATATTTCTTGTAACATTTTTAGATGTTAATATCATTGATGAATTAGGTAATTCTCTTGATAATTATATTATATTTTTTATCTTTAATATTGTAAGCACTTAACTTATATGATTTAATTATTTCTGTAATAATAAGTATTCTCTTTATTGTTAATAATTCTCTTATAATATTTGCATTAATAATAAATAAATGGAAAGATCGTTTGACTTATTTATATAAATTTAATTTGAGACTAGTATTATTTATATTATCTTGTATTATTATAATTATTAATAATATTTATTTTATAAATAATACATATATTAATTTAACATAATTAAATATTGAAATTTTTATAGTATAAAACTCATTATATATAAATTGTGGCATTTGCTAAAGTTCTTTGAATAATTCATACTCTCATTTTTTATAGTTCTGTATCATCATTACCATCGATAGATAGTAATCATCTATCTGTGAAAAATAAAATTAAAAAGAAAAACAAACCTAGAGACATATCTTAATGAATAAGTAATTAGATTAGTCATGGAACATAACATGTATTCGTCTATGTATCTAGAAGAAGATTTATCCGAAATTTTCTTTCAACTTTTTCAAATGCGTTAATTATTTAATAATCCACCGCATTCAAAACCTAAAACCTTCTTGTATTAGTAAAGGACAATGCGTTAGCATTAATTATTTAATTTCGGTCAAGTACCAAAGTTTTATTTTGATTATTTATTTTTTGAAGTATACCATTTTGAATTTTTAAATTGATTACTTTTAAGTTTAGTATCGAGACTCACCTAATCTGACACGATAAAGTAAATAATTTTGAGGAATTCAAATCCGAATTCTTCACTGCTGACATGGTTATCGAGAATGACGTAGACTGGTTGAATATCTGAAAAGTAATGTAGTACCATTGGTTTGAATAGTCTTATCCTATCCTATATATAATACAAAAGAAACCCTCTCATCTTAGATCCATAATCACACACATACAAAGAAATGGAGAAGAAAAGCTTAACAAGCAAACCACACTGTATAGTGTTAGCATATCCTGCTCAAGGTCATATCAATCCCATGCTTCAACTCTCCAAGCTATTGGAGCATCATGGGGTTAGAATAACATTTGTTACAACTTTTTTCTACTCCAAAACTTTGAAAAATGTGCCTTCTTCTTTTGCACTTGAAACCATTTCTGATGGGTTTGATGAAGTTGGTCCCACAGGAGGTGGGAGGTCAAAGTTATATCTAAATAGGTTTTGGCAAGTTGGGCCAGTGACTTTTGCTGAGCTTCTTGAGAAACTTGGTAGATCAAAAGACCATGTTGATTGTGTTATTTATGATTCATTCTTCCCTTGGGCACTAGATGTTACCAAGAGATTTGGGATAGTTGCAGCTTGTTATCTCACTCAAAATATGAGTGTGAATAGTATATATTATCATGTTCATTTGGGGAAGTTGCAACCTCCCCTTAAAGAACATGAGATTTCTCTTCCTGCCTTGCCTAAACTTCAACATGATGATATGCCTTCTTTCTTCTTTACATATGAAAAAGACCCTACTTTGTTTGATTTTGTTGTGGCTCAATTCTCCAATATCGATGAAGCTGATTGGATCCTATGTAACATATTCTACGACCTGGACCAAAAGGTTATTTACTGTTTAAATTTATTAATATTCTATATGTTTGAGTTGCATTTATTGCATTGTTACGTGTGAAATATGTGACTTGCATCACACACTTATATTAGTTAGTTTATACTTTCTTTTTTCCTTTTTTTATACTCACTCTTTTGGGAAAATTTTATAATCTTACTTATTTTTCATTTACAAGATTCAAATCAGATTAACTATTTATGTTATTTTTACTTTTTTATTTAATTAATTTAAATATTTATAAATAAAAATGATATATAACAGGATAATTTTAGATTATTTTATCAAAACAAGAAAATTTGTTACAATTTTATATATTTTTAAAACAACCTTAAATGGTAATTAAAAAAGAATTAAAGGGAATATTTTTAAGGGTTGAATCATTCATTTGATCATGTATGCTGCATGTATGAAAATTTAAGTTTTGATCACCGATAGCAACATGGCTCATGGATTATTGTTAAGAAGCTACAACTTTATGACATTTTATTTTAATGTTTGAGAGTATTTGTAGCAGTTATACTGGTAGAAAGTTTTTGTAATTTTAAACACAACATAATTAGTCACAAAACTGATGATAATGATAATGTTAATGCTAAGAACTAAAACTTATGATGTACTCGTAGAAATGAGAAGTATGAGAAGGAAAAAAAACAGTCTAATCTAGTCTTAATTTTTGCATGCAATGAATTTTTACAATTTTTTTTAGATTGTAGATTGGTTCATGGAGATTTGGCCACAATTTAGGTCCATAGGACCAAACATACCATCTCTATATTTAGATAAGAGATATGAAGATGATGAAGATTATGGAATTACACAATTCAAGAATGAAGAATGCATAGAATGGCTAGATGATAAACCAAAAGGCTCAGTTGTTTATGTATCATTTGGTAGCATAGCTGCCTTTGGTGAGGATCAAATGGAAGAATTAGCTTCTTGTTTGAGAGATTGCTCAAGTTACTTCTTGTGGGTGGTTAGATCCTCTGAAGAGATTAAACTCCCTAAAGATTTTGAGAAAAAAACTGAAAAAGGTTTAGTTGTGCCATGGTGCCCCCAGATGAAAGTTTTAGCACATGAATCCATTGGATGTTTTGTGACACATTGTGGTTGGAATTCAACATTAGAAACTCTATGCATAGGAGTTCCAACAATTTGTATACCATATTGGTCTGATCAAAGTACAAATGCAAAACTTATGGCTGATGTTTGGAAGATGGGAATGAAGGCTCCAATTGATGACAATAAGGTTGTGCGTAGAGAAGCATTAAAGCATTGTATAAAAGAAATAATGGAGACTGAGAAAGGCAAAGAGATGAAAAGTAATGCCATTCAATGGAGGACTTTAGCTATAAAGGCTATTGGTGAAGCTGGAACTTCTTATAAAAATATTTTAGAATTTAGAGATAGCTTGGTTCATTGAAATGGTTCATGTCCTCAGTTAGAAACCATTCCTACTTTGTATTTTCATGAAATCTAGGAATCAATTATATTATGAGCAAGTTGTTTTCTTTTAAAAAAGATACTTAAATTTTATGTATAATATATTTAAATGCATTTTAATAATGGAATATTTGGATGGATCTTTATCCTTATTTGTGGTTTGTTAAGAAAATAGATGTCATTTAAATATTCGAAGTACAACTTTAATTCTCAGTCAATTTTTATAGTAAACTGGACTCTCTTCATATTTTATATATTTTATATGTTATTTATCTCTTTGTTTATATTTTATATATATATATATATTTCTTCCTCTTTATATTTTATGATTGATTATTTAGATTATCTGTGTATTATAATTATCTACTAAATATATTTCTTTCAAATAAATAGAAACATCTTGTCTAAGTTTAATATTTAAATTAATAATTAAATATATGATCAATATCTTATTTCTTAAATTTTTTGGATATATTTATTTTAGATGAAATATTTTGTTATCAAATAATTAAAATATAACATTTTTTAATTGATATTTCATTAAGGATAATAATTATAATTTTTAGTGATTGTTTTATATTGAAGATGATAATTGATTAACACAAAGATAGTAATTCTTTTGATAGCTTTTATTTTTTAAAATATTTATTTAATAAAAAAATAATATTTTCATTTCTTTAATTATTTTTATAATTTCTTAATAATTTTTTCAGTAATATTAACCAAAATTTCTAACACTTTTTTACGGACTTTCAGCCAGAAATTCTAAAGACAAATTTGTTTATAAATAATCACCAGTAATGTTTTTTTTTTCTCCGATAGATGAAACAGAATAAAATATTTTAGAATTTAGAGATAGCTTGCTTCATTGAAATGGTTCATATCCTCAATTAGAAACAATTCGTACTTTGTATTAAGAATAAATTTTTCGTTTAACTTAAGGCTTATTTGTTTTATTTCATATAATCATTTTTATTTTTTTACTTTTATAAAATTTTCTTTTTAGGCCCTGACCTTTATAAACATTTAATTTCCATTTCATTACATACAAGTGACAACTTAACCATCAATTATATATATATACATATATATATATATATATATATATATATATATATATATATATTGTCCATTTAAGCAACGTTATTAACATTTTGGGTTAATTAAGTTTTTTATCCGTTTAGTTTTTAGCTTTTTTTACCTTTAGTTCTTATAAAATCTATTTGACAACAAATATTCCTCATCTAATTTTTTGTGAAAGTAATCTCTCATTTCGAAAATCTTATAAAAAATTTAATTAATCCTAATTTATTCATGTTACGTAGAAAAAAAAAAAAAATTAAATAAGACCAAAATAAAACCCCACTCCATCTCCCGATTTTACACTAAAATCGAGCAAATTATTATTTAAAAATTATAATTTAATTTTCATTATACTATTTAATTTTTTAATTTATCATCATTTGAATTATGTACATATAAAATTATTTTTATTATAATTTCTAATTTTTATTATTTTTACATTTTAATTTCAATTTTATGAAAATAACTAAAAAATATAAGAATAAGATAATTAGTTATCACCTTTTAATTGTCAATAACTAATATAATAATCTCCACTAATTAAATTAATTATTTACCATATCCCTTTTCAGCTACGTGAGATTCTTCTATCACGATTTGGTGTCATTTACTTTCCATCAATTTCATATTAATTTATTCTTAAATTTCACTGACTTGTTCTTAAAAATGGGTTTATAAAAGAAAAGTTATTTTCTATTTAAATATACTTAACATATTATTTTTTAAAACCTAACAAAAATAAATAATATTATAAAAGACTTTAATATCATATTAAAAATATGAATTAAAGAACTTAATTTAATCTTAAAAATTAATTTATAAAATGATAATTATCTCTCACTTATATATATTAAAAAAATATATTTTTACATAATATAGGACTCGAATCTCCAATACATTATGACATTAAAATATTATATATATATATATATATATATATATATATATATGTATGTATGTATGTATAATATTAATGGTTAGGTAATACATTTACGTTCTATGAAATTGTACACACAATATTATATCAAATTCAGCAATTAAAATTTAATTTATAACAGAAAAAATTATTATAATGTTAATAATACGTATCAACGAATTTGACCCATCAATATAAATAATAAACCCACTTTGAGGAATTAAAATTCTTTATTAAGTACTGCCTTGCATTTTAGTAAATGAATCCGACGACACCAAGGTTTTTTTTTTTCACATGATTGCTGTCACTAGTGTAAATTGATTTTTAATGACAATTAAAAAATATTTTTTCATCGGTTTCAAAATCATGTTCATATATAAAAGATATAAAAAATAGATTATTTTTAATGGTGATTTTATAACCACCGTTAAAAATTTTTTCACACGGCGGTTAGCAGTAAATATTCGTGGATGTATATTTTAATTTATACGACGGTCATCTATTAAAATTTGTCGTCGTTATATATATTATTTTTTTACCTCATCTTTCAGTACGATTGATACCAAATATATTTTTAATTTTTTTTACTTTTTTACGTTGATTAACCTGAATAACCAACGTTAAAAATAATTTTTTTTAATATTCCATTTTATTTTTTCATTTATTTTATGATTATAATCTGTATAATATGTATTTAATATGAAACAAAATAATATTCCTATAACGGAAATTATAAATTTATATAAAAAAAATCAAGAATAATGTTTCCTCATTTCAAAACTCTTCAATAAAATGAAAATCAAACAATATAAATATCATTTATTTACAAAAAATTGAACATAGTCACATATATACTATCAACAATATTGTTCGGTCATTCCCTACTAATATTACATATAAATTAACATTGTTCATAGATTACATGAAAATATTTAAAAGCATATGCAATTAAGTAGTACCATCAATTCTTAGTGTGTTAATGTTACCTAAAAATAGAACAAATAATAAATTAATATCATAAGTAAGATGGTATAATATTTAACTTAAAAGAATTTAAAGATAAACTAACCTAAAATTAAAATTTTAAAAAAATTTGGGCAAAATCTCTCCTGTAATTTGGATTATTACCAAAATAAAACATGTTAACAATCAATTCAATTCAGCCAAAAATCACATTCAATCAATCTAAAACCTTAACTTCACAATAATAATACAATCTTTATTCATAAACCTTTTGGGTACCTCTTTATACAGAGGTGTCTAAAAATAATATGAAGTTACCCATTCAATAAATGTCTCGTGTCAATGGTAGGTTTATAGTGTAACGAACAAAATCAAACTACTGTATAATTCTTAGGAATAAGGACTATAAGCTACCAATGGTACCTGAAACAACAATAAATGAATTACTACCATATGTTTCAATAAAAATGAAGTTAAAAATCCATAAATTCATTAATCAACTAACCCATATATGAATAGAGCAAAATATATTTGTTTTCTTGATTCAGTCATCCATGTTTGCATATATTCTTGAAATGAGACTTTTTGTTATTACTAACTTTTTGTATTGACAGAGGATCAATAAATCCATATACATGTGACGTGTCTTGGTTCATGTTCAACCCATATAAATAATTATATTAAACTGAAAATATATTTAGCACAAGTAAGTAGCTTTTATTAAATGAAAATAATTATTAATTTTACTTACCTTTGCCATAATTGTATGAAGGAGATATTTAACATGGTATTCCCCAAACAAATCTAAAGAACGTTAGACAATGATATGTGTGTGGCATATCTAGGTTATTAACACCAAAAATCTCTTTATTAAACGACATCTGTATAGATGCATTAAACAATGATGATGATATCTTCAATAAATCAATCAATGGATTTTGTTTTGCACCATCCTCTAAATCATCAACTCTTGGAGGATTGAGAACGTCCATTATCTGTTTTCCATGATTTATGTTGTCCTAAACATGCAAAGACACATTTTGTACCATTTAGTATTAAAACTAATAATATATAAAAATGAATTAAGCAAATTGTACCTTAGGTTGTTATGAAATTGCCCTCAGCCTGGGCCATGCAATGAAGGTGTTAATAGTTTGCCTCACAAATTGTACTTCTATATTTGGCACCGACACTGCGGCATCAGGGTCAATGACATCTTCCACAAACGAAGGCCCTCCAACACATTAAGTAACGTTTTTAACGGCGGTTAACAGAAGAACCGCCGTAAAAAATCATGGAAAGGGTAGAAAACAAAAATGAATCAGATTTCCACCTTGATTGTGAATTAATAACATAAAACGAGAATACCTAAGGAACCCAAAAATCAAAAAGGCATCTTAAGCAAGGCACAAACATAGAAGACTCTAATACCAAATGTAAAACATAAAATTACAATGTTCTAAAATTGTTAACTATATTAAACAACACATTTAGGCCAAACAACGGAAACTAAATATAGAATCATACCTCCAGCCATTGCTTGCACGTAGAGTATCGTAACCAGCTTTGTCTTTCCAAACCCTCACTCACTCATTTAGATGATGTATTTTCTGAATAGAGAAGTAGGTGTAGTTACTGATAATTGCACAAGAGAGATTGAACGAGTTAAATAGATCAGATTTAGAAATCAATGAGATGAGAGGTTATAATTGATTACAACCGAATTTCTTTTCAATTTTTTTTCTGTAAATTAATTGCAAAACTTTTATCTCACACCTTTTCACCCGGCCCATTCTTTTTTACCTTCAATATTATTGGAATACCCTTCTCCACACTACAAGAAAACACGATAATATATTCGTTTGCAATAAAGAAAATTTGATGTTGTTCTTCCCTTTATAACATTGCATTTCTTAGAGTATGAAAAAGTTCCTATTATAGAGGAGTATCAAATGCTGAAACGCAAGTATAACGCTCTAGAGGATAAGCATGACTCCATGAAAAACAAGATTCAGAGTCTGGAGGCATTGGTGATGGAGTTATTGGCAAGGGATCAACCTAAGGGTGATAGTCAAGCATCTTCAACGTCCTAGTTTTTGATGATTGCAGCTCAAGGGAGAGAATATCTGTCAAAGGGAGGAGAATAATCTTAGGGGGAGGAGGTCAAAAAAATAAGGAAGACTAGTTTTAGGGGGAGTTGCTTGGTTCAGGAGGAGCATATATTTTTTATTTTTATAGTAACTTTACAATTTTATGAATTTGTTTGTTCTGATTGTAATCTCTTTGAGATTCTTTGTAAGTGTTTTGATTGTAATACTCATGTACAAATCAATTACATCACTTTGATGTAATGAAATTAATAAAGAAGTACTTCAAAGAAAAACATCATCTTGATGTATTATGAGACTAGTATATTTTATGTTATGCTCTAACAATATCTTATGCAGATTTTGTTCTGATATCATCTGAAGAAATCAAGTGCAGAACTAGTACAATCTGATATGGATCAAGCATGAAGTTAAGAAAAATAAGTATGGTCTGTAATCATAAAAAAAGGAGAGATTTTTAATTCACGATGATTTATCATGTTAAGTATTTTGATAGTCACGGTACAAACAGAAAGATAATCAGACAGAAGTTTATGCAAGTACAGCCTAAGACGAACATCTCTTGTACAAACGCAATAAGCCTCAGAATATCAAGACGAATTAAGATAAGACGCACAACAATCAGAATAAGAACCTTCAAGTGAACACTTAAGATGAAATCATGAAGTTCAGACACAACTTTGGTTTATAAAGAATAGATGCCAACTTTAGATTGAGGAGTTAAAACTAAGATGCAAAGATGAAGAAGAAAAGCACAAACGTAGTTATTAGAGCAGTTAAGTTAAGTTCTATGTTTACCAAGTTTTTTCATACATAGAGTAACTCGTGCCAAATTGAAATCAAGTCGTTATTCAGAAGCTTCTAAAGATGGAAAGAGATTTTGATCCAAATCTTTATAACACGAAAAGTAAAAGGTATTTTTTGGTGAAATCTCTAAGCAAATCAGTTAAAGCCTGGATTCACGTTGACTTCTGATGTGATTACATTAATTATTTTGATTGCTCACTCTGCCATCTCTAATGTACCAAGACAAAAGGACAACATTCCAAACGTCTTTGTCTAACGGCTACTTTAAGAAGCTCTCATATAAGGACTTCAACCTCAACGTTTTAGAGTTGGAAAAATTACACTATCAAAACTATCATCTTAAGTTTCGCTCTCTATTCTTCATCTCTGAACTTCATTTGTAAAACCCTCTCTACGTAGAGGATAAACTCTTTTCTTTCAAACCCTTTTAAATCCACTATTGTGGTGCTTAGCCTATGAAGGTTGTGTTAAAAAAATACTTTGTCTTAGCTTGTGAAGGTTGCGTTTCAAAGAATACAATTGTATTAGCCTGAAGAGTCTGGGTTCAAAGAATACCTTTGTTTAATTAGAAGTGGCTGAGTTCAAACAATACTTGTAAAAGGGTGTTCCACAGGGAGTAGTGAAAACTTAGCAAGTTGCTAAGTATCTGGACGTAGTCTATCAGATGAACCAATATAAAAATTCTTTCTTCTTATTTGTTTTCATTATTGACTAACTGAGGATAATCACTTAAACTAAGATTTTGTCAAAATCAACCTTTCTAGTGAAAATAATTTGCGTATGCTTCTGTTTTAAAATATTAGATGCAAACTCGCATCGTCTGAAAATTTTTAATTAACACAATTCAATCCTCCTCTTATGTTTTAACTTTTACATATTTCTTGTAGCATTTTTAAATGTGATGACCATGAATTATATAATTCTCTTGATAATTATATTAAAGTTTGTATCTTTAATTTTGTGAATACTTAACATATATTATTTACTTCTGCATCAGATATTATTTCTTTAATAATAAAACTTATGATAATTGAATTCTCAATTGATATATATTCTCTTTGTAGTTAGTAATTATCTTATTATAACTTTTGTATTAATAATTAACCAATATTATTTAAGTAGAGAGATTATTAAATTTATTTATATTATTACGTGTTATTATAATTATTAATTATATTTATTTTATAAATATCATGTACATTAATTTGATTTAATTAAATATTAAACTCTCATATAGGTTAATTCACTCCCTCAAATCCGTTGAGTGATTCTAACACTCTCGTCTTATAAGTAACGTTTTCTAATTATCATTAACATATCACGAATAGATAGAAAATAATCTTAGAAATCACACACAGAAAAATGCAACACTAACGAATCACGTACATGACCCAAAAATATCCCTTAATTAATGAATAATTAAATTAATAATATAGGGAAGAACTCCGTGTCTATGATTCTAGAAGATTTATCCCAAATTTTCCTTCAACTGTTTCAACACTCGACTGCATTCATAACCGAAAACCTTTTTGTATTAGTAAAGGACAATGCGCTTGCATTAATTATTTAATTTAGTTTAAGTTCCAAAGTTTTATTTTGATTCTCTAAATTTTAAAGTATACCATTTTGAATTTTTAAATTATTCTAAGTTTATCATGAAGACTCACCTAATCTGACTCGATAAAGTAAATTATTTTGAGGAATTCAAATCCGAATTCTTTACGGCTGACATGGTTTTATTGACAATACAAAAGGTTGGTCGAATATCTGAATAGTAATCTAGTACCTTTGGCTTTAATAGTCTTATCTTATCCTATACAATACAAAAGAAACCCTATCATCTTAGATCCATAATCATACACAGAAATGGAGAAGAAAAGCATAACAAGCAGGCCACACTGTTTAGTGTTAGCATATCCAGCTCAAGGTCATATCAATCCCATGCTTCAACTCTCCAAACAATTGGAGCATCATGGGGTCAGAATAACATTTGTTACAACTCGTTTCTACTCCAAAACTTTGCAAAATGTGCCTTCTTCTTTTGCACTTGAAACTATTTCTGATGGGTTTGATGAAGTTGGGCACATTCAAGGTGGGAGCACAAAGATCTATCTAGAACGCTTTTGGCAAGTTGGGCCAGTGACTTTTGCTGAGCTTCTTGAGAAACTTGGTAAATCAAAAGACCATGTTGATTGTGTTATTTATAATTCATTCTTCCCTTGGGCACTAGATGTCACAAAGAGATTTGGGATAGTTGCAGCTTGTTATCTCACTCAAAATATGAGTGTGAATAGTATATATTATCATGTTCATTTGGGGAAGTTGCAACCTCCCCTTAAAGAACATGAGATTTCACTTCCTGCTTTGCCTAAACTTCAACATGAAGATATGCCTTCTTTCTTCTTTACATATGAAAAAGACCCTACTTTGTTTGATTTTGTTGTGGCTCAATTCTCCAATATCGATAAAGCTGATTGGATCCTATGTAACACATTCTATGACCTGGACAAAAAGGTAATCTACTATTTAAATTTATTTTTACTCTATATGTTTGAGTTGCATTTTTATGTGTGAAAAATGTTACTTGTATCACACACTTATATTAGTTAGTTTATACTTTCTTTTTTCCTTCTCCACAGTCACTCTTTTGGGAACATTTTATATTCTTATTCATTTGTCATTTACAAAATTCTAATAAGATTAATTATTTATCTGTTAATCAATTTAAATATTTATAACTAGTATCTACTTATTATAGAATATAAATAAAAATGATATATAACAGGAAAATTTAAAATCATTTTATCAAAACAAGAAAATTTGTTACAATTTTATATTTTTTTAAAACAACCTTAAATGGTAATTAAAAAAGAATTAAAGGGAGTATTTTTAAGGTTGAATATCATGTATACATGTATGAAAAATTAAGTTTTGATCCACATAATTCACACCGATAGCAACATGGCTCATGGGTTATTGTTAAGAATGCTACTACAACTTTATGACATCTTTTTTTTAATGTTTGAGAGCTTTTGTAGCAGTTATACTGCTTGAAAGTTTTTGTAATTTTTGTAATTTTAAACACAACATAATTATGATAATGTTAATGTTAAGATAGTCTTAATTTTTGCATGCAATGATTTTTTACAATTTTTTTTAGATTGTAGATTGGTTCATGGAGATTTGGCCACAATTTAGGTCCATAGGACCAAACATACCATCTCTATATTTAGATAAGAGATATGAAGATGATGAAGATTATGGAATTACACAATTCAAGAATGAAGAATGCATAGAATGGCTAGATGATAAACCAAAAGGCTCAGTTGTTTATGTATCATTTGGTAGCATAGCTGCCTTTGGTGAGGATCAAATGGAAGAATTAGCTTCTTGTTTGAGAGATTGCTCAAGTTACTTCTTGTGGGTGGTTAGATCCTCTGAAGAGATTAAACTCCCTAAAGATTTTGAGAAAAAAACTGAAAAAGGTTTAGTTGTGCCATGGTGCCCCCAGATGAAAGTTTTAGCACATGAATCCATTGGATGTTTTGTGACACATTGTGGTTGGAATTCAACATTAGAAACTCTATGCATAGGAGTTCCAACAATTTGTATACCATATTGGTCTGATCAAAGTACAAATGCAAAACTTATGGCTGATGTTTGGAAGATGGGAATGAAGGCTCCAATTGATGACAATAAGGTTGTGCGTAGAGAAGCATTAAAGCATTGTATAAAAGAAATAATGGAGACTGAGAAAGGCAAAGAGATGAAAAGTAATGCCATTCAATGGAGGACTTTAGCTATAAAGGCTATTGGTGAAGCTGGAACTTCTTATAAAAATATTTTAGAATTTAGAGATAGCTTGGTTCATTGAAATGGTTCATGTCCTCAGTTAGAAACCATTCCTACTTTGTATTTTCATGAAATCTAGGAATCAATTATATTATGAGCAAGTTGTTTTCTTTTAAAAAAGATACTTAAATTTTATGTATAATATATTTAAATGCATATTAATGATGGAATATTTGGATGGATCTTTGATCCTTATTTGTGATTTGTTAGGAAAATGGATGCCATTTAAATATTCGAAGTATAACTTTACTTTCCAATTATAATAGTCAACTTACTTAGTCTCTTTTCATATTTTATATATTTTATATGTATTTATCTCTTTGTTTATATTTTATATATATATATATATATATATGTATTTTTTCCTCTGATTGATTATATGTAATTATCTATTAAATATATTTCTTTCAAATAAATAGAAACGTTAAGATCTTGTCTAAGTTTAATATTTAAATTAATAATTAAATATATGATCAATATCTTATTTCTTAATTTTTTTGGATATAATTATTATAGATGAAATATTTTGTTATCAAATAATTAAAATATAACATTTTTTAATTGATATTTCATTAAGGATAATAATTATAATCTTTAGTGATTTTTTTATATTGAAGATGATAATTAATTAACACAAAGATAGTAATTCTTTTGATAGCTTTTATTTTTTAAAATATTTATTTAATAAAAATATAATATTTTCATTTCTTTAATTTTTTTTATAATTTCTTAATAATTTTTTCAGTAATATTAACCAAAATTTCTAACACCTTTTTACGGACTTTCAGCCAGAAATTCTAAAGACAAATTTGTTTATAAATAATCACCAGTAATGTTTTTTTTTTCTCCGATAGATGAAACAGAATAAAATATTTTTGATAAATCGCTAAATTTTCTATGAATTGAAAATTCTAAAACTTTTCAAAGAATGAGAAATCCATCTATAATATCTGTCAGAGAGAAACAATTTTTTAACAGTTGAATATCTGTCAAAAATGTCAGTGATGTTCACTAGAAAATGATTATTTTCTTTTAATAGATTTAAATCCATGAAAAAAAAATCTACAAAAAGATCTTATATGTCAAAAATCTATCAGACAATATTAATTATGTTTAGGTTAAGTTTATTATTCAAGTAGCAGAATTTTTTTTTATTTTATTCATCTTTTTTATATATTTAAACTATTAGAAATAATTATAATCAAATAATTTTAAAAAAATAAATATATTAGTAAAAATATTATAGGAAAAAAATTTCCTTTCAAGAAAAATTAAAATTCACAAATAAAAATGTTAAATGTTATCATGGAGGTGACACAGACAATTTTTTTTTATGCGGATACATCTGCACTTAGTAATTCTAACTTAACGAAAAAAACTAAAAATACAGAAAAAAAATAAATTAATAATTAAATTTATCAAAAATACTACATGTTAAAATCCTAAAAATGAGAGAAGATTAAAATTTAATTAATCCTAATTTATTCATGATACCTAAGACCAAAATATTACACTCAATCCCGCTCCATCTCCCGATTTCACACTAAAATCGAGCAAATTATTATTCAAAATTATAATTTAATTTTTATTATACTATTTAATTTTTTAATTTATCATCATTTAAATTATATACATATAAACTTATTTTTATTATAATTTCTAATTTTTATTATTTTTGCATTTTAATTTCTATTTTATGAAAATAACTAAAAAAATAGAATAATTAGTATCATTTTTTGATTATGAATGACTAATATAATAATTTCCACTAATTAAATTAATTATTTATTATCATCTCCTCCTTCTTTTATGAGATTCTTTAATTTCTCTATCACATAAACGTAAAGAGGAAGACTTTTAGTTGTGACTTCTCTTATTTATCGTATAAAATCAAATTATAAATTAAGTGTTATTTTTCATTTATATACATTTAATATGTTATGTTTTTAGATACAACAATAATAAATAATATTATAATTAACTTTGATATTATATTAAAAATATAAACTAAAAAAATTAATTTAATATTATAAATTGACTTATAAGATGAGGTTGACCTATCTATACACATTAATAAATTATATTTATATATTATATAAAATTCGTAACATTAAAATATTATATATATATATATATAATATTAATCTAAATTATTTTTTTAAAAGTTTACGTTCTATAAAATTTGATATGTAGTATTATATCAAATTTAACTATTAGATGGTTACAATTTAATTTATAACAGAAAAAATTATTAAAATATTAATAACACGTATATATCAATGAATTTGACCCATCAATATAAATAATAAACCCACTTTGAGGAATTAAAATTCTTTATTAAGTATATCCTTGGATTTAATAAATGAATCCAGCAACACCAAGGTTTTTTTAGCACATAATTGCCGTCTTCAAATTGTTTTTTATTCTTGTATAAAGTCAACCTCCATGTCATTTTTTTCATCACACACTTACCCTTACAAATAGTTTCTTGAGAGGGAAGGGAGATCAAGAAAAACATGGCTAGGAAAGCACACTGTTTGGTGTTAGCATATCCACTTCAAGGCCACATCAATCCCATGCTTCAATTCTCCAAGCTATTGGAACATCACGGTATGAGAATAACACTTGTCACCACTCGTTTCTACTTAAATAACTTGCAAAGAGTGCCTCCTTCTATGGCTCTTGAATCCATTTCTGATGGGTATGACCAAACTGGCCCACCAACAAATCCTAAGAGCCACAAGGCCTATATAGATCAATCTAACAAAGTTGGGTCAGAAACTTTTGGAGGGCTTCTTAAGAAACTTGGTAGATCATCAAATGACCATGTTGATTGTGTTATTTATGATTCATTCTTCCCTTGGGCACTTGATGTCACCAAGAGATTTGGGATCATGGGGGTTGTTTTTCTTACTCAAAATATGAGTGTCAATAGTATATACTATCATGCTCACTTGGGAAACATACTAGTTCCTCTCAAAGAACATGAGTTTTCTCTTCCTGCTTTACCCAAACTTGGGGTTGAGGACATGCCCTCTTTCTTCCTTACATATGAAGAAAATCCATATATTCTTGAATTTTTTGTGGGTCAATTCTCCAACCTTGACAAAGCTGATTGGGTTCTATGCAATTCATTCTACGAGCTGGATAAAGAGGTATTTTGAAACTAATTAGTATACATTCATTTTACATATATATGACTCGACACAATTATAAGTAAAAAAAAAATATATTAGACTTAAAACTATATAAATCTTAATTACCTTATTTAATGATATATTTTATAAATATTCCTTGTTATTTGGGGTTCTATTTATAATGATTTTTTTATACTTAATATAAGTTTTAATGAAGGATGATATGGAAAAAAATAATTAATTTATAATTAAAATTGATAAAATCCAGTGAAATTTTTGTTTTTTTGACAATACATGAACTAATTTTCTTAGTTATCGTACAAGTTAGTTAAATTTCTTTTTATTAATTATGTCCGAATGGAGCATATATGGATTTTAGATGCATTTTTAGTGACAAAATTCTAAAATAATATTAAATTTGTGTGTTTTGACGACATAATTAAAATTAGAATGATTTTTAGGATAAAGAATTTATGTTTTTTTAGTATATGTTATCTATTTGAGTAATTTTTTGTATAAGATTTTTTTAATTAGAGAAGAAAATAAGAAAAAGAAGGAAATAAACTTCTTTATAAATAAAAATTAGCTTATGCCTAATAAATTATTTTGTAAATATTCTCCCATGTTAATTTCTTCAAAAATTTATTTCTTTAATATATGCATAAGTTGATTTTGATTTATAAATCTTATACTATTTTTTCTTTTATAAGAAATTATGTGAAAGTTCACCCCAAACATGCTAATTAATTGAAAGTTTAAAATATTAATGCATAGAAAATTTTAAACATAGATTTTGATTCATTTTACCGTATAATGATTGATGTGGCTAGAAATGGTTGAAAACTCACATCGTTCAAACATATAACATATCACATGTATATAAGTAGAAATAAACCTCATTTTATAAATCGGATTTTTTACGATTTTATAGGGTTAAATAAAGCCATAACCTAAATTTTTAATGAAATTGTTTGTAGGTAACAGATTGGATCACAAAGATTTGGCCAAAATTTAGGAACATTGGACCAAACATACCCTCTATGTTCTTGGACAAGCGTTACGAGGATGACCAAGATTATGGTGTGGCACAATTTAAGAGTGAAGAATGTCTAGAATGGCTTAATGATAAACCAAAAGGGTCTGTTGTTTATGTATCATTCGGAAGTTTAGCTATACTTGGTGAGGAGCAAATGGAGGAACTAGCTTATGGTTTAAAGGAATGTTCAAGTTATTTCTTGTGGGTGGTGAGAGCATCTGAAGAGATTAAACTTCCTAGAGATTTTGAAAAGAAATCAGAGAAGGGTTTAGTAGTGACATGGTGCTCTCAATTACAAGTTTTGAGTCATGAGGGTATAGGATGCTTTGTGACCCATTGTGGTTGGAACTCTATGTTAGAAACTTTGTGCTTAGGAGTGCCAACAATTGCAATACCACATTGGTCAGATCAGACTACAAATGCAAAACTTATGGTAGATGTTTGGAAGATTGGAATTAGAGCTGTGACTGATGAGAAAAAGATTGTGAGGAGAGAAACATTAAAGCTTTGTATAAGGGAAGTAATGGAGAGTGAGAAAGGCAAAGTGATGAAGAACAATGCCCTTCAATGGAAGACTTTGGCTCTAATAGCAATAGGTGAAGGTGGAAGTTCTCATGAAAATATTATAGAATTTACAAATAACTTGTTTTGTTCACAAGCTTCATCTCATGAATTCCAAATTACTCCCTGATCAAGCAAATGTTTCTTATTTTTATGTTTGCATCAATCTAATTACATAATTGTAAATAAGATTATGTTTTTTTATCTGTATATTAATTGCAAACTTTTATCTCAGACAACTTTTCATCCGGTTCACTCTTTTAGATTATATAATTTCAATGAAAAATGGTTATTTAACTCTTATTTTATAAAATTAAATTTTTTAAAAACGAATTCTTCTTTTTTTTTAAAAAAAAAATATCTTCATTATTCAAATCTTCAAATTACTAAAAAAATGGATGAATTCTATCTTATTTTAACCATGTATTTTTTTATAACTTTTAATTTATTCTAATATTTACATTAAAATTAAATATATGATTAAAGGAAGTATCTTATTTCTTAAAATTTTTGGATATATTTATTGTAGATGAAATATTTTATTACCAAATATTAAAATATAACATTTTTTAATTAATATTTCATTATAGATAATAACTACAATATTTTTAAAAAAAAATCATATTAAGTACGATGATAATTGATTAATAGAGACAATAATTCTTTTGATAGCTTACATACTTTTTAGCTTACATACTTTTAAATATTTATTATAATAAAAATGTGATATTTTTATTTCTTCATCAAGTTTATAATTTCTTGATAATTTTGCCAATTATATTAGTCAAAATTTCCAACACTTTTTTACGAATGAAAAGTCCATTGGTAATATTAATCAGAAATTACAAAATTTTCCGACGGTGACAAATTCGTCTGCAAGTAGTCATCGGTAATTTTTTTTTTCTGATGGAAGAAACATCCATCGATAGTATCAGATTAAGTTTATTATTTTAAAATTGTAATTTTGGTCCTTCTACTTTTAATTCTATAATTTAATTCTTCAATTTTAAATTAGTCTTTCTATTTCACAAGTTTACTCTTCAATTTCAAAAAAATGCATAATAATCTAACAGTTAAATATTCATTTAGTAACCAATACTATTTTAAAATATTAGATTGAAATTACATATTTTTAAAAATAAAAAGATTTTAGTTGTGAAATTAAATCAAAGGACCATAACGATAATGGTAATTTCTTAAAATAAAAGAAAGAACTAAAGTTACATAATAAAAAATAAAAAAATCAAAATTATGGATTAAGAAATAATCTAATATATATGTATAATATATTTAATTAAATAAAAAACTTACTAACAAAACTTTGAAGTAGATCCAAAGCCGTAAATAAATTACCCTAGTCATCAGCATTTATGGTTCTAGATGAATTTAAGTCAAAACCTTATTGAAAGTATATTAGAACAAGTCTTGGGTGGTTATTAATAATGCTATAAACATCAGGTTTTATCTTAACTTTTTAAGAAAATTCAATACAGCAATAAGTGCTTCAACTGTTCATAATTAATGAGTGGACCACCCCTCAAGGCTTATCAAGAAAAGTCCAACTGACCAATTCAAAGTCTTTACCACAACATTGTTGGTTTACTTTACGCTAGCCCAACACCACAATCTATCTATCATAGCCTTACTTTTCTCATGTTGTCATGGATAAAATAATAATAACCTCCTTACTTTATTATAACTTGTAATTATTACGAACGATACATCACAAACTTAATTTAATCCAAACATAAAAATTATCAAGTTATCCTATACTTTTATATATATACTTTTATTTATATATATATATAAAATAAATTTATAACGTTAAAATACTAAATTGACTTAGAGCACATGAATTCAATTTATTATCACATTATCAATCATAATTTTCGTCATTTAATATAAAAATTTATCTATTTAATTAAGTTTAGCTCACAATAGATAAAGCTATAACGTTAATATTAACTTATAAATATCTAAAAAATACTTCTTTTTTGTCTTATAATATTTCTTAGTCACTTATTATTTTAAAATTTCTCTTAGATTATCGTTACTTATTTAAACATGAAATATTTCTAATAAGACTAAGAGTTACTATTTTAATCTTTATCCTTTTAGAGACAACTTCAAACCATTTAACTTGATAATCTATTTATCCCACCATTTTAATAAAAACAAAGTCAATTTAATTTAACATATTATAATTTTTTTTATTGTAATTTTAATGTTTTATAATGATGTCAAAGTTTTAATACGTTGAATATGTTTAATAATTTTCTGACTACTTTTGTAGCCGTGGGTCCAAATTTGAATCTAATGGAAATCTAGTGGCGATCTTATCCTCTATAAATAAACCTATACATCTATAGCCAGTCAACACAACACACTTAGAAATGGAGGAGAGAAGCATAACAAGCAGAGCACATTGTCTGGTGTTACCATATCCAAGTCAAGGTCATATCAATCCCATGCTTCAATTTTCCAAGCTATTGGATCGTCAAGGGGTGAGAATAACACTTGTTACAACTCGTTTCTACAGCAAAAATTTGCAAAACATGCCTCCTTCCATTGCACTTGAAACCATTTCTGATGGGTTTGATGAAGGTGGCCTCACTGAGGCTGGTGGCAACTTCAAGGCCTATACAAATCGCTTTTGCCAAGTTGGGTCAGAAACTCTTGCTGAGCTTATTGAGAAACTTGGTAAATCAAATGACCATGTTGATTGTGTTATTTATGATTCATTCTTCCCTTGGGTACTAGATATTACCAAGAGATTTGGGATAGTTGGAGCTTCTTATCTTACTCAAAATATGGTTGTCAATAGTTTATACTATCATGCTTTAGGGGGAAGGTTGCAGCCTCCCCTCAAAGAGCATGAAATTTCTCTTCCTAAGTTGCCTAAACTTCAACTTCAGGACATGCCTTCTTTCTTCTTTGATTGTGAACAAGATCCATTTGTGTTTGATTTTGTTCTGGCTCAATTCTCCAATATCGACCAAGCTGATTGGATCCTATGCAATTCATTCTATGAGCTAGAAAAAGAGGTAAGTAAGAAGATACTAACTAAGTTTACAAACATTTTATACATATGTATTTAATTTGAATGCATTTTTATGTGTGAAAAATTGTTACCTTCATCATCCCGTATACACACACCAAGTTTATCATTATATTTTGAGAATAAAAATATTTGACAGATAACGGCATATTGTAGATGAATTGGAAGTAAAATTGTTTTGAGAAAGGGTAGTGATAGATTCTGTGGCCATCATATTTTTTATAATTGATTGGAATTGATTGAAAATCGTATATTTTTCTATATTTCAATTATTATTTAGTGATATGTTTTCTTGATTTTGTAAGTTTTAATAAATTCTAACCAATTATAAAATGAATTTTGAAAAAAAAAATATGTTAGAGGATGTGTTGTTAGCATTCAAAATGTTAATTGTGTGAATTGATACTTCTAGGTAGTAGATTGGATCATGGAGATTTGGCCAAAATTTAGAACTGTAGGCCCAAATGTACCATCTTTCTTCTTAGATAAGGCATATGAAGATGACAAAGATTATGGAGTCACACAATTCAAGATTGAAGATTGCATGGAATGGCTAGATGATAAACCAAAAGGCTCTGTTGTTTATGTATCATTTGGGAGTATGATTACCCTTAGTGAGGAGCAAATGAAGGAACTTGCTACTTGTTTGGAAGAGTGCTCAAGTTACTTCTTGTGGATAGTTAGAGCCTCTGAAGAGAATAAACTTCCAAAAGATTTTGAGAGAAAAACAGAAAAGGGTTTGGTATTGACATGGTGCTCACAACTGAAAGTTTTAGCTCATGAGGCTATAGGATGCTTTGTGACACATAGTGGTTGGAATTCCACATTAGAAACTTTGTGCTTAGGAGTTCCTATAGTTTCAGTACCATCTTGGTCAGATCAGAGCACAAATGCAAAGCTTATGACTGATGTTTGGAAGACTGGAATTAGGGCTCCAATTGATAAAAATAAGGTTGTGCATGGAGAAGTACTAAAACAATGCATAAGGGAAGTGATGGAAGGGGAGAAAGGCAAAGAGATAAAAAACAATGCCATTCAATGGAAGACTCTTGCTGCAAAGGCTATTGGTATCCATGGAAGTTCTCATAAAAATATTGTAGAATTTGCAAATAGCTTGTTTCATTCATGAGATTTGTAGTTTAAATTGCACACACGGTGCACCATAGTAAAAGCCTAGTATCACCTGTGACTATGTTAAATTGTGATTGGATCTTGAGCAAACTAAGCTTTAATATATAAAAAAATATTTTTTTCACCTGATATCTGATTACCTAACTATCTCTAATACCTGATTATTTGGCAACTAGCTATGTATATTTATATCTTAATTAAAAAATGTTTGATAAATACGTAGATAAATATATTACTCTATAGTCAAATATAATATAAACATCAAATATGTATTATTATAGATAGTTAAATATTATTATTCTTTTTTAAAATAGAGAGTTTGCGAGTGAACGATGTTAACTGTCATTTTATTAAATGTTTTATTTGTTAGACAGTAGTTTCATTTAGTCAATAATGTTAATTGATGGTTAGTTAATTAGTGGGTTAATGGGTTATTTTTTAAGTAGTGGAACAGTTGTAATGTCTATTTAATAGGTTATTTCTTATCAGTTCAATACAGAGTAAATATTTAATTTTCTGTCGGCTCTGATTAACAGTGGTATCAGAGCCGATGGTTTGACTTAGACCGGCTCAGATGATGAACCTAGTAAAAGTCAGGTAGACCCAGTGAAGGTTGAGTGGACTCCCGCTGTAGCGAAGAAAGGAAAAAAGTTTAGTGATCATTTATTTGAAGGGAGATGTTGAGATGCAAACAATGTTCTACATCAAAAAAACTCAAAAATATACATAAGTAACTCCACTAGTGAAACACCTTTTAGAAAAATCCAAAAATAAAACCGTCAGGGCTTAGACGCAAAACAAACAATATCTTACTATGGTGGAGATATATGTGTGAAGTCCTCCTTTAATAGGATTATCAATATTTTATAATTACAAATTCTAACGAATCGGAATGTAACATGACTGAAATGAAAATCAATCAAATAATTACTTATTAAATAAAAGAAATAGTAAAAAAAATATATAGATAAATATGTTTTCTGGATTAGTTAACCGTAATCAACTATTATTACTGCTTTTCGGATCAGAGTCGCTTGCAAATGAATGATCCAACTAGCCTAGCAGAATCTCAGGAGCCTCAGAGCCAAAAGCAGAAAGGTCCTTAATCAGACAAATTTGAACCAATCATTCTTGGATTATCACCTTTTTATAATTACAATAGCATGAATAAAATAAAAACTAATTTTTATATAATATGTATTTAAATGTTGCGTGCATTCTGTCTTTTTAGTTACATTTTATAATTTTAAATTTTCTTAAATATAAAAAATTGTATATATTTTATCAATGTTTAATTGACTTATCGACCCCTTAAAAAATATCGTACAATTAGGGTGAATAATTGAAGAATAATGTTCCACATTTCTAATTTGTAGTCATCTTTAATATACAACTAACTCAATTAACTCATAAAACATGTATTTTTTTTATTAATTTTTTTTTCTTATCTTATATATCTAATTATATTCTAATTATATGTATAATAGAATGGTTTATATCACATCTAAAATGTCGGTGAACTTATCAACTTGTATCTATAAGTAATTACACTGAGAGAAGCGTAAACAGTAGCAAATTACAAAGTTTTGGGGCTAAAAGTCATTAATATTATATTATAAAAATTATTTATTATTTAATCATAATTTTGGTTGATAATATTGCTTTTAACATTAACTTTTAATTGTTATTTTTTCTCTACTGAAACAATATTTTTTTCTTAATGTAAAACTATGAAAAATTAATTTTTCTACTTTATTAATATGTAATATTTTCTTTAATTTCTAAACCTCCAATTATATGTTCTTGAATTAAAAGGAAAAGTTGAGAAATTTATTCTTAACTTTTTATAAAATATGAATTTTATTCATACTAAATAAAATTTTTATGTAAATATATTAGAAATAATATTAAAAAAAATTCTTCTAAAAGATAATTACATTTTTATCAAAATTATATTAAAACAGTCCATTTTTATTAATAATTAAATATTATTTTCTTTATATTTTTAATGACAAAAAATTTACAAATTGAAATCATTTTATTTCAATAACTTAAATCTACTAATAATTAATGAATAAATAATTCAAAAAAATTAAATATATCATAGAAATTTATTACTAATGAAAGTTACAAATTTTTCTTTTATAAGTCTAATGTAAAAGATAAAACACAAGAAGGGGGGTTGAATTGTGTTAATTAAAAATTTTATCCCTTTCATCTCAGGGGTTTTCAAAGTCGTTCGACGAAACAAAATTTATGTTGAAAGATTGATTTTAATGAACGTACGTTATAGAGTGATTATCCCCTCGTTAGTTTATCGGGCGAAATTAAATAAACACGTTATTTTTATACTTGGTTCGTCTATTCAAGACTACGTCCCGATTACTCAAAGAACCACGAGTTTTCACTACCAACCGTGAAAGGGTTACAAGTATTCTTTGATCCCAACACTTCCGGCTATACACGATATTCTTTGCTCCCAAATTTCTTCTCGGGCTAAACTACCAAGGTATTCTTTGAACTCAGCCTCCACAGGCTATTACAAGAGGTATTCTTTGGAACACAGCCTCCTCAGGCTAAAATGCCACACAAGTGGACTTTGAAAGATGTTTTAGAAAAACACAGTTTTCCTCTATGCAGAGAGGTGTTTACAATAAGGCACTATCACAGGTTTGAGCGAATTCTTAAGAGATGGATGAAGATAAGCGTATTCGCCAACTTGTTCTGGTCGAGGTGAAGTCCTTTTATAGGCATCTTCTTCAAATAGCCGTTAGACTCATTTGAATGCCGTTGAGAGTCGTTGGAGATCTTCTTGAGAACTTTCCAAAGAGAAGGTTGTCAGTTGTACTTGATTGATTGATAAGAGTCGCGGATATAGCGGACTAGGTTGTCGCGTATGTTTTTTTTGACTTGTACAGAGATGTGACAAAAAGTTAAGACCTTTTTGACTTTGGTGTGTAAGCTCGAATCTCTATACTGATCTTGGATGCTTCTCATGATGACTCCTTTAGATTTTAAATCTTGGCGCGAGACTCCAAACTTGACTTCACTTTTGGATAGACGAAATGTGTAATCAGTTGAGGTTGTTTCGTCTCATCCTTTCGTATTAAGGCTTCACTCTTGGACAGACGGAGACTTTAGCTTTGACAGTCTTCTTCCTTCTGTGCTCGTTCCGTCTGATGTCTTGGTTTGTGGACAGACGCAACACTTCAAACTTTGAAGGGCCATCTTCCGTCCAGCCGGTTTCGTCTTAAAGCGAGTCTTGATAGCTTGATTTCGCCTTGTAATAATCAAAATCTTGAGGTGTTAATCTTCCTTGATCTAACAATCTCCCCCTTTTTGATGATTACAGACCATACCACGAAATTCTGCATAAGACATGGTTAGACAGAAACAACAGTTTAATGAGCCAGATTTACATCAAGACGATGTTTTCTGAATAATACCTCTTTATGATTTATTGTTACATCAATGTGATGTAATCAGAGTCGAATATTACAATGGTATTACAAAGCAGAAAACAATAACGAATTACAATGTATAAGATAACGAATGAAACAATAAAATTACATTGTATGATCTATACTAAAAAAATTTTACAATAGTTTTACTCCCCCTAAGACGATGCTTTTCTTTGTTCTTGCTCCCCCTCAGACGATGCTTTTCTTTGTTCTTGTTTGCTCTTGCTCCCCCTCAGACGATGTTTCTTTTCTCTCCCCCTTAGGCTGTGATCATCAAAACTCTGATCAAGAAGATGGTTTTGGCTTTTTGGTCAGTAGGCTCATGACAACGTCTGTAAGCTGCTGCACTTGAGACGATAGAGAAGCATGGTTCTCTTCAAGTTCTCTGTTCTTAGCTTTCAAGTGCTGACAATCTTCTTCCAAGGCCTCATACTTGCGCTTCAGAGTCTTATACTCCTCAGCTTCTTCTATATCAGCTGCCTTGGGCATCTCCTCACCAGCCTCAACAACCTCCACCACATCAGCAATTGTCACTTGCGGTGTTTGAGGCTCCTCCACAAGAGGTATGGTGTCATCAATGATGACCACTCTAGGTGATTTCTTCAGACGCATTGTGAAAAGAGGAAGATCGAGGTAGGCTGTGAAGTTCCGGTTCCATTGATAGGTATACCATTTAGTTGGAATGGATACTTCAAGCAGTGGCTGTTCCTGAGAATATACAAAAGCACTACCAGGGAACACTCTGCCACAGACGGAAGAGTCCTCATCAAAGATGGTTCCCGAACATGGTCATCACTACTGACGAAAACCTTCTTTTCCTTTCCCTTAGCTGATATATCGACCAAGCATGGTCTTTTTTCTCGTCTAAGACGATAGAATACTTTGTTTCGTCCGTCACCGAGATGAAAACTGAGAACCCATCATGAAAGGACAAAATCTTCCATCCTTCTTAGCTTGGCGATCGACGTGAGAGATAAAATATAAATTTTTTTATACTAAATAAAATTTCTATGGAAATATATTAGAAATAATATTAATAAATTTTATACTATAAGATGATTGCATTTTTTTATCAAAATTATATTAAAATAATAATTTTTTAGTAATAATTAAATATTATTTTCTTTATACTTTTAAATGACCAAAAATTTACAAATTGAAATCATTTTATTTCAATACCTTAAATCTATTAATAATTAATAAATGAATAATTCTAAAAATTTAAAATGTATCATAAATAGAATTATTAGTAATGAAAGATATAAATTTTTCTTTTATAAATCTAATGACTTGTATTTAGTGATAGAAATATGGTACATTGTTATTAGGAAGTCTGATTGGCCTGTTTAACAAAATGTTTAGTTTTAGGAACTTAAAAAGATTTATTTAATTAAATTCACAGGTTTAAGCTTATGAAAAGTGTAACAAACATGACACATTAGTGTATTTATTATTTAAATTTATAAATAATATATATATATATATATATATATATTTAGATATAATTTTTAAAATTTTCACTGAATAGTAAAAATGCAGGCACCGACGTAATATACGTAATTAATTAAAAATAATAAACTAAAAAATATAAGAAATTGAGATGTGAATAATAAAATATTTCATATAAATAGAAATAAAATAAAATTAATTCTTACAATTTATTAAAGATAAAATAAGAACTAAAAAGTAATTACTCAACTATAGAAATACAACACATAATTTTATAATTTATAAAAATTGAAAGTAGTTATAGAAAAGAGAATTTTTTATCAATAGTAATAAAAGTTATATGTTAATAGTTAATTATGCACTCTAGTATATATATGTGTGTGTGTAATTTGACCGTACAATTTTGTTTGGAATAATGGTAAAATGTTTACCTCAACTATTTTTATATTTAAAAGTATATAAAATTTGAATTTGAATATTGTGATTTATTATTTAATAAATTTAAAATTATATTTGATAATTTTTTTAACACAGCTAATTAAAATTTGACTTTCTAATTTATTTAAAAATTGGTTTATTACCGTATTTACAAATTTAATAAAAAATTAAACTAATATAAAATAAACAAAAGATAAATCTCTAAATAAATTAAGGTCAAACCAAATTTTTGAAAACATCAAACTAAACTTTATCAAATATAAGTCAATCTATTTATATAAAGTCTAAGATTAACCCAAACAATTTTCATCTATGTGTACTCATTTATTATTTGAAAAGAATAACTTATCAAATTACAATTAAGATATTTTTAGAATATCTTAATTGTAATTTGAACTTACTAACTTAATTATTTTAAAAATAAATAAACATAAATTGACGAATACTTATAAAATTTACTATATACTAACTTATTTTACAGAAGAAATTACATAATGAATTATAATTATATTTTCTTAAAACATATTTAAAATATAACTTATTAATTTTTTAAAAATAAATATATTTAATAATATATTCTTTTAATTTATATATATATATATATATATATATATAATTCAAACAAATTTGTGCTAACACATCATAAAACCAATTTAATTCTATTCCTTTTTTTACATTGATGATAGATTTTTTTTCAATTGGACTAGATATTTTTCTTCAATAGAATCTTCTATAGATATTCTTTGAAATCTTAGTTCATTTTATTTTTTAGTTATTCGGATAAAATTATTTCTCTTTATTTCATTTCATTTGTTCTTTCTATAAATAAGTTGTAAGTAAAATATTTTTTTTTATGCTTGGGTCAAAAGCTTAAATTTGAAAAAATTAATTTATTTTGAAAATAAGCTATTTTTCATAATCTAAGAGTTTGTAACTTGATTGGTTATTTTTTATCAAATTATTTTTTCTTTCAGCTATTTTACCATATTTATTTCGTAAAAACTGATTTTTTTATTATATCTAGATAAATTAAATATTTTGAAACCTCTTTTTAATAAAATTATATAAAGAAAAATTAATTATAATTATATTAAATTATAATAATAATCAATTATAATTGAAATAATGATTTTTTTAACAATTCCGATGACACTGATCTGATCGATCTTTTGAATTTAATGATCTTTCTAGCTGTCAAACTTGTTATTATCTGCAAATATGAGAGACTCTCACAGGAACAAGAACAAAAATTATGTTATTAAAAATAATTTTTAATTTATTCATTTATATATATATATATTTTATAATTGGTTTTTTATTTAAATTTATTTAGTACAACTTATTTACTACATTGTAATTAATATATATTATCTATTTATATTTAATTATTTTATAATTATGTAAATTTTAAATGAAATTTATTCATTAATAATATTTTTTATTTACAACTCATTTATTTATTTATATACTTGCTTACGAATTATTTTACAAATTAAATTATTGGTTCTTATAATAATTTTTTTCAAGAGAAAATAATTTTAATGATTATTTTTAGTTAGAAAAATTAATTTTTTATTCCCTTTTATCATAATTTTTTTTTACAAAATTTAAGATTTTTGAAATTTTCCTTTTTTAATCAAATTCTTGTTTACAAGGGGAGATTTTATTCAAGTTATTTAATTTTATTTTTAAGCTCGATATATATGAGAACAAGATTGACAAAAAATTTTCTTGATATTTGAAAAATAAATTTGTTTAATGATTAAATTTTATGGAAATATTTTCTTATATCTCTTGAATAATTAAAACACAAAATTGATTCACACGGTATGTACTCGAGGATGTGTCATTATTAAGTAATGTAAAAGATACATTTTTCAATATAATACATGAAAAATAATAAAAATACTGTTTTTATTAAGAAGGTTGGAAATAGATTTTTCATTGAAAAAAAGAAAATAACAATGTGTGTTGTTGGATTTTGAAACAAAAAGACATATATGCATGAACAACCTTTCTCTTTGGGAGAGATTTGCATGAACAACCTAATACATATTGCATCATTATTAAATATCATTTAAATGATAAAGTGATTTAAATACTCAAAGAGAAACATATAATTTCACTGTAACTATTAATTATAATTCTTATGAAAACAATTCATAAATAAATCATGTTTCATATTTAAATGTTGATTTTATTCTTTAGATTAAAATAATTTTTTATTCTTTTCATTCTTAGAAGATTTAATGTACTTTACATCTAAGAAATAAAATATTTTTTTACTTCTAACCATAGAATAGTCTCTTTTAATTATATTATGTTATGTTTCTTTCTTTTAATTTTTATTTATATTTAATTGAACAAGGTATATTAATTATTTAAAATCTTTTAGTAGTTGTATTTAAATTTTACAGACAAAAGTAAATATTTAATTTTCTTGATCACTTATATAATTTAATTTAATATAGAAATGTATATATCTATTTATTATAAAATTAACTTATTCTAAATTTTAATCATAATAATATAATTTATAATTATAAAAATAAGAATATATCAAGATTTTTAGCAATATTTTTTTAACTAAGTTTGAGGCTAAATTTTTTTACATGAACATAAATTTTAGATTACGTTAAAAGGAGTTTCCTTATATTATATAATCCAAAACATATTATATTATCTCATAAAATAATGCATGTTGCCGTTATAATAACAACATGAGTAATATAAGTTGTTGCTGTGTAAAAAGTTCCAGCTAATTAATGATTGAGACGAAAAGAGTGAGAACTTCAAACCTTAAATGTAAAACAGTTATAATAACATGAGTAATATAAGTTGTTGCTGTGCAAAAAGTTCCAACTAGTTAACAATTAATGATTGAGACAGAAAAAAGTGAGAACTTAACCTTAAAGTAAAAAAGGTTTTAAAAGTAAAAAAGGTTTAGATTCTTCTTAAACGGTACCCAAGATCACACAGAAAGGTTCACAACCATCCGTAATTTATGTAAGAAAATATATGTATACTTGAGAATATATATATATATATATATATATATATATTTCATGTAAAGAATGATAAATAAATTATGATTTTATTTCGATCAATTTAATATAATTTTTATCAATGTTGAGTCTAGTCGAGTTAAATTCTTGACTTTAAGGTTACATTATCTTTATAAAAAATTATTTTATGTATGACTAATTAAACATGTGTTAATGGTTATCACAATTATGTAGATTCTCATTCACTATAGTCAAGGATTTTCATTCATAACACAAAAATAACGCTTCAAAGAAGAATTCAATACAATACAGAGAGTTTTCTACCTTAATATTGTCATTACATAAGAAAAGGTTCGAAATTTATACAGATATATATATAAATATATATATATATATATATATTAAAAATTAATATTTTCATAATAATGAATAATTTTCAATATTTCATATAATATCACATAGTCAAATTAAGGAAGAAATTCATCCCAGACAAAATAGATAAAACTTAAAAAAGAAATATCTTAAACAAACATTTAAATTTTTTCAAAAATCAAGTAGATTCCTCCTTGTAATTTGGAGTTCCCACAATAAAAACCTGTATAAAAATCAATCCACAATTATTAAATAAATCTTACTTAAAAAAGTATTGGAAATGAGCTACTAGAGGGCATAAGTGAAATAGGTAGATTAAAGTGGAAAAACAAGCAGGCTCATCTTACATAATTCTCAATCCCTCGACCCTACTTACAGATTTTGGCCAACTGTTCTCGTTTGAAGAGTAATGACAATAACTTCTTGAATAAGTTAGATTTTCTCATCCACAAAACTTCACCTTGGTACCAAATATTTAAAAATGAGTTTTAAACTCATTTTAACATAACCAAAGTACATGTATAGTTCATCAAATTTCAAATTCAAAATTACATGACATTAAACTGTTAGCTCTAATACTAATATTTAGAAACTGGTTATAATTAATAAGAGTAAAACTCCTAGGTATTTATTATTGCCCGCAAATTAAGATTACTGAAAAAGAATAGGCTTAAGTGATATTAAGTAAAATAGGATAAATTACACAAATTTTGCTTTCCCATAACCAACCAAATAAAACTGTCTAACCTTCCCACTCCTCTCTTTCTTCATTTATCTCCTCTCTTTATTTATTTCATTAGACAGACTTAACAAGTACAACTTGACAATTACAAACAATGAAATCAAAATAAGTTAAAAATACATAAATCAAAATAATAGCTGACAGACTTCAAAGAAAGGAGAAAATATTTTGTTCTTGTAAATTTTCATTCAGCATTTATATCTTAGATTAAATTGTTGAGTAGGTCCATTAACTTCTTAATAATTTTGATTAGGTACTTGAATTATTTTTTTTAATTGGGTCATTGAATTTGCATTTATTTGTAATTGAGTCCTATCAAATTTTCGTTATAGAAAATGAAATACAAAGACCAAATTGGTCCCCAAATCCAACATTGTCACCTCAGGATGTTTGCAATGAGTATTCACATCTCTCCATACTATTATTCTCACCTCTGTAAGCTCTAAACCCAGTACTTTTAACAATACTTTTCACCAATGATTCTCAACTCTTGGTCTAATCAACCAAAATATAACTATTCTTTCAATGCTTCTCCAGCCTTCACCTTATAACAATTGTACTCCAATATCATGCAACTACCTTAAACAGTTAAGAAGGACCAAATTAAAAAATAAATCTAAATTCAAGGGCCTAATTAAAAAGAGAAAATAGTTCAAGAACTTAATTAAAAATTGTCATATAGTTCAGAGGCCTACTCAATAACTTAACCTATATTTCATTCATGTATCTCAAACATATTCCACCTCAATTATTTGATTCCATACTACAGTTCAGATTCCCATAATTTTAACAACATAATTCAGAGGCATCTTTTCGACATAGTTTCCACATCCAGTTTTAATGTTATGCCAGACACTGATGCAACCTATTACCGTTTAGTAAGGCCTGCTTATTGTCATTGCAATTCAAAGCTCAACATAAAATAGCAAGAGTTACAATGAATCATAAAGGGGTACAGTGTAAAAGTGTAAGGTAAAGAAACAATGCTAGGTAGTAGTATCATTTTGTAAAGTTGGATTAAGCATTCCTTCCGATGCTCATAGTTTATGTTATTGTATATCAATGTTATCACTGCTGTCACTGCTTAATGTGTGATTTATTGTATATACGAACAAAAAGATACCATTTCAGTTAGTTTCAACTAACAAGGTTGAAACAGTAACCATAAAGAAGATACAAAAAGCAAATACAAGAGAAAAAATTGTCCTACACAGAGTCGTCATCTTTGTCATTGATTTCTTCATTCTGCAATGTAGCTGGAGAATTCGCTGCAGAGTTTTCAGCTGTTATAGCACCAGTACCATCACCATCTTGGTTGCTAAAGAGGGACGAAAAGGAAAATGGATTGCTGGTGGAGCTTGCTTTCTGAAGACCCTTTATGGCTTTCATAGCAGCAAGAGTGCTGCGATATATATACACAGTTTCCTCCCCAAGATTTGAGGATGCCTCGGGTAAGGAACTTGTTGCGCTATCTATTGGCAGTCTAGAGACATTTTCTGGCAGGGGAGTAGATTGGATTACTTCTGCTTGCTGGGGAAAAAGCAGTTCCAAATTTTCCTCGCAGTCATGAACTAACCTTGTGAGAGGCTCAGTAGTGAAAAAAGGTTGACGAAGAACAAGTTGTGTAAAAGGAAGACGCAACAAGCCACCAGTTCTTTTATCATACTTCTTCAAAATTTTAATTAGTCCTGTCAGAAGTGGAAATAGGTTAATGCTTTCAGAAATAACAATTACCTAACTGAAACCCCATCAGACATACAATGTAACATACATTCGAGTATATGAATCTATAATACGTAGGGGCAACATCACAAAGACTTAAAAGAAATATATCACTTCAGCTGTGTTTGGATTCTCGTTTGGGATGCTCCAAACTCAGTTCTGTGACATGTTCGGTGACCCTCAAAAGTTGGTTTCGCAGAAGCAAGACCATGGTTCCATTTGCAAATTCAGTTAGCAAAATAAAAAGTACTTCAATCTTAGGTTTGCAAACTTTAACTGAAACATGCACTTCCACATTGAAGTTGTGACTTCCACACAAGACATACTTTGATGAAAAATGATACACATTAGTTGAATTAGATGATGTACCTGCAAAGTTTAAGGAACTGTAGTTTTTTAGGAGAACCATCTCTCCATGGATGGTGACCAAGTCCTTCCTGATGTCCATCATTTCTTCACTGAATTCACACTCAGAAGTGTAAAGTTCACTCTGGCTGCTTTTTTCTTTAAGACACTCAATTCTCTCTTTCAGCTCCTGTTCAAAGTTTCAGCCAAAAATCAGGGAAAGAACAGTGCTACAGTTGTCAAGTGTCAATAAATGGTATTATAACTGAAAGACATTCTCCAAGCATTCGGTGACATTGCTAGTTTGATATGTTAACCAAGCACTTGAACAGTTGGTTTCAGTATACAATTCAGGAGTGAAATGTAAACAAGTAATCCCCTAAAGTAGGAAAAACATACATCAGATTAGCTAGATCCAATCTTGAACACCATCAATCAAATTATGTGTTTGGTGAGCCATCAGATTAACTATGCAATTGCAGACTCCATGTCTCGCACTAACTCTAGGATGAATTTTGCATTAGAAAAGAGATTTAATCTGAAGAACAGTCAGGGACGTAGGACATATAATGTTATAACGGATTGAATTGACAAAATTTACATATGCCTCATAGTAGAAGAATAATATATCTAATTATCTATTTGCCACATCTTAATTCCTTATAGTTATTTATGCCATTGTATTTTTCATTATATTGATCAAAACTTGAGAATCAAATGGTTTGAGCAAAAGCACTCTAATTGGTAGGGTCTCAGAGGAGATGCAAAAGGCTCATTGGAGAGAAAACAGAGAAAAATTCAACTCTAAGCTAACCATGAAGGCACATAGCCACATACATACCATTTACTGACACAATAAATTAAGCTCCAAGAGTGTTGTATGATGACTGTTGTACGATGTGAAAAACAGATAAGCCTAATTATATTGCTTGATATAGTCTGGACTACAGTTAGTTAGCTAGCAGCTAGGAGTATGAACTCTTGGTCACACATAGATAAAAGATTAATAATTCTTTAGATTAGGATAAATTGATCACACATGAAACATCTGTTTTCAACAGGCAGCTTGAGCTTATACAATAGGCAACAGCCTGTATAAACATACCATTTGGAAGTTAGTAAAATTACAGTTCTGATCTTAATTCATTTTTTATGATTGTATATGAATGTTGTTAATGTCACCAGAGTTTCTCCTCACAAGTTCTAGCTGTTGTAAAACCATATTATTTCATCCGCTACTCCCAGCAATTTCAATTAAGCTCAAGAGTAACAAGCTCAATTTACTAATATATTGATTCAACAACTGGGTATAGTAAGGAACATATTGGATGGCCACAAAAAACCTACAAACTGAAACACTATTGTATAGTAAGATTATAAACAGACAGAGGGTATTGATTCTATTGAACATTTCAACTAAAACCTATTGCACAAATTTGTAATAAACCAAGGTTATGCTCATAGTAGATTATTACAGTACATATGGTATCAGATATCTGTAGGCAACTTTGCAGATTGTATCTGTTAAAACTTGATCAAGCCAAGAGCTTTCTCAACAGTCAATACTCAATAGTGCAAACACTGTGAACACATTCCAAAATAACATCTGTGGTTGCAGCTTGCAATTAAGTTTAGATAGATACATATCCTAATTAAGTTTTGAAAATGAAATTTTTCGAACTTCAAAACAAAGGGGCACTTACTACCAGCACACCATGTACCCGTCACAACGCATGACAATACATAAACACAATAAAAATTAGGGTTTGATCAAGCCAAGACCTTCCTCAAATACCCAATTGTCCAAACACAATTTCAATGTTTTCAAAAATGGTCCCCATTCCCCAACAACAATTTCACCTACAAAGTCAAAATTTTGAGGTTTTCCACTACCCCAATTCACTCTTATCCACAATTTCCCACACTATCAAAGATCGCAATTAAACCAAACCATAACCTTGACAATTTACTAATAAGTAATTACCACCAATTCAAACAGAAACTAATAAGAATCTGAAAAAAAGAAAAAAAGTTTAAAATCACCAACCAGCATAAACATATTAAAGCGAAAAGGGAAAAGTGGGGGAAGAACCTGAAAGCGAATAACGAATTCTTCTTCTTTATCCACGTAGAAATCATTGAACTTTTCAAGTTCTTCGTTGAGAATTCTCACAAACCAAGCCTGCAGCAGTTGTGGGGAAACGGGTTGTTCAAGAAGGTGAAGAGGAAGATTAATGGGCAAAGTGTTGTTGTTGTTATTGTTGTTATCGGTGTTAAAAGGAAGGTGGTGTTTGAGAAGCTTCTTCAATGGTTTGTAACAAAGAAATTTGTCCCTCCACTCAGGAATTGTTTCTTCCAAATGGGTCTTAAACTCTTTCCCAAATTTCATTGCTGAATGAAAATGAAAATGATGGGATTGTGATTAAGGTTGAAAAATGGTTATTTGGGTTGGAGATAGCATCTTTAGATGAGAGTGAAAAGAAAGTGCGAACTGCAAAGGAATCTAAGAATGATTGTTTATTTAATTTCGATTAGATGAATGATGAGTGGATTGTGACGGTGGAAATGTAATGATGATATAGTGACACTTGTGAACAAGTAACGCGACAAAATGTGCAACTTGGATAAGAATGTAACCTAGTTAAGGTTCTCTTATTTTTTGTTTTATCGAACACAATGAATGAATAGACGTACGAATGTTCTTGGTTAATTTTTTAAAATATTTTTAAATTTAAATAAAAATAAAGAAATATTGTAATTTTATTTTCACAATTTTTAAAAGTAAAAGCTAAAAATAAAAATAAAAAATTAAGATTTGATTATTGTGTGTCATCTTGATTTGAACGTTTCATGTAGTGGTGGATTGTGAGGTTTGGATTAGGAATTTTGTGAATGGTTAATTCAATGGTTGTGTTTTTTCCTAATCATATTTATTATATACTAGAGACCTTGAGGTGCCTTGAGTAATTTATATATATATATATATATATATATATATATATATATATATAAAATCTATTTTGTATTTAAATGGATGAGAATGTGATATATGAATCACTTATTAGTATAAAAGGTGCCTATCATTTATGTCAAAATGGATGTATGCAGGGGAATTAAAAAAATTTAAATTATTAATAATTTATCTTATATATTATTGATTATTTTTATAATTTATTATAATCTAAAGGTTAAATTATGTTTTTATTTTCCTATTAATTTTAATCCATGATTTTAGTTTTTTTATTTCTAATTTTGTAATAATCATTCAGTTTTAAAAATTTGAAATTTTATTTCTCTATTCTACTTTCACGATTTTAATCCTCAATTTTAAAAAAAAAATGTAATATTAGTCTAATAGTTAGAGAGTGTTTGGTTCTTATCTTAAAAACAAATTCCTAAAGAACGGTGTTTCTTGAAAATTATTTTTAACCCACATTTCTATAAAATTATTCTCATTAGGGTGTCCAGAATCCAACCTTTTTTTAAAATTTATTTGATGCAGTAAATAAGAAAAATAGTAAAATTTGAAAGATTTTTAAAAAATAGTTTTCTATTGACCAAACTTATTTCACTCATTTTCTATTGACCAAACTTATTTCACTCATTTCTATAAATGATGATTCTCTGAGCTTGTAATTCTCATAAAACATATTCTCTTGTATGACCAGATTTTTTGCATACCAACCATCTCCTTAAATATTCATTTGGTGATAATTAAAATTTTTAGTATTAATTATGATATGATATTTAATGATTAATATTCAACTTATTCTTGTTATGGAACGTTGATAAATTAACGATAAATAAATGAAATACTCAATTGATGAAATTAAAATTATATATTTTCAAATATATGAGAGCTAAAAATTGTGAAATCAAACAAGGAATCAGAAAAATAGATTTTTCAAAATTGAAGATTAAAATTAAAAATTTAAAAATAGAAAATTAAAATTACGAATTTAAAATCATAATAAAAATTAAAATTGGTAAGAAATTATAGTTAGCAACTTACTGAAGAAAATAAAATTTATTATAGGGACTAACAATCAAATGTGGTAAAACAATATAATGATCAAATGCTATTTAAACTTCAATAAATTAAATAAATGGTCTATTTTAAGATCATGTGTTCATAAAGTTTTAAATAAAAATGTTTGTCTAATCATGGTGTCGGTTTTCGTTTGACAACTTTTGTTTGGAAGCATCTGTATTTTGATTAATAAACCTTGTTCTATAAGACAAATGTTGGTTTCATCTTTTATTATATATATATATATATATATATATATATATATATATATATATATATATATATATATATATATATATATTACATTTTGATGCCTTTGGTTTCAACTAAGACAAATGTTGATTTCAGCTTATGAAATTGCCATTTTAGGAATTTTTCTATATACAATAATGTTGTTTTGTCTTTTGTCAATTTCTACAATATATTAGTGTCATTATCAACATGACCCAGTTTTTTAATTCGTAATGCCTTAAACATTTTTTATTACACAAATAATTATTAAATTATTCTGTTGTAATTTTTTACTACAAAATAAATAATGCCCAAATATTCATTAATCTATAAAATCTATTTAACTCACTGCTGTTAGTCTCATATTATTTTGAACAGGACAAAAATCGTTTACTTTCATGAGTTTTTTAAAGAGAATTTTATGATGATTACTCTAATTTTAAGTTTTATTAAGCATGCTTCTAAAATGGAGAATTTAGTCCACCATACATATTATATAAGTGTAAATCATTCGATCTTGTACTAACAAAATTTCTTAAAATAATTATGTAATTAGTTAAGCTGTTGATTTAAATTTTGTTGTTAAATATATCATATCTAGAAAACTTTACATTACTTCCAAAGTATCTAATACTTCACCAATATAATTTAAGATTTTATTTTTTTACTCTAAGCAATATAATTTAAGATTCATACCTTAAAGTGAAAATAAGAATTACATACTTAACTATATGTTGTTATTAAACTTTGATAATATCAAACATAATAATTAAGGTAATAAATAATTATATATAACAAATTGTTGGTAAAATTCATTTCATGTAAAAATATTAGGAATAAAAATCCTACTTTTATAACAAATCAACATACACCATCATCGAATTTAATTGTAAGCATAATCGAATATATTTTACAAATTGGACCCAATTAATGGATAATCTACCAATATCTGAATAACTTTTAAAATAAGTATATAAATAGTATTGTTCACACAAATGTCATTTTCTGGCCAAATTAAGACGAGTAGAATAAGTTATCTTCAATTGATGAGATTAAAAGAATGGATATTATTGAATTAGTAGATCAAATAACACAGAGTAGTTTAGTTTATATTTTAATTACTTATTTTGAATGAAAAAGCATGTGTCATAAAGTTGTTATTTATAATAAAATTATCTTTATGAAAGTTTTGGGCTTTTAAGGTGTATGTCATCGCAAAGGCCCGTGGGCTTTTAAGGCATGGGCTTGGTGTACATGAAAGTTTTTCATGGGCTTTTTCTTGGGATTCTTTTGCCTACCATGGTTTGGAGATAAATGGTGGTATTACGTACACTGGACAGATATCAATTCAAAGATTCTAAAACCATCAATAGCAATTAGTTCGATTAATTAAATTAGATAGATGAGTTGTTATAATTTTTTTACTATTTATATTTGATTTTAGAGACAGAGAAAAAGAAGAAGAGAAAGGTACTAAAAACTCGTAATAGAAAAAAGGGAAAAATATTAAAGAGAAATAGAGTAAAAAATAATATCATTTAATTGAAGAAAAAAAGAGAGAGAAGAGAATATGATAGAATGGAAATATTAATATAATTTATATAAAAAAGAAAGGGATATATATATATATATATATATATATATATAGTCTAATTATATTAAAAGATGATCATATATGTAATATGTCACAATCTTAGAAAATTATAATAAAAACTAAAATTATAATGAAAAATATATATCAATATCCTAATATTCTATGATCATTCTATAAAACTTTAAACCGCTTATTTTCATTTTTTAAATTTTGGCCTCTTTACATCAATCCTGTGCCCAAGGTTTTTAAATTTGAATTGACAGTTCACTAGTGAATTTGGGAAAGTTTATTTTGAATAGGAAAAGAAATGATTGGTGGGATTGATTTGAGAAAAGTGTGATTGGTTGGATATTTGTTGATAGTTAGAGTTGAAGATGTTTTAATAAAAAGAAAAAGTAGTAAACTAATTAAGGGCTCAAAGATATCAATTTACATATTTTTTTATGAGGTCCAGGGATTTTGTGGAGGAGAGATAAGTGGCACATGAGAATTAATTGGATTGTGAAAAGTGGAGGTAAGTTAAGATTGGATTAAAGGGATGGTGAGATAAGGTGGAAAACTACTAGCAATAAAGTTAGGAGGATTGTTTGTATTGAACTGTGCATGGATACCCAATGATTGGAAATCAAATGGATGAAAGTGTGGAAGCAAAGGACAGCTCATGCTAGCTAGAATGTAAAGAATGTGGGGAAAAGTGTGATTTTCTTTATGAATGGATGGGTAGGATTGAATGGTGGAAAAAGAAGTGGAAATCCCAACCAAGGATAATATAACATATGAGTATTAGGTAGCACATGTGATGGTAAAAATTTAGGGATATAGATTTTGTAGCACTGTTGTCATGTAAAGATTCAGTGAACACAAATAATAGCTTTCGGAAAGAATGAGCACAGCATGAGGAGGTGTGAGTGACATATTTTTGCTATAATTGGATATTGCTTTCCAAAAATTAAATGCATTCTTTTTAAAGTTGATTTCACTTTCTTTCTTTTTAGCTTACTTATTCTTATATTATTTTTCCTTTAATAATTTGATTCTATTTTTTTATTCTTTTAATCATAATATTGTTATAAACCTCTTTTTAAGTTAAGTTGATTTTGGTCTTATTTTATAATTAATTCAAAGCTTTTCAAGTTTTATGTCAGACTCAAAATTAAATTTGAATTAAAAAGGGGTAAAAAATGGTGGAAATTGATGTTAGAATTTTAAGCTAGTTTTAATGGAATTTAATTTGAAATTGTAATTTTAAGTCCTATGTGATTTGATAGATATATTATTTTCTTGTTCTAAGTATGACTTGGTACTTAGTCATTTAAGTGGTTATGTAATTAGACATGACCCACTTAATACAAGTGCATAAAAAAATCTGACCGTAAACATTGAACATTTTATATTCAGTAATTGAAATTGTTTTAAGTTTTGGATTCTTTACTTTCCTCTCTTTATATTTCATGCTCTCCTCTCTTTTGTTGTTGCCCATTCTTTTTTCTCGTCTTCTTTGATTGTAATTTTCGTTTTCAATTGAGCAATTATTTATAGTTAAGTTTCTTTCATTAATTTAATTTCTTTTAGGTTCTTATTTTATCCTTAAGTTTATTATTCATTATATTTTGTGGTTTGTATAATCTAAATTGGGGTTGGGTTTAATTGATGAATTGGACTTATTCTTAGTTTAGATTACATTGTTGATTGATGGTGAATGTAAAGAAATTGAAATTGTTTTAATCATACCAACTTGTGTACCTCATGCAATTGCATGAAATGTTGCACACCAAGTGTTCCGTGAAAATCTTCTATGATGATAGAGTGATTGAGTACCAATGGGTGCAGGGATTCCGATTCTAAATGGATTGCATGTGCATTTCCTTTTATGTTTTTGAACCAGTAAGGGAGATCGGGAATCGAAGAGAGACCAAATTGATGCTTTTATTACATATGCACTAGTTTTATAATTATGTTTTGTTAGTTGTTTAGTCTTATTGTTTACTTCCTTTATTTGTCTTGTTTATTTTATTTCAATTCTATACTTAAATCCTCCTTTTAATTACTCTATAATTTGATTGTGAGAATTGACAAGTAATATGTAGAAAATGACCCAAATTGACACTATACTACAAATTTAGCCACTTAATTTAATTTGATCATGTTCAATAGAGCATATAACCACGAATGAATAGATCAGTTAAGCCATCTTTTAGGACCAATAATATGATTCTCTTAGGTCAATCTCAGTTAGAAATCTTGTCACAACGTGATAAAACGCTACAAAACTGTTTGTAATTCAAACTTTTAAAAGTGAGTGTCTTAATTATCACATCATCTCAAAACATTAGGACTTGTATGTATATATAAATTTAGAATATTAAAAAGTTATATCTAATTTAAATATTTAAAAGATTAGTGTTTAATTTAGTTTAAATGTAATTTTTTAAAACATTGAATTTAATCACATGTAATTTGAATGAATTTAAATTATGAAATTTTTAACTTGTCTATTAAATTTAAAATATAAAAAAAATTACATCTAAACATTCTTAATGTTTTCTCATTTATTTAGAATACTAAAAATGGAAACCTTGAATTTTAAATAGATACTCATAAATTTTAGATATTTATAATGATGTCATTTGTTACTTGACGATATCATACTTTTTAAACTCTTTTTAATTATGTTTTTAAAATTTTTAAAATATTAAAATTACAATCATTAAAGATTAATTAATTAACGTGATAATGTTCCCACACCATCCATTGAAGTAGAATTAACTAAATTTTAAACACCCATATTGTTTCTCTATCTGTATATTCGTATCATATTATATCACCTATGCTTGTATTTCTCTATTATTTCTCTTTCTCTTTCAACATGTCAAAATAGCACATTAATATCTATCCATATTTATTCATTCTAAACCCACTAATACTAATAATACTAAGAGAATTGAGTAGATATTATACATAAAAAATAGTACATGATATTAGATATTTTTACTCATTAAGAAACTAAATAAATAATATATATTATGTAAATCAAAGGAGAAGAATTTCAAATATCAGTATATATTCTAATAATTTTTTTAAGTTTCTTAACTAGTGTTTCAAGAATATTAATTAACATTTTACCCAATCATAAATCCAACAAATTACTATCAAGAAGAAAATCACTCCAATAATTTTCACCTTCTATGAGAAAATCTTCTCCTTGTAAGGTGAATGAAGTAAGATTGTGATCACAATTAATGTCTTCCATGAACATGTTCCCAACCTCATATGGGTTGCCCTGATCAATGTTGCCCCCCTTGTCATCCATCACTGTTTCCCACCAATTATTGGACTTTGTTAATGAAGCCTCACATGCTTGAGCTAAGGATTGTTTGGCCCCACCCTCATGACCTTCTCTAAGAACACTATCTCTCAAGGGTGAAGATCTTGAGATTGTTCGAGCCCTTGGCTTTATCACCACATGAGGTTTGATAGTTTTTTCCTCTTTCTTTTCCTTGCTCACTACTACCTTATGAGAAGGTGCCTTCCTCCTAACACACGTGTTCCAATAGTTTTTCACATCATTTGCAGTTCTACCACAAAGCCTTCCAGCAATAAGGGACCATCTACATACACCATTTTCAACTAACTTATTAGAACTTAGATACATATATACATTATAAATGTGTTATGTGAATACCACTAAAGTTATTTAAATGATTTTTTTTTTTAAGAAACAAAGTCAAGGTACAAAAATTGGTTGAGAGTTAAATAATAAATTGAGTTTGCTGATGATTAATTATAAATTTTTTTAATAATCACCTAATCATAAATCAGATTTTGAATAATTTACAACGATTTTATTATCAAAATTTATAAACCCACCGAACATGTTGAACTACGATTAATTGACTATGATTTTGTACTACTGTACGTCAAAATTTACTGTTTCAATGAATTTTAAGTTATTTATGTAAAATTTAATGAATATATTATAAATAATTATTTGTAATTGAATAATTATGCAAAATTCTTTTGTAGTGTTGTATTAATTAAGTGTATATTATTGAGTTAAAGATTCATTCTATATAATGAATTTTTACACAGTCAACTAATCAAAATCCACAGTAATAATTTATTAATTTTAATAATAAAATTTTTAAAAATCATATCAGATCTTATTTATAATTGTTTTATGATATAAATAAATACATAATCATATTAAACTCTAAATTATTTAATTAAGATAATTGTCGCAACTCTCAAGATCATTTCATCAATAAGTACTACTTGTTTCAAAAGTTTATTTAAATTTGATTACGGTGTATTTAGCTAGAAATCTGTCACAATTATAAATAGGTTATTAGTTCTCAGTTAAGTTAGACATTACAAGAATACACTTCTTCATATATGATTATTAGTAATATTAAATTTTTTTAAGAAATACATAAAAATATTACTCATTACTTTTAGTAATATTTTAGCACATTGCGAACATTTTCTTTTATATTTTTAGTAATATTTTTAATTAAATAAATATTATTATTTTATAAAACTTTTTTAAATGTTAAGAAATAAATGTTATTAAATGTTAACAATCTAGTAGTGACATTATTCACTTCATATTAAAATTTTAGCATTTAAAGCTAATATAGAAAAGACTTTGGTAAACATATTAGAAAGATTGAAAAAAAAAGGAAAAACTAAATATTTTTTTTAAAAGTTAAAACTAATTTATATATAAAATAAAATGTAAAATTTTTCTTATTTAATTTCTCTAAAAATGAAAGAACTTCTACAAATTAACTAAGTTTATAAAAAAAATTCATTTTATTTTTTCTCTCTTACTTCCATCTTTTAAAAATCATTTTGAAAGAGTTTACGTAAACAGACTAAAAGACTAAAGAACACACAATTACTAACAAATATATTTAGTGACAGTACAACATTATAATATTTAAAATAAAATATCTTTATTTAATACTTTGATTTTTATGACTAGACATTATTAAGAATAGAATATTAAATAAGACTATTTTTGATAAAAAAAAATATTAATTATACTTTAAAATTCTGAAAACATCAATTATTTTGAAATAAAACTAAAACTAATAAAGTTTTTGGGACATAAGAAGAAATAAACAGCGTGTGCTCCTTTTTAATTATTTTTAAATTTATCTTAATTATGCAAATTAAGAAATATAATTTTTTCTAGTTTGATGAAATATTTTTGAAGTTTCCTTATTATACGGTTTTCAATTTATACTCTATAATAAATACACACTAATTATAAATGTGTCAATTAGTTAAATAAATAAGGGTATAATCAATAATTTAGTAATTAATATCTTCTTTAACTTTAAAAATAATAGATAAACAGAGACATAAATTTTTTAAAAACTCACCAGTTAAAAAATAACAGATGAAGTATAATGTATAGAATTAATTTTGTCTTATTTCAAAATCTTCTAACAGAGAAATTTACTATTTTTTTAAAGAAAGAAACTAACTTAATTAAATGAGTTCTTTTAGTTTAATTGCACAAGTTCTACATAAAAAAAAAATCAATTTTTTGAACACTCTCACTCTTATATAATATATATTGGAATATATATGCATCTATATCATCTACTGAATTTACTAATAACACATGTCTATATTAATTAGTTCTAGCCATATGTACATGTTGTCACAATCACTCAAAATAGTATAAACACATACACAACCTGTTTCCCAAAAGTTTATGCAATCTTTGCATCATATCAATTTCATCCTCAGTGAACTCTCCCCTGTTGATATTTGGTTTTAGATAATTCAACCACCGTAGTCTGCAGCTTTTGCGGCACCTGTTCAAACCTACAAACATATATAAAAATGAAAGGAAAAGAAAGAGTAAAAGAAATTAATTTCTCTTTGTAAAAATGAAAAAAATATATAATATAAAAATTAAGTAAATTCACTAGTAAGAAGAACAAGGTATAAACAACAATAACATTTAAATATTAAAAAAATTGAGGTACTAAAAATTTATTTTTTAACCCTAATTTTTGCAATTGTTGGTACATGAAAGTAAATATTACCAGCTCTTGTAGGCACCAAGTGCCATTTTCCTTCCCCATATTGTTGCACACATGCTCTGAGAAGGTCATCTTCCACTTTACTCCATGCACCTTTTCTCACACATAAGGATCCTTTCATGACTTAAAAATTATAACAAGACACAAACTAGTTAACAACGTACCCTTTATATATACACTAATAACTAGGTATAGTTTCTCTACCATATCCACATTTTAAGTGTGTGTAAATATATATACTATAAGAGAAGATATTCAACAAATAAACATTAAATGCCATGTCCACAAAACCTAAAGATAATTACATGTAACCCTTGAAACCATTGCACGTTCCAGTGGTATCGACCCACCCTCCCACTTTCCAAAAATGGAAGTAGTGCATGGCCAAGATGGGTATTTCCCTACCTAAAATTATTTTCTAGTTTTAGTTCATTTTTTTTTAAGTTTTTTTAATTTATTTTATCTCATAAGTTTATGTTCTATGTAACTTTTACTCTTTTAAATTTTTGTTTTACATTTTTTTACGATTAAATCATATATTTCTTTTGAAAATAAATGAATATGACCCTCTTTCAGTTTAATTATTTTCCTTCCTAAAATTTCCAAAATGTTTATTTTTTTTTTAATTCAAAATACCCATGAACTTATGATTGAATCAATTTAGATAGTAATTATTTAAAACTTTAGAAATTTAAAATATAATAAAATTTGAAGAGTTAATGGAATTCTATAATTTAATAGAAATGTTTTTGGATATGCTATCTTTAGTAATATTTATTTAATGAAAATATTACTAAAGATATAGAAAAAATATTATAAAAAACATTTTGCAACATGGTTTAGATATAAAATTTGTTAAAATGTTACTATAAGTAATAAATATCATTTTTTTTTATATTTTTCAAAATTTTTAAATGTTACCAATAAGTTTATACGTAGTAGTCGGTGGAGCTTGATATGGTAATTAGTGAGTTTTGTGAGAAATAAATTTAATTTGATTTATCCAATTTAATTTTATGAAAAATTTGTGTAAATTTGTTTTTAGAAGTTTTAAGTAGGAAAATAAAATAGAAAGACTTAACCTATGATATTTGAAAAAAAAAACAAATGGAATGATTAAATTTGATTATCCATTTGTTTTTTTAATTTAAATATATATAGTATAGTAGACTAAAATTGAAATTATAAGATATTTTTTAATTGTTTTTTCATGCGTCCAGTTAGAAAATTTAAATGTTCTCTGTAGCATTGTCATTATTTTATGAAGACATTTTTCTATGTTCTACTAGTATGGTAATCAATTATTACAATTCTTTGGAGGAAGCACTTTGATATTTCATATAAACAAGTTTTAAATATAAATATAAATGATAATATATAGAGGGAAGAGAAAAGTACACAAGTTTATGAAAGACCAATAATTTAAAAAACTGACGACATTTATTAGACATGCTCATGCAAATGAAAAATTCTTTTTTCTGGGTAAAAGTGTTAGGCGATCTAAGTTTAGCAAAAAAAAAAAAAACAATTATTATACTAATTATTATCGAAAAAAATTATCATTGTAAAATTTGAAATATTTGATTTTAGTCTGTCTAGAATGTTTTATTCTAATTTAATTAGTATATATAATTTAAAAATGTAGTGCTTTTAGTCTTTAAAGTGGTATAGATAAAAAAAATTAACTACTTTTAATCATTATTTAATTTATTTTATGATCTAAAAGCGATATATTTTTAATTTACAAGGATTAAAATAAAATAAAATATTTTCAAGAGACTTATATTAAATATTTTGAGTTTTACAAGATAAAAACGACATATTTTTTTGAGATGAATGTGATTTTCTTCCCAATTGAAAGATGGACTTAAAATTACTTTTTCTAAATTTTTTTGTTAAATGTTGAAATCTTTAAATATAAATTGAGTTACATTAATTTTTTTTAATAAAATTTAAGTTTAAAAAGTTGTATTCAACTCAATTTTATTTTTCTACTGCAATACAAAATATATACTCAAACAATGGCTAAAATTGTGTAGTTAAACCTATCTTTCAAAAGATTAAATATAGTACAAGCATTTCCAAGTGCTATGCGTAGCACTTTCTAGAGCTATGAGGGTCTGTCTGGTGATTCATAGTAAAATGTCAATCAATGAAATTCACGAGACAGGGAAAACAAAATCATCTGAAACAAAATACTCATAAAAGTACAATAAAATTATAAAATGTGTAGGTTACTCTTTGCATGAAAAAATCAGTACATCAGTGTCCTGCCATAAAATAACATAGAATAATAATTTAGCTTTGGTTTGATTTTTTTAAAAAAAAATTATTTAAATTAAACGAAAAAATTTAAGTGTAGTACAGTTTAGTTTAATTTGAAATAATTATGAAATTTAAATTAAACCAAATTAATGAATTAATTTTTACAATTTTGGAATTTTTATAATAAATATTAATATATATATATATATATTAAAATATTATTTAAAAATCATTCAATTATACAAGTTATACTCAAACTATAAAATTTATAAAATAAAATAACAATAAAATAAAACAAATTTATAATTATATAATTAAAATTATAAAATAAATAATTATTGATAACTTAAGAAAAATACGTAGAATACAAAATTATTAATCTATTTGAGATATATAAGTTATATAATGATATAAAATATAATAATACTTAAACAAATTATGTATATATATATATATATATATATATATATATATATATATATATATATAGTTTGGATTGATTTGTTATAGTTTTGAAATCTCGTACTATAAATTAAACTAAATCGTACAGTTCAGGGAAAACTTAATCCAAATCGATATGAATAATACGTAGTTTGGTTCAGTTTTTTATATTTTTCTTTAGCACTTTTTGATTTTTCATTTAAATTTGGTTTAGATTTAAACACCCTTATTTTTAACATAAATAATAACAATACAATTTTTAACATAATTTATTAGCCAAATTTTTTTTAGTACAAATCATAAAATTATTGAATTTAATTAATTGTTTAGAAAAGAGTTTACAAAATTAACTTTAAATGAAATGGATTGAAAAGAATTTTTTTTAATTGTTTCATTTACCTCTGTTGTAAAAAGTGATTTACAAAACAGAATAATATAAAGTTTTTATAGATATAAGAGAAATGAAATTTCAAGAGTTTTAACTATTTTAACTCTTTAAATTCTAACCTCTTGATTTTGAATTAGCAATTAGATTCAACTTTTTTAAAAATCATTGTTGTAACAAACACGTATTAAATACTATTTACGAGCACTGGGATGATTCATTACATACAGTAACTTTCTGTTTAATTTAATTATTGAGAAGTGCAGAAAAGGTGTAAACTTCTCTATGGAACAAATCTTAGTATAATTTTCCTGTGACAAAACAATCTTTGCCACTTTTGGATTATAATTTTTGTATTTAGTATAATTTTCCTGTTATGAATACAAATGTTTGTGGTAAGTAAAGAGAACATCATGAGCATAACTTAATTAACCCATTTTATTTTGTAATAATTTATTTTGTATTATATGCTTGAGATTTCGTAAACATACTTTATACTCATGCTTATTTTATTCTTATGCAAAATTTTTAATTATTTAAAAATTGTTATATTAATATTCTCTTCATATACTATATTAAGATCCTTTAATTTTAAAAAAAAAAAACATTAAACTAACCTCTTCTTAAAAGATGACAAAATAGTGTTAAAAAATGTACAAATATCAAGTATATAATCTTATAAAGAGGTAAGAGTGTAATTTGTCCTAACACATAACATGTGCTAGATTTATTATTGAGTTCCACGTCAATCAATTTTTAATAAAAAAATGTATTCAATAATAAAAAAAAAAAAAATATATATATATATATAGATAGAGATTAAAATTTGGGTAGCACTGTGGGGGACCCTTCCCTTCGGCACTAGCAGGGACTGTAGCACCCACCTATGTAAACCACTTTGGTGTACAACATAAAAAGTAATTGAATGCTAAGGGTCCTACAGTCCTTTAAAATATGCACCTCCTAATTCCTGGTTAACCTTATAAATTGAAGATTCTTTAAAATATATATACTCGATGACAAATAAAAGAGTAATTTATGATATTTAAATAAGTGGTTTATATGTTGATGATTTTAATTAAGAATAGAATAAACTAATAAAGAACCTATCTTGATTAATTCAATCATATTTTATTTTACATATATTAGGACACAAATAATGTTCCAGTCCCACGTCACACGAATAAAGGATGGCGGCACGTTATCGCCCCAAATTTTATATAATAATAATAATAATAAAATTTTAATAATAATAGTAAAAATTATATATATAATTATTATATATAATATATAATAATTATATATTATTATTATTGTTAATAGTAATAATAGTAATAATTATATTATATATAATAATAATTATAAATTTTTTCTAATAATAATAATAAATTTTAATTTTAAGACTACAAGATTTAGATTATTTATTAAGTGGACAAGTGTTTGATTCTAAGTATAATTTTATATAATTTTGATATTTTAATTAAATGATAAATAATAAAAATAAAATTTTTGGTGATTTAAAAAAAATTAAAATATAATAATAATTTCAAAAAAATATATTATAGTTTTTATAATAAATTAATTTTATTTTTCAACGATCCTATTTAAGTTAAGAGTTATTAAAATAATAAGAAAAGTAAAAGATAAAAAAATTTGATCCTCCCAAACTTAAATCTTAATTCTGCCTCTTTTAAAAAAATAAAAAATAATAAGATTTAGGTTCAAAGGAAACAACATAACATCTTATTAATATAAAAAAATATGTAAAGATTTGTGTCGAAAATTTTCTTACCAAATGGAATTGAATATTTCACTTTATCATCAGTTAATAATATCTAAGGAATTTATTTACCATTTTAATATCAACGAAAGACTAGAGCAGAATCAAAGATTATACAGAGGTTTCAACAATTCATAATAACGTACGAATCTTACATCCTCCCTAGCTAGCTAGAACTTAAACTCTTACATTTAACTTTCAAAATTCAATTGATATGTTCATTAATTGTAGTCTATATTGCTTCCAAAGCTTGTAGAATATCATCCCTTAAATCTTCAAACTCTTCAACTCCAAAGCAGAAACGAACCAAGTTGTCATGAATTCTATACTTAGCCCTTTCAGACCGTGGAAGATCCCTAGTGTTGACCACACAATGCTTAGACTAATTAATATTAATATATAATTAACACAACTTGGAATTAATCCATTAAAAATGCTTCCATCGTAAACTAAAATCAATAATTAATTAAGATTTTAGGTCATAACTATTTTAAATTTCAACTTTTAGTTAACTTTTAAATTTTCATTTATTTCTATTAACATTTTTAGACTCATTATTAAATTGAAACAGTTAAATGGTGATGTGGTCATACAATAAAAGGTTTACATAATATTTCTTTATTAACATTTAACAATTTAATCCTGATTTCTAGTTCAACTATCCCTCACAATAATTAGTAATAAACTATATATATATATATATATATATATATATAAAGGAATTTGAGCAAAGTACCAATAAGACATGATAGCAGGTTGATTCACAACACTTTCAACACCACCAAAGGATGGAGCAATGTATGGGATTTTTAGTGAATCAACAAATTTCATTGCAGGCATTATATCCCCTTTAATCTGCATAATTGACAACAAAACTGTCAGAATTAATTGAACAAATTGTAACAGCAGTAAACATATTGAATGGTATGTTTGGTTTAAAATAAAATAAAAATAATAAATGAAAACTGTTTAGTTGGAGGAGAAAAAAAATTAATTTGTAGAAATAAAAATATTAAATTTTTTTCCTTCTCTCCTTTTTTTTTAATTTGAATTTTAAAATATTACAAAATCAAAATAATAAACTTTACATCAAAGCAAACAACACCACCAAAGCCAGTCATCTGTGTCTTGGCAATCTCGTGTTCAGGATGACTTGGCAAGCCTGGATAATAGACACGTGTCACCTGCCAAATATAACTGGATTAACGTAACATTTAATATAGGAAATAGAATCTAACATTTTCATTTTAAAACTCTTCATCACACAGCATTATTTCCTCTAATCTTTATTAATTTGTCATATATGGTTACAACATACAGCACCAATAATATATGTAATTAATATTTTTGTTTGAGTAAAAATAATCATTTTTCTTAATAGAAAAAAAAAATAGTGACAGTAAAAAATAATGTCATACTGTTATTCAATTACAAATCATCATTCATTTGTTAATTTTTATAAGATTATATTAAAAATTATAAGTATTTGAGAAAATTTTAAAAGAAGAATGTAAAAAGGAAAAATAAAATGTATTCCTCCAAAAATTAAAATAAATTTTTTATTAACTAATTTATAGAAGATTCTACATTTTCTAAAATAGTTAAAAGAAATTTTTTCATAAAAAATCTAACTTTTATTTTTAAAATTTAATCTTATTTTTTATTCTTATTTTCTTCTCTTAAAACTATCTATAAAAAAACTTATCCGAATATCAATGATGATTTGTAATTGAATAACTTTAAATAGTTAAAAGTAATTTCAAATTTAAAAAAAAAATGATTTTCAAATATACAAGATAACATACAAATAAGCAATAATTCATGAATCTACTTAAAACTATCTATAAAAAAACTTATCCGAATATCAATGATGATTTGTAATTGAATAACTTTAAATAGTTAAAAGTAATTTCAAATTAAAAAAAAAATGATTTTCAAATATACAAGATAACATACAAATAAGCAATAATTCATGAATCTATTTAGTGAGAAAATTCATATTTAATTTTTACCATTTAGGAAAATTTGTTAGACCATAGCAAGTAGCACAACAATACAGAAAAGAATCACAACATTGTATATGTAAATGTCAAAGTCACAGAACCTTTGGATGTGCCTCTAAAATTTGAGCCACTCTCAATGCTGTTGAATTTTGGTGCTGTACACGAAGATGTAGTGTTTTGATCCCTCTAAGGACTAGGTATGCAGAATTCTATTCATGAAAATAGTTTGAACTATGTCAAGTTTCAACACAAAAATTAATCAATAATTAATATGCATGCATGGATCAAACAAGGCATATATATGAAATGATTAATTACTGGGCTAAGTGTGCCACCCAAAATGAAATGCAAACTACGAATTTGTGAAATCAACTTCTCTGAACCACTTATGCATCCAGCCAGGACCTGAAACAGAAAATAAGCTGTTTATTTTAGTAAAATGACTTATATTTATAAATATTTTTTTTCTTGAAAAATAAATTGATTTTTTTAATTTGAAAATTTGAAGTTTATGATTACTTTTTATTACATTTTTTTTCATTGCAGCTATTTAATTTTATACCTTTTTATTATGTAAGAGTTAATTTTTTTTACTACACCCAAACAAAATTAATTATCTTATAACTATTTTCAGAAAACTTATTTAAATAAAAATTAATTTTGATAGTAATCAATTGTAATAATAATTGATTATATGATAATGGGTTATTAAAATAATTTAATTTTCATATAAGCAAGGAGTTATAACTCTTACATTTTGTAGCAAAAAATGATATGATTATTTTACTTTTGTAATGGATTTTCAAATACACATTAGGCATATGTTTAGTTACACGTTTTAACTATTTTGACGTGAATCACAATAAATGCTATAATTTGTAACTTTTTAAGTTATTTCAATTGATAAATGTGATTATAATAGCTAATCTACTTATTAGACGTGGAAACAAAACATAGAGATACATTAGGTGAACTTCAACGTATTTTCCATGAAAAACATGAAAAGAAAATAAAAAGTAGAAAAATAATATTTAATTCATTAAAAGTTGCAATGAATTTTTTTTTAACTAATTTGAATAAGTTTTCCCTTTTAACTTATTTCTAAGATATAATATATTATCTTTGAATTAACATAACTTTTAGAGAAATAAAATTTATTTTCTTAATGAAAAAACACCTAAATCAACTTATAGTATAGAAAATTAGTCCAAAAATTAAAGTAATCATAACTCATTTTTTGACACAAAATCACATTTGAAGGCTGACAAAACAAGGTTTAAAAAAAAAAAAAGTAGCTTACATCATTATGTCCAGCAATGTATTTTGTTGCAGAATTCACCACAAGATCAGCTCCAAGGGCAAGGGCCTTTTGGTTTATAGGGGTAGCAAATGTACTATCAATGCAAACCAAAGCCCCTTTTTTGTGACATAGCTCTGAAACTAGCTTAATATCAACACATCTTTGAAATGGATTGGTTGGAGTTTCAGCAAAGAACAATGAAACCTGGGCATTTGTATATCATGTCATTTCAACTTTAATAAATATTGTGTGTTAATTCAAAAGAAATCATAGAGAAATTCAATGGAAGGAAACCATTTACTCTTTCCAACATAACTTACATTGTTCTTTTCTAATGCAGATTTTAAGGCATCAACATCAGAGGGATCAATTATTGTGGCCTGCTCAACAAAATAAGCTAATAATTCAGTAAAATCTAATTCAAATAGTTAAGTAGTGTATCTGAATTTTATTATGACTTACATTTTTTTTAACCAATTGAGTTACACTTCCTTAAATAATCTTATGGATTATAAATTAATTTTGAGCTGTAAATCTAATTGATTTTATGGGAAGTAGAAGTTCTTAAAATCTTATATTAAAAAGAATTAAATTTAAATATTAAATTCTTAAAATTTTCAAAAAGTCAATTTAAAAAGTAATTGTACTTCTAAAATAAAATCTTTTCTAAACTATCTTTGAAAATAGTATTATTCATCAACCAAATTGATCTTTTAATAATTTTTTCGTCAATTTTACTTTACAGCCACCAACTATAATACGTTGTTAACCAGCCAATTTATTTATAAAATATATACATATTTTCTCTTCTTTACATTTTAAACATATATGTATTTCTCTTTCTTCTTCATATTTTATAACTGGTTGACTACAAAATATTTTTCTACCTTCATCATCTCAATTCTCCCTATCTATGAATTAATTTATGAATTAATTTGATATTTCAAAATTAATTTTTAAAAATTAATTCTAGCAAAATAGTGGTACTAAAACGATTTCTATGAAAAAATGAAAAGAAACAAATGTTGAAGAGTAGTTACGTACAGTAATAGCCATCTTTGGAAGCAACGTGGCAATGAATATTCTGGTCCTTCTATAGCAATCAGTAGTGGTGATAAGATGACCACCAGAGGGAATAAGAGCAATCATCATTACAATAGCAGTGCACATTCCAGATGCCATGAACAAAGTTGATTCAGCTCCCTCCAGTGCACTGCTTCAAACACACACACATCAACCAACCTTGTTAAATACCAACCATTTCTCTCCCAGTAAACCAACCTTTTTTTTTAATTACAAATAAATAATAATGAACTATTTAATTTTTTATAAAAATAGTAAAATAATTTTTAAAAGTGTAATATATTAATTATTTTAAACTTTTTTAAAATATGTATTTATTTTAGTTTATAAATTATATTACTTTTTACTGTTTTAGTTTTGATTTTAAAAAAAATAGAATAAGAATAAGTAGTTAAATTTAAGGATTAAAAGGACAATAAACAATTAAATTTAACAACTGAAATATTGATAAATATTTGTTAATATTTATTTTCTAAAGATTAAATTTTTTGACCATTTCAGAGGCTTACTCCTTTCTCACATCTAAATACTATACAAAAAAAAAAAAGATTCTTAGATATGCTATTTTTTTAAAAAAAATATTTTAAAATGTATATCTTTTACCCATTAAAGACTTCATATTTAGCTGGATCTAATTCAATTAATTAACTAGTATACGTGTATAATTGTAAAGTCTTAATATTCTAGTACATTCTTAAGAATAAATAAAAATATTAAGTATACCTTCTCTAATAATCTATTATATTCTTATGAATAAAAAATATTAAATACTTAAAATCTTATTAAATGTCCATGTTAAGTTAGTTATATGCACCATTTTCTTATGATAAATATTAATAAGTGTCTTAAGAGTAACAGTCAAGGAATTAAAAAGGAAAATAAATATTAAAATGCAGATAATTATATTATTCATTTTTTTTTTACATTTACTCATAATTTACATATTAAATACTCTAATTTTCATTTTAATTTTTTTTTGTTAAGTATACTCTTCCAAAATAACTCTTCTTGTTACTAAAATGTTACCTACCAAATAATTATACATAAAAGAAACCTCATGAGAATCTATGATGGAGAATGAAATAAAAACAAACCTCATCTTCTCCTCTAAAACTGTTGTTGTTGGGTTTCCATATCTCCCATATTCATAACTAAATTGTCGTTTCTCCTGAAAAAACAAACAAAAGCTGTGTGAAAAAAAAAAAAAACTTAACAAAATGAAATCATACATTACTTATGAATAATGAGATCCGAGAAATATTTGATAAACATATGCAATCCCAATTAAACAATTAATTATAAAATATAAAAAATATATATATATATATATATTATAAGTAAATTAGATGCGTATTACAATAAAACAAGCGAGTTTTAAATAAACAAGTAATTTTGTATTTTAAAATCATATAATTAATATTTCAATGTGATATTAAATTATCTAACGTGAACTCAAACATATACAATGTTCTTCCCACTAATTTCTTCTAATTAAAAGTTTCTGTATCTCATGTAATATATCATCAAATGAACAAAATTTACCAAATCATTTAACATATGCACCAAAGAAGATTACCTTCCAGTCAATGAGATCAGCAGTTTTCTTGAAGAAGTATACAGAAGTATTCACCACAGGTGTAGTAATAGCATCAGTTACAATGCCTCTGCCTAATCTCTCAGCTACACAGCCACCAAAACCAAAAATTAATCACCTTAATTAACAATTATAAACACTGAAATAATTTTACATTCTCTTACACAATATTATACAAATCTTCTACTTAATTCTTAACAATAAATGGAGAAAAATATATGAATTTTATATTTTTTAAATATTAAATTCATCTTTTTATAAAGAATAATTCTATAAACTTTTTACATTATACTCAATGTCTAACTTGCTAGCTTACTTACTATACAAAATAAATGATGTAAGTTAATAAATACTTAAGTCCGCTGTTTTTTTTTTTTAAGATAATGTTAGAAAGTTATAACTATAACTTTCTTTAAATATGTTAACTTGTAACTTATTAATTTATTTCTTTATAATAAAATTAGAGGAAGTAAGTTAAAAAAACTCACATATATATGACTAAATTATATAAATGATAAAATATATGTATAATTTATAATATGAAATTAAATTAAATTTTAAAATATAATTAAAAAATTACAATACATTAATTGTATATATTTTAATTTTCTTTAAGTTTTTGAGTTAAAAGTAATAAAAACTAAAATATAATTAGAAGTGTTTGCATGGAAATTAAAACGAAACTAATAATATCAGTATGTAAGAAAAATGGTGATGTGTTGTTGGTATAAAGTATTTTAGATAATAAAATTTTCATGAATCTAATAAAGTTTAATTTATAATTAATTTAGAAAATCATTTTATGGGTTTTTAAAACGTGATTAAATTTGGTAAATCGAGTCATGTTAAAGATTCACTTTACTTTAAAAAATATGATTAATTAAAAGTATATGAATGAAAATATTTTTTTTAGATGATTCAATCTTTCTTTTATTTATGTTGTTTTTATTGCGATTAGATATACACATCCATCCTATTTTTAAATTTTTGAAATAGTATTTGGAATTGCTAACTCAATAGTTGAGTACTCGACTTTTAAGAGTAACTCTATTTTTTACACATTTCTATGAAGTAATTATTTCACTATCGATAGAGTTTGTAAAACTACGATTGATCCAGAAGGGAAAAAATAAAAAAAATAGCATGTCATATCAATGACGAATTCAAAAAGTATTTTACTTTTATTTGTATCCAGTCTAAATTTTATAACAAATCAATTTTGTAAGATTAAACTAAATTAAAATTATATTTTTAAAATGATATAAAAATCTAATATTGAACTACTTATTTTTTAATTTTTATACTCGACATAATTAATTATCAGTGTGTGTGAGAGATGTATTAGAGATCTTCTATAATCTTGAAATATAATCTCTAAAAATTATCAGATTACTCGTTTAATTTTTCATGCTCGATATATCTAATATCACATCTCTCGCGTCCCATTAAAAATATATGATTGATTAACAAGTTGATATTGGACATGTCATTATCTAATCCATACTCAAATGTTTAGTTATAGATGAGAGATGTGTGAAAGTTCCATATCACTGTTAAAGTTTCATATCAGGTTGCAAACAAAAATTAAACTATTAATATATAAACTAGCATAAATTTTAAGTATATAGTAATAATATTTACGAGACAAAGTGGTGAAATATAAACGGAAATAAGTAATAAAACCATAAATTAGTTACCAGCATGAACGGCTTTGCTTCCATCGAATTGCAAAAACGAGTAAGGAGTACCGTCGTCAACGGAACCGTTAAGTTCCACGGCTCCGTTTGTGCCCGCCAGAGATTCTTCCGCCGCCGCCGGATTTACGCCGGAGTTCGGCCACAAGGAGGCCACCACGCTGACGTATTTCGGACGGCGGACGACGCGGAATTGGCGCGTGGAAGGGAACCTTCTAGAGAGGTGGCGAAACGGCACCGTTCCGCTGAGGTGGCGAAGGTTGTTGAACCTGGGAAGGTCTGAATGAGAACAACGACACTTGAAAGAAGTGAGAACGTTGTTATTACAAACGGCCATTTTTGTGTGTGTGTTTATTTTCTTGTCGGGTTCGTTCGTTTCACCGGGTTTTGTAATGTGCAATATATAGATTAAGTCAAAAAAGGACAAAAGGAAAAAAAATGTGTGGGTGTACTAATTTAATATTTTTTTGAATGATTAATAAATCTAAAGATGTTAAAAAAGCAATAATTATTATTTGTTTATTTAAAATCAATTGAAAATATAATGATAGAATTAAATAAGTGATATTTATTATATTTGTGCGTAAAGTTTCAAGTTACAATAATTTTTGGATGAAGAGAATAATAATTATAAAAAATACTAAAAATTAAAATTATTACATGTTCTAATTAAAATTCTAGAAGAACGTTGTGGACGATGTAGGGAAAATGTTGTCTCAAGTTGGTATGAAACACATAATGAGGGGTTCAGTTAACTGACCTCTTCAAGATGCTGTAAATGCACTTTGATTATTAAGTTAGCATTTGATCGTGTATTCAAGATAATAATATAATTAGGGAAGAGTGAAATAATTTTCATCTGAATTAGGGATAGTTCATGGGGTATACATATGTTAGAGGAAGTGACATACTAATGACATCATTTCTCTATTATTCACGTTGAGTAAATGTAACTTATTATCAACCTCAACGATTAATTTGACTTTATTTTAATTCTGATCATGCTGATGTTAAAATAGAATATGACATAATCTAATAATCCTATATCAAATGATCACCTCATATTCGCGATGATATATCATCACAATGTGTAAGTCCAGTGATCACCTCATAACAATGTGTAAGTCCGAGTATTACATTATGTATATCCTTTATATGATAAATGTATACTTACTTTTTATCTTTAAATTATTAATATTTATTTTATTTATTAATAATCTTAATCATTCATAAGAGTCGTAACTTTTAAGTTGTAATTTTTTAAGTTTTAAATTGTATTTTATTCTTTTATCAACTATTTTCACGATTTACTAGCTTAACCTTTCCTTAAGTAAAATTTGTTGTGATGACAGTTTTATATACAGTAACAGATTCTTTTTATATTATGTTGGTATTTGAATTTATATTAGATTATAGAGATACCATAGTAACTATAAGAATATCAATTTATTTATTGATATGTAATACACGTAAACATTGATGACCAATAAGAATACGTGTTATATAACCTAAGTCCTAAACATGTTTCCAGCTGTTTTTTTATGCATGATAGGTTTGTTTCTGTTTATTTTTATTTTCTTAGACATATATTCCGCAAACATAATTGTTATAATTATTTATTACATGTCTATTTTTTTTTTAAAGAAGATGCACCGATTGTATGTCAATATTCAATATTTATTATTAATAGATTAAATATTGTAGTTTTTTCCACATGTGTTATACCATGTTAATAGTTCGTTTTTTGTTTTCCCATCTTTTCTAGTTTCCAATATGTTAAATGTGTGTGAAATGGAGGAGGAGGAAAAATTATTTATCTTAAGTGTTAGATGCTAGAAGCATCTAGAGATTTAATTTAATAAGAGAATAAAATATCTAATCTAAGATAAGATTAAAGATATAATCTTTCTTTGTCACTTCGTGAAGGATTAAAACTTGAATATCTTATTGTAAAACTCAACTCTCTGTGATAATTTAAAGGAAAGATACGAATAAAATTTCTATTTATTAAATTTTCAACCGTGTACCACTTATCTCACCTTTAAAAATATAATGTGTCATGTCCAAGGTGGGTGATTGGCCACTCGTCCCTACAATACAAATTATTGATGGGAAGATTACTAATCCTAATATTTGTCAAAAGATCAAATTGTTTTTCTGCATAATTAATAAGAGGCACAACATGTTATTATCCAAAGCATTGTTTATATACTTTGGGTACTTACGTGCAGATTCATAATGCCACAATGATCTTGCAGCACACGAAAACATTGCCCCCACAATAATATGTATAATGCTTTGATAACGATATTCAATAGAGTAAATCGTTAATCTTTAATTTAATCATAAAAGATAACATAGAATCATTAGGATTCATCTAATAGTAAAATTAAAATAATATGTATAACAGTTTAGATTTAAATTTTATTATTATCGTTGTACAATTATATTCATTGTCAGTTTTAAATTTATAATTTTTTATATTATTATAACCTTTGAATTTTATTAAAGTTATTAAAAATATTAACAATATATTCTTTAACACATTTCTTAATATACTATTTATTACCAGTTAAATTTATAAAAATATAATTTTTTTTGATAAATTTAATAATAATTATAAAGTATAGTAAAATATGTTTATAAATGTATTGAAAATAAATCTAACTTAATCTTACAAATCAATTTATAATGACTTATTTATATTATATATATATATTGGTCATATATATTTTTAGGTGATATAAATTTTTTAACACATTCTTTCGTGATGAGAATGTGCCATCTAAACATAAAGATTAAAAAGTAAATAATAATAATGATTTAACGATGAATGATATGATAAGTTTAACAATAATAATAAATAATTTTAAGATAATTTTTAATATCATAATAAAAATATAGATTATGAACAAAATTTGCAGTTAAGATATTTTTCCTCCGTCATGTGGTGTAATTTTTTTTAAAATAATTATACTTATAACTTCTATTTTCTTCTTTTAAAACAAAATCCGTTTTCTAACATACCAAACATACACTAAAAGTTGACAAAAATTTCCATACTACAATTTGAACCTTGGTTAATTATATCTCCTTATATATTACCTTATATATGAAGTGATTTGCATTCTGCTACCTTATGAACCTCTTCTAAGACATTTGAAAGAAGTAACAATCCTTCATTTGGAGATCTTTACTTCGAGGATTTGGTTCATAAATTTTTGTTCATTCTCCAAACTAATTTAAATTATTAATAATTATATAATAAAAACTAAAGTATTAAACATTATGCCACAAAATCTTTTGAATATTGAAAAAAGTATTTTTAGTCAATCTCTTAATGTTACAATAGAGGAATTAAATTGATGGTTGTATTTGGACAGGGAATTTATAAATCTCTAAAATATTTGGAATTTGAATTTTTTAATTAAATTTTTTATTTTTAAAATAGTTTATTTGGATAAAAAATTTGAATTTCTTTGATGAGATAAAGAATTTTAATTTCCAATAAATGAATATTTTTGTTTTTAAATATATATTTAAAAATCTTTCAAAAATTAACATATAAATTTTAGACTTAATATACATTTTAATCCTATTAATTAAACTCTTTTTCACCTGTATGATGATTTATTTTTACTTATTGAGAAATGGGAGACAGTGAGAATTTCAAATTGTTTACTTTTTAAGAAAATTTGAATTTTTATCTTAAATAATAATTTTTTTTTTCAAATTTTAATTTATTTCAATTTTTTTTATCTAAACACCTAAATTTATTAAAAAAACATTTAAAGTTTTCTAAGAAAATAAATGATCTATTTAAAATTTTCTATTCATGTTTACTTTTAGAAATTATTTATATAATTTTATTAGTTGAAGGACTTTTTAAGGAAAGAGTTAATGGTTGAAGGATAAACATTGTGCCTCCTCATAAGATGCTAAAAGCAAAAGGGTAAAAATGTGTTGTGTTCTCACTAACACACGTCAGGCCCAAAATAAGTAGTTAGAAAAAAAAATGCCCAACCCATCAAAACTTCTTTCATGATGACTAAACCCTTTTCTTTCTGCACCCACATCATTTCTTCCTACACTTGTTATTCTTTGAAATTTTCAAAAGTACACGTTCCTTTTCCTTGTGTGGGTGCAAGTTTAAATTTTTTCAAAAAAACATTTCGGAATTATTTTTTAATATTCCGGAATTGTGAAAAGTATTTCAGTCTATGACAGAATAAAAAATAATAATTTCAGAATGATTTTTCGAAATATTATGAAAAGAAGGATGTAAATTTAATAAAATATATTTTTGTAACTTGATGTGACTGAAGGGTGTATAAAGTAAAATTATCTCTCTGTTTTTTTTTTTTGGAATAATCTGTATATTCACAGTGTAACAAAATATCATGCATAGTGATTTTTTATACGTACCATGAATGTTTTATTAACTAAAACTTAACTATTAAATTTTTTTTACATTCATGTATAAAACTTAAGGTGGTATTTAGTTTGAATGTTTCCCAGCAAAATAGAACTGAAAAAGTGTTTGGTTGATTTTTTAAAAAATATTTTCAAGAAAATATTTTAAAAATGAGGTGAAAATAAGAAAATACTGAAACTCCGTTTTCATAATTTTCAAAAATTATTTTAAAAAAATAAAAAATAAAAATAAAACAGAAAACAATTTCTCAAATCAAATAAAAAAATTGTGGATACCCATTTTTTTTTTTTTTTGAATGAAAATTTCTTATTGACCAACAAGAGAACAGAATTTGGGCCTCATAGCGTGAGGAGAAATGGGCTACCCTTCCCCTTGCCTTTTCATGTTGAGTTACCTTTTTGAACAAAACCTAATGAGTCTTTTATTTTATTTTATTTTTTTTATAATATTTAAAAAATATTTTTCACTGTTAAAATATTATCTAAATCCATAGACATGATTTTTCTTAAAAAAAATATATAAATTTAATAAATAAACTATGCGTTCAAATTTTTTACAATATCAAACTTTCTTCAGTAGTTGATACACAAAATTTAGAATATCAAGAATGAAAAGCACCAATTCTATTTCATTGTTCATTTTAAGAATCCTTTTTTTCCTCTTTAAATCCTGCTTGTTTCTCCTCCTACTTATTCATTTCCCCCACATGTGGGTGTTGATGAAAAAAATTGTAAGAGTTGGTTCTCACATATTTAATTATATATACTTTACCATTTACTATTTACATATTTGTATTTAAGGAAATACATAAATAATTTTTTTTTCAGGATTATTAATTTAACATTTTTCCATCTTAAAATAAACACTAAGTTTTGTACTCTTCCACAATTGAAGTTTTGTTATACTTGAAGACACTATGATGTGCTTGCCCATATTTTTAGGATTTTAAGGAAGTCTAACCATCATAAATTTGAAGCTCACAGATTCCATGATAACCACATAATGTCCTTCAAAGCTCATTAAATGATTTTCTGTATTTTTCATTAAATATCTTACACCTGTCAGAATGCAACTGCTTCCTTTTTCTTCAAGGCAAACATTTAATTTGATGGAACAAAAAAAATTTCATAGAAGTAATAATTATTGAGATGGAGTACATATTTTATCAGACTATAATACTAACAATATTATACAATCTATTAAAATATACTGATGGTATAAAACTTTACTCTATTATTTTACTCTAGCACATTATTGGTTAAAAACTATTCAAAATTACAAAATTATGATGAAAAATGAAACCCATAAAATATTTATAATTTTCAATAAATTTTAAACAACATATATGTGTATATATATTTAACATGAAGTGCTAACAATTCTCATGGTAAAATTAGTAATTTTTGTAAAAATTACTTTGAAAATTTGTTTAAGATACTTTTGAATTAGTTGGTGCATAATATTAAAATTAAACTGATATCCATAAAGTTGTATTTGCATGTAAATTTTGTTTTCCCTTTCAGCAGTAGAAATCTTACTAATCTGGGGAGGTCATAATTATATATAATACTATTGAGGAGAGAACTGAGTTCAATGTTCAATAGGTAAGAAAAAATTGTTCTAGATATGGGTCACCCTTGTCCTTGATCATTTACTTCCATCCACAACAATGCTTTAATTTCTGGTTAGTTCATTCATTCATTCATATAATTTTAATAGTCTTACAATGGTACTATGAACGGTGCACTTTTAAAACCGAATCATGACCTCCATGCCATAAATTTCACTGAGTATCATTTACTATATTGTGACCCTCCATTGAGGACAAACTGTTATAGACCACAAAACTTTTGTGATGGAACATTATCAAAACTTAAACTAATTGGTAAAGTCAGAGTTGGTAACTTGGCATAGTCCTTAGCATTAACTTTAATTTGACAACTCTAACTCTAACTCTTTTGCCTAAACAAGCACATGCCCTTCACCACCAATATTCATTATGACTTGGTTTGATTCTAGAAAGTTTTTTGAATGGTTCAATGTTACAAAGAGATCATGTTCATATCAAATAGGAAGCTTTAGACTTGTTAAGTATTATTTATCATTGCTCACAAGTCAATTATGTTTTCCCTTTTCTATTTACTTGTTTATTTTTTATAATTAGAAATAATTAAAGATCTATTTACTGTAATGTTTAGGAGTTACATTAAAGATATATTGAAATGAGTTTAAAGGTGAGAGTATTAAATAATAATAATTTAATCACAAATTAAATATTATATAATTTTTTTAGAGATTTTATTATCAAAGTAAAAAATTCACTATTTATAATAGTTTAGGATTGATGTTAGGAAATTATATTAAAACTAAAAGCTCCTTTATTTTATTGCATGTTCAATTCACCACTACTTTAGGGAAGCTGTTATTCCCACACCTTCATTAACTCTACTTTATACTCTTCCTTTTGTTCAATTTTTATTTTACAAAAATGCCCTCCACAGGTGTTTTAAGTGTTTTTAATAAAGAAAGAGACGAAAATAGAGAAAAATGAGGTCAACATATTGACTTTGTTATTTCTCTGTGAATTATATGGAAAAAGAAGGGCTCAAGAATTGATCTAGAACAAAACCCAGCAATTTGGCTTTCAAATCATGCTTTCAAGAAATATGTATCGGGGGAAAAACATTGTAACTTACAATAACAACAAAATTGGTGCTTAATTGCTACAAATATGTTGTGTCTTATATTTTATAAATGAGAAATTTCCCGCTTACTTTTTCAACTATGATAAACCTTTTGTCCATTTTTACATAATGTTTTTGATATATTCTTTACAACGTGAGATAAAATTTATGGGAATATCATTTTATATATTTTTGCTACTCTAGTTTCTTTTTTAGTAAATTTTACATGAACTTTATTCAATAATAAAAAAGTATGTTAGTAAAATGATATCAGTCACATGTATACAATAATTGGATCGTATTTATAAAACAATATATAGGTTAATTGTAATTTTTTCTTCATTTTTTTACAGTCTTGTGATTTTCGCGTCCATTTTTTTTTTAATCATGCGAGTATTCTTCCAGAGTTTCATAATACTATTTTTGTTCCTATGTCAAAAAATCATCACAATTGAAATATTCTGTTTTTTTTTTCTTTTGAACTATCATAATTAAGATAATTTTGTGATAATTTTCCATGATTATGATATTTTGCAAGTAAACAAAATTTACAAGATTATGAAAATTTAAAGATGAAAATGCATAAAATAATTTTTGGGAATAAATCAAAATCACAAGATTGTAAAATTTTTAGGGACAAAAAATGTGAATAACATACATAAACACACGCGCGCTGACATAGATATGAAATGTTTACTAGAATTGTGTCACCCATGTAAAAGTTTAGATCTATATGGAAACTTTCTCATAAATGTAACTATATATATAAAAACAATTATTATAGTGTGTCCTACTCAAGTTAACATGTATAATAGGTGCATGTATCCTTATAAGTTATAAGTAGATATGAAATAGGAAAAACAAAAAGCTCACGCGTATAGAACAAATCTCTTGAAGAAAGGCTAGGGGTAAGTAAGATTCACATTTCAGATTGGTGAAGAACCACCAATTAAATACACTACCTTTCAAGTCAAATGGAGTAGTTGTATAGTTTGCCTTTTGTTGTGTAAACTACATATTTCAATATATCATCAAATATTGCCTTTCAATAAATAAGGCATGCATGGTTTGTCGTAGTCATGCATGTGGGTTCATAATACCCTAAAATAAATGAAGATTGACAAACCCCAAAGATAGAAAATAATAAAAAAATGGCTAAGTGGATGAGCTGTTTCTCTTGCATCGTGGCCAAGATTTAACCACATATGTAGTTTTACCATAGCATGGTTTAAATGGTTATGTTAATTAATTTGAAGTTAAATTTTTTTTTTAGGTCAGTTAAGTTTTTAGTTTTTTTTTTACTTTTAGTTTATTCTTTAATTTTTGTTAATATTTTAAATTTTTGTTAACTTAACTATTAAATATTAATATGAAAGTATAATGTAATTTCTTATTTTATAATCATGATAGCACTTAACGATTTCAATTTAACATAAAGATTAAAAAATTGATTAAAAATAAAAAAATAATTAAAAATGTGAAGAAAAGTCATACACTCTCATGTATAATCACCAAGTTATCTTAAAAGTAAATTGTAGCTATTTAATAAAAGAAATATTTGTTAGATAACTAATATATATACAATTAAATAGCTACATGTAAATGTAAAGAAAAAAGAAAGAAAAAAATTAATAAAAAAATTAGTAAATATATATTATATAAATTGATTAATTGACTTAATGATTGTTGTGTATATTAAAATTGACTGTATAGCATTACTTATTCAGTAATAATGACCAGCGAGTTGGTATCAACAACCTTGGTTTTCAAGGGTACTTGGATGAATTTTTGGCAGATTTTTATCTTTTGATTAAATATATCTATTGCAATATTGCAAGCATTTATTTTCAGACATTTGTATATGAAACACTGAACGATGCTAGCCTGTAATTACTTGGATGCTAGCTAGGATGATGCCATCTACGTGATTGCACTAAAAATAAATCCACGTAGAGCTATCAAAAACTGGGTAGAGTAATATATAATGTAAAATTTAAATAAAATTTTTTTACAAAGTAAAATGAGCATATTTGGTCTATAATTAATTAATTATGTTATTTAGCCTAACTTAACTTAGCAAGATAAAATATCATACAACATCAAAGAAATTGATGGGTTAATCTCAGGTGACCCAATCTAATCTATTCCAGAGAGTCCTGTATGGATCTAGTTTTCTGAAGTTATCCTTAGAATATTATTAATTTAGAAAAAATTATGCATATGTGCCCACATGCTTACATCAACACACTAATATTGAAAACAGTAGGATCTTCTACTTTAATGATTTCTTTTCTTCAAGATATTAAGAATTATTTTTAATCTTTTTTAAAAAATATAAATATAGATTTATTTGATATGCATTAAAAATGTTAAGAAAAAGTTTTTTCAGTTATTCAACCACGAATTATTGGTTATTATATGAAAATAATTAATAATATTATATCTATTTAGTCTCGTTAAAACATGATAAATTAAAAAATACATCTTTTAATTAAAAATAAATTAGGAAAATTTTGATGATTTTTATTTGAATATTGAAAATAAAGAATGAAAATATAAATTTGAAAATAATCTAGAGAGGCAATTATTCTCATAGTGGTCCACAACCATTAAAGAGTTTAATAAATGAGTCACGTTATATTTTTTATTTTTATTGAACTTGATTTTTGTTTGAAAAAGTCATCCACCTCGTCGCATTGATTGAATGATTCTATGAAATCCTGGGTTGATTGGAAAATCATGTGGTAGTTTGTTTTTGGATGGAATATGACGTAAGGCATTATGAAAAATGTGGATTTGTCAGTGATGTTGTTCCTCAATCTTATACTTGTTCTTCAAGATCTTCAGTGATCTTAATCTGCAACACTAAAATAAAAATATTTTCCTGAAAAATCACACATTATTCTCCTTACATTTATGTTGAAATCCAGGGCCATGAATCTGTGAAAGAAAAACTTCTTTGGAGAAATCAAAACTTTATTTTTTTTGGTATGGTTTATTTGTTTAAACTTAATATTTGTCATTAATCATTATTAACAACTCATTAGTCTGATTTTGTGAGTTTGAATCTGTTAACTATATAATAAAATATTCAATTCCAGACTCATTATTTTGGAGGAGATAAAAATTTAGACTGAAATATATTTTTATAATAATATATAAAAAAATAATATTTATGGTAGTTAATTTTTTACAGCTCAGTAACGTACAATTAATTAATTTGTGCTCGTACTTAAGTTAGTTTGTATGAATTATTTTTATTCATTTCAATTGTACAATTAATTTTTTTTCTAAATTATCTTTCATTATAATTTGTTTCAAGAATTAAAATATAGGGTATCAAAAATATAGTTTTAATTAAATGAAGAATACTTTAGATATATTGTTATTATATAGGATAAAATTAATTAATTTTTACAGATTAATTTTCTTATATTTAAGTCTTGAATAGTAAATAACTAAATATATAAAAACATCATAATTTTTACAAAATTATTTTTCTAAGATGGGGTTGAGTAAACTTAAATTCTCAGTGTTAATTATGAAAACAATCCCAAGGTGTGGAAATCTACTGCTATACGACAAGTATTCTCTTTCACAAGATTGAAACTGTGTGATTATTAAATTAATGAAAGATTTGAAACTTTTGAGGAAGCATAGTGTTCTCAAATTTTAGGTAACCAAAGATATGCTACAAACTTTAAAATATATGAAAATGAGAGCCAATTTATAATTAAAAGGTTACATTTGTGATGCAATATGTCTCTACTCATTAATTTAACATAACAAGTTGCAAACTTGAACACGTTCTCATATTGGCAACCTTACACAAAAGAAAATATATATATATATATATATGGTGCATGCACATGGTGCTTGAATTTGATGTTTAATCTATTAATTTCTCTGTGATCCATGAAAGTTACTCATCCATGTCTTTCATTTGATTATATTAATTTTTTATGCAATTTTCTTTTAAAAAAAGAAAAGAAAATTAGCATTTGGCAGACAAAGAGATCAAACCTTAGATGGGGGTCCATATTTTTGCAATTACTTTGATCGGTGTATTTCTCTTTAGGGCAAAAGTAATAGACCCTCCTTTTCACTCAGCCACATTATTTTAATCCTACTTATAGAAAACGTGCCTCCATCATCTTAACATTATTTCAGTGCAAATATTTAATAATTAATGTTCATCAATCTGTTAAACAATTATTTTGAAATTATTGAAATAACTAATGTTGTCTATTTCCTTTAAAAATTATTCAAATTAAATTTTACAATAAAGATGCAAATATTATTAAATAAATAAATTCCCTTTACCATTTGAAATTTTTATGTGTTCCAAAGATTAAGTTGAGTTCAGAACATTCTGAGACGATTCAGTTTATATAGATGTGAGTATTTACACATTAAGATAATCTTTTTCTAGTAGAAAAGGATTAAGAAGAACATATTCTGATATATTAATTATTATACCCACGATAAATGATAAGTAACTAAGTGCCAAATGAATAATGACTAAAAAAATCTGACTAGTAAATCCACCCTAAGATAAATACTCTCTTAAAATTATAAAAATAAGTTAGAATCCACCTTTTTTGTACATAAAAATCATAAAAGTAGGTCTTTCACCATTACAAATAAAAATAGTCTATTTCTTGTAAATAATTACTAAACAAACTTATCTTAATAAATTATTTATAAAAGTAATTAACCTACTCAAATATTATTTTGCACTCTTTAACAAATCATATTTATCAACATGGCCATGTTCATGACTCATGACTAGCTCATCCGTGACATGCCCAAACCATAGAATTCTTTTTTGGCAAATTAACGGTCATAATAATTTCAAAACATCTTACATAGGTAATTTGAACTTGCTACTAGTAATAAATAAATTTGTGTGTGGTTTTTTTTTTTTTCCACAAAGAACACACATAATACTCATCATGGCTTGAGAAGAAAATGCCAACCCTCAAATCTACTATCTACACATCTTTCAATCATGATGCAACCTCAAACTGCTCTAGGGCTCTCTATGCATGTAAGGACAAAAATTGAAACATTATTAATAGTGAAAAAGTGAAACATCTACTATCCACCAATTTTGCATATTTAATTTAACGGTGTTATCACACACTTAATTAACCATAAGATTTTTTGTAGTTCTTAATATACATTAATTTGGTGGGAAAACAATAAAGGAGAATATCTCCAAATTTTGTGCAAATCAGCATATTAGTTGAAGGTTTCTTGTGATTTTAAAACACAAAATTTCTTTATTGTTGGAAAATGAACCATATGTATTTTCAGAAATTATGTTACAAGTGCTGCTTTTTATTAATTACTAATCATCCATAGTAGTAAATTAAACATCCATTTGTCAATATTTCAAAAGACAGAGTTCTCAGATTTGACAATTCAAGGGTCATTTAAGTGAGGGGAACAGGACACGTGGGATGCTTTTCTCCACAGTTAATTATATATATTAAATTCAAGTGATGATTTGATTTGGTTTAATTAAATTTTTTATTACATAAATACAATTTTTAGTATTTTTTTATTATTAAAAATGTAAATAACATACTTTATTATCCTAGGTTTATATCAATTAAATAATAAAAAAAATATGTAATTAATATTTCATAAGACTCCATTCATAATAATAAAATAACAAAAAATTTCGTCATACAACTACATACATTGATAGTCAAAAATAAAAACTATTAAAGAATTACGAAGCTACTTAAAAAGTCACAATTTTGTAATATAATATTAATTATTTATAAATTTATGAGTAATTTAATTTTATTCTTTATAATTTCATCTTATGATATGATTAATATTTGTTTCTCTTAATCTCTTGTATCAAAATCGTCTCACTTGATCTATTATTTTTCTTCTCCACACACACACAATCAACATCTATAGAAAGCCTTAAAAATCAACATATATATATATATATATATATATATATATATATATATATATATATATATATCAAATTAAACATTTTGTTTGAAATTATCAATATGTTTTTAAATTGACTCAATTCTATGCATTTGCATAGCATATAATTGTTTCTTCAAGTAGAGACAATTATGGAGAGATCGATTTCATCATGTATCGACTGCATCGACTTTCAAGCTTTTTCCAAAACCTATCAACAGTCTTTTTCTCAACAGATTTCTCTACCGAAACCTCATCACATAGCAATAATAGTATTGAACTTTTATGTCTTTTTCATTTCTTTTGTGTAGATTGACAACTTTACTTCTCCTTCGATTTTAAACACCATCTTATATTCTTAATGTGTGGGGAGACCTAGCTAGCATCTTCACTCGTCATAATTTAAAATTATATTTTACTGTAATAAATTTCACATTGTCAAATTCCATTCATCTACAAAATAATTTAACTTAAGTGAAAAATAATTTATACATAATTTTAAAAAATAACTTTACTTCGTAGCTAACTGCAATACGCAGCTAACCAATCAACTCACTCACAAAATATATATGTATACATATACATATTTCGCTTTCTTCACATTTTATAACTAGTTATTTGTGTATTACAGTTATCTCCCAAATATTTTTCTTTGAAAAATCGTCTCCAATATATTAGTGACACAGTACCAATTTGCTGTGAAAATTTAATTTGGTGCAGAAAAACTTACTCATAAAATATAAGTAAAACGAAGTGCGATGGTCACACTTTGTGACAAGTGAGTAAATGAATCATGTATTTGGTCCCAATTTTTTTTTTCAAAAAAATGTATTTGGTTCCAACTTGTTGATAAAGTACGTGACAACCAAGCAAATGAATAGAAAATCGTGAGAATAGGAAAGTATGATAATTGTAGAATTGTATAAATTTGGTTCCAAGATAAGGTGCATTGGCTTTCAATAAAAATAAAAAGATAAGGTGGTGTATATTGTAAAATAATCTTCAAAAATGTAAACATTAAAAAGCAAGAATGCGACATGAAACCAACAGCAATAAAGTCCATACTAAATGTTTCCTTTATTGAATTTTTTGTATAGAGTTTGAACACCGGAAAATTAATAACTTGGTGTGAAACTCATTTAATTCGCACACACTCTTGTCTATTATCACTTTGACTAGAGATCCAAGCATATACTCCATTCATAGAAATCCAAAGACTTTAGAAACAAAAATCTCATCAAGTCAAATACAAACAAATTGATATTAACATTTGATGGTGGAATCATCCAACCAGTGACAAGTTTCCCAAACCAACTATCATTAGAGAATTACAATAACACACTTCCAAGGGAAGAAAATTAAAATAAAAATTAAAAAAGAGTCTCAGTTAAAGCACTAACAAAAACCACTCTTTGGAAATCCTCATGTTTCTTCATCTTCTAGTTCTCTTTTATGTCGATGGAGGAGAAAATCAACCACTAGCTAGGGACTTGAGTTTGAGTTTGATTTGTGGAATATGCTGCCCTATATATGACTCTGCATGCATACACTTTCCAACACACATAATTAGACCCTCTTGTCTCTTGTATTTGAATTTTTACTTCACTTTTCACATAGATTGTATCTATCTCTTTCTTGTAGTAATCGAGTAAGTTTGCTCTTATAAAATTTTGGTGAACAATTATTAAGAAAGAGATAAATCTAAAATTCTCATGTGATAAAGTTAAGTAAAAATTAATCTTGAGATGATCTATTCCCCTCTAAAACTAGAATATTGGTGAGTGAGAAGGGGAAGAATTTACTAAATTAAGAATACTATTCCAATAATTATTGCTATCTTCATATAAATCATTGTTGTTACCACTTCCATCAGCGTTGTTAGACTCTCCCCCACCTTCAGATGATAAGCTTGGATCATCTGAGTTTGATTTAAGTAAAAGATTGGTGAAGCCTTCTTCAACAATGGCATCATCATGTGAACCATTAGTCCTGAGAGACTCAGTTCCCCATGTTCCTTCCATTGTAAACTCATGCAAGCCAGAACTAAAAGTAGTGATGGAACTATCATGGTAACCTTTCCACTCTTGTTCACCTTCTTCTTTCACAAGAGAAGAAGAATTACCTGATGAACTCCCCACAAACTCAATCATAGGCATTGCACTGTCATTATTGTTATTGTTATTTTCTCCTCCAATTCCATTCATAATTGGTGGTGCATTCTCAGAGAAAGATAGTGTAGAAGTAGGAGACTCAAGGTCCCCACTTACCCCAACATTGTTTGCAATGCCACCATTTCCTTCATTTGATTTCAACCACCCTCCATTATAGCAAGCCTTGAGAACATCAAGAGAAGAACGCGAGGAAGACGGTGGTGCTGGTGGTAGTGGTAATGGTAGTGCATCTTTATTATTATTCAAAGCCGAAGTTGATGTTGACGGTGAAGATGAAAAGTTAGAAGAACTTCCAAGTTGTTGAAGTGAATGTGAACGAATTTTTGATTCTCTAACAAGTCTTGCTTCAGCTTCAAGGCGAGCACTCTCCCATTGAGCCATGTGGCTAAGGTTTGCAGCAGTTTTGGATTGACCATCACTAGAAAGAAGGGCATCATTTTTAGGCTTGTGTGTCACCGGGTCAATTCCCATTTTTGTTAACCTTTTCTTAAGATGAGTGTTCCAATAGTTCTTGATCTCATTATCTGTTCTCTTTGGCAAGTGTGTTGCTATTGCCGACCACCTACAAACCCATAACACAGACATAAGACAAGTCACACAACAAAACTAACATTAAACCCTATAGTAATATAAAATCCATCATCACCTACTAAAACGGATTTGTTTTTAATTAACAATTAATAATTTAATATCAACTTATCATATGAAAAATGTTAATTTATGAGAGAGAAGAAGTAGTTTGTGCATGTACATCATTAGATAATCACGTGAAGTGCAGAAGATGTATTAATAGATATATGTATTTATTAAAAAAAAAATATTTTATGGTGTTGTTCAGAAGTATATAGATTATTTTATATTTTAAAAAATTAAATTTTAAAAAAAAACTTAAAAAAGATAGATCATTGTTACATCATAACAACACCGTAACAATTATTTTATAAAAAAATCATTTTGCAATTAAGATTGAGCTCGAATAAACTTGCATGTCAGGGAGAAAATTTATGGAAATGGCACAGAGCACAGTGTGTAAGAGTTTTCTGTTGGGGGAGGGTTGGAATAGTTGGGTGAAGAAATTGAGAGGTCATAGCATTTAAGAGATTCTGCTGCACGGCAAGACACAGGAACAGAAAAGAAATTATAGCTCTCACACGGAAAATGAATGATCCATAGTTAGTGTAGAGTGAATAAATGGGAATAAAATATCAAGTTGAGGTCTGAAATACAGTGACATTATTATATTATAATCATTTTGTTTCTGATAAATTTCCAAAAATCTTAAATATTTTTTGGAATGAGCGAAATATCACTTTCAATACTTTTCAAAAAAATTAAAAAAAAATCTATAATGGGTCTTGAGTTTTGAAATTTTGTGGCATCTTGCTCAAAGGAAAAATTAAGAAACTAATGAAAAATCAATTAAATTAATATCACTATGCAATTTCTAGCTAGAGGCAAAAAGGGTTGATTTCAAATTGTAAAATAAAAAAAAATGATTAAAAAAAATTGATAAAAAGAAGTGTGAAATAAAAGCATATACCTACTAGTGAACAAAGATAGATACCAAACCTGTTTCCTAAGAGGGCATGAAGTTGAATGATGGTTTGTTCTTCTTGCAAACTGAACTTTCCTCTCTTAATATCTGGCCTTAGATAATTAGTCCATCTTAATCTACAACTCTTGCCACACCTTTGAAGTCCTATAATAATATTGCAACACAATAGCACAAAGATTTTCATTTTTACAACTATGAATTACCACACATACATTGCAACATTATAAATATATATGTGTACTTACATATTATTGTATATCATATTATATAAAGTTAAGTAATTAATTAACACCAAACTAAATGAAGAAAAAGTAGGTACCAGCTTTTGTTGGCAAGGCACGCCAGCTTCCATGGCCATGTTCTTCAATATAAGCTAAGAGCTTTTGATCTTCTTCTGGAGTCCATGGTCCTTTTTTTAAACCTACCTTGTCGCAACATGGTGACCTTCCCATCTGCAAGTGGAAACAAACAAACACTAAAGATTGTAGTAACTTTTCTTCTTATTTATATAGAGCACTATGAAAAGAAGAACACTAAGGGAAGAGAAATAGAGAATGAGGATTGAGAGAGAAAGAAAGAGAGAGGAACATGTTAATTATAAATGAAGAGATGATGGGCTGTGAAGAAAGGTCAGCGGCATAAATGGGATAATAAACTAATTCAAGAAAAATATTATTTACATAACTTTTTATACAATAATAGTTATTAAAGTTAAATATTACAGATTATCATAACAGCATTATATTTCAATATAAGTTTATATGAAATCATATCAATTATAATTGCTTCCCAACAAAGTGCATTTGATAGTTAAAAATATAGATCTAAAAGTAAAAATAAGAGGTTAACATGGTGAGTTGGTATCTTCTTGCTAATTAAAAGAATAATAATTATTAAAATTTTAGTTTCTTCACTAATTTAATATTATTATATGTAGTTTTATATCAAATCATTATAAAATTGTTTTTATTTTAAACTTTTTTCACAATTTTAAAATTGTATAGCTTAGTAGTTAGTTGGAGGATTTGAATCTAGGATCTTCTCCTCTCCTCTTTCTCAAATCATTTTCTGGCATTGACAGGCAATCTTATAACTCTTAATTATATAAACAAACAAAAATATAAGTATTATAAATTATTATAGAAATGATTTTTACAATAGAAACATATGTAAAGGGTATTTGCGATACAGTTTGATTCAATTTTTTTAAAAAAATTCATTTAAATCAAAGAAAAAATTAAATACAGTCTAATATGATTCGATTTAAACTAATTATAAATTTAAATCAAACAACATCAATCTTTTGTTGTTTCATCTGTACCAGGTTTTACAATTTTTAAAATTTTTCTTATAATGATTAAAAAAATAAAAATATATTAAAATACTATTAAAAAACAATTCAAGCATACGAATTTTACTAAAATTATAAAATAATGAAATAAAACAACTAAAAATAAAATTAATTTATAGTTATATGGTTAAAAATATGAAATAAATAAACATTTAATATTGATTAAAAAATATATAAAATATAAAATTATTATTTTATTATATTAAAAATATAAGTAATATAATAATATAAAACATAATAACATTTAAACAAACATAAATACGTAGTTTAATTTAATTTACTTTAGTGTCAAAGTCTTGAACCAAACCAAATTAAACTCACCAGTTTAGTATAATCTCAATAAAAATCAATCTAAATAATATACTGTTTGGGGTCATTTTTTTTAGCAACTTTCAATTTTTTTCCCGTATTTAATTTGGTTTTGAACCCCTTACATACAAGTGTGTGGACTAAATTATTACAAGAGTACCCTTCTGTGCCAAGTGAATTCTCTAGGGTATAGTTCACCTTTTCTACTTGGCATAGTGGATAGTATTATTGAGCAAATGACATTGATGAAAAGATAGATATGAAAAGCCAAGGAGTCCATTGTCTTTTCATAAGTATTTAATTACTTTGTTAGAATTTGAAGCCATGGACAGCAATGAGCTATATACCAAGTTATAGCCATAATTTCAAAGTGATACATCATCATCTAGTAGTATTTATGGCATGGCTATGGCCGGTTTTTATTTAATATTCATATGGCTCATGTCCTTTCTTTTTCTTTTTATCTATCCATCATTATCACTAGGAATATATTTCTCTATTTTTTTTTTTTTTTAATGATATGAATGCTACTTATACATTATTCTCTTTACATACTTATCCAGTAGCAGTGACATCCTGTCAAAAGAAAGTAGCAGTGACAAGTTGGGCTATTGTTTTCTGAATTTGCTTTATAAAATATAAAGGTTAATTTAATTTGATTTCAAATTTAAATTAAAGGTGATTTTTTTAAATAGCATACTTTAATTCATTTGAAAAACTCAACTTTTATTGTTAACATAACCTGTTTTGGGTCAATTGCATCATACTGAGAAGCTTATTAATTAATTATCTCTTCTTATGTATAATGCTTCTTTCTTTATTTAAAAGTAAATGTTCAATTTCGGTTAAAAATAATTACATTAATTAAGGTGAGTTCATATTTAAAGTATGTTTGATTTGCGGTTGAAATTATGATCAATAGGGTTTTTCCACTTTTAAATGCATTAAACCAAAAATTGTTCTATTATCACTTCAAAAGCTTTCAAAACACATGTATAAACGCTTGGTTATCCACAGGAAGTTTATTATATGAATATAGCTAATTTACTTGATTATGAAATATTTATATTTCATGTGTTAAATATGTCTAATCGTTGATATCTTTTCTACCATCTTCAAGGTATATATTATACCTTATTCTAGTAATATAATTTTATAAATGCTTTACAGGACTCAATTAAAAAATGTGAGATTAAAACATTTTTTTGTAATAATAAATTTACATATTTCATTTGAAAAAGGAAAGGTCATAATAATATAAAAAATCAAATACATATATAAACACACATATATATATACATATATATATATATATATATATAAATTTATTAGGTTAAATTATCATTATGTGTATATATAATGTTATTTAATTAAAAAATATATATATTATACACATATAATTTGAGTTGTGTTCAAAAGATTAAAGTTTAAATCTGACTAGTGAATAATTAAATTAAAAATCTTAAATAACTCTTAGGGCTTATGTATTAAATAATTAACAAATTGAATGAGAGCTATACTTGCCTATGAGTTGAAGCTACACATTTCAAATCCCTTGTAGCATAGTTTTTACTAAGACTTTAATTTTTGAGTTTTTATGTAGGTTTGACCAAAAAGTTGAGTGGTCAGTCTTAAGGAGATGCTTGAACAATTGAGTTTTTATAGCAATCAGGAGTTTCTGGCTACCATTGGAGGTCGGCTACAACCTATTACAAAGAGAACAAGTAGTAGTTTCTTCAATTTCTGATTTAGATCTAGGTGCTTCTAACTCAAACCTTATCTAATGGTACATATACAGTCTCACAATATTATCCAGAAGTACCTCTAATAAAATTAAAGAGGAACATTTGATCTAGCACTATAGGATGAAAAGTCACTGAAACCTATACATGTATAGGAGTTCATAAAAAATCTTGGTAATGCATTATGGAGTTATAATTGACTAGTTAGGTAGGACAAGTATTTGTACTATATTTTCTAACACATCTTTGAATGTATTTTTGTTTTATTACTAATTTTTTCAAGAAACAGGAAATCATTTCAGTCTCAGTCACCATAAAAAAATTAGATGAATGCCATGATTGCCAGTAAAATTTAACTAATAAAGGAGGAGTGAACCATCATTAATTATAAAAATTACAAGGATTGAATGCATGATTTGATATTTAATGATAAAAGATAATAAAATAATTCTTAATAATAATTTTTTATTTTTATTTATTTCTTGAAAGTGTATTTTTGACTAGAATAATAATAAATAATTAAGTTTATAAATAAGGTAACAATAATTATCAAATTTAAATATCAAAATAGTGCATCAATGTAAATTTAATTAATTATACTTTTAAGAGATTATCTTATTATTTTATTTTTTTCAAATATCAAATTATGATAGTGATATTTTTAAAAACTAAATTGATAGTTAATTTGATAACAAGTTCCTGAAAAACTGTGTAATAGTATGTTAGTTACATTGCTATTAAGTATTGACCTTAGTGTTATAAGAAATATCCATCACTTGATAGTTTTGGCTTACTTGAAAATATGTATTATTTTAAAAAATCAAGAGAGCATTGATAATTTCCTCTAACATATATAAGTATTTTTATTAATTAACAACTACACTACAAATCTTTAAATGAGGCTAATTTAATTTGAAAAGACTATTTTCTTATTATGATTAGTATAATTAATTAATTTCTTACGGACTATTTGAAAGGAAGAAAAAAACTTAGAAGAACAATAGCATAACCCTCTATAATAACTTTTTTTATCATATTGGTATAGTATTCTTTATAATTATTAAATTTGGTTTTAAAGATAAGTAGACATTTCTATAACTATAAACTCGTATTCTCTCTCTTTATTTAGGTAATGTAAAATTTTATTTGTAGTTCAATAATTGTTCTACTGATTTTCTTAATATTTTATAAAAATATCAAATATATATACATTTAATATCCAAAGAATATTAAAATACAGTATTAAAGAATTCGTAATCATCGTCCCGTTAAACTAATATAACAAATAAAAATTAAAACAAACGTAAAAAGTAAAGATTCTAGTCTACTAATAAAAATATTTTTTGAATCTCAAGTTAACTGTTTGTAGAAGAATTCTGTACTCTGCCTATGGCCTACCATTTTGAATAAGAAAAGATAATTTTTAATAATAAAATACAACTATGAAACTTTTATGAGAATTGAATTTATTATTTATATAAATCGTTAAATAAAATTATATCTTATATTAAAGAGGTTGAACTATAAGAAAATATTCAGAATTCTTGAAGGTAGAACCATCCAGTAATATATAAAATTTTTCTCGAATAAAACCTATTCTTTGGGAATCCTGTAGGTCTATTCTTTTACTTATTTAAAGATGTCTTTTGTCATTGTATTTTTACATCAACAATTCTTTTATAAATGAAAAGTTATTTATTATTTTAAATTAATATACTTTAATGTTACTATTATTTTATAATATACTAAATTATTAATATTTTTATTATCATTGTTATTAGGTAATGATTATCATTATCTTATTATTATAATTTTTACCATTATATTTACATTCAATAAGGATATTTATTGGTTTCGATTGTTCCAATTTGAACTAATCCAATGATATTAATTTAGATATTTTGCTTAGATTTACACTTAAAAAAATTGATTAATAATTATTTTATTTATTATATTAATATTTTAATAACATACTAAAACTAATAGTTTAAGTCAAACTTAATGTCCATCTCAATAATTGTAGTTGTATTCAGTGACTTAACCCATTACAACAATTTTAAATATTAAAGAATTGAATCGGAAAGATAAATTGAAAATTTATAATGAATATAAAATATTTAATAAATACTTATAAAAGAAGAAAATAAAATTAAAAATAATTTATTTTTTATTCAACATTTAAAAATGTTAATTCATTGTTATTTTTTTAAAAAAATATTTTTTGGACTAACATGTCAATGGTTGGATCTAATTGATTTGGATTAAAAATTTCAAAAATCTAAACCATACGAAACCGAATAAAATGTTAATTTACTCATAGTTTACTTACACTCAAAATTTAATCCAATTTGTAAACACCTCTAACCATCATTTTTATATATATTTTTATTTTAGTTGTCACAATCGTTATTGTCGTCATTGTTAGATAATTTAATACTCATAATAAAAGTTCTTATTTCTCTATTTTAAGAGTTGTGTTATTTAAAATGCTCTTGTGTATTTGAAAAAAAAAAAAAACTTACTCTTTGTCTAATTTCTTCATTTTCTTTACTTACAAAAGATGAATCATCCATTATAATATATAGACAAAAAAAATATAAAAAGAATATAACAAAAGTTTCTTTACTGTTCTAAGAGTAAACGAATGTAATTTCTTTGAGTTAAAATTCAATGAGATGAAAGCAGCAGGGCAAATTACTATTAATGGAAGAAACAAGTAACCAAACTTAACCAAGTCGGCATCAACTAAAAAGGTAATAATGGGGTTTAATTAAATTGTGAACTTACCAATTACACATATGAGCAAAAATTGAGCTGCCAAAAAAGGTTGGCACTTAATAGAGGTGGCTGTGACTAAGGTGAAAGCAAGAAAGGATGAAATAAAAACACTATAGGGGCACTATGGCAATTTTAGTGTGTGAAGAAGGAAGAAATTTATGAGTGTGGGGCTATAGGGTTGCGGAGAGGTATCTTGAATGATTTGGTGCATAAAAAGACAAAAGAAGGGTCCCGTGATGAAGAAAATGGCTAAAATAGAAAACTTAAATGTGCATGGTCGTACGTGGTGTGGGATAGAAAAAAAAGTCTCATGGATCCAAGACTCATATTGGTTGCACCAAGGACAATGGGGACACACTCTTTAAATTTTCTTTGATCTTTGCCAGCTCTAAGCATTGTAATGGTCCAGCATAGTCTTAATGATCCCATTTAATGTGTAACTATTACACTTGTCTAAGTCATACAAGTTCCACATGGTTCATATCTGACAACAAAGAAACTCAAAATCTATTCAACAAATTAAATATCACTTGTGTGTATGTGTAATAATCTTCTTTACTTTTACCCTCCTTGTGCTATTCTTACTTGCCATATGTAAGTTCATTGGGAAGAGAGTACACAATAATTAATACATAACTAAAAATCTCTTGCATTAGATATTTTTTTTAAGAAAAATATTTGACATATAATTATAATAACATACAACTAATTAAAATGTGAATAGAGACATATTAAAATATGTATGTATGATGTTGCGAAGTAAAGTTTTTTAATTTATAATTCTAATTATTTTCTAGAAATTAAGATTATATTTTTACTAGTTATTTTAGAGAAAATTTTATTTTTTTAAAATTAAAAAAAAATAAATAAAAAATTATATTTCATTTTTTTTATTTTCTTCTCCTAGACTCATACATATGGGGTAAAATAATTTTACATTATTACTTAATCATAAGCTAATATCTTATATTATAATTCTGTTTTTTTTATATAAATTTTAATTAAAAGTCTTATTAATAGGATGTGTGATTAGATAATTAAACCCAGAAAGATATATCTTGAGAAAATATCTATCTATCGAGAAATATACCGTTAAGAAAAGTATTTTTATACGGAGAGAATAAAACAGATAAGTTATGTGGAATTTGTACTTTTATTTCCTGTTATTTATTGAAATTTTGGAAGGATAGTTTTTTTTTCTCACAAAGTGTTTGCATTATCTTGAAAATTTGAAATAAATTTAGAGATATTGTCGACACGAGTTAATTTGTATAAACAAATATTTAATTATAGGGTATATATATTCTGTGTTTTTCTGTTCCTCTCTTGAAAAAGATAGTCATCACTTGTTTCTATTATATGTATCGATTAAAAACTGGATAATTTATACATAACAAGAATATTCAAGTGTTTTTCCTAATGATAATTCTGATCTTTTTATAAGGAAGAAAATGTTTTAGCTTATTTTACATTTTTGGCACATGTTGTAGGAAGAAGTATTTGACAAAAAGTTTCAGGATGTTTCTTTTTTTTTTTTTTTCCGGAGAAAAACTTTGGTAGTCAATAGTAATACAAATCAATCAGCCAAGTTCTATATAATATAAAGAAAAAGAAAAGGAGAAAAAAAATTAATAATATATATAAATTTTGTGAAATAATTCATTGGTACTTATATTGTTATTAGTTATTAAACATTTCTTTACAAATATCTTATAGTTAAAAAGGATCAAATGGATATGACTAAGATATATAGCTAGTATTCAATATTCTATTTCTAATTGGCATATCGATCTTGCCTTTTTTTATTATTATGCGTTGAAATGACCTTGTAAGACTATTGTGTTAAGGTTAGAGTATTATTACGTGTCTTTTTTAATAGTTTATGTCCCTAGCTTAAAAAAAAACTTTTAATCTTAACATTTTTGTTAAAAAACAACCAAAGTTGCACATAAAGAAATAAGGGACTCAGAATAAATTTAAATATGCATAATATTTCTATCATGAAAAGACTTCTAGGGTGATGATTAAAAATAAATTTGTGAAAGTTTAAATTTAAAACACAAAACATCTCATGTGAAAGCATTTATATGTAAAACTCTTAGTATAAATAACAAATTTAATGTATAATTGTAGGACCAACATTTCCTATTTACTTATAAAATAGCCACTCTCATTATACAATGTTGTCCATATAATATATGAACAACCTACTCGCGTACACATGAAAAATTATGAATTCCAGGACTTAAACTAGCTTGCTCTCTCAACCACGCATAAGAGAATTTTATTTATTTATTTATTTAAAAATAAGGTTATTTTTATTTTTCCTTTGGATCTGCCTTTAGCATTGGTCTGAGTGTTCCATTGGGATATTGAGTTAAGCCAGATTACAAGAACAATTAAAATTGACAATTTTTACCGACGACAAATAAATGGTTGAAAAATATGGGAAGAGCTGATACCAATATATTACAAAAAAAAATGGGTTATCATGTGAATTTAGTATCATTAATAAATTCTTGTGGGTACATCAATTTAAAGTTGTGTGTTTTCCGATCACAAATAAATGTTTTTAAAATGAAATTGAAAGAGCTGAATATCAATGTATACTACAAGAAAAATGGGCTATCATGTGAAATATTATCTTCAACGAATTATGGTGGGTTCATCAATTTAAAGTTTTATATTTTTCGATCACAAATAAATGTTTGAAATGAAATGGGAAGAGCTGAATATCAATATATACTACAACAAAAAAGGGTTATCATCATGTGAAATATTATCTTCAATAAATTCTTGTGGGTACGTACATCTATTGAAGTTTTATATTTTCTGTTGTTACCAAAATTTTCTTAGGGGCCTATTAATATTATGGATATAAAACCTAAATGGAAGCATAGCCTTAAAACCTTAATGTTCGTACTTAGAAAGCTAGATAGAGAAAGTAGTGATCAACGAATAGTATTGGTTGTACAAATGGAAAAAACAAGCTATCGATTTCAATCATTTATGAATGTGATGGAAATGCAAAAGGAAAATTGAAGTCTCAATACACTGTAGGATCGTCAATTAGGCAGGAAAAAATAGCTTAGGTGGGTCATGAAGTCATTGAATCATTGAATGATATATCAAAAAGTAAATAAGCTAGTTTAGTGTATGTGTGAGTATTATTATTGGTCATAACTCGAATCATAACACTACGTCATTAGAAAAGGTGTCTTTTTCATACAAGAAATTTCTTCCAACAATGTCATAATCATCATCTGGTGACACCGACTTTTGAGGGTTTTAAAACTTAACCATTGAGTAGGTTTAAGTTGTTGCTAATTTCATGATCATGAGCATGATTATCTACTTATTGTGTTTCTATATTCAGAACACATGCGTTGAACCTAATGCTTATGTACTCAACATATGGAAAAAATGATCTCATCATGTTCTTGAAAAAATTATACACTAGGGTTCCATTTTATTATAATTTTGACTTTAGAAAAAAATTACTAGCTTGGGTTCAATTATACAACCTATATAGGTGTCCCTGAAATATGTCCATCCTAATGGGGGAGCAACTTTTACAATGTCACCTACAAAATTATATGTTTTAGTGATAGAGTGATTCTTCCAACATAACTTTTTCTTTAACTAAATTGGTTTACCTTAGATAGGAAAAGGAATTGATAAACTCATATGAGTACTAGCTAGTACATTTTGTTAAGTTTATATGTTAATAGAAGGTAGTCAATTAGACATGACTTTAAGCATTTTTCATTAAACATATGTTCTCCTACCAAAGTGAGGCAATATCCTATGCAAAGTTGAAGTTTAGGTAAATTTCCAAGCACCTTGGAGAAGCTCCTTGCTTAGGTCAAATCCGGTATTAGAAGTCATATCTTGGAAAAATGCAAGGTATATGTGTGTGTCTATATATATATATATATGTTATACACTATATAGATATCAATTTCATTATATAGCTAGAAAAATAGGGTAGCTAGTATAGCCTACTCCACTTAGGTACTTAAGGAGGATAACTAATAGAGTGTGTAAGGTAGTTTTCCTTGACCACATAGGGTTCAGAACAACTTAGACCATTCAACTACAACATAATTTATAATATTGAAAGCAAAGTCACTTGTAGAGAAAGGTGTAAGAATCATTAGCATGGTAGTGTTTCACCAATTGATTACTCATTTATGGTTGAATCAACAAAATTAATCAAGTTCAATCTTGATTCCGATGATAAAATAAATAAATGTATAAATATATCTGTAGCATTGTTTGCATATTTTTTTATGCTTATAAGTCATTTAGGTCTTAAAAGATAAAAAATAGAAAAATAATTTCTGTAATATATTTATTATTTTAATATCAAATTTTTTTTACTATCACTTTATTTTCTAAGTGGATAAATTTAAAAATCAAAATGAAGATAAATATAAAGATAAAAATGATAATATATATCTTTTAAATATTATTTTATTTTTTTGATTTCTTAAAAACTAAATTGTTAAACTCTTACTCGTTCAGATACTAAAATAATAATTTCTTAGCTCACTTTTTACATGATTTTCGCTATATTTATTTCTTGTATGTTAAACATTAGTAGTTAGTTTTTATAATTTTTATATAATTAAATTTAATAAAATAAAATTTATGTATTAAAAAAAATCAATAAGTAGTTTAAAATTGTACCCCAAAATTTAAAATCTTTTTCGGAAGCATGATATTAACTCAAATTTTATAGTTAAAAAATCTAAATGAATATTTAAACGATAAATGACTAAAATAAATTTTAATAAAATATAAGTAATTAAAAATAAAGTATTATTAGATCCTAATTAAAATTAAGACAAATCATAATTCTTAATTTTGATATTAGAACTATTAGAGTTACGGTGATTGAATATAATCATAATTTACTAAGTCACTAGAAAATTATATATTAATTTTTGTGAAATTTTAAAATATTAGTTGCACTTCTTACTATGCATATTAAAATTTTAAATATCAAATAAAATGAAATGAAAAAAATATATAATAAATATGTTGACTTTCACAATAACTAATTTTAAAATTTACCAATTATATTTTTATTAATTAATAATATTCATGTTGACAATATAATAATTAAGCTCAATAAAGAAAAATGTATTAAAACTCAGAAACACTATGTCCAGAGGTATACATTGGTAAATGATAACAGATGCAGTGACATAGCACTCAGTTTTGAGATTTTAAGTTTAATGGCAAATGGGTTTATGTGTAGCCCAATAGTTGTTTTCATTGCAACTGGGTTTATGTGTAAGTGGCCCCGTAGTGTTTGGGCCTTCTTTACCAAATGGGTTTATGAGAAAATGGGTTTATTTTGTCTTTGATTTCTATTTTCCGTTCATTTCATAGATTCTTTTTCTCGAACACACAACTTTAAAAGCCCTACATTATTTCGGCCCAATAGAGGCCCAACAGCTTACAAGAATTCAATGGTAATATTTACGCTTTAAGCCGTAAGGTTGATATATCTCTTTCAAAGTCAATTTTAAAGCAATTTGAGAGACTAAAGTCACTCTCGTTTTTAAATCTAAGGGATTAAAAATATTAATTTTAAATTTAGAGGACTAAAACCAAATTTAAAATAAATTTCTAGACTATATATATATATATATTTAAATTTTGTTACAAATATAGTGTGTAAGCATTAATTTAGTTGGCTACGTGGTATGTATACAAATAAAAAGACTTACTAAAATTTTTTTTTTTAAAAAAATAAAAAATAAAAATATGAGGCAACTATTGATCAAGAGTCAAAAAAAAAAAAAGGTGGTATTTAATTTGAGGAATTTTTTTCAGTTTTCATTTTAAATTTTTTTTAAAAGATTGAGAAGACGAAGTCACAATGTTTTCTTATTTTCACCCCATTTTAAAAATATTTTTTTAAAAATTAACCAAATATGTTTTCACTTCTACTTTTTTTTATTTTAGTAGAAAATAAAAATAAAAAATTCTCAAACCAAATACCACTTAAAATATTTCGATTCTCATGATACTTATTTAAGAATATGATATCTCTTAAATGTTCTTACGTACCTATGAACCTTAAATTTTATTGATTTACATTTAGATTAGGCCAATAATTTTTTCACAAAAATTGAATTGTTAATTCAAAAAAATAATGTCAACCCAAGTCCAATCCAAATTTGCAAACAGAGGAGAATAAAAAAGGGAGTCAAAACCTACGATTCCCATTGTGATTATCTTTACGTATGTTTCTTATTTTTTCATTCATCCTCTTTCCCGTCACCATTTTTAACCTACACTAGTGCCTGCTTTCAAACTTTACTTAAGTCACCATTATCAATAAAATAGCTTAGCAAATCAATTAATAAAAGAGTTAAAAATACATTCAGAAAGCTCAATCAATGTAACTAATTAAATTTGGTGATTATATTGGATGGAGAATGAATTAAAGGGAAAGAGTTAAAGGGAAAAATAAAGCAGAGGTAAAAACGAGAAGTAAATAAAGTGAGAGGGGTGTAGTATTTAAATAAACAAAAGTAGAAATGGTAGAAATAATTTATTTGTATTTTTTTCATGACAAAGTTCACCTTACGAGTATAGTATTTAATGAAATTGCACATTCAAGATCATTATGGATAGTAAAGTTTATTCTCCTAATATTTAACACATATATACGCAGGATTCGAATATCTAGTTAAAAAAAAAAATGTTGGAACCAAAGATGTTATGCATACATGCCCCTCAAACTTATAAGAGATTTGTTGTTTTATTGATAACATAAATTATTTATTTATTATTAAGTATATTGATCATATGAAGTAAATGTTTGTCTCTTAAAAAATCATGAAATACAATTGTGTTTTTATAGAATTTTATTAATTTATATAAGGAATCATTCTATATGCACTATAATTTGTGTAACATCCAATGTGTTAATTAAAAATACAGTAAATCATTCAATTTATATGAACTTAATATTAATGACTTTGTTCGTATATCTATTTTATAGACTATGAGCTAATGTGTTATTCTCAAATTAAATGTATATATAAATTTCTAATATTCAAATTTGAGTTTCCTTCTCTTCATAAACAGGTTGGTAAATAGGAGATGTAAAGTTTCTCTCCCTGTGTTAGCAAATCAAAGGTTTATCAAAGCTCCTTAGATCAACATCATCTGAAGCCAAATTCTTTTTGAAGCATTAGCTTCGTATGACTCAATCTTGTATGTTTCAAACGATTATTTGTTTTCGGTGCTTATGTAAAAAAGTCAACACAACCTCAACAAAGAAAGTTTGAAAAAAAAAAGGAATGCAAAAACTTGCTGAACAAAATACATACATTCTCTTAGAAATTATTTATCAACTATTGTTTGTGAAAGACAAGACCGACATAATAATAAAGAATAATAACTGATTTTAGTAAATTAGGGTTATAAGCTTGATGAGTTATTGATTTTAAAGTGCTTTGTTAAGAAATAATATTTAGGTATTCAAAATTAATTAGTGGAAACTCTTTAATTTTCTTGAAAATATTGGATGTAACTCAATTTTAGTGAATTAGTATAAATATTTTGTTTATCTTCTTCTCTCTTTCCTCGCTTTATCATTGGATGCATGTTTAAACTTGTTTTTAAAATTTAAGTATTTTGTCATGATTAATCGATTGAAAATAGAATATTTTATATAAAATTAATTTTGAGGAGATAATATAGGGACTCATTTAACCTTTGAGTTCATATACAAATTTGTGATTGCATGGACAATGCTAACATCATAGCATATCTTTTTCACTCTAAAAGGTGCCTTGGGATGAAAACTAACACTGTTCTTAGACTTAGCTCTGAATAAGAATATGTTGTTGCTCAATCTCTAATATCTTTAAGGATAGTAATAAATCTAGAACTCTTCTAAAAATAATAGTCGCATTTTATTAATATAAAAATATACATACATTATATAAGTAAAAACAATTTTGAAGCATATTTGTATCGATTAGCAAGATTTCAACCTTTTATGGAACAAAGAACTTGCATATCACAAAAGTGACTAAATCAATTTCATCTTCAATGGGACCTTAATATGGTGTTTATATTTAGAAATTACTAAATGGTTTAATTAGTAGCCAAATTACAAACATTGGTTAATATAAAAAAAATTGAAAACTATTTTACTATATGTAAAGAACTTAGTAACAAGTGTCATAACCTCCACCAACAACTTCAACAACATGTACAAAACCTATAACTTTGCTAGTACAATATTGCTAACAAGTTTAAAGATATTTGTTGTTTCAAAAAGTTAATTTTGTATTCATAGTGACATGTTTTGTAGTAACCAACCAATATTGTCAGCAATTTCAAAATTTTTAATGTTATACACACAATCATCTTTAAACTCCTTTCAAAACTTGTAAACAATTGCTTTATTCAAGGAGGCATGAATAATATTCATCAAAAATTAGAATAGCACATTTAATATAAAAATTAGAACAGCCCACCTGATAGATTTTTTATTTGACTTTCCAATTGTTACTTTAAATCTTTAAAAGATATGGAAGGCTTTAGTACATGTGGTAGTGACAAAGGAAATCAACATCATTTTAGTAAACTCATTAACAAAGGTAATGAAAAACTTGTTGCTTCCCGGTGAAGTATTTCAAATGACCCATAAATATTAGAATACATTACATCGAATAATCATGTTGCTCTCGTACATAGACTTGATCTAAATGAGTTTCTTGATTGTTTAGTGATTATATATACTTTACACAACTTTTATAGAACAACAATCAAATGAATTTGTAAAGAGAAAATATAAGAAAGAAATTAAATTGTATTTTATAATATTTTTCATAATATTTTTGAAGGTTTGTCTGATGTATCAAACAAATCATTCAATTTGATTAATAGAAAGATTTTCATTAATATTTTCACAAAATAGATAAGCAAACATAATCTAAGTTTTAGTTAGAAAAATATAGATACGTAGTTGGTTTATATTAGTTCTTCTCAATTTTAAGACTATGATCAGTTCCTCAGAAACTGTTTAGGTTCTACTATAAGTATTCTTTTCCAGGCTATTTTTGTCTTTTACAAATAGTATTTTAATTGTTTTTGCAAGCAATTTTCTTTATAAGTGTTATTTTAACACAATCTCTTCAGGCTATACTTAACACAAAGTAAGGCTTTAGAAAAAAGGGTATGTTAGATCAAGATTATTTATCACTTTTTATTTTGATAATTACAGTATTAAGATAAAAGTTTAAGACTTATAAGATGAATAAGTCTTTAGGATTATTATTAGATTTAGGTTACACATGATCTAGCGAAAGAAGTTTGCTCACCAGACAAAGCTCATTCTGATGAGACAAAAAGAAGATTTGTCTGGTCAGACAAAGGAAGTCTATCAATACACAAATATTATGGTTAAATAAACAAAGTCAAAGAAAGACCAAATGCATGATAAGGAGTGTCTAGAAACACCAATCAGATGAAGTAGATAAGAAGCACATGAAGTCAACAAAAATTAGATGTGCACAAACAATTTAACTCATCTCTCTCATACCAATGAAAAATCAGATGTACTTCCAAGCATAAAATAAGTATATGCTCAGTATGACTAATTTCGTGTCTACAAACGAAACAATGTGGATCAACAGACGAACATATGGCACAAGAAGTAAAGTGAGCATCATATAAGAATCAAACAAGCTCATTTATCTCAAACTAATGAAGTATCAGACGCGTGATCAACCTTATCAAACAAAGAGTGCTTGCAAATCAAACATGATAAACATATGGCACAAGAAGTCAAGATAAGAACAGACGAAGTCAAGGATAGACTAGTGAAAGACCAGACGCACCACAAGACAAAAACTAAGTATCCGCCCATGATTAACTTTGTGTTTTCAGATATTAATTACTTTGCTCTTATATGTGTAAACAATGTCCTTAAGAAAAAACTTATGTTCAAACTATATAGAGTCAACCCAGTACTCATGAAAGAAGAATACAAAATGCAAAAAGATGTTTCTGAAACAAGAGAGATTTATAGCATAAAACAAATCCACTTTTTAGAATCTTTGAACCTCGTATCATAAACTTTCTGCGCTAGAGTTGACAAGTCACGACCAATATTAAATGCAGATAGACTTGAAGAACTCAAGAGGCCATGGCAAAATAACTTCAATGTGAAACAGAAGTGAAGAAGACTGTTAAAGGGCTTAAGATGACCATTGAAGAGAAGTTTCAAACGTTGACCATTGAAGAGAAGTTTCAAACGTTGCTATAACTAACAACTATCTCAAGTCTTCTTCTATATAAAGGCTAATGTTTAAAGTTGTCAAGTTAGTGAAGGTACTGAAATTCACTTTACATTTATTCAAGGCAAAGCCCAAATGCAACAAGCCTCAAAGAATAATAAAACTCAAGAAAAATATGGTGAAGGCGCTGAAATATACTTTATATTTATTTTAATCTAAGCCCAATTCTTTCAACCTTCAAATAGTGAGCCCTAAATTTGTAAACCCTTTTCTGTGTAGAGGTTATGTCTCCTGAAATGAGTTTGAAGTATATTACTCTTTGCTTAGAGGCTTAAAACTCTTTGAGTAAGCTTAAGTTTATATGTTCCTCTCGGTGAAGAAGTTAAATCTCATTGAGTGTGAGCCTATATGAAATTCTCTCTTTGTGTAGAGGATGAACCTTGAGTTAACTGTCATCTGTAAATTTCTCTATATATAGAGGTTAAACACTCAAGTTAGAAATTTGTCTGTAAAATCCAGATTTGGTAGTATGTGCCTTAAAGATGCTAGGATAAAAGAATATTTTGTTGAACAAATAGTGGTGTTTAGCCTATAGAGGCTAATGTCAAAATATACTTGATTTCACCTGTAGAGGCCATGTTAGGACCAAGCGCTTACCACTACACCAAAAGCAATTGCTGTTAGTAAGGGCGCAACTTAATATACTCATAGTATAGAGTTGTCTAAGGGACTGCGCCTTTAAGCGCCATGGGTTGGGATGTTAAGCCCATCGAATCCTAAGGGTGACGCTGGATTAATTCAATAATTATTCCAACAATCTCCCCCCCAGTGTCAGCCGGGGGATTCGAACCCATGACCTTGCTCTGATACCAAACTGTAAAAGATAAAACACAAGAAAGGGGGTTGAATTGTGTTAATTAAAAAAAATTTATCCCTTTCGTCTGTGGGTTTCAAAGCTGTTCAGACGAAACAATATTTATGTTGAAAAATTGATTTTAATGATCAGACGTTATAGTGTGATTATCCCCTGTTAGTTGATCAGACGAAACAAAAATAAACACAGTTATTTTTATACTGGTTCGTCTATTCAAGACTACGTCCAGTTACCCAGCAATTGCTGAGTTTTCACTACCAACCGTGAAAGGGTTACAAGTATTCTTTGATCCCAGCCACTTCTGGCTATACACAGATATTCTTTGCTCCCAGCCTTCTCAGGCTAAACCAATAAGGTATTCTTTGAACCCAGCCTCCATAGGCTATTACAAGAGGTATTCTTTGGAACACAGCCTCCTCAGGCTAAAATGCCACACAAGTGGACTTTGAAAGATGTTTTAGAAAAACAAAGTTTTCCTCTACGTAGAGAGGTGTTTACAATAAAGCACTATCACAGATTTGAGCGAATCCTTAAGAGATAGATGAAGATAAGCGTATTCGCCAACTTGTTCTGGTCGTGGTGAAGTCCTTTTATAGGCATCTTCTTCAAATAGCCGTTACACTCATTTGAATGTCGTTGAGAGTCGTTGAGAAATCTTCTTGAGAGCTTTCCAAAGAGGTTGTCAGTTGTACTTGATTGATTGATAAGAGTCGCAGCGGATATAGCGGACTAGGTTGTGCGCGCAGTACTTTTTCTGACTTGTACAGAGATGTGACAAAAGGTTAAGACCTTTTTGACTTTGGTGTGTAAGCTCGAATATCTATATTGATCTTGGATGCTTCTCATGATTGCTTCTTTAGATTTGAAATCTTGGCGCGAGACTCCAATCTTGACTTCACTTTTGGATAGACGAAATGTGTAATCAGTTGAGGTTGTTTCGTCTCATCCTTTCGTCTTAAGGCTTCACTTCTTGGACAGACGGAGACTTTAGCTTTGACAGTCTTCTTCCGTCTGTGCTCATTTCGTCTGATGTCTTGGCTTGTGGACAGACGCAACACTTCAAACTTTGAAGGGCCATCTTCCGTCTGAGCTGGTTTCGTCTTAGCAGGTCTTGATAGCTTGATTTCGTCTGTCTTGTAATAATCAAAATCTTGAGGTGTTAATCTTCCTTGATCTAACAATCTCCCCCTTTTTTATGATTACAGACCATACCACGAAATTCTGCATAAGACATGGTTAGACGAAAGCAAAGAGTTTATAAGCCAGATTTACATCAAGACGATGTTTTCTGAGAAATACCTCTTTATAAATGTTTGTTACATCAATGTGATGTAATCAGATTATTACAATGGTATCCAAAACAGAAAACAATAACGAATTACAATGTATATGATAACAAATGAAATAATAAAATTACATTGTATATTCTATACTAAAAGAAATTTTACAACAGTCTTACTCCCCCTAAGACGATACTTCCTCGCTCTTGTTTGCTCCCCCTCAGACAATGTTTTTCTTCCTTGCTCCCCCTCAGACTTTGCTTTGTACCATTCTTCTTTCCCTTGGGTTAGGGTCTCCCCCTTGGATTATGCTTTCTTTTCTCTCCCCCTTGGGCTATGATCATCAAAACTCTGATCAAGAAGAAGGTTTTGGCTTTTTGCTCAGCAAGGTCATGACAACGTCTGTAAGTTGCTGCACTTGAGATGATAGAGAAGCGTGATTTTCTTCAAGTTCTCTGTTCTTAGCTTTCAAGTGCTGACAATCTTCTTCCAAGGCCTCATATTTGCGCTTCAGAGTCTTATACTCCTCAACTTCTTCAATATCAGCTGCCTTGGGCATCACCTTATCAGCCTCAATAACCTCCACCACATCATCAATTGTCACTTGCGGTGTTTGAGGCTCCTCCACAAAAGGTATAGTGTCATCAATGATGACCACTCTAGGTGATTTCTTCAGACGCATTGTGAAAAGAGGAAGATCGAGGTAGGTTGTGAAGTTCCGGTTCCATTGATAGGTATACCATTTGGTTGGAATGGATACTTCAAGCAGTGGCTGTTCCTGAGAATATACAAAAGCACTACCAGGGAACACTCTGCCACAGACGGAAGAGTCCTCATCAAAGATGGTTCCAGAGCAGTGGTCAGCTACAGACGAAACCTTCTTTTCCTTTCCCTTAGCCAGATATCTGACCAAGCATGGTCTTTTTCTGTCTAAGACGATAGAGTACTTTGTTTCGTCCGTCACCAGAGAGGAAAACTGAGAACCCATCATGAAGGGACAAAGTCTTCCATCCTTCGTAGCTTGGCGATCGACGTGGGAGATAAATATGATTCTTTCCTTTGCTTCCCTTCGATATGCACCAACCATCAGCCTGAAAGGTAGATTGTAGTCTTCTGGGAGGCAGTGAGCAAAATCTTCAGGATCTTCATACTCATTTAGAAGGAGAGAGTAGCGTGGGTTGATCCCAGAACAGTGGGGTCTCGTCCACGGGAGCACAATTCCTAGAGAATGGCCTAAACCAACATACTCTGTTTGATTGAGAGGAATTGTGAATGGCATTGGATCATGGCGATCTATGGCGTCAAGATGCCAGTGTTTGCGATCTTTTCGGCTCATAGCGGAGAGAGTCAATATCACCATTTGTACAGTGATGAAAAACTGGTGCATTGATCTCGTATCGCAACCTCCACTTTGGATTATTTCTCTGTGGAATGTGGGGTTCATAGCCAAGCGCTGGTCCTTCAATCTCCGACGCAGCAAGATGATCCTTATATACCTTTATGTTTTCTAGTCCCTTGATATTTAATTTAGCCAGAGTGTCCCAGGGCAGACGCTTCAACCAGTTGCGTTGCTCCTCTGGAGAATAAACATCATTTTCATCAAAATCAGCTAGCTTCAAGGGCTTATTATATATAATGGGGTTGACAAATCTCCCCAGCTGGAATCCCTTCTTTCCTCTGTACTGATAAGGGTTCTTCAGCTCTATATATGGTGTATTTTGTATGTACAGGTCTTCATCGTCTGCTAATTGAGCAGGCTCGACGGTCAATGGTGGAGACTTCATCAATCTTCGCTCCAATAACCCAATCAGGTTTGATTGGTCTGTCGGCGCAAGTGCTTTCTTCATATCTTTGCATGACTAATTCGTTTAGGAACGAATAGTCAATCTTACGCTTTGGGGGTAAGTCTTCTGGATTGATCACCACAGCATGTGATCTCCCCCTGTATGTATCCACAGAGTCTTCATCAGACGAAGAACTTGCATCTTCAACTAGTACAATGCCTTCAGACGGAATTTCCATCGTCTGACTGTGGAGTACTTCTTCTTCAGACGCAGCAGGGAACGTCTGTGCTAGGCAAGCATTTAGCGGAGACGCAACAAGTGGCTCAGAAGAAGTTGTCATTTGTTCGTCTGGGAGTGTTGTATATGGAAGAGTCTCCATTGTAGAGGCTTCTTCGCTTAACATAGTTTCCAACTCCTCCGCTAGTTGGGCATTGTCCTTTTGGATTTGGGCTGTCTCTTTACTATTCATGCCTTCTAAGGTTGCTTGAGCAGGTGCTTCCTCAGACGATCCAATGCCTTGAATGCTTTCGAGAAAGATTCTTTCTCCATCAGCTTGAAGCAAAATGGAGGCTTTCTTGGCCTCTTTCAGCATTCTTGCTTCGTCTGTCTCACCAATTATCACAGACGCAAGTTTTTGCTTCATTTTATCCTTGCCCTTAGCAGCTTTCTCAAGCGCAAGCTTCCTAGCTTTTGCTTTTTCTTCTGCTTCTTTTCTTTGTTTTTCTTCGTCTGTTAGAATCTTCACAGACGGAACTTTCTCAGACGGAATGGTGACCCCTTTGTCTTCACTTGAAGATACCGTCTGTGTCTTTGTTTTAGCACCAATGTGCTTGATTCTGATAGTCCTTTTCTTTTTCTTGAGGGGTTCCTCAAGAACATCCTCAAAAGGAACTTCAGATATTATTACAGATGGAGGAGGTTGAGGTTGATTTGATGTTTTGGCTTGTGTTTGGGTTAAAGTTTTGAACGGTGTTTGGGTTTGTGTTTTGGGTTCTGTTTGGGGTTGTGTTTCGGACGGTGTTTGGGCTTGTGTTTGCGGTTTAGCGCGCTTGATACGGGCTCTGTGTGGTTCTTTGGGAATGGGTGATAGAGGGGTGTCCTCATTTGGTGAACGAAGTAGAGAGCTTGATGTGAGATGCATCTTCGCAAAGGTGCTAGCTTTCACTTCTTTTCCCTCAGGGTGCCAGGTGACTCCAGTGGCATCGAAACCCTGGTTGATGATGATGGTGGAGAAGAGAGTGGCGTAGGGGATACTGCTCTTCCTACGAATGTTTCGATTCTTCAAAGCACTCACCCAGTGGTCGAGAATAACGTGAGGGAGGCTCATTCTTCCTTTTCTCAGACAGTAGAAAATACAAAATCTTTCTCGAGCACTCACATTATCACGAGAGCCTGTTCTTGGTGTGAAAATGTTGAACAGCAAGTTATGGATGACTCTTATTGTGGGAGTGAGAAGTCCTGCTCTGAAAGACTTGGGATCTTCAGAATCTGGAATTTTCGAGTAGAGAACTTTGTTTACATGTTCCTCTGACTCGTTCTTCATCCAGTTAGGGGAGTAGAAGCGCCCTTCGGCCTTGCAGTTCCCGGCCTCAGCAATAGAGTCCACCGTAATGATGTACTCTTTGTTGTCAATGGTTCCAACGATACCATCATCAAACTCCTTGGCATTGCTCCAGAACTCGGTGTATGCCTCCATCAGCCATGGGTCTTTCGCCTCAGCGAAGCCCATCCACCCAGTGTGGTCAAACATCTTCACCACTCTGTTTGAAACAATCTCCAGAGTTTCCCTTGATATACACTTGCTTGGCAAGAATGAGTCTTGAGCGAAAAAGGTGGCTTCAGAGGTTTTGGTTATTTTGGTGTTCCTGGTGGCCATTGTTGAGAATTTGAAAAGAGAGAGTAAAAGCTTAGTGAATATTTAGGTTATAGAGAGTTCAAACAGTTTCAGATTGTAGTAAAGAATGAAAGAGCTATCTTTCACAAGTATTTATAAGTAAAGAATAAAAACGGTTGCAATTCATCAGACGAAAGAGATTTTGAAAACTGCCCATTTTTATGACGTGTTGATTGAAAACTGTCCTTTATTTGACATGTCTACATCATTGTCTTTTCAATGATTGATTTGACCTCTGCAATTCACGACGCGTGCTTATCATTGTCCTAGAATAGTGTAATAAATGACAGACACATTTATTGCTCTCTTCAATTTGTCCCTGCACACTTGAGATAAACTTATTAAAAAGTAACAGTTGCGTCTGTTGAATTTTACCACAGTAACTATTCAACTTGATCAGACGCAATGTTTCGTCTTAACACGAAGTAATGTACAGACGGAACAAAAAAAGTACAGACGGAACAAATTCAATCAATAACTCAGACGAAACAATTTTCAATCATTCAAAGAAATAATTCCAAGATTTTCTTTAATGAAATTGAATCGTGTTTCATCTAAAGCTTTTGTAAATATATCTGCCCATTGAAAATCAGTTTGAACAAACTGTATATCGAAAATACCTTTTTGGACATAATCTCTTATGAAATGAAAATGAATTTCAATATGTTTCGCTTTTGAATGTTGAATAGGATTTTTGCTGAGATTGATTGCATTTGTGTTATCACAAAATACTGGTATATGATTCTCAAACCTGGAATAATCCTCAAGTTGATGTTTGATCCATAGTAGTTGTGAACAACACCCTGCCGCAACAATGTATTCTGCTTCAGTTGTTGAGAGTGCAATGGAGTTTTGTTTCTTGCTTGACCAAGATATTAGTGATGATCCAAGAAATTGGCATCCACCACTTGTGCTTTTTCTCTCCACTTTATCTCCAAAGCATAATCAAGATCACAAAAGCCTTTTAAACTGAAATCACTATTTTTCTTATAAAACGAGAGAGAGATTAGTTGTTCCAACAAGATATCTAAGAATTCTCTTTCTGACTTGTAAATGAGATTCTTTGGGATCGAATTGAAAACGCGCATAGGAAACCCACGCTAAACATAATGTCGAGGATCTGCTCAGCGGTTAAATAAAGGAGTGAGCCAATCATACCTCTGTATATCGTCGATTCTGAGACTTACCCGACTCATCCTTGTTAAGATTCGCTCCAGGGCAATGCATTGGGGTCTTCATAGGCTTGGAATTTTCCATCTTGAACTTCTTGATAAGTTCCTTTGTGTACTTGTTGATGGATGTAGATTCCTTCTTTCGTCTCGTTTGATTTGAAGTCTAGAAAGAACTTCAATTCTCCCATCATACTCATTTCAAACTCGTCCCCGCATTAGCTTTGAAAAATCCTTGCAGAGAGAGTTGTTAGTAGCTCCAAAGACTATATCGTCTACATAAATCTGGACTATAATAAAGTCTTTTGAAACACTTTTCTTGAAGAGAGTTGTATCAACCTTTCCTCTTGAAAAACCATTTTTAAGAAGGAAAGTACTGAGTCTGTCATACCAAGCTCGAGGAGCTTGTTTAAGACCATACAATGCTTTCTTGAGTTTGGAAACATGATCTGGCTGAGACAAACTTTCAAAGCCAGGAGGTTGTTTTACATACACTTCTTCTTCAATAAAACCGTTTAGAAAAGCACTTTTTACATCCATTTGATATAAAACGATATTCTTGTGAGTAGCAAAAGCGAGTAATATCCTAATAGCTTCTAATCTAGCTACAGGTGCAAAGGTTTCAGTAAAATCAATACCTTCTTGTTGATTGTACCCTTGTGCTACTAACCTTGCTTTGTTTCTTACCACTTTTCCAGCTTCATCAAGCTAATTTCTGAACACCCATCTGGTTCCGATGATGCTTTTGTTCTTTGGCCTTTCAACAAGGGTCCATACATCATTCCTTGTGAACTGATTGAGTTCTTCTTCCATAGCCAAAATCCAATCGTTGTCTTGAAGAGCATCTTCAATGTTATTTGGCTCCAAAGTTGATACAAGGGCATAGCTTGATATATACTTCACTTTAGATCTTGTTTGAACACCTTGGGATCTATCTCCAATGATGAGATCTTCTGAATGGTTTGATGCAAACTTCCATGTTTTTGCAGGGGCTTGATCTCCCTGTTGATGAGTATTAGACGAAGAGGGTTCGTCTGTGCATCTATCGTCTGTTCTTGTATCGTCTGACCCTGTATCGTCTGACCCTTGTTTATCATCTTGTCTTGAATTCCCGACGAAGTGTTAATCTGCAAGTTATCAAACAAATTTTCTAGGTCTGATATTTCTTTATCAGCCTTTGAGTTATCTTGGAACTTTACATGGATTGATTCTTCTACAACTTGCGTCTTAGAGTTAAATACTCTATAGGTCTTAGATGTGTTGGAATATCCAAGAAAGATTCCTTTAACCACCTTTGAATCAAACTTTAGTTGATCTTTGGTGTTTAGGATAAAGCATTCACATCTAAAAGGATGGAAGTAAGAAATGTTGGGTCTTCTTCCTTTCCATAATTCATATGGAGTCTTATTCAAGATTGGTCTTATCAATATTCTGTTTTGAATATAACAGGAAGTGTTATTTATACACTTGATAATATTTCGGAGAGAGCTTTCATGCAACAAAGTTCTAGCCATTTCTTGTAAAGTACGATTTTTCCTTTCCACAACTCCATTTTGTTGAGGAGTTCTTGGAGACGAAAAATTGTGAAATATACCATTTTCAAAACAAAAGGCTTTGAACTCAGAGTTCTCAAACTCTGTTCCATGATCGCTTCTTACAGACGCGATACAAAATCCTTTTTCTTTTTGAACACGTTTACAGAATATTTCAAAGACCTTGAATGACTCATGTTTATGGGCTAGGAAGTATACCCATGTAAATTTAGTATAGTCATTTACAATGACAAATCCATATCTCTTCCCTCCAAGACTTTCAGTCTGAGTGGGTCCAAAGAGATCAATATGTAACAGTTCTAATGGTCTTGTCGTGGAAATAACATTTTTAAATTTGAAAGAAGCTTTGAGTTGTTTCCCATGCTGACAAGATTCACACAGACGATTGGTTTTTCAAGATATTTTAAGCAAACCTTTTACAAGATCTTTCTTAGAAATTTTTGAAATATACTTGAGACTTAAATGTCCAAGCTTTTTATGCCAAATATCTCGTTCATCGTCTGCTGAAATCAAACATGTTACATTCTGATCACTTAGGTCAGAGAGGCAAACCTCATAAAGGTTGTTCTTTCTTTTCCCAACAAAAAGAATGAATTTATCTTTGTTCTTCACTATACACTCGTCAGAGTTAAAAGCTACTTCATATCCACTATCACAAAATTGACTTATGCTAAGTAGATTGAAGTTAAGACCTTTAACGTATGATACGTTCTGGATAAGGGTATTGGGTGTCTTACCAACAGTCCCAATGCCAAGAATTTTACCTTTACCAGAACCGTATGAGACAGACCCTTTACTTGGTCTGAGGTCTTGGAACATAGACAGGTTTCCCGTCATGTGTCGTAAGCATCCACTGTCCAGGTACCAGCTTGATGTCTTGTCTCTTCCCATTGAGGATATCTGCAACATGAACAATAAGTGACTTTGGTACCCAAATCTTTTTGGGTCCTTTCTTGTTAGTTACAAAAGACTTCTTTTTGTTTTAAGCCTTTTTGTAGATGTTAGGAACCTTGTTGTAATTCCTCTTCTTTTTATCAGACGAAACAGGTTTATTTTTCCTTTCGTCTGTCTGCTTAACATAACCAAGTCCACTTTTATCTTTTGGTGATCTCCCATATTTTAAAATGTTTTCAAGAATGGAAGATTCCTTTGTAAACTTGGTTAAGTCATTGAGTAAAGACTCATTTTCTTTCTTTAATCTTTCGATTTCAAGAATGAAAATGTCCTTTTCAGACTCAGACGAAACATCACTTGATATTTTCTTGTCTAGAAACTCAATTTCAGATTTCAAAACTGCATTCTCTTCCAAAGCTTGTCTTAGCTTGGTTTTGCAAGTTTTGTATTGCTGAACAATAAAATGAGAGTTAGCTAGAAGAGTATCATATGATATTTCTTCTGATTCTGACTTAGACTCAGAAGAAGAGGATGAAGAAGTTTCATTGTAATTTACCTCTGTTGAGACATGATCTCCAGCCATGAGGCATATGTTTGTTGTTTCTTCTTCTTCAGAGGATTCCTCTGAGCTTTCACTGTCAAGGTCTTCCCATGTCAGTAAACTCTTCTTTCCTTTATCTCTTCTAGAGCTCCACCTCTTTTTCAATCTGGGACATTCTGATCTCATGTGTCCCGACTTTCTGCACTCATAACACACAATCTCTGTGTTATCTTCTTTGGTTGATGACTTTTCAGGGAGCTTCTTCTCCTTTTTCTTGAAGAAGCGTTGGCCTCTTCCGTTCTTCATCATCATTCTTTTGAATCGTCTGGCCATGAGAGATATTTCGTCTTCAGACGAACCATCAGACGATTCTGATTCAATTGAATCAGCCTTCAAAATCTTCGCTTTCTTTTTACTGTCCTTCTTGACAGATTCTTCTTTAAGAGCGTTGTTGACAGACAGAAGAGCTATAGGTTCTTGAACCTTGATTTTCTCCCTTTTACATAAGAGCACTTCATGTACCCTTAAAGCTCCAATTACATCATCTAGAGTTAATGTCTTCATATCTCTTCCAACTGAGATAGCTGTGGACATAGCTTCCCAAGGAGGTGGGAGACTATCCAGGATCTTCATGTTGTTCTGGGCCTTTGTGAAGGTGATTCCCAGAGCAGCAAGTCCATTTAATATGGTTTGGAATCTTCCAAACATCATATCAATTGACTCTCCTTTCTTCATAGAGAACATTTCATATTCTCTTTGAAGAGTGGCAGCCTTCCTCATTCTCACGTCTTCAGTGCCTTCATATGAGATTTTGAGAGCATCCCATAATTCTTTAGCAGTTTTGTAGGCATAGAATCTGTTGTACTCTGTTCTGGATAGAGCACACATAAGAGCATATCTTGCTTTATTGTTTAGCTCCATCAGAGAGTATTCTTCATTTTTCCATTCTCCTTCAGGCTTTACAATGGGGATATCTCCTGTGGTGATTATGTTCCATAATCTGTATTGGGTTGACTTGATGTACATCTCCATCCTGTCAGCCCAGTAGGGATAATCATCTCCAGAGAACGCTGGAGGTTTGTTCATGGAGGCTCCTCCGGATAAGAATGATGGTCCTTGCGAGTCCATGCTGGATCTTTTCCTCTAGCAGCTGTTAAGCGCTCAACCCTTAGAGGCTGAGCTCTGATACCAGATGTTAGGACCAAGCGCTTACCACTACACCAAAAGCAATTGCTGTTAGTAAGGGCGCAACTTAATATACTCATAGTATAGAGTTGTCTAAGGGACTGCGCCTTTAAGCGTCATAGGTTGGGATGTTAAGCCCATCGAATCCTAAGGGTGACGCTGGATTAATTCAATAATTATTCCAACAGGCCAGATAACAAAATATTCAAATTTACCTAGAAAGACTGAGATAAAAGAATACTTAGTGTCAATCTAGGGAGGTTCGTGACTAAAGAATACTTATGTCAGCCTAAGGAGGCTTGTGTTTAAAAAATACTTGTGTCAGTTTGAGGAGTCTTATGAATGAAGAATGATTGGGTTCAGTTAGGAATGACTAGTTAAAAGAATACTCGTTTGTGTTTCATTCGGTTAATAAGTTGCTAGGAAACTTGATATAGTTTCGTTGAGACAAACCAATATAAAAATTATCTGTGTTTATCTATTTTTTTTTCATCTCTTTATTCTTGTTAAAATTATTGTCTTACATTATTATTTTTCTAATTGTTACTAATTGGGGTAAATTAAAATAAAGTTTCTAAAATATTTGGTCAAAATACTTTTCTGCAAAATATATTTATTTCGACTCAATCAGACTCGATATTAAAAATATTTTCACATTTGTGTCTAATCTCATCACACTAAGTGTTTTAACTTCTATTTTTGAAAAGTGTGTTAAAATAACTAAGACAAAATTTAATCCCCTTTCTTGTGTTCTTTTTATCTTTATAAGTTAAGACTAATAGTTAGTCAAACTATGTGCAGAGAAGGATTTACAATTAGATATAGAAAACTCTAAGGAACAAAGTTACATAAATGATTTAAGAAAGAAAAAATTGATATAAACATAATCTTTAAGTTTTAACCTTGATATTGACTTACACTTGAAATAATTGTTGAGACTCATCTCTTCTTGGAAACATAAACAATGAATTGTTTATTTGAGCATTTAATGCTTATACATGGGATGTATTTGGCGTTAGTACTAAAACAATCTACTTATCACCGTCCCTTTCCTAAGCCAACCCTAATTTATAAAATATCCCATGTTTTCTAATTGAAGTATTGAATATTTCTTTTATCAAAGATTTTTCCTTCTTTGTTTTTGAAAAATCTTCCTCCTCTTTTGTTTAAGATTCAGGCCTTTTCCTGTCATGTTTTTCAAGTTTAAAATATTTATATTTTAATTTATCTATTTCTAGAATGTATATAATATTCATACTTAATATTCACACTTAAAAGAGGAAAAATATTCACTAAATAAAAGATAAAGAAGCGAAAAGGTAACAAGAAAAAAAGAAAATAAACATGATAGCGGAGACATATATATTTTAGGTGGAATTGTTTGGTAACATATTTTTCAAATTTAAAATATTTATATTTTAATTTATCTATTTCTAGAATGTATATGATATTCACACTTAAAAAAATGGTAACAAGAGTATTCACACTTAAAAGAGGGAAAATATTTACTAAAAAAAGAAAAAAAGGAAAAGGTAACCAAAAGAAAAAAAAAAGCAAGATAACAAAGACAAATATATTGCAAAATTATTGGTAGCATGTTTTTCAAGTTTAAAATATTTATATTTTAATTTATCTATTTCTAGAATGTATATAATATTCACACTTAAAAAATGATAATAAGAATATTCACACTTCAAAGAGGAAGAATATTCATTAAAGAAAAGAAAAGAAGCTAAAAGGTAACAAGAACAAAATAAAAGAATACAAGATAACAAAGACTTTAAATAAAATTATTACGCTCTTTGTGTGACTTAACCCAACCCAACACTTTAAAGCACAATCTGATGACAGTCATGCACCGCTTGTCTTTGCGTTTCCGAAGGCATCCTTCTCTTTCAAGAGGATACGCGACATGTCAAATCTTGATAAGGTTCTTCGCTTTGCATCGAATTAAACCACATGCTTCAAATTTAAAATATTTATATTTTAATTTATTTATTTCTAGGATGTATATATTTAAAAATAATAACAAAAATATTCACATTTAATATTCACACTTAAAAAGGGAAAATATTCACTAAAGAAAGAAAAAGTAGCGAAAAGGTAACTAGAAAAAAAAAAGCAAAATAAAAGACAAATATATTTTTAATAGAATTGTTTGTTAACATGTTTTTTAAGTTTAAAATATTTATATTTTAATTTATCTATTTTTAGAATGTATATAATATTCACACTTAAAAAATGGAATATTTGAAAAGATTAAAAATAAAAAACATAAAAAGAATAATAAGTATTGTGATGAAGAAAAATAACAAGAAAAAACATATATAAGTAATAGATATTTCTTTTTCTCGTTTAGAGGATCTCCCGACTAATTTCTTGAGATTTTTTCTTTCAAAAACACGAATATCCAACCACTAACTATATATTAAAGGGACATAGCTGTTTATTAATTATAACACTATGTTGGCTAGTGAAAATAATTTGAATATATATATATATATATATATATATGAACATATTCTAATATTTTATGAAATTGTGTAAATATTTATTATTTTCTTAATTCTTGTATTAAATTTTTTAAGTGTTTAAAAAGTGCTAAACAGAAACCTATCATTTCTCCCCTCTCTTAATTTTAAAAACTTTTAAACCTAACCCCTTTAAATATTAAGAATAATACTAAAAGAAAAATAAAGGAAAACCGAACAAAATTAAAAAATAAAAAACAGAGATAAAGGATGTACTCAAATAATTTTTATATGCATGTTTAGTGATCATTTTTCTTACCATATCATGAAGACTTACATGGTTCATTTAATTTATCCAATTTTAACAACAATGCGACAAAAATATTTGGAGTCTTTATAAGTTATAGGTCAAGTCATTGTTTTTCTCATCTCCATACATCACATTCATCCACTGTTTTTAACTTCTACACAACTTTCTACAAATGGAATGGTTATAGAAAGCTGAAAAACAAGGTCCTCAGGACAAAAAATTTGCACCAATTAACAGTGCACAGATCATAATCTAATTTCTCAATAGTTATCTATATAATGTATAGTAATAGAAAAATATCAACTCATGTCACATGTTAATTATTTTATATTATTCACTTCACTTAAACTTATGTTTTCTTTTTCCCACGTTTTTTTTACTTGAAAGTTGGACCGAATTTAAAAGTATACATATATATTTAGTATAAGTGCTAAAGTCGAATTTTAAAATATATATTATAATTTTTATTAAATATAATTTTATTTAAATCAATTATAATGAATAAAGTTTTACGTAAATATTTATCGCAACTAGACATGTGTGGCCATGAACATTTGGCACGTGAATTTAGAAAAATAAAATTTTTCTTTGTATTTTAAAACATTTATAATTTATTGGTTCAAGTTATTTTGATATTTTTACCTTTTCTTCTTGATTTAATTTCTAAATATCACAGTCTCAACCTCAAATTTAAATTTATAAATAATTCTACGTTAAATTTTTATTTAACTATTCAACAATATGTATTAATTATTTAATAATCTGTATCATTTTTTAGTTTTATGTGATAATTGAATTATATTTTATCATGGACCCATAGGACCGACCCTAAAATAAATATCTAATATTCAAATTAATTACAGACTTTTGAGTTGTTGCCTAACTCTTCCAATGACATTCATTCCATTTATTTTGTTAATCATACATACAAGTACATACTTTTGGGAATCATCACTTTCTAATCAACTAAATAGGTCAAAATATCCCAATTCATTAGTAGAAATCAGGTCCTATACTGAATAAGTTTCAATGCTCAATTAATTACATTTGAAATGATACATCATAAACTACTAACCTCAAAGAAAATAATCATCCTTGAAAAAATTGGAGGTTGAGAAACATAACAAAAAAAAATTAAAAAATAAGTACCACCATAAAAAATAACTAAATTAAAGTACTACCATAGAAATTACTATTATAATATAAAACTGTCAAGTCATACAACTTTAGGAAACTATAACAAAAAGGACAACATGATTTCTCCTGATACATCATTTCCTATACTTTATATTATAATACTATAACTTTAATGCATTTTTTTTACAAGTATAATAATAACATTAATCCCTAAAGTTTCTTTGATTTTAATGCATATATTTATATATATGATCATCCTTGAACCTTGTTTAAAATCCCCATAAGCCACTAGCATACACATGTCCTACAGAAGCTGGTGAATATTCCTGATTCCCAAATGATCTTTGAAGCATTTCATTGTTGTACATGACAGAGGACATGTCAGCATCACCAAAGTCTTTATCCTGAGCTTTCTGAGTTCTCTGGCTAGTACTTGATCCATGGTTTTCAATCAACATCCCCAACATGGACTGTTCCTGAGCCATGTAATAATCTGAGCAGTGTGAATTCCTAACTTGGAGTGATGATGATGATTGGTGGGACATAGTAGGGGTAGTTTTGGTAAAAGCCCATGATGCAGGGGAAATGTGAGAAGGGTTTGAAGAATATGCCAACATGGGAGTTTCAAAGCTATCAACAACTATGTTTTCTTCATTTGTTCTCTTTTGGTCCTCACTTTGATTTGGATCAGAAAAACATGTTGCTTGTGATGACTCACCAATAACAGGTTTTGCTTCATTGTGTGGAGATGAATCCATCAATGAAGGCATGTCTTTTCCAATGGTGTTGCTGAACCTCACCAACCCAGAAATGTGCAATTTCTTCCCACTATTACTCTTCTGAAAAATCCTGCAGATGGCCCAATCATTCTGAATGGAAACCAACCAACACAAAACAACCATATTAACAAAAGCAAAACCAACAAGAGTAATATTTGGTGTAATGTAAAATGCTAGAACAAGGATCAAACTTAAGTGTTAGAAATGCGGTTGAGGGCCTAAAAATACCCTCTAAATCAACTTTTGATTTTAAAGTGAGAATTATTCTTTATTTATAGAGCCTCTAGGTTGATGTGAATTTCGGATCAAATTTTTGTAAAAAACATTTGTTGTTGTCCATTTGAATTTGGTGAAGTATTTATGAGATGAGTATAAACAAGAAAGGGAAAAAAATAGTAAAAATAGAAAAAAATGTATATGATATCAAATATCATAAATTCATGATCAAATAATAGAACTTGAAGAAGAGAAAACAGAAAATAGAGAAGAGACTTTACTATGGCCTTTTTGGGTAGACTTTGCATAGAATGTTCATTTTCTAATCTGTATTCATGCATGACCCAATTTGTTTTTTCACCGTGTGGAGCTCTTCCTTTGTAGAAAACCAGAGTTTTCTTCATTCCAATAAGTGTCTTTGCCTTGTAAATTTCTCTGTCTTTGCCTGTAGCCTTCCAATAGCCAGCACAAGTGGCCCTATTAGTCCTGTGACCAGTTGGGTATTTTCTATCCCTCACACAGAAAAAATACCACTCCTTCTCACCCATTTTTGCCAACCCTTCATTCCAAAACCACAAAATAATTTACACATAAACACAATTCTAATAAAAAGTTTCTCCAAAGTCTTAAAAACCACAATTCAAAACATTGGTTATATACTTAGACCATAGAGAAGAATGATATAAACTACAAAACAAGATCATGGCAAAGGAAGAAAAAGACTCACAAGGCAAATCCCAAGGCTCACACTTGTTCAAATCAGCCTCACCAATGGCTCTAGCACAGAAACAGCTATCAAGAACTTTCTGTGAGAGATAGTGAGTGATGAGTTCTTCATCAGTTGGATGAAACCTGAATCCTGGTGGCAATTCAAACCTCTGCTCTCTCATTATGTGATTGTTAACCATTGCTTCCATCAAACACACTTTTTAAATCCCTGTGTTGAACCAAAACACACATCATGAGAAACAAAACAAACCCATCAGTTTCAATATATGATGATTCTGACAACAAGACAATCACTTTACAAACATTGGAATCAGTTAACACACTCAGGATCTCAGACGCACATGAAAGATTGTTAGAAAAGCTTTTCAATTTTATGTACTCATTTTTTTAACATAGTAAAAAACAAAAAAAGCCAACCTGGCACAACAAGGTATTGGATAAGGATGTGACAATACACAATACACAGAACACAAATTTTTTTCTTATCTTTTTTTTTTTTCTTTTCACTAAGAATGTGTAATGTAACCGAATATAGGATAATGATGAAGTGAAGAGAGAATTGTGTGAAGATGAAGTTGTTGTTAAGAAAAACTATGTTGTGAGAAACATAACTCCTTAAATAGTGGTTTCTTTTTGAGGATTCAAAGAACCGTGGCTTGCATAACAACTTGTGCTTTTAGCTGTGTCGTTTCTCACTTTTTTGAAGCTATTTTCTTCCTCAATCTGACCAGGAACACCTCACCGAGTGAACCTTCACGCAACTGTTTGATATATGTCACCGTTTTCTCTCTTATATTATGCCATCTCTATGTGTGGTAACTGCCTAATCATCATCAAAATATGAACCTTTTAAAAATGGTGAAATAATATTAATAACATTACATGCATGTAGCTCCTTCTCAATTTATAATTAAATGATTCTTAATTAATTTAAAGAATTAAATCATGTTCAATGTATTTAAAGTAGAATTTAAGTTTAATACACTGTTTCTGTACAATTTTTTTAATCTTATCAATCAATTGGATAATTATTACATCATGCAACAATCTTATTCTATATATCAATTCAAGTCTAGACAGCAATTTATGACTAAATTATATGGTAAAAAAATGTCATTTTAATGATTTATTATATAATAAAAAAATAACACCCATATAGGCAATAAAATCTTTTAATTTATATATATATATATATATATATTATAGTAATAACATTAACATATTTATATATCTTTTTGTTAGTAATAATATATCTCTCCTCTTTTTTTCAAATAATATATAATATGGGTCTGCTTTTTTCTAGAATGACATTTCACTTTTCCTCTCCTTTCAATAACATTAATCAATAAATATTAAATAATAACAAGAAAACAATAACCGGTAAAAAAGGCGTAAAATTTGCCTACTTTTTTTTTCCAATGATAAAACCAAAAATAAACAATAAAGAAAGACATAAAATCCGGCTATTTTTTGGTTTGTAATATCATTGATGATTTGATAAAATCTTTGATTTTTTCTATTTTACTTGTAATAATTTATAATAAATTTCAAATTAAATAAATTATAAATTAAAAAGGTGAAATTCTTTTGATTTTAAGGGTCAAAATAAGGTTATTAAATATTTGAATTAATTGGTTTAAAGTTTCTCTATCGTAATTAATAATCTTTAAGTTCAAAATTTGAGTATATGACTATTAGAAAGAGAATTTTATCGGTCAAAATAATTATATCAGAGTCTAGAAAGATTGATTCCTTGAAAGATATTTATGATTTAAAAAAAAAAAAACAAAAAGAGAGTTATATATCTCGAAACCAAACAATACTTTATACATTAATGTAATTGTGAAATTGGATATTTATCCCAAAAGCACACAATCTTTTCATGACAAACAATAAGAATAAACGTTGAGTAACATATGTGACCAACTTCACCTTATCCCAAAAATGTGATCAACTCAAAAGTACGTAAATTACGTGAAACCAAAAACAAAAGAAAAAGAAAAAGAGATGTTAGTTTTGGAACAATAATTGCAAAAATTTTAGAAGAAGCTGGCAACAGATAATTTTTTTATTTAAAGAAATTAGTATGAGAAATATGAAAAGATTGGTATATATATTTACCTAGTTAGAAATTACAGCTAAGAGAGTTTGTGGCAGCCGAATTTGTATAGCTTAGGCATTAAGATATTCTCTCTTTGTGTTTATCTCAAACTATAAATATCATTCAAAGGAGATATACGTCCACTACTTAGCACCAACTTTTATTTTTAATAAAAGCTCTTAATAAATTGTTGAATAAAGGGAATGGAGATATTAATTAATTAGTTAATGTATCTTAATTAAAATTGAGTTTCCTCCTCACACCAATCCTTTATGCTTCTTCTTTTCTCTCTTTTTCTTATAAAGATCATCAGAAAAAAATCAGATCGAAAAATCAATAAATTAATTCAATTTCTAATCTAAATTTATGAATGTATAAACAGTTAATAATTGAATTGGTAAAAAAATGATAAAATTAATAAAAAATTTGATATAAATTCAATTTATTAGTAAAACAATTTCTCTATACAATTAAAATTCGTTTTTAACATCAGTTAAATAACGTAAAAAGTGGATAATATTAAAAGAGTTCAATCTTTGCTCAGGATAACGTGTGTCTTATACATACAATTTGGATAGGAAGTAGTGTTTCCGGTTGTAGATGGGTGAGAAACGCGTAAACATTTACTCTTGGGAGGGGAATAATTGCTGGAAACGATTGTTAATAACCGGTAAGCTAAAGAGTAAAAAGAGGAATTCGTCTAAGGATAGATTTGCGTGTTTAATTAACTGGTTGGTGAGGTAATAATTTATTTAAATTTGTTTCTTTTAAAAATAATTAAAAAAATTAATATATATATATATATATATTATACTTATTTAAATTATTTTATTACTGTTATTATTTTCTATTATATAAAACATATAATTTAATCATTTATATCTTGGTTTAAATTTTTATATATATTTTAAATATATGTATTCTGAAGGTTAAAAATATATAAAATAATATTATTTTAATTTTTTAATAGTGCATAATTTTAATATTATGTTTTACTTAATATTATTTTATGAATAATAATTTGACCAAAGTGAATCACTGAATTTTTCAATCAATACCTTGATCGATTTCCTCACTAACTATCGGTTTTTCCATACCTTGATCTAGAATCATTTATAAAGATGTTAAATTATGCAAACTAAAGATACATAAATATTGAATTGGTGTTAAGGTTTTTTGCTTCTTTTGGGTGCCCACATTCTTCTAAATATGAACAAAATATTTAGACTAAGAAATATTCAATTAGCCCTATTAAATTGAGGTGGTTTTAAATATAAGTGGGACCAATCGAACTTAATCTCCCTTGCCAAATTTATATTTAATACTTGCACAACTTGATTAGCTATGTTTTACATAAATAGCATCACATACTTTTCATATGGAAAATGACATTTTTTTTAAAAGATGGTGTTACATTGAAGAAAAAGAAAGTCAAAGGAAGGGTTAGGAATAAAACTATGGGGTGTGATAAAAATCTGTGTCCACCAGCATCAAGAACTACAACTGTAAAGTGTTCAATTTTTATTTTTATCATAAATATTAATTTACTAATTTTTTTTGAATTAACATTTAAATTGATTACTTTTCATTCTTCCCTTCTCTTTAAGACACTGCTTTTTACCACTTAATTAATATTATATCTCTTTTAAAAATGTTCAAAATTGACTCAGCTTCCACGAATGTCTGTTGTTGATTAGTCCAATTCATTTGTGTTGATTTTGTGACAATTTAGTAACAAGAATTTGAAAATTTTGTATTATGTCTTAATTTGAATAAGAATAGTTAAAATGTGTTCAATTTACCTAGTTAAGCTAGACTAAACTATAAAAAGAAGAGGTATAAATATAGTAGGGTAAAAAGTGACTTGACTAATCAAAATGTTAAATGTCACATCAACTAAAATAAAATTAAGTCTAGAAACTCAATATTTATTTATTTTTAACTAAAAATTAAATGAAAGAAAAGGCTAAATTGACCTAATTTAATTGACAAATAGGACCATATATGAAAAATATATGATCCATATGAAAATCAAAACCGGCCAAACTCAACTTTCTTTTTACCCTTTGAATAATCAGAAAGGTTGGTTTGACAACTAATTAGAACTTTTGTTAAAGGGTGTTTGTTTTAAGGAAATTATAATATTGAATAATATTTTTGAATATAATTTAAAGAAATATGTTTGATAATATTTTAATATTATGGTAATATATTTTAGAAATTAAAATATAAAATAAATAAAGAAAGAGTTAGAGTGAAATGAGACATAATTTCTTATATTTCTATGAGAATATTATATTTTTATCTTTTTATTATGGGAATAAAAAATATATGAACATATGTATATTGTAATTTTAGGATAAAAATTACTTAAGAATGTTTATTCAGTAATTTTTAATGAACATGAAAATAAATATTACATTTTCATATTCCCATAATAAAAAAAATGACTGAAACCAACGTCATAAAAAATTAATTAATCTATTCTATAAAATGTTAATAGAAAGGACTATTTGAAGTACAAGTGAATTTTTTTTTCCAAAAGTCAAAACAAATTTTATTAACTAATTTATAGAAAGTTATGTATTTCGTCTAGAAAAGTTTAAAAGACAGAATCTTCACAAATTACTTAATTAAAAAAAATAAAATCAACTTTTTTGAAAAATAAATTTTAATTTTTTTCTTTATATTTTCTTCTTCAAGAAATTATCATAAAAATATTCATCTAAATTTATCATTTTAACTTTTCGTTCCTTAGCTATTTCGTTTTAAGTTTTATCTTTCAACTATTAAAATAACAAATATAATATATGTTCAGATACTAAAATATAAATATATTATACTTACTTTAAATTATTTTATTATTTTTAATCTTACAACAACTAAATTAATTAAATTTCACAATTTTAAGAAAAAAATAATAATTTATTCAGTCCTTGAACCACAACCTTGTTCCAAACCGTTTTACAACATTAAACGGAAACTAGTTTAGAATTGTTACTTCGCCTGTTTAGTTCCCCATTCCCATTTTAGATTTTAACAACTCACGCATGAAAATTTCCTATTATTCTTTTATCATATTCACGTGCAATTGTTCTCACTTTTCACAATTACTTTATATACCTTATATATAAAAGTATCTCGACGAATTACTAAGATTTTTTATCTCTCCTCCAAAAAATGGATGACAATAATAAATTATCTAATCAACATTTATTAACATAATTTTGCACACACATTGACAAATAGATGTAGATAAAAACAAAAAAATAAAATAAAAGTATCTGAAATTTTTAATAAATTTTTTTTAATTTTACCGACAAATTTAAGAACAACTCATCAGTTAGACGACATGTGACATGATTTATTTTATAAATTAGTTAGATATGTAAGATTTAAATTTATGTATCGAGATTTAAATTAAAAATTACTAATCATTATATTACAATAGTTATCCATTATAAAACACTATTAAAATAGTTCAAATAAATTCATAAATAGACTTCAGATTTTACAAGTAAGTCTTTATAAACTGACTTAGAGAAAATATGTCAGTCTAATCAGGTCACATATGAGACCATACTTTTTAAACAAATTAGACCAGAAAAAACAGTTTATTAAAAGTCACATATCAAGTTCAAGTCTATAAAATAAAAAATAAACCTGATACATTAAACTTATCAAATTATTACCCCTAGTCATAACCGCCCAAAAATTTGACTCAGAATATAGTTAAAAAAAAATATTATATTCTAACTTAAAATAAAAGGTGAACCAAGAATTGTACGTCCTTAACTTTTAAAATGAAATTTCACATGTGCATGGAGATTCTTCTTTATTGCTCAAGCTAAAACCATTATCTCTATCTTATGAGAATATTTTAATTTGCTATTCTTAGCATTATCGTACTTTTTTTTTTCCATGGAAGCTTAAACATCATGACCACGGAAGAAAGAATCAACACTCACAGGATATAATGGTTTTAAAATCTTTAGAGGAGTTTTCACATTTAAAAATGTTAATATATCAAGTCACAAGTTAAGTCATACTTTTTAAATAGGTCAAACAAAAAAAAAACAGTCTAATACAAATTATATATCAAGTTCAAACCTACAAAATAAGAAAATAGACCTGACACATTAAACATTGAACCTAACAATTATACGTCCTTGATTTTCAAAATGAAATTTCACATTTACATGAAAAATCTTTTTTATAGCTCAAGCTAAAAACACTGTCTCTATCTCATAAGAATATTTTAATTTGCTATTTTTAGCATTAATTATTATGCTTTTCTTAACTACTGGAGGTTAAACATCATGACTAGGAAAGAAAGAACCAACACTTCCTACATAATGGTTTTAAAATCTGTAAGGGAGTTTTCACATTTAAAATAATCTAAATCAAAAATGAAAATTACTCAAAAATCAAACTAATTTATATATTATTTATATTAATTTAGATTGATTTTTTTATCAAACCATAGTTTAATTAGTTTATGATTTGAAATTTCAAAATTAATTTTATATTTATCTAAGTAGTATTATGATTATATTATAATGTGATTAACAATTTTTTAATGTAAGAGATTAATAAATTTTTATTTTACAAATATTTTTAGTAAAGACTAATTGTTTGTTATTTCCTATTTTCAATTACATAATTATAAATTAATTTAATTTTATAATTATTTTATTTATATATTTTATAATTTAAATATAATTTGTACGATTCAATTGTTTTATTAATATTCATAAAAGTAATCTTATAACTACAAAAATTAATCTGTAATTTAGTTTGTTTCAAAATTCATGACTAATTTAAATTTAATCAAATCTCATCATATTTAATTTTTTTTATTCAAAGGAATTTTAACACATAAATCAAACTAACATGCACCAAGAACACCTTGGTCTTCCAATTACTAATAAGAAAAAGGAAATTCTAAAAGAATATCAATGTTACAAAATTGAAACACATTAAACTAAAATTTCCATGAATTTGGGAAAGAAACAATGCATTTATGATCTTTCAACCTACAACCAATGAACATGATCTTTCAACTAACAACAATGACCTTGATCACCATTCAAACAAAAGAAGATTGTAATTTATAACTGAACTGTGTCGGTTAACAGTATATGACATTCTGGTCTAATTGGAGACACCCACCGAATTACATGAATGTGCTATATACTTTTGTTTGTTTTCTGAAAAAGAAATTTGAGTTTGGCCTTGAATGCTCATTACACATGAAATGGCACACATCGGTATCAGAATCTCACGTGTTATATATACTTGTAACTTTGAGAAGGCCTAATTTGGTGACGCTGCGAGTAATATTTGATAATTTTTGTCTTTTAATATCTTTTTATTAACCACATTATAGATGTTAATTGATTTTTTTCTCCCAATTATCTCATGTTTTATTTTTTAGTTTTTTTATAATTTGATTTCAATTTTTAATCTATTATCTTTTCTTAACATTTTTAAGTCTATGTTATTAAATTAAAATGGTCAAGGATCTGACATAATCATTAAAAAAATTAAGTTAGGTAATATTTCTATGTTAATATTTATCAAATTAGTTTAATAATAAAAATTTGATAAGAAAATTTAAAAAATCTACAAATTTTACTCAATAAATATGTTTGTTACTTTAGATTGTGAGCGAGAATATTGTTTTACTTTAACATGTTAAGATTTTCACCCAAGCATGGAAACGGTGAGAAAAGTAGGTTGGGGTGAGCTAATCAACATGGGTTAAAAAATTGGTATTTCTCTCTCAGACAAGTTAATCTATCAATTCACAGCATAAAAATATGAGTACGATATTTATTGAGTCCAACGTACTAAAACACAAATCTAACAAGTTCATGTCAAGTTTATATATTATAAGTTACATTAGTCTTAAATAGGATGGTAAAATAGATCGAGATAATTAGCAAGTTGAGAAAAGTAAATTGGGGTGGGTTAACCCACAAAAATAAATAGGCTAAAAAATTGGTATGTCTCACTTAGGCGAGTTAATATATTAATTCGCAACACAAACATGTGAGTATGATATCTCTTAAGTCCAAAATACTAAAACACAAATTCAATAAGTTGATGTTAAGTTTGGATCATAAGTTACATTAGTCCTAAATAGGATGACAAGATAGCTGACTAGTAAATTGGGGTGGACTAACTCACCCAAGTTGAATGGCTAAAAAATTGGTATATCTCATTTAAGCAAGTTGATTCATCAATTTACAACATAGTATGATAATTTTAAATCCAAAATACTAAAACATAAACTTAATAAAATTCATATCAAGTCTATATAATGACAAGTTACATTGGTCTTAAATAGAAACATAAATTTATTAATAAATTTCAAAATACCAAATAAGTAAAATAAGCAATATGAAAAAAAAAATTTCTAAGAATCTACACTTTGATATCAATTAAGCATAAAAAAGAAATCATTTGATATTTTATATCAATATTGATTAGTTTAATTTAATGTTGTAATTAAAAAATATTGATTAAAAATAAATAAATAATTAAAAAATTTATAAAACATTTTAAAATATCAACAAATTTTACTTGATAAATATTTTGTTACCTTGCTACAATGGATGTTGAGATAATTGGCTGGAAAATTGCTTTCCCTCGTGTGTTAAGATTTGCACCCACCCCAGCAACTCTCAACATCTGTTTGCTTCCTAAGGCACGTGAAGGTGGCATAATTTCTCGTACGGATTCAATGATGGTTGTAATTTTGCAAGATCAAATTTTAATGAAGTATGTTAGATAAAAGGAGATTTTTTCATTTGAAGTAGAGTTTAAACATTTTCTTGTTTTAAATTTGTTATTAATGGTTTTAATTTTTTAATACTATATTATATCACTTATTTTATTTATATTTATATTTTTTTCTTCTTCTTTCACTAGGTGTCTATTAATATTTTTAGTGTACATATATAATTTTTTTCATCATAAAATTTAATCAATCTTACTCTTCATAAATTCAAATCAAACGTACATTAAAATCAAACACACTTTTAAAATTTTAAGGGTTAAAGTCCTTTTACAAGTGTTTATTAATTCCTGTTATAATAACACTGCTACTATAGCTATGTTTATAAAGAAAGGTCAAAGACTCAAAATGATCTAAAAAAAAAAAAATAAAAGAAAGATTTCGGATATAATTTGTTGAATTAATATGTTATAAGTGTATTTTTACACTCCTGTTTCAATATATAACATTCAATGTCAATTTACTAATTTATAATTTTCTCTTTTCATGTGTGGTGCCCGGAAAAGTGAAATAATTGTTAAACAAACACATTTTAAGAAGTAATAAAATGTAATTTGCCCTGTTTAATATTATCAACTAATACCACTTCAATCATGATTTTTAACAAGCATCTTTTATTTAATGTACTTTTTGGATACTTGCCTAGCTTCTTGTAAGACTTCATAATAATTTTTTTTTTCAAATTTCAACTTTTTTAATCAATAAATTCATTAATATTAGATATAAAACTTGTTAATTAATATATATTTTTTGGAATCTGTTGTATATGTAAAATTTAAACAATATAATTGTTAAATTAAATAATATTGTCTTTATGATTATATATTAAAATTTATATAATTTTAATTTTTAAATATTTTTTAATAATTTATATTTATCTATTTTTAGTATTGTATTTTATATTAAAATAAAGTGATTATACGATTTTTAGAATTATATAAAACCCCATGGCAAGAGATATTATTCTGAACTATACTCTTAAAAATCTCTTATACCTTACTCTAAAGAATATCTTACATTAAATGTGCTCAAAGGTAAGATATGATCAACCACAAAAGCTTTTCAATTAGTGCTAGCTCATTGATGTGAAAGATTAGTTGAAAATGATGAACACAGATATCTCATCAACCCAATTATATCATCTTCTGAATACTAACAAAACCTTCCCATTTATGGAAATAAATGATTGATTCAGTAGAAATGCGCATGCTTGCATAGCATATTTATAAGAAATTTCAGTCAAACTAGGAAACCTCCTTCATTAAGTGGAGATTGAATCACTCATTTTTCAAACTCAACACATGTTGTCTATTATGACCTTGAATTAGACAATATTGAAAAGATAAAAAGAAAATATACATTATTTGAGGTGATCAAATATACAAGAAAATATATTTTAATAATCCAATAAATACAAAAAAAAAAGTATTTCATTTTTTATATTTTTAAAATACTAAAAGATATTGTAAGTTTATACAAGATTAGACTATGTTAACATGCATAAGAGTTAAACCTAATATTTTGCAATTTGGGTAGTTCTAATTGGCCAAGAGAAAAGTGGAGTTCCTAATAAACATTATATTTGGTGTGAACCTGCTTCCTCTGTGCCAACACAAGCCAGGCTGGGAACTTCACTGGTATTGTTTGAAACAAAAAGAAAAAAAAAAAAAAAAAAAAAAAAGCTGATTATAAGGGCAAAAGAATTAGCATGTTGAAACTTTATAACTATGTCCTAATCGTGTTTTGTAATGAACAATAAATAACTGTATTAATTAGAAATTGTTAACCGTATCATTGAGATGATAAAAAAGTATTTAATGATTTGTTTTTATAAGAGTAATTAAATAATAAAGAATTATGAATTTAATCTCTAAATTTTTTTAAAAATTTAATTTAATTCTTAAATTAAGAATGCATTGATTTTAGTCCTTATATTTTGCTTCCATTTTGTTGGTAATTTTTACAGCTAAAAATTACTGTTAATTAAGAATTACATAACAACTTTGTCCCATGATATTCATCATTAAATAATAAAAAAAATACACATCATAACTTAAATTAAGGTTACTTTAGTGGTAATGAGTAAAATTATCATATATATAAAGTTTAATAATTAAGACAGATTACTTTTTAATTTATGAATTATATCCAAAAATTTTGAAACTCAATACATACTTTTTCCTTAAATTATTATATACACATAGTTTAATTTCCTTCTTCACTTTTCATTTGATTGAAGAAAGTCGATCGTCTTATATTTTGTTCTAAACCAAATATAGGAAAATATTCAACCACCTTCATTTTAAATCTCTAGCATGAATTTGATTATTCTTTGTCTTTTCCCCTTAATTTGTTACCTTTTCATTTCCTATTTTTATTCATCCATCTACAATGATGACAATATAATAAGAACTTTATATAATTTTTATAAAGAAAAAAACTATATTCTTTTAATAACTCTATCAACTCTATTCCTTTAATAAAAATAATTTAATAAATAAAAAAATCATGATAATTATTTTTAAGAAATTTTTTTAATTTTTTATTTAACAAACAGTATTATTATATTGAGAACGGATTTGGGTACAAGAATCTTGTCTAAAAATAGATAGGGTTTTGGAAACTTTAAAAGGCTAATTTCTATTATAATGTGCCAACAAAGTTAGGCAACCTAATTACATTAGAAATTAGTTCAAAGTTGTGCATGCACCCTTCTTGTTACATGGAGATTGCTCCTTTCGGCTAAGTATATTTCACACAGACAAAGTAGACAAAGTGTCCAGTATAATAAATTATATTAATTGGGTAATGTTTGCTGAATAGAGACTGATACATGGAATGAATATAAAATTAATTGGTTATGTGTGGGTGATTATTAAATTATGATATTGAAAATTTTATTTAATGGAATTTTGTAACTTACTGAAAAAAAATTGTGATATTTTTATAGTGGGTCTGGTAACTCGAGGAAATGGGACAACCTATTAAAATATATATAATAATTATTGGACTTAATTGTATTGTTTATCTCATAACTCTCGTATTTTTATCATTCAATAATTTTATTTATATTTTTAATGAAACTTTAAGATTTTGTCACTCAACTTTTGATTTTTTTTTAAAAGGTTAGGAGTTACAAACAAAATAATTAGATGAAATTTTAAAATTTTTTAATCCCCTATGATGCTAATATAAATTGAGTTTGAATGATTAAAGTATCTAAATTGTAAAATTTATGATTAAATTTAAATTAATAAAAATGATTGATATTTTAATTTCATTAATAGTTATTCTAGTATCTTTTTCTTATTATTTAGTTTACTTAATTAGATGAATATATTTGTATTTATTCTTTTGGAGGATCAAATACATTTTTTAAGGTTAACTTAATTGTTCAATCTCTTGAAATTAAATCAAGTCAATTAGGATTTAGTTATGTAAATTCTAGATAATTATAAAATTATGGTTTTACTTCAACATCTATCTTTATCTCTAAAGTGTAGTTAAGTGATGATTATTTTTCAAAGTTTCTTCAGATTACATTCAATTCATTAGTAATCGGTTAACAAAAATTATTAAGAGTAGAGGAAAGAACTCGCAATCATATAAATTAAATAATTTTTTTTATTATTAAGACAAAGTAGGAATATATCATTCTTTCAATCAAATAGGATTTGAGTTCATGATGAATAAAGAATTTATGATAAAAGAATCACAAGAAAGAGAAAAGTAAAAGATAGACTTCTAAGATAAGAGATTGTTTATCAATCTCCTCTCGATGGCTTTTTCTGGAGGTTCTTTCTCTCTTTTCTTGTCTCTAATAACTAAAGCGTGAATGAATTTTTCTTTGAACTTCTTTCTTATAAGATACGGTCTTTGACTGAAATCAATCTTGTTTGATGCAAGTTACAGGACGTCTCACACAAGATGAGGTGATAGAGAAAAATAATTTTCTACTCAAAACATGTCATGTACAAATATGTGATATCTCAGGTCTTTGACTGAAATCAATCTTGTTTGATGCAAGTTACAGGACGTCTCACACAAGATGAGGTGATAGAGAAAAATAATTTTCTACTCAAAACATGTCATGTACAAATATGTGATATCTCACGCTAAATGGATAAATAAAAACCCTCTAGAATATCATCTCGGGTGAGATGATTCACATCTCACTTGATATAAAGTGTAGATGATGTCTTTAAAATTTTAAAATCTCTTTAAAGTCTTTAAAATCTTATAGCCTACTTCAATTCTGTATTACTTTAAAAATATCCTAAAAATAATAGAATTACAGTTCACTTAAAATAACTTAATTCACATGTAATTTATCCGGATAGAAAGAAACTACTATTAGAGTGCATGCATAAACCACTCCCATTTCAAAGTTATCATTCATACAGGTCTGCTAAAGTACAGGCATAAACCACTCTCATTTCAAAGTTATCATTCATACAGGTCTTTTCACTTGAATAGCCTTCAATTACTTCTACTTGGTACTTCCACCAGCCAATTCTACAGTGTACACATTTTTTTCATTTAAAACCAGCTCCTATTTATGTCTTTTCACTTGAATAGCCTTCAATTACTTCTACTTTGTACTTCCACCAGCCAATTCTACAGTGTACACATTTTTTTCATTTAAAACCAGCTCCTATTTTTTTAAAATAATGTTGTAGATTTAAAACTGTCTTACTTAAGGATCAAGTCTGTACTTATTATGTCAAAATTATAAAATAACGATAATGAAATCTTATAATTCTAGCTTAAGATAAGAGTTATTCAAAATAATAATTAATCAAATTATTAAGAGTCATTTCTATCAAATTAATGATCGAAAACCATTTTAAAATCATCAAAATATAAAAAGAATATTGAAAGGTATGTGGAGAAAATTCGAATAGATAAGGATTAAAATCAATTATGTAGTACTTTAAATGAATTTTTCAAGATCTAAACAAGATATAATTATGTCTAATATTTTTGGCTAAAAAATTGTGTCCGTTATCCTTTGATTTTTAATATTATTTTAGGCTAAAAAATTGTGTCTGTCATAGCATAATAATTTTCAAAAATTAAAAATTAGTTGGTATAATATATAAAGGAGTGTTATAGTGATGCTTTTCATATAATTATATAATTATGGAGTTGAGTGTATGAGTTAAAAGAATAAGGATATTTGTATAGTTTTATGAAATCTTAGAGAGTGTTAGTGTAATTTATTTTTATAATTTTAAGGAATGGTTAATAATAACAAAGAATAAATAATAATATTTAGGTTAGTTAAATTTTTATTATCTAACTTTTTTAGAAATATAATTTTAATATTTTAGTCTTAAATAATTTTAGGCCATTGATTTTAGTCTTTCCTATTAATTTTTGTTTTCAAATAATTATATGGATGTCATTTTGTGATAACTAAAATATTTTTCTAGTAAACACTGTCACAAAATAATGTTCACTTAAGTATTTAACAAAAAATTAACAGAAGTAATGATTTTTTTTCGAAAACTAATTAAAAATATAAAAAGTTAAAGAACTAAAAACAATAAACTAAATGAGACGAGAAATAAATAACTTGATTAATTCTAATATTCATAAACATTGAATGTTATTTTTATAAAATATATAATTTTAACCATATACAAAGTATGAATTGTCAAAAAACATTGTTTAATTTATTAAAGACTTGAACACACACGAGATAAATGTTCTTCTTCCAAGTCTATATGCATGATGATGATTTAATCTCTAAATTATTGACTATCACTTCTTTTAACCTAGTTTTAGTAAACAAAATATAAGTATATAAAGTTGGTGGTACTTTGTTACCTTGTTATTTAACCTAATGAGAAAGGTACCTCATTTAAAGATACTAAAGTTGGTGATGAAGGATTAAGTGTTAGGTTAATTATAGTTTGATGTTATAGTGTGAAGGAGCTAGTGAATATATGAATGAGTGGCGTTATTTGAGGAGAGAAGATATTTGATTGAAGAAAGTGGTAAGCTTAAAGATTAAAAGGATATGTCCAATCAAAGTGATAATACTCAAAAACAAAGTTTGAAGTTACTTTATTATCCCATTTCCTATGTTTCATCAAAAATAGAAAGGAAAAACCAAAGCGTGTGTTCGCCCTTATCCCTTTCCCTCTCTTTACTCAACCCAAACTTGTACTATTATACATCTATACCAACCATTTTCCTATTTAAACTAAATTTATACAATCTTTAACTATTTCATTTCTCTTTTTCTTAAAAAAAGAAATAATATATTTCCATATACTACTAATAATACTAATGAATTATAGAAGTATTAAGTATTGACTAATATTACATTATTATTATAGTATAATTAAAGTCTCACGTTATGATATTAGAAAAACATGAATTTATAAATATAGAAAAACACATAAATTTATAAATATATCCAGAACCTATTATGATAATAGGTTGTTTTTAGAGTTAAAAACAAAATCACGAGGATATAAACTTAAAGTAGATAATATTTTTTAACAGTAGAGATGAACAGACAACATTAAATATTGATTTTTTAAAAATAAATTTTCGTTTTATGTGTAAATGCATTAGAGTTTTACACCACATCAAGGGGTTTGTTTGCATTTTTCTTAAAATTAGAAATTAAGAATTTGATTTATGCTTAGAATTATGACATTGACAGCCATTTAAGATTAATAGTTACGTACACATTTGATGATAATTAATTCACGTACGTACTCCTCTTCACTTTTGGGTTGCCTGGTATATAAATTTTTTAGTTTTATATATGCAAAGTGGTATAAACTTGTGGTATACATTCACATGTAGGGAACAATTTATTTAACTGAAGAGCTCGTATTTAATCTTTTAAGTGTGCACAATTTCTTTTGACCAACTATAATTACTTATAATTGTCATGTGTGAGATTAATCTCTAATCCATTCAATTAATGGACACTTATGATTTTTAATCCAGAAATAAAATAAAATAACACACACATATACATGTTAAATTTTAACATAAAATGGTTGCCTAGAAATTCTTCACCTGTTTTTCTTTTCAATTAATAACTACAATATAAATATTATTATGATATTTTAATGGAAGTTAAATGAATGTAACCTTGTAAAAGTTAATTAAAAAAATCTACACAAAACATTCATGTGGCATGCCAATGTTAACTAAAGTTCTCAAACTTCCATAGTTTCATGCGAGGTTTGTCCAAATGAAAAGGAATGTTCTTTCGAAATTTAAGGTAGTATTTAGTATGAGAAATTATTTTCTTTTCATTCTTAATTTTATTTTCAGAAAATAATTTTTTAAAACTGTGAAAATGAAGTGACAATATTTCTTTATTTTTATCTAAATTTTAAAATATTTTTTAAAAAATCAATCAAATACATTTTTACATTTATTTTTTAATTTCAACACAAATAAAACAAGAAACACTCGAACCAAACATCACCTAAATTATTTTTTGGTATATATAATATCTGATTTCCCCATTAACTTTTAATATCAGTAAAATTATCCGATAAATTTTTAAGGCAATTAAAAAGAAGCCAGTTTGTACAAGTGAGATGATTTAATGCATGTTTGTATTTATGTTAAATTATCCAAAAACTTGTTAGATGTCATATCTAACTTGACTTTTTAGCTAGGTATATATAGATCTTCACATGTTTGGACTTGCATTAAAAATTGATTTTGAGTTAAAATGTTTTTAATTAAAACAATTCTGTTTGACTAAAAAATTTAATTTTTTATTACTAACATATTTTTAGAATAAAAACAAACAAATATAAATTATATTACGATCAAAATGAATTTTAGCTTTAATAATTTTACAAGATCAATCAAGTTGCTACGTTAATCAAATTTTCAAATTCTGACCCAACTACATTGGAATCATACTAAATTACTAGTGAATTGATCATAAGATTAATATTATTTTTTAGTCAACGTACATGTGATAAGAAACTTTGATGCTAGCTTCATGTGTATTATTGATGGAGTGTGAATAATATTGGATAAAATGCTTAGGAAAGTTAAGTTAACCTTGACTACTTCTAAATAAAGGAATATTGCACATAATTATTTGGCTAAAAGTACACTTCCAACTTCTTTTCATCTCTTTTGCGATGATATCACTTTGATATTTACATAATCATTCACAAAGTGTTATCCCCATTATGAAATTGGAGAGAACTGGTCATTTAATAAACCTTCAATCTATTGATGGTATTGCTTTTTTAAGTCCTTTTAGATGGTGATATATAGTACCCTTTTTGCATTTTCATGTTGATATATACCTTTATTAGACTATTAATGTTTAATAATATTTATTCATTAATATTCAATAAAAGATTATTATGTAATATTTTAATAACATATATCTAATAAAAATGTTGTGAAAGATAAATAGATGGATTGAATATCATATCAACAGGTTTTTTATCTTACAAAATAAGATATATTTTTTCTAGATAAAATCTTTAAAAGAATACCTTTATTTCTATATTTCTATCACTTTATCACCTATTTTAATTTCACAAATAACTTTTGTGATATGATTAAAATACAGTATTTTTTCAAGGTTTTGATTGATATGTATTATTAGTATAAACTATTTTTACATAATCATCTTATTAGAATTCATGGTACATAAAACTTTTTAAATATTTTTTTGTAAAAATCAACATGACATATAATAATTTATACTTAGATTATTATGTAAAAAAATTTACACTCTACATGTCATATAAATCTTTTGTTACAGATTTTCAAAACATTAAGTGTGTATTTTTGCTACTTCTGAATACAACCGACCTAAGTTCTTTTCCTTTTGGCTTATCCATGCCAATAGTAAAAGAAGCAAGAAAATTTCAAAAGAAGTAACAATGAGTGAAAGATGAAAACCTTATCTTGAGTCTACTAGTCAAATTCAACTTATGCTGATCCATTGTCCACTGTTTTAGTCTTCTAAGCAAGGTACCTACCACAATTAATGTGTGATTCAAATATTATTTAGCTGTTGAACATTATTAAAACGTGTACTATCTGTGCTTCTTGTCTAATATCAGAAATGTGTGGATGTTGAAGTCTAGAATTTTGTATATCCTGTTGGAGAACATATGTTCTATATTTGGGCAAAAGAGATCTAAATTGTATATATATATATATATATATATATATATATATATATATATATATATATATATATATATATATATATATATATATATATATATATATATATATATATATAGGTGGCAATGCTTGAATCTATTTTTCTAAATTTGCTACCTATAAGATTTATTTTGATATTTTTCCTTCCAAAAATAAGAAAATGTTAAAATTGAAATTTTTATTGATAAATTTATAGAAAATTTTACTTCTTTTAAAAGAGATTCTACAAATTAACTAATGAAAAATTAATTTTAACTTATAAAAAATGAATATATAATTTTTTTATCTTCTTCTCTTAATAATTTTATCGGAGAAATTTACTCAAGCAAATCCTAAACATGGTTTTCTTAGAATAACTAATGCAACTACATTGTCTAAATGAAAAGGACAAAAAGATAAATAACTAAGCCACTTAAACTTGAGAAATACAAGTCTAGGAAAATTTTTAAAAATAAATAAATTCCAGAGTCTATGATGATAAGACACTACTAGACCAACAATGTAAATATTAATAAGTAGCTTAAAAGGAAAAAAAAAAAAATGAAATCGTTGCTAAGAACCATCAAGAATAAGCCTAAGAAAAAAAGACAACTACAACTAAAATCAATATTGTAAGTACCAATAATTAGCCCAACAACACTCTCTTGGGCCCAAACTTTATATTCAACTAATTGTAGAGCCCAATGGCCTAATAGAATATAGCTTTGGTTATGAGGAAAGAAAATAGAGAGAAAGAAAAATATGGGTAACGATGTATTTTCTTCTGTTTAATTAGAAATAAAATGAAAGAAAATCAGGAAGAAAAGTTGGCATATAAAAACAAAAAAAAAATTTAAAAATTTCCTTCGAATTTAAATTTAATTTTTTTTTTCTCTTTCTTCATTTTCTCTCCCTAAAGAAACACCTACTTAGACAAAAATAAATAAACAATAAATATATAAAAAAAAAATTCTACTTACTATTGTGCTTGCTTTTATTTATTTATTTTTGGTTGAGAATCCTCCTCTACATTATCATTGCTCAAGTACTCTATAATTAATATGGTCACCAAATTCTTGTTTTGGGTATATTTTATTCCCCAATGGATCAATGATAGATCTATTAACTATACTTTATTAACTACTACTATATGTCATACCATCAAGCGTTGACTTTCTAGAAAAACTAATATATAAGATTCCAAGATTAATTAGTGCTAATCAAGGGAGCAAAACTCAGGCAACACCATCAAAACTTGACAAAGGGTGTTTCAGATTAACAACAAAAAAAGAAGAGGAAGAGAAGATATTAGTGATATCAAGAAAAATGAAGCAGAACATGATGGCTCTTTTGATTGGATTAATTGGTGCATCACTTACCTTATTTGCTTACTCACAAACCTTCATATCACCAACTCAATGCATCACACTAGGCCTTATTATCCTCATGTTGGGCTTGCTTGTAGGAGAAGGTCTCATATCTTTCTAATACCCTTTTTGTTTTTCTTTTTAAATTTCCCTTTTGTATTTGAGTCTTTCCTTTGTCTATATCCTCTTGTGTATGTTGAATAATAAGTCTTTGATTTAAGAACTTTTTACTCTTCTTTCCTCTTATCCATGTTTTGATTGCAAATTAAATCTTAGTCTTTGAAGGGTTGGAGAAAAAATAATATAATTTCTGAGCAACAATATATGTTTCTTTCTACTGTCTTACAATATTTATTATATTGAGAATTTGTATATTATATTGCCTTTTATTAGAAATTATGAGTGCTTCGTCTGGTCAAAAACACTTAGAATTCAGAAAAGATAAAATCTTACTTTCATTTATTCTATTTTATCAAAAGGTTGGGGACTTATTTTGCTAGAGTAAATTTTGGCAGAAAAAGACCAAAACAAAGCAAGATGAAAGGAAAATGATATTAGGGCAGAATGAAGAAATCAAAGATATGATTTTTTTTTTATATAAAAAAGTGTTACCCATACATTTCAACCATGATTTAGCTTCACTATACTTTCTAATATTTTTTTATTTATTTACTAATTCTTTTTTAAGATACTTATTAGTAAAATTCAACTTAATAATGAGATACTTATTTCTAATTTCAAACTTATTTTCGTTGATTATACAACAAAGACAATGTCAATTAGTAAAATCCATAGAAATATTTTCCTTTCATTTATGAAAAGAAGGGAAATAATTTATGAGAATAGGGCCACAACAAAAACTTGTTTTAACTTTTAACTTTTTTGCATGTGATATCATTGATTGTAACTCTGAAAAGCCATGTTCTGAACAGATAACATTAAATTTGTGTTCGGTCATAATTGTATAAAGTGGATGGTCTTAAAGAATGCTTTCATTTCTAAAAATAGAACCTGTTTCCCTCAACGATTTTGAGATAATTCTATCACTATTCAGTCTCTAACAAACCCACCTCAAATTATATGTATAGCATTCAATAGATTTAGTTTAGTAGATACTGTATTATAAGTTTTTAAAAAATCAGATACTTCAAAAAAAAATTTAAGAGGAGTGAATCTTAAACATGAGTAACTCTTGATCATATTAAAACGTTGTGTGAAAAAAATTATTAAATGTTACTTTTAATTTTTGAAATTTGTTTATTTTGGTCTTCTAATTTAAATTTTTTTTATTTGTATCTTTTTTAAAAATTATATCATAGTATAAAAAACAAATATTAATACCAAAATCACAAAATATTTTAGGAGATGTAAAAGGATAAAGGTGGTTTGTTTTCTGGTCAAACGTAAACTATTTCATAAATCATTGGATTCTGTCTAACAAAGAATAAAGACTTTTCAAATAAGTTTCAAAACATACCATTTTAGTTTATTAAGTATTTTTTCATGGAAAAGATTAATTTCTTTTTAATATTATTACTCGTTTAAATTTTAAAATAATTTATGTAAAATGGAGCGGACTTAAAATGCTACCATGTGTATTAGTGAGGGAGTTCCACACGTTCACAATTTCATTCCCATACAATAATTTATTAGTTTTTTTCGCACATATATATATAATCATAACTAAATACTATCATTATTTATATTAATTATTTAAAATTTAAAATAATTAATAATATTAAAGTGAAATTAATACTTTTTAAAATATCATATGATCCTTTTAAAATATAAATAATTATTCAATACCTTTTAAATTTAATAAAAAAATATTTGAATTTAAATATATTTAATAAATATGAGCTCTATATCCCTAGATTAACTTTTATATATTAATTATTATTTATCTTTCATCCATTTCACTTGATATTGATGAATTAGTGAGGCCAATTTTCGTCTCTAGTCTATGTATAGGTATGTAATGAAACTCTCCATTCTGTTGAGGGTTGATCTTTGTCTGATTAGAGGAAACCTTTGTAATAACCGTAAGCTTTGAGAAGATTAGTCTATTGTCCATAGAGTAACTTTTATTGGTCTTTACTTTTAATTGGTATTGTTGAATCATTGAAGCCGACTTTCGTCTCTAGTTGATGGGTAGGTCTTGCGGTCAAACTCTCCCTCCTGCTTTTAACTTGAGGAAATCTTTGTACGCATCAATTACCTGTTTACACGAGACTATCCTTTAGAGTGTAGATTTTGGCACAAGGTTAAAATTCTAACTCTTCCAAAGTGGCATCTTACTTATAGCTCCACCCCCTTCCAATAGATGGAGGTCTTCTTTGCCCTCCATCTAAACTATGCAGGATTTATCTCTTCCAAAGTGGCATCTTACTTATAACTCTACCCCCTTCCAATAGATGGAGGTCTTCTTTGTCCTCCATCTAAACTATGCAGAAAAAAATCTAAAATCAATCTCAAGAAACAGTCAAGTTTCATAGAGTCTTTCTATTCAGATACAAGTAGTATGCATTTTTTCACATAGTCTGCATTTTCACATACATATCTATTTTACTAAGTTCCTCAGAAATATCTATTTTAAAAATTACCCATTTACAGGTGAATAACTCTGAAAATGTTTGTTTTAAGTGAATAACTCTAAACTGATTAAATTATATTGTATAACTCATATATAAAGAGTATGCAATACAAACATCCTAGATTATTTCAAGATGTCATGCCTAATGATATTGTATGAAAACATGTATGTAAGGATCAAAACAATGAAATTTTTTGAAATGAGATTTTATGAAAACATCACCAGAATAATCCTATTTATAAAAGATTAATAACATGTATGTAAGGATATTAATTACTATTGAAGAAAATTTTATACACTGAATTAGCCAATTAACTTGAACGAAGAGTTGAGTGGGAACTAAAAGTATCTTTTCCTCGCCATGTTTATACAATATTATCTTTTTTAAGGGAGTTTGTACAACATTGTAAATTAATACAAGAAATACAGAAAGCTATTTTTTCTCAAGAGCAAAAACAGATATCCTCTAACCTATGTAAAGAAAACATTGCAAATGAAACAAAAAAACGAAGGCAGGCAATGATTATTTGATGCGAATGCTAGTAAAATATTACACTAAGCTGACTTGTAAAGATTTGAGGCAACCATAGGTTAATAAGTAACAACTTCTTGAAGCATTGACACAATAGCTGAGGGAAATTTAACACCAACTGAATCTTGATACCTGCAAAATCCATCAAGTTAAATCAAAGCAACCAAGTGAAAATCATATCAACCTTAATTAAATTCCTAGTTACATCAGTTTATACACATTTCTCTATGTCAAGTTATATATAATGTTTTCACCTAGAATTTGTGCATCTCACCATTGGCATTGATCATTTCCAATCATCAAAAAGTCTACCATGAAAGAAGGAGGCCATAATATAGCCAGTGACGACTTGCCGGATAACTAGTTACACTTGACTTCTTAGGCAACATAATGTGAATTGGAACACAATAACATGATGATTAGGTCTCCACAACTTAGGTTATGAAAAATGGTTTGTAATTTTGATTTTGGCCACAAAATATCTGTAATGATAATTTTTTATCCTATTATGTATCAAATAACTACATTTATTTGCAATTTTTTGTAATATCAAACATTGTGATGAAATCACATCTTACATGACCGGCAAATCATCCTTGGCTGAATTACATGACCTCATTCCCACATGCAAGACATTAGATAAATTATTTGAATAACCATGAGCACAAATAATAGGATCTATGATCCACATGAATATATCATTCATGCAGAAAACAAGATGTATAATGCTGTAACCAATGAAACAGTCCATCACTTTAGGAATATTTTTTTTCCCAAATGAGAAAGACAAAATACTCTTCTAAAGTGAGGAGAAAAGACCCTTCTAGTTGACAAACTAAACATGGATTCTAATGTGATAACTGCTATAGAAGAAGAAGCTTATTGGACTTGAAGGCCTTTCTTAAGAGAGGAAAGAGACTAGTTAAATTTTTTTGAAGCAGAGAAAGGGTGTGATGAGAATATAAAGGAAAATGCATATGCTTATGCTACTAGAGGTGGCATGCCAGCACACAAGGCATTAATATTGGTGGCATTACTGTAGAGAGGGGAACTCTATGACTGTCCTATTGTTGCTCTTTTATCTAGAGGAAAATGTTGATGATGAGTATTCTAGAGAATTCTTATTGCTAGATGTGACTTTGCATAGGTGAAGAAACCAAGGAATGTGAGAGGAATTTATTAGATGCATCCCCACCATCCTAGTTTTGTGTAGCTTCTCATATCATCACTGTGTGGATCATTTATTAGAACAACCAGACCATTTATTTTGAATTTGAAGTATGCATGATTGGACCAACATAACATAAATTTAATTTTGGAAAATTGATTTAAGTTAAAATTTAATTGGAAGTAATGTGATGTATGCTTTGACTTGTTTTGATTTAGAATGAATTCAGACTCATAATTAATTATGAATTCTTTTTCAACGTGAAACAAACATATCAAATTTTATCTAAAATTAATGAACTTATACATTAACTCTGCAATATGAACTTAAGTGTATATTTTATTTCGTGTTGAATAATTGGTTCTGGATTCAATATTAATTTTACATAAATTTTGGCATATTTAGTTTTATGTTAGAGAGTAATCTAAAATTGATTTTAAATTGAAATAATTTGATTAGTTTTTGCTATAGATTAAAGCTTTTTTTACATTAAGTTTTACTATAAATTTAATTTTCTAATAAAATATTTTAAAACGTTGCTTTAAACATGCACTTAAGAATTGCTAAAGGAATCTTTAAGAATTTTTTTGGGACACAAAATGAAAATTCAACATCTGAGTAAATAGTTACAATACTTATCAACCATGTGAAGCATGTAGACTGAGATCAAGTAGACTTTGTTCCATGAACAACATCTACTTAAACTTGTACTATTGATTGTGTTGAAACAGGAGCTTTGAGCATTGTTTGGTGGATCTATTTACTACATATGGTCACAAACATGTACGATCTAATGTTCTGACAAATGTGTGAATTTTACCTCCAAAAACAATAGAATTTCTGTCCTCATTTTTCAAAACTCTAGCTGTGTTCACATATGATTGGATACCAAGATTTTAGTTAGATATATGGCTTAAGAAACAATTTCGACCTCAAACACTCACTTAACAACATAGTTTGCTAAATTATGTTTACCTTTACAATTATCAAACATAATCAGTTAGTAGCCATTTGGACTTATTTTTTTCAACTTAGTAGAAAAATCAACTGACTTTTAATTAACTACTTCGAGCTCATTAATGGTCTTACCAGTCATATTATTTCTTAAATTTGCCATTTTTCATCTTAAAGTGAAGGAAAGATTTTTGTTTTTTTATAAAAAAAAAATTATTCACAATTAATTTGAAGATTAATAACTATCGTTAATATAAATGTTTACACTATCAAATATCAATTAATTAGAAGTCAAATTTAATAAAATTCATGAGTCATTATAATAGCCGAGAAAACTTACATAAACCTTTTCTTTAATTTGAACTTTAATGCCTCAAGCTTAACTTAAATCGACTTTGATCATAACGCCACTGAATGAGTCCTGTTATTTTAAGTTTGGTGGTGCATCTGTAAAATAGAATAGAACATAGAAAAAGTAATACATTTTGACTCCATTAAAAAGAGTGGAACACATTCTGTTCCATACGTATACCAAATACACCTTAATCACTATTTTATTCACCTTACAGAAAAAAAAACGTAATTACACTGACCAAAACTTCATCCAAGAAAAACTAGTTCCAAATAGAGTCAATCCCCCACCCCCAAGTCCTTTAGACTAAGGGTCACGACCCTTGTGACAGATCCAAAATATAGCATAATTTCTGGTCAAAGGCAAAAACCCTGAGGTATGCAAAATTTACTTGGTATACTTCCAGACAGAAACAATAAAACTATTGAGAACAAAATCATAACATCTAGTGATGTTTTTGCACCAATCAGTAGGGAATCAACACCAGTCAGAATAATATTATACCTTATAGGGCATACCAAAGGAGTAGCATAGAAAAAACCAAGGTGCATTTCAGATAAAATTACAAATCCGTGAAAACAATGCAAGCGTTAATCCAAAATATCCAAAATACCACATTAGCCACAGTTCGAATTCATCCAAAATATCTCTCCAGGCATCACCAAAGTACTGAAAGCACAATGTCATCTTACTCAACTACCTGGAAAAAAAGAAAGATACCAAACCTCCAAAAGAAATTCAGATCATTGCGTCCCTTGCCATTGTTTTCAGGCAGGTACTTCTGAACAGTAATGTATTATATGAATAACATTATACAGACAAGGGCCATAGTATCACTGACAGCATATCAGAAGAAGACTCAATGACTCTGCAGGTGACCCAATGGCCTGACAGCAAAAGTCTTCTTTTTGTAAGCCAACATTCAAGCAATCAGGAATAAAAATAAAAATGATTCAATGCAGTTGAATGCTAAAAAAAAAATGCACCGCATTGATAATTGAAATATCCAAACTTATCATATTGGAAAATGAGACATAGTATAACCTGTTTAAATAATACTTTTGAAAAGAGTTTTTTATTTTGAAAAACTAAACACAGAAAGAAAAAGAAAAACTGTCTGGATGTATATTCTTTTACATGATTTTTTTGAAGACTCTTTTCTCATAATCTGTATTTTAGAGCAGAAATTTGAAAACAAGTTTTAGTTGTTTTCCTGTTCTTTAGCTTGTTTTAATAAATTTTTTATTTTCACTTGAAAATACCATGGCCATTGCTATCACTGCCACAGCTGCTGGAGTGCCTTCAAGCTTTCACAACTTGTTCTCAAAACAAAATTTACCATACAGATCTTCTATTTCTAACTCACCAAAGACCATATATGTCTACCAATGCATTCCTTTACTCAAAGTCAACCAACATAACTAAGAACAGCTTTCATACCTTTGACTGAAAGGCGTAGCCATGTAAGGGTACTCATCGATATCAATAACAACAATTAGTGTGATTTTCCGAATAAAAAAATGCAACACAACTTTACCTGCTCACAGTGATGTATTATATGCAAATATTGGCACCTGCAATACACATGACACCTCCACCAAATTTTGATATATATAAGGTCAACTTAGGAGGAATAAACATGAAATTCAAACAACAAAAGCTCATGTACGAGGAAATAAAACCCAAAAAAAATAAATCGTATACAAGTGCTGGATGATCAAATCTACATGGTGTTTTTCGGTTCCAAAGACAAATGAACCAGAATAATAAAAACAGAAGCATAGGCAAGACAGCTTTATAGGTTCTTGGGAGCACAAGTTATCAAAGCTTGGGAATTAAGGTAAAGTGGACATGGCCAATTTCAATAGTCTCCACATAAGTTTGGTCCTCTAAGTGGATGCGTCAGGGTGGGGCCATAAGTTTGTCAAACCCTGGTTCATCAGGTCTTCAGGTTTAGGCAGTAGGCAGGTTGCGGGCTTCATAGATCTCAGCTGTTTGGGTCGTAAGGGAAAGGGAAAACAAGAGCATCAGAACTTTAAATGGGCACTGGTCAGGTTAAGAGTTAAGATATCAATCTGCTATATACTAATGACACTGCTATAAATTATTGGAAGTTGTCAAATAAAAGATAAATGAATTTATGAAAACTGCATTCTACCTGCAGACTCATTTAAGGTTAGTAAGCATGGTTTCTCCTCCTAGAAACACCACTCTGACTAGACAACCTGGAAAGAGATACTAAATATCAAAATTGATGAATTCAGGAATATTCATAATAAATTAGCAGTAAGAGCAGCCCCTCACAGCATAGACGGGAAAGAATAAAGATTCTAGGAATGTGAGGTAATTCTGGAAAACATTTCAAAGTACACATGTTCCAAGAGGATATTTGAGTTAAAAACTAATATTTTTAAAAGATTGATACATTTGACCCTAAATCCATGGGTTGAAAATGGTAGAGCTGTCAATTAATTCCATGGCCTAACTTAGTAAGGAAGTTGGGATAGGACAAAAAAATGAAACACCACTGATTTCTGCTTTGTATGCCAACAGTAACACCACTTCAGCTCTAACTGCATAGCCCTCTAACATCATTTTCCGAACATAAAAAATATGTATTTCCTGCTTGCTTAATACCAACCAACAGATTTCCCTTGTAATTCCTTATAAAAACAAGAAGGTTTGTCTTGTATTTCATGCTCTGCATGATTGGATTCAAGTTTGATCCATAGAATTTTGATGTTTCCTTACCATATCTGACTTGAGTCCTATTCAAAATTTCTGGTTGAGATGAATAACTCCTACCGATTTATCTATGTATTTGATAGTTTTAATTCATAGTTTTCTATTTAATGCTGATAGGCTTATTTAGGTTCTAGAGAATTCTACCTTAATCCATAAATAGGGCAAGTCCATGTACTCAAAAACCAAACAAAGAGTTGAACTAATGCAATTTCTGTGCATTATTTTAACTTGATACTTGGTTTTCTATTGAGAATACACAGCTTAACAAAGTTTCTTTCCTTTGTCATGCCTTATCACTATTGATTGGGTGATTGCATGTCATGAGAAGTACGTTGAATGAGTTTAAGAGGGCTTTTGAAGTCCTAACATAAATCATCTCGGCAGTCCATATCATAATGCTATCAAAGTTTATTCGGAATGTTGGATGAAATATTAATTTTATTTAAATAAATTAATCTTAATTTATGCTTTACTTATACAAAAATTTATGATTTGCTTATACAAAAATAGAAGAGGGCTAGCCAGCTGATGGGGTGGGCTAGCACACGGAATGGCCTATGCCAACCACGTGGGTCAGGGCAAATTGAAACAATGGACTAGATATTAGTTTTTTATGTTCTGTAGACTAGAACACATACACATTTTCTGGGAAAAAATGCAAACTACAAAATAATAGAATACACTTCGAAGAAAAATAGGAGAGAAAAAGGAAATAAACTTCTCCATAAGCTGAAATTAACTTGTGCATAAGTTAATTTGTAGAAGCTCTCTCATGTTAGCTTCTTAGAAAAAGCTAATTTCTAAGTTGTGCATAAGCTCATTTTAGTTTATGGAAAACTTATTTCATTTTTCCTTCCTAATTTCTTCTCCTATAAGACCTTGTGGAAAAGTTAACCCAAACAGACTAATAAGAAGCTTTCCTAACAAGTTGCAAACAGGGTTGATAGTAGAATCCAACCCTTCCATCCTTAAAATAGATCAGAGAATAAATCAAAGATTCAGCCACATAGCAGTTATCTTATGTTAACTTCATCTTCAGAGCTGATAACTTGCATTCATCTAAGATGCAAATTTCACAGAAAACACAAGAAAAAACTCAAGCAAGAAGTTAGATATCAGGAAAGATGGATTACCCAGCAGTACTAGACCGTCCCAGAGAATAATTTCCATAAGCCCCATATGCACCACCGCTTCCAAGCTACAAATGTACGAAACAATATTACAAACATGGAACAATAAAAAACAGTTTTAACAACTTAAAGAACCCAGGAACATGTAAATATCATCCTAAACTCAAGGCTGACTAGATAGAGGTACCTGTGAACCACCATAGCTTCCATAAATGTCACCAGCTGTTAAATCACTTGAGCCTCCATACCCACTTGAATATGAATGTCCTCGTCCATGTCTTTTACCATCTCTACCATCATAGCTTAGGCCATCTGATCCATCTGCTGAAACGGGGAGATATGGCATTACTGGAAGGAATGCAGAGACAGCACCCTCCCTATCAAAAAGATTTGCTCTCAACCGTGTAAGTACATGCACTAGAGCATCCTTGGCGACATCAAGGTCTCCAGAAACCTAATCAAGAGGGGGTTGGGGATCCAGTGTTGTAGGACAGAAAGTTAGGACCTTTATCAATGACAGCATTATTAGACAAAGTACGAAAGTATACATACCTGCACCATTTCGTCATCTTCAGATGCAATCTTAGGAAGATTTTCCTTCGAAATAATGCGAATGTTAGCTTTTGTAAGCCTCCTCATCTCAGTTATGATAGATCCCCCTTTACCAATAAGGCAACCAATACGTGAGGTTGGTACAAGCAGACGGGTAGTGAAAGAGATGATTCCTGAATCTCTTTCCACCTTCTCACTGCATCGAGGTTGCAAACGCACAGCTGCTTCTATTGTTGGAGAGAAAGTCTCTTCGAAGAACTGCATTAGCACAATTTATAAATATCACAAAATGCACAGCATAAATCATAGCACAAAAATACATTTATAGGACAAGAAGAAAAATAGCCCACTGGGTGATGAATACCCTCTATTGTTGGAATGGTTACTGCTTGCTAGCACAAGTCGGAAAAAATTACAAATTACAAATATAGCACAAATCATACCATAAAATTAAAATTAGGAAAATAAAAATGGCCCACTGGGTGATCAAAATTTCACCTCTTTTGTTGAAATGGTTATTAAGCATTCATCCCCTTCTGTAGATGAAGTACCAACTTTAATCGTTGCCCCAGAATCCTGCCTAATTTGATTTATTATCATACCACCTTTTCCTATCACACCTCCAAGGTTTCCTGTTGGACAAACCAAACGAACTGAAAATTCCCTTGAAGATGCATCATCCCTTGGAGCTGAGTACATGGACCGTGGCGGCCAGTCACCAGTGTCACCTTTATATCCCCCATAAGCACCAACAAGAGGAGCTATCCCCACAATAGGAGCTCCTGCAGTTGGACCAAGGAGTGAACCACCACCAGTATATGCACAAGGTGCAGCAGAAGTAAGAAGATGTTGTGATCGTGAAGGATTATCATGAAGTCGAGATGCAATTTGATACAGAGCCTTTTTCACAACTGCAGCATCCCCGGTAATCTGGAGTTTCAAAGTCAACAGAATAAACATTATAAACAAATATAATAACAGTTTTCCCTCAGATCCAACAGCATCTAAAAATCCATACAAGAAGGAAAATCCATGTACAAAATTGCTCAAGCAGACAGGCATAACTACTACATTTACAATGTTTGAAAATAATCAAGCCAGCCAAATAGCATTTCAGTTACTACCCTGATAAAACACACATTAAGAAATGAACAAAAATTCCTAATCGGGCTCAAAAAGTGAATGTAATTCTAACAAAATCTCATCACTTTACCTGCACAAGTTCATCAGAGCTCAAAGCACACAGAGGTAAATGTTCATCCTTGAGTATCCTAATCTGGGCCCCAGTTTCACTACGAATGTTCTGAACTATCTGTCCACCTTTCCCAATAACACAACCTATCTGATCAGATGGCACCAGAAGCTTAGCAGTCACTTTTGGACCATCTTCATCATCCTGATCACCATGCAAGTCCTCGGCAACTACCCTGTCATGTACCTTAAAAAGTGCATCCTGAGCCGGTGACACATAACTACCCCCATCTTCAAGGGCATTAGTCTCATCACTGGGGCTATAAATAGTAATAACACGCTCATCACACCCCGGCACAGTCTCACCAATCCTAATCTTGCTCTTAGTCTCCATCCTCAGTTGCTTAACAATCTCACCTCCCCTACCAATAACACTACCAATCTTTCGGCCAACACACACATACCGATACACAGTATCTTCAGAATCAATCACAAACTGCTCTCTGTCATCACCATGATTCCTTCTTTTATTTGACCCATTGTCATAGTCAGATTGAGAGTGAGGACGCTTACCATGCCTTTGACCACCCATAGCAACAAATTATCAATACCAACTTCTAAACCAAATTAAGAACCTTCACATACAACTAAATATTCTGCAAAAGTCACAAACCAAAAACTTCAAATAACAATATAACAATCTAAACCATGATAATATTCAAGTGATTAAACACAAGTAATAAATCATATAAACATTTTCAAACAATCTAATTTGGGGGTTAATTATGAAAAAAAAAAAAAAATTCTTTTTGCAGAATATGATAACATTAACTCACATATAATAACAGAAAAGTCAGATCCAACATGTGAATATGAACTACACATAGAAATTAAGAAAAACAACACATTAAGGGTTCGGTATTTCACCATCCAAAATTGAATTGAATTGAGAATTCAAAATGCAAAAAAGAAAAAAAGAAAAAAAAAAAAAACACGAAATGTTTGATGGAATGAATGATATTAAAATTATTAAGAGAAAATCAGAAACAAAAAAAAAAAAGTGATGAGATCTAAGGAGAAAAGATGCTATGTTTACATGGTTGGTTTGAAACTGGAAGAAACCAGCAAGAAAGTCGTCGCTTGTGGAGAGATAAAGGAATCTGTTTAGAATAGTAGTTACCAGCTAGGGTTAGGTTTTATTTCATATTACTTATTTATTTATTTATTTCTTTTTCAATAGTTATTTATATGATATTGACTTTTTATAGATTGTTATATTAATTATATTTTTTTTATTAAATAAATTTGTGTTTATATTATATCTTTTAAATAGTTTCGTTAATCAATATAATGGTTAAATGTCTGGTAAGAGATATTGTTCGAATTATTAAATATCTTGTAGCATATATAGGAGGACTCGTATCAGTTGTGATATGATTTTTTTTATTTTACATATTTTTTATTTTATATATTTTTAGTTATAAATATAACAGTGTTTATGTTTTATATATTAGTACTGATCTGTTTTAAATATGTATTTAGTTAGATTTAATTATTTATAAAATAATTATTTTATTATTCACGTGAGGAATTAGATGTAATTTTGGTAATTGATATCGTCAAAATGAGAATTTGTGCAAATAAATGCATGTATATTAATAAATAAATTCACTTAAACACATTTTATTAATAATTAAAGAGTTGTTGTTTATCCATGTAAAATTTTTTATGATAATTTTTGGACAATTTTACCAAACTCTACTTAATTTGGTAAGATATTATGGAAATGTGTTTAGTTACAAATTATATAGTTATTTGGATAAAGGTACTGACTTGAAAGTTCCTCTAAAAAGTGAAGATATTACACTGATAACACCTCTTATAGATATATGATACATGGAGGCTTGAGCTAGTTCAGAGGCGTCAGTCTTTATGGCTTCGTACCACTCTGCATAGCCAAAGGAGTTTTGGACTCGTGGTCTAATAGAATAGGAGACGTTACAGGCGATGCCTCGAGTATCTACTATGACACAATTTGAATATGCAATCAGAGATGGTGTCTCTTTCAAAAATTTTGAGATTTTAAAATTTATAAGGGAGGTGTCGTAAGGCCCAACACCTCCCTTTCTTTGACGAAGTTTGGGGGATGATGATGAGGTACCTTAGGGTGTAAGTTTCTTGGGTTTGGAATCTAAGGTGGATCCGGAGGTGTCGTGAAAGGTAATAACAAACTATGCAGCATTACAACCAAAGCTTTTTCCACCACTCTAAAATCATTGACTTCAACAAACCAAACAAAGAGTGCCAGGAATTTATTTTGTACCAAAAAAAACAAACTTGAAACAATGAATTTCAGAGAAGAAAGAGTTAGTTCTGTTACAAGAAACATCTTCATCGTATTATTCTAGGGTTATCCTCATTTACCACGTCCAATGTGAGTATCAGAAAACACACTGTACATAGCTCAAACAATTTGACGGGTTTGTATTGGTCGTCGTTTTAAACACTTTCATTGGCTCTAGCTTTATCATCAAGAAAAAGGGGTGCTACTGTTAATGGTCCACGTGCTAGTCTCTACTCTTCCTTAACCTTTTTTTTTTTTAGTGGTCATGTTTTGCATTGTAATTTGTAGGTGCTGGCGGTTATGGTTACTTGTTCAACCCCTCTGGTAAGGTCGAATGATTACCAATATGCACCCGTTTCTACTCTTTTATCTCTTCTCTTGGTGTTGGAGAGAGGTGGGAGGCGCCATAAGTTTAGGCACCTCCACCTCTTTTTCGCCCCGTGGCATAGGCGTCACCATCTTTGTTGCCTCACTTACTAGCGCTCTTGTTAGAATGCACCTCTAGCTGTAATAAGTTTTCAATCAACTCCAAAGACATAATTAGTTTCTTTAAATAAACTAATTACGTCAATGTCCCCTAGTTTTGATCTATTTATATTTTGTATTATTTTGTTTTTTTTTTCTTTTCACGCTTTTACCATGTCAAAATTAAAAAAGAGAAAGAGGATCTCACTTATATAATGTCTCGTTACTACATCCAACCATCACATCATTTGTGTCAAATTTTTGTTCATGATCCTTTTAAGGATGGAAACTCTAGGGAATGGATCATCAATATGAATAATATGTTCTATGCAAAAAATAAAATTGGATTCGTTGGCAATTCCCTTACTATGCTTGTTCCCATTTTTTTAGGATATTCCGAGGAATAGATATCCAGTGGAGGTGATGGGGTGGGGCCTGTAGCTCAGAGGATTAGAACACGTGACTATAAACCACGGTGTCGGGGGGTTCGAATCCCTCCTCGCCCACAACCGTCCAAATGGAATGACAAATACAACAGTTTTGCATTGTGAATTCCATTCCAAGGCTAGCCTTACAATGCGTGTTTTGTTTTTCAAATCAATTGCTAATGCATCCAATGGATTCACAATATTCTATGTAAGAGTAATGTTTCCTAAAAAATAGATTCAAAATTTAAATTTTAAGCTATCCATTCATTCACACCTATCTATCCTTGTTCTCTAAGATAATTAACCTACTAAAGCTAAAAGTCCAAATACAAACACCAAGGTTGGCCATAAGCTATTCTTGCTTTCTCACCTTGATTCAACTACATGACTTTGATTTGACTTAATCAACTCTTCTTAAATTTCCTCTCTAATCTTTTAAAATAAGACCTTATTATTTTTCTATTTGTATTTGTAGGAACATGAGATGAACCTTCAACTATGCAATTATTCTATTACTTCATTCATAAAATATTTGTTTTATCTTATATGTCTTTTTAGATTGTTAAATATAATTTTAGTGAAAAGTTAAAAAAATAATCAAATTTAAAATTAAAATATTAATATTTGTCTCTTTTTAAATATTTAGCTAATATGAATATGTCTAAAAACAAATAAAATCAAACTCGCTTTAATTTTGAAGAAAAATCACCTTCCATTTCTCTGATCTACTCTAATCTTTTTAGAAGATGGTAGGGATAAATATCAAAATATCACTATTTACCTTAAACTCACATTTAAACATTTCATGTTGTATAAATATATAAATTAATTTTGTGTATTAATTATGTGTAATTGAACATGTCATGTCACATGAATATTTATATATTTTGTGTATTCTTTATTTTTTCTTTGAGTTAGGAGAATGAAATATTGTACATTATCTATATATTTTTTATTCCTTTTTACCAATTAAAAATTCACATATAAGTAAAATACACATAAACATCTTTTTAGCAAATTGAACTCATGCCAATAAAAGTGGATCAGACTAGAATGCACAGAGTGACAGACAATATAAGAATGTCTCACTTGGAATTTGTATTTGTAATGAAAATATATTTTGGAAATACAAAAATCAAGTAAAAAAAATTTAGGAATTTAGATATAAAGAGCTAATAAAAGAGAAATTGTAGATTTTAATACGCAAAAATTTAGTTAATTTCTTTTTCTTTAGTACTTTCATGAACCAGAAGATTTAATTGAAGTTTCCATAGATTATTAGGAGTCTAAGCCAAACAAAATAAATATTAAAAAATAATTGTTAAAATTTCATTTTTATCAAATTCAAATATTATAATAGTTTTTCTTCCCAATTTATTACATTTGTAGTGGTGAAACTTTAATTAGTATGAATTGGGCTTAAATAATTGTTTATTCGTTCTAATATAAGGTTATTTTCTTTTCAACCTTTTGATTTTAATAATTTTGTTTCGGTGCATTTAGTTTTTACTCCTTATACTTTTTTATTTTTTTATTTTGAATCCTATAATTGTTTTCATCAATTTGACGGTCAAATCTATAAAGACCAAGATGAAACTAAAAAACTATAATGATACAAAAAAAGAAGAAAAGATGACAAAAAAAAAAACAAAAACACTCTTATATTACATGGACTAAAAGAATATCTAAACTTTTAAAAAACATAAAGATTGAGTTTCACTAATTTAATTCATTTATAACTTAATTATTTTAGTTTTGAAATTTTTTCTTAAATTATTTTCTAATTTTATTTTTTGGCATTAAATAAATATCTTAGTTATTGATAACAACCTACATACAAAAATATGTTCTTGAGGTCGGTGGAATAAAAACAATTTAAACTTTTTTGTTTCATAATTTAGCAAATCAAATAAATAATTAATAGCTTCTCAGCTATTAAAAAGAATCTTAAAATTTAATTTTAATGTTTTGAATGAAATTATATATATTTCTATGATGAATAAATAAACAAAAAAAATTAATAATATTCTCATTATCAATTTAATTCGACTATTCATTACTATCATTCATGATAAATTTATAAAATTTAATTTAACTCATTTAAATAATCAAGCACCATATTAAACTTAAACTTATTTAATTAATCAAACATAGAGGCTTCATATAATAGAATAATTCATTAAGCACTTAACTCATTTATACCTACGTGCATTAAAAATATATTTATACAATATTAAATAATATCAAAAAATTCCGTATATTTATATGGATTTAATATTAAATAATAATAATAATAATAATAATAATATATTATCAATATTATTATCACCGGATAATAATAATACCTTTTATTGTCTTTTTTTTTCTATACAAATCAAATAAATGGAAGTGCTTAATAATTTATAAAATTAGCTTTATTAATTTTAAAGGAATTACTTTTTTTTATTAGAAATAGTGTAATATAGCGATACTATTAAGGATATAAATTGAAAAGAATAATCATTATTATATTAAAAACTTAAATTTCATTCATTTAATTCTCTTACATGATATTTATAATGAATAATTAGGGATGTCAATCTAATACTAAAAAAATTACTACCAGATTACCTTAAATAGTTAATAGTTGAATGAGTGAGATTTTTTTTTAAGGATAAAATCATTTTAGAGACAAGAGAGATATCAATAAAAACTTTACTCCTTATCATGTGAAATTTTGGGGTGATAAAAATTATAAAATTTTACATATTATATTTATGACATATTTAAAATTTTATTTAATTTAAATTTATAAATATAATTTTTATTATTATTTTCGAGATACCTGCAATACCCATTGGGATGATAAAAATGCAGATGAGGATGAGGAGGGTAATTAATGAGACCAAAGGAACAAATGCAAAATGAATCAATTTAAAACCAGGGAAGTATTTAATAACATTTATGATACTAAAGTTTGTAATAAATATAATATTTATGATGCTAAAATATGTATTGAATATATCATTAAAATTTTTATTAAATATAATCTTTATGGTAATAAAATTTGTATTAAATAAAATATATAGTTATTGGAATGAAACATTTCTCTTTTTTTTTTAGAGGATTTTTGTTTTTACATTAGAAGTGTGATGTACCCACCACCAAATTTATGAATTATTATTTTCTTTTAAAAAAAACTAGTTAACTATCTTTAATCAGGTTTTTAAACTAATTTTTTTCTTCTATAAATGACTTGAATTCAAAATATTTCTTAAAAAAAATATGAACTCAGTTTAAGTGTTTGTATGGCAATGTTGATAATGAAGCTTTTATTTAAAACAATGTTGAGTGACAAAGTGGACAAAATACAATTACAAAGAAATTTGAAAGTAAAAGAAAGAAAGGTAATTAAAAATTATAGAGAAAAATTAATATATAAAAGGGAAATTATTTAAAAAAATTAAAAATTATATATTAAATTATTTCATATCAACTAATAATAACAATAATAATTAAATGTTTAAATCCATATAATAATAAATTAACAAATATAACATAAATATTTAAATGCATTTTGAAACAAAATAATAATATAAAAATAAGTATGAGTTGAAAATAACAATAAGATAATAAATACTATATAAATATTAAAATTACATGAAATTTAAATTTGAAGAGACATTTAGATATATAACTATAGATGATCATTAAATTAGGAAGATTTATATTCGGTTTTATAAGATTGAATTAAGTTTATAATTTATATTTTTAAGATGACATTAAAATATATTTTTTTATTATTATTATTAGACTTATTGTGTCATGTTACCAACTGTCTTTTATTAAACCACTTATTTAATCTCTATGCTCTAAATATCCAATCATTATTGAGAAGATGTGTCAGAGATTCTATATCTCCCAAAAAACTATATGATATATTTAAAAGATACTGGGAAAATAAATCTTGTAACTCATAAAGATATGCTCCTAACTCACATTTTAAAAAGATGATCATTGTATTAAGGGGTTTAATATAAGTCGGTTGTATAGGATTATGTTAAGTTTATAACTTATATTTTTAAGATGACAATAGAATATACTTGTTTATTGTTATTACTAGACCTATTGTGTCACTGAGTTATTGGACCACTTATTTAGTTTCCATGTTCTAAGTATCCACTCATGATGTATATTTAACAATTAAAGGCACTGAGAAAATAAACCTGGTAACTCACAAAGATATGTTCCTAACTCACATCTTAAAAAAGATGATCATCGTATTAGAATGTTTATTATAAGTTAGTTTTATAGGATTGAGTTAATATATATGTTATTGTTATTATTAGACCTATTATGTCACCAGTTGTTGTTATTAGACCACTTATTTAGTCTTCATGTTCTAAATATCCAATCATTGAGAAGATGTATCACATTCTACATCACCTAAAATATATATGATATATTTAATGGTTAAAGATAATAAGAAAATAAACCTCGTAACTCACAAAGATATGCTCCTAACTCACATCTTTAAAAAGATGTAAGCTGCTTATTCTTTTTTTCTTTTCATAAAAATCACTAAAATAAATTTTTTTCTTTCTAACCACAAGTATGAGCACAAAAATTTAAAAGCTTAAGTAGTTATATTTCTTTCTTGAAAGATGTTAAAACTTATAATTTTTTTCCACTTCGATGAATAAATTACAAATGAGAGAAAAAAGTCATTGGATTTTATTTTCTTTTTATGATGAAAAATTCACACATTTAAATAAAAATTGGAGTTGGATTTGTATAAATATTTTTAACCTTGAACAAGTAAAAATATACCTCTAATCTAACTTTTAAGAATTAGATAAGATTAAGCATATATGGATTAAATGTTCTTCACATTAAGATTAAAATAAAAACATTGTCATAATATACTAAATTGAAATTATTACACAAGAAAATATAATTAATACTTTTATTAATATTTTAATTCAATCTGATCAATATTAATTAACCATACCTAGGTCCACACACTAACAACAAATTTTACACTGGTAATCATGATTATCATGCGAGGTAATCATTGATTAATTGTTACACATTCTCTTCATTTCCTTACATTTTTCTTTATATATAAATATGCATCAACCAATGTGAAAATCCCTTTTGTACTATTTCTATTACAACCCTAAGACACATTCACTCTTCCATGGCTTCATCCCTTGAAATTGGTAATGAAGTAGAATCTGCTACTGTGGAGGAGGATGAGAGCCAGCCAAGAAAGTCATCAAAGGTGGTGCACTTCAGAAATCTTCCTAACATATGTTCACGAGACAAACTCATAAAGCTATATAGATTCTTTGGAGAAGTTGTCAACTCTTTATATGGTGTTGGACCCAATAAGAACCATGAGTTTGTAAGCTTTCTTTCTTCCTCATGTACATGCATATCTTTTGACTGATATTTGTCTTCCTTTTGGTTTAGATATTTTTTTGTTGGGATTTTGGTGTTGTGCAAGGTTCTAAATATCGGTCACACATTCATGATTGCGTTAAGATTTTCACAGTTGCGACCGTTGCAACTGCTGCAATTAAAATTGCGGCTACTGCGGTGTGAAATGTGTAAAACTTAATACAAAAGTATCATAAAACTCACTTTAATATTATATCATTTATAATAAATTACCATCAGTATTTTTTCATCATTAAAAGATATTTAAGTTAAAAAAACATAATAAGTGCTAATATATTTAATAAAATTCATACCTGCAAATATGTCTCTACAACATAAATAAAATATTTATAATTATACATAAGTTAGATGTCCAAGTCTTTAACATGAGAAAACTAATTATGGTTCATATAATTACAAAGTTTTTACTTTATCAATCATATATGATAGAACAATGTATTAGATCTTCACTGCTACTACTTTGTGCATATTAAATCCTGTTTTCATGAGACATAACCAAACCTCAAGTCATAAGAAAATTAATATATATATATATATATATATATATATATATATATATATATATATATATAAAGTCATTATCTCACTAGTCACCACATGGTAGAATGACGTGGAAGGTCATAACCTCCACTATTACTTTGATCATCATCATGACATGCTCCTCCAAAGACATAATTCATAAAACTTGAGCTTTGTGGTTGTTTTTGTTGATAGCTATAGGAAAAATTTGATGATAATTCAGAAGATTCTTAGTAATTCTTGGGAGGTTGATAATATGGTGGGTTTGACATATATGGATAATAGTCATGTGACATGTGAGGATAATGTTGATAGTACGGTGAATAAATGTCTTGGCTACCTTCAAATGATGAAGTAACACCAAATTCATTAAAGGATCCTCCGATGTATGATTGGCATGCCTTTTACCTTTCCCATGTCTAGCTCTATCTCTCCCACTACTTCCACCAAGTACTTGAACAAAAGGAATTTCACCCATTAGATTTTGATCACGCCTTTCATGTGATTCTTCTTGAAAAGAATGAAATGACCATTCACCTCTTCAATAACTTTGTTCTATATTTCCACTAGGATCACCACTGCCACTACCACCACTATTGTTATTGCTAGGTGGACTTAAACCACCAACACTACTTCGATTTGGTGATTGACTTAAATTGGAATCATTTTGAGCTCCCACTTCTTCATTATCATCATCAGAATCAAAAGGGAGCCACTCTGAGTTTTGTGTCCCATTTAATAATGATCCTTTTTTTTCCTCAAGCCACGGTGATAAATGATCTTCTTCATGAAATATGTAGTCAAGATTAATTGGATTAAATCCATTTTCAATCTCTTCCTGACTTTTTCTCATGACGTATCTTATCTTCAATTTCATGTTGTAATATGTAAAGACAAGTTTTTGCAATCTTTGATATTTTAATCCATTTCTTGTCTTTGTGTGTATATAACTAAAAGCACTCCAATTTCTCTCACAATTTGAAGCTGAAGTTGTTTGACTAAGTATTTTACAACTATATTTTGAAGTTCAGGAGCACAAGATCCATATATCAACCACGATTCACCTGATTAAATAAATAACAATAAATTATTATTTATAAAAGTATATAAAAAAATAAAGTTGAAAATTATTCCTAAATTTACATATCACAAAATCATAACATAAATCTCACCAGGATTCATTAGAGACAAGCTCTTTGAGCTTGTAACTTTCCAAATGTCTCTTTCTTATCCAAAAAAAGTAACAACTACAAGTACAAATATACAAATAAGTCTTCAATAAATATATTATGCGTAAAACACTAAAACTCAATGTAATATAACAATTACAATTACAAATTACTTATTTGATTAATAGCTCTTATTTGATTATCAATGTCTGGTACTGTTTATTACTTTTGTAGTTCCATCCATAGTTTCCTTAGCTACATCACTCCCATGAACAACTCCAAATTGAAATTGGGGATTGAGAAAGTAACCTCCAAAGTAAAAGAATACTTAGTTCTCAAAATAAAATATAAATAATGTATATAAAAAAGTAACAACTACAAGTACAAATATATCAAACAAGTCATCAATAAATATATTATGTCTAAAACACTAAAACTCAATGTAATATAACAATTACAATTACAAATTACTTTCTTGATTAATAGCTCTTATTTGATTATTAATGTCTGGTTCTGCTTATTACTTTTGTAGTTCCATCCATAGTTTCCTTAGCTACATCACTCCTATGCACAACTCCAAATTGAAATTGGGGATTGAGAAAGTAACCTCCAAAGTAAAAGAATACTTAGTTCTCAAAATAAAATATAAATAATGTAAATAAAATTAAATATATTAATATAGATATACCTGCTGCATGCAAATTAGAATGCATGAAAAATCATCTTTTATCAATGATTTCATACTAATGGGTGTGGTAACGACAACTTAGCTCTATCAATTGCCTCATAAACAAAGCCCATTGTTGGTTTTTCATCACCATCTACCAATTTCAAAACCTTGACAATTGGTTCAAATACCTAAATTTTGTCATTAGCATTATTCCAAAACTCCTTGCTCATAACGATCTTTTTTGCTTCATGTCCAGGCACTGTCTTTTCCTTTCCCCACTTGGACTTATTAAATTCATTAGAATCAAACATATTTTTCAAAGCTTCTTCTTGCTTAATAATTGATTCAACCTGTAAAAATTGTGTTGCAAAACGAGTGATTACTGGAAGAATAAGTTCCTTGCCATTAATATACTTCTTCATGAGATTTACCATCTAAATGTGGTTGTAGATAAACAAAGTGATGGAGGTCCATCCATCACAAGGAGAGTTACAAGGTCAATGCTCAAAAGGATGCAAGAAGAGGAGGAGCTAAAATTGATTCAAGGTCTGTTGCGGCTTCCAGTACAGACGATACCACAACCAGAAGAATACCAACAAGCCTTCTTGATTAATAAACCTTGTAATAGTCTTAGAATCATCTGAACTTGTAATTAGATTAGGAACATTTTGCGTGGTGAATAAATGCGCAGCCCGTAAGTAGGAGTGTTTGTGAGAAATTCGCGTATTTATACGATACCTACGAGGCGATAGGGTTACGAGGCGATACCACGACGCTAGCGTATTTATAGCATCGACATGCTTCCAGGATGATACACATTTGAATACTACGACGATAGTAATGGAATGATCCGGAGAGAGTAATCAATCAAACACCACGGACGATAGCCTTTAGAATGTGTCCAGGATAATAGTCGACGATTGACATAGTCAAGCATCATAAGCGACCACGAGAAGATACCTAAGGCGCCCGCCGTCGATACTTCTTGATGAAGATTGTTCCGTCTCGTACCTTCAAATGAGGAACTGTTCCATCGATGCCCTTAGTCGATGCCCACGGAGTTCTTCGTCGAACCTTGAGAATGAAGCTTCCGTCTGAAGACTGATGTTGTTCCGTCTGTACCATTGACTCGTCTATACCTGTAGATGCTTCTTCGTCTGAAGGATCTGCCTCGTCTGAAATTCGCTGTGCTATGTTTCGTCTGAACCTTTAAACCCCCAGACGATGCCTTAGGCCTCCGCAGACGATACTTAAGGAACCCACAGATGAAAACAACAGAGCAGCGTCTGGAAGTTAGTTACTGCTGAAGTATAGGCGCGCGAGATCTTTCCATTCCCCACTAGTATAAATACTTATCACATTGAATTGTAAAGGATCTTTGATCAAATTTGATAGAGAAGCATATTGCTTGAGAGAGAAAGTTTTCTCTTATAGGTTTCTTGAGTAAACCTCTTACGAGTCTTATCATGGTGCATTCTCCATGTGGCGATTCTACCTTGAGCTTATTGCTTTAAGCATGGCGCTCACATCTTCTCTTCTAATTCCATTTTATACATTTCTTCTTCTTAATTAATTTCATTCCGCGATTTGTATTTCCGAAGTTACGAAATTCCGATTGACGAAGTGAAGATCGGCAAATTCGTAAGTCTTCTACGTGAGACTTACATCAAGTGGTATTCAGAGCTTGTTCCTTCTTCAAGTAGAATTTCGTATCTGTGAGTTTAAATTTCTAGATCTGAATTTTCTTTTGAATTTTATTCGTCTTTGAGTCATGTTCTTGTTCATCGTTGAGTTCTTTGAGTCGTTTTGAATTTTCGTTCGGTGCATTGTGTAGATCTGAGTATTAACTTGTGTTTGAATTGAAACTAGAAAATATATCAAGTATTATTAGTTTGGTTCGGTCAAATTGAGGTCAATTGATAGAAATTATCAATTACAGTGAATCAGTCTTAATTCATCCGTGAGTCATACACCGTATAAACTCTGTTTTTTGTTCTGTTTTGGTACTGGAAATACACCTATCAATTTGTACATTCAAGTTCACGTATGCAAAATTGAGACGTCAACATCATTACATGCTAGTGGAGTGCTTACTAAAGGTCTAAATTCCTATTACGCCTTGTAATAGCATTAGCATTAGTAGTTGAGCTTGGAGTGCTTGTTTTAGGCAAAATATATCTCAGTCCAGTAACTCAGAAGAAAAGAAATCAAGCGAAAAGAAATCAAAACAAGAAGAAAACAAGTGAGAAATTCAAAAGAAAGCTAGAAAAGGAGTTCTGAAAGTACTAGAAATTTGAGTACGAAAAGTGAATTTAGAGGACTTGCCAAACTCTGTCCAGCAAGACATCAACGTGATAAAGAAGCGTTAAGAAATTTGAGCCAAAAATTGGATGTAGAGCTAAGACGAAGCACACTCATTACCTAGTACAATTCTTGATAGCTTGGAAATTAGCGTATTAGTGTGTACTTGTGACTAGTTTGTTTTGACTCAAATTTCGCATAAGTGAAACTTCTTGTGTATTTGATATCTGTCCAATCATATACTACTGTACTTACTTCTTTTTGGTCTTAAAGTGATCACTGCCAAATTTGAGTTTGTATTTGACTATTTGCTTGTCTTGGTTAGTGATTGAACCAGCATATTCTCCAATTCCTTGCTGTCCAGTTTGTGCCTTTGTCACATAACATTCCATTCCTTGAGTTTGAGTAGCTTATTCCTTCATTTTAGCTTTTATTGCTTGTTCCTTTGGAATCTTGAGTTTTGTCTAGAGTTTTGCCATTTTCTTGGAATTCTTGGGCTTGGAAGTAGAGTTGTTCCTCTTTCACATGGACTTGTAGCCATATTTGTGCTTGAGTTGAGGTTCACCTAAGAAGCTTCAGAGGAGAATTGAGTGGTAAAAGGCTAGAGAGAACACTAGAGAAAGAGCCACTAAGAGTGCATACACGAGTTGATATTTGAGTGACACACTTAGTGAGTGGTAAGGTTCCTTGATTATTATTTCCGTATACACTAATCCTTTTTTCATTGCAGCTATGGATAGTCCACCTAGTGTTGGAACTGATTTGTCTCCACGGACTAAGAAAATAATGGACTTCATGACAGAAAAATTCAATCATCTGCAAAATGAGGTGAATGAATTGAGGGAAGAAAGTGAAAGAAAGGCTAGAGATGAGGCAAGTAGAAAGGACCGAGAAGGAAAAGGAAAGGAAATTTATGGAGGAGGAAGTAAAGAAAACAGAGGAAGTAGGAGTGAAAGAGAAAGCCAAAGAGGGCACTACTACTCACCTAGAGATAGTGATGAGGGTAGTAATCATGAAGAGAGTGATGCCTTCCGAGACTATGAAAATGAAAGGAAACATAGAAGAGGCAGTCACAGAGGTACCTATAGGAGGCAACCTTTTCGGCACAGACAATACTTTGGAGAAGAGGAGCAAAGAGGTTGGGAGACCAATATGAAAATTACTCTTCCAAAGTACCTAGGAGAAGGGGGAGCTGAGAACTTGTTAGATTGGATCATGAAGGTTGAACAAGTGTTCTCTTGCAATCCGACATTGAGTGAAGAGAAGAGACTCAATCTTGCCATCTTGGAGTTTGAAGGATACGCTTTGGTTTGGTGGAACCAAATACTCATAGACGCAGAACAGAGGAGGAGACCTTCCATTACTTCATGGACACAATTAAAAGATGCTCTGAGAGGAAGATTTGTTCCTAAATCTTATGAAAGGGATATGCACATCAAGCTCCAGAGGTTGACACAAGGAGGAAGAAGCGTGCAGGAATATTACAGAGATCTTGAGCTTATTATGATGAGAGCCGGTTACCAAGAAGGGAAGGAAGCTACATTAGCAAGGTTTACCCATGGACTAAACAGAGAAATCCAAGATATCTTGGAGCTCCAAAGCTATAGAACCTTGGAAGAAGCTGTCCATAAGGCCGAAAAGATAGAAGCTCAGACGAAGCGAAAGTACACCATGAAAAAATCACATAATAATGGTTCTTCAAATTGGAAAGAAGGACAAAAGAAGGAGGGTTCATACAAACCGTCTTCCAAATTTAGCCGAGAAGACAAAAGTAAGGATGTTCCTAAACTAAATTCTAGACCCTCTAACATTAAGTGTTTTAAATGTTTAGGAAATGGACACATTGCTTCTCAATGCCCAAACAAGAAGACCATGGTGATGAGGGCAGACGGAGGAGTCACGAGTGAAGAATCTCACCACTCTTCAAGTGAGCATACAGACGAAACAGTGAGCGAACAGTCCAGTGAAGAGTTGGCTGAAGAAGGTGACCTCCTCATGGTGAGAAGGCTTCTAGGAAGTGCCTACAGTGGATTTGATGATACTCAAAGGGAAAATATCTTCCACACAAGATGTAACATACAAGGGAAGGTTTGCTCTTTGATAATTGACAGTGGTAGCTGCACTAATGTCGTTAGTACTAGATTAATAGAAAAGCTTGAAATGAAAACTTCCCCACACCCTAAACCCTATAAACTACAATGGTTAAGTGAACAAGGAGAACTAGTAGTAGATAAACAAGCTCTAATTGCCTTTAATATCGGAAAATATCATGATGAGATTTTGTGTGACATAGTTCCTATGGAGGCAACGCATATATTACTAGGTAGACCTTGGCAATATGATAGACATGCATTGCATGATGGGGTAACAAATACTTATGTTTTTTCTCATGTTGGCCGCAAGGTACATCTCAAACCATTGACACCAAGGGAAGTTATTGAAGATCAAGTTAAAATGAAGGTGAAACGGGAGGCTGAAAAGAACGACGGAAAGAGTCATCAGACGAAGCTTTCCTCAGACGGAAAGGGCCATCAGACGAAGCATTCCTTAGACAAAAGAACGTCATCAGACGAAGTATACATCAGACGGAAGGAATCTTCAGGTCCTAATGGGTCAGACGAAAGCTCCAAGAGGACGTCAAAGCTTCCTACCCCCAACATAAAGCCTAAAAGCAAGAGAGAAAAGGCTAAGAGTAGCGTAGAAACAAAGGGGAGTTATTTAATTGAGAAAGGAGAGGTTAAGAGGGAATTTTTTGCTAAGAAATCTATGTACCTATGTTTACCTTCACCATTAATTTTGAAAACCACATGTGTAGGTGATCAGAGTACTGTGGATGACTTACTGAAAGAATTTGAAGACGTATTCCCTAAGGAGATACCTCACGGCCTACCACCAATAAGAGGGATAGAGCACCAAATTGACCTTATTCCGGGTGCGCCCCTTCCAAATAGGCCAACCTATAGAACTTCACCACAAGAAACACACGAGATTGAGAGACAAGTGCAGGAACTGTTAAGCAAAGGCTGGGTGAAGGAAAGTTTGTCTCCATGTGCGTCACCCGTTATACTTGTTCCTAAGAAGGAGGGAACCTGGCGCATGTGCACAGATTGCAGAGCAATCAACAACATCACTGTTAGGTATCGCCATCCCATCCCTAGACTTGATGACCTTTTAGATGAATTGCATGGTTCTGCCATTTTTAGTAAGATAGATCTTAAGAGTGGATACCATCAAATTAGGATGAAAGAAGGGGATGAATGGAAAACAGCTTTTAAAACGAAATTTGGTTTGTATGAATGGCTTGTGATGCCTTTTGGATTATCAAATGCGCCTAGTACCTTCATGAGACTAATGAATCATGTTTTGAAGGAATTTATTGGAAAATTTGTTGTAGTATATTTTGATGACATTCTCGTATACAGCGAATCTTTTCATGAACATTTGACTCATTTGAGACATGTTTTAGAAGCCCTTAGGACGCAAACACTATATGCTAACAAAGATAAATGCACGTTTGCGACAGACAGTGTTGTGTTTCTTGGATTTGTTGTAAGTTCTTTAGGTGTACAAGTGGATGCAGCAAAGGTAAAAGCAATCAAGGAATGGCCGACCCCTACATGTGTCAAAGAAGTGAGAAGTTTCCATGGTCTAGCAAGCTTCTATAGGCGGTTTGTCAAAGATTTTAGTACCATTGCTTCGCCATTAAATGAGCTAGTCAAGAGGGAAGTACCTTTTCTATGGGGAGAACCTCAAGAACTTGCTTTTAATTTACTTAAGGATAAGCTTTCTAATGCTCCTATCTTGTCTTTGCCAAATTTCTCACTAACTTTTGAGCTGGAATGTGATGCCTCAAATTTAGGGATTGGATGCGGTTCTCAATCAAGAAGGCCATCCCATTGCTTATTTTAGTGAGAAATTGAAAGGAGCTCGGTTGAATTATTCCACCTATGACAAAGAGCTATATGCATTGGTTAGAGCTTTCCAAACTTGGCAACATTATTTGCTCCCCAAGGACTTCATTGTACATTCGGATCATGAAGCCTTGAAATATCTCAAGAGCCGGGGGAAACTCAACAAGAGACATGCTAGGTGGGTTGAATTCATAGAAACTTTTCCTTACATAATCAAGCACAAGAAAGGGGTAACCAACATAGTAGCCGATGCTTTGAGTAGAAGGTATACTCTCCTTTCTATGCTTGAATCTAAATTAATAGGTTTTGAACATGTAAAGACCTTGTATACCACCGATAGTGATTTCGGCCTCTTGTATCAAGAATGTAATAAAGGTGCTTTTAAGGATTTTTATAGGTACAAAGAATATCTTTTTAAAGGAACTTGTTTATGTGTACCTAATTGCTCCTTAAGAGAACTTTTTAGTATGTGAATCACATGAGGGTGGAATCATGGGACATTTTGGAATAGACAAGACTTTTGCCATTTTGCGTGAGCACTTCTTCTGGCCAAAAATGAAAGTGCAAGTTTCCAAGTATGTGAGAAGGTGTATCACTTGCAATAAGGCAAAATCCAGGCTAACCAATCATGGTCTTTACACACCCTTACCCGTACCAACTGCACCTTGGTTAGACATATCCATGGACTTTGTCCTGGGATTGCCTAAAACCAAGAAAGGTTCGGATTCCATCTTTGTTGTGGTATGCAGATTCTCTAAAATGGCACATTTCATACCTTGCCATAAGACGGATGATGCTTCTCACATTGCTACTTTGTTCTTCAAAGAGATAGTAAGGATTCATGGCGTACCGCAAAGTATTGTGAGTGATAGGGATGCCAAATTCCTTAGTCACTTTTGGAGGTCACTATGGGGAAGATTGGGTACAAAACTCTTATTTTCTACTACTTGTCACCCTCAGACGGATGGTCAGACGGAAGTAGTAAATAGAACTCTAGGACAATTGCTTAGGAGTTTTGTAAAGGATAACATTAGGACTTGGGAGGAGTGCCTATCACATGTAGAATTTGCCTACAACAGAGTAGCTCATTCTACTACTTCTTTGTCTCCTTTTCAAGTTGTTTATGGTATCAATCCACTAACCCCTGTTGATCTTGCTTGTTTGCCTCTTGAGATTAGTAATGATAGGCAAGGAGTAAATCACGCCGAGAGGATCCAAGAACTTCATGCCAAAGTTAAAGCAAGGATTGAGAAGAAGAATGCACAATATGCCAAGGCTCACAACAAGAACAGAAAAGCAATCGATTTTAACGTGGGAGACTTGGTGTGGTTGCATCTACGGAAAGAAAGATTTCCCGACTTGAGGAAATCTAAATTACTCCCTAGAGGAGATGGACCTTTTAAAATTATTGAGAAATTAGGCGCTAATGCTTATAAACTTGACCTTCCTTTGGAATTTGGTGGAAGTAACTCTTTTAATGTTGGCGATCTTTCACCTTTTGTAGGTCTCGAGGAAGATGACAACTTGGGGACAAGTTGTGCTCAAGAAGGAGGGTTTGATGGAGGTCCATCCATCACAAGGAGAGTTACAAGGTCAATGCTCAAAAGGATGCAAGAAGAGGAGGAGCTAAAATTGATTCAAGGTCTGTTGCGGCTTCCAGTACAGACGATACCACAACCAGAAGAATACCAACAAGCCTTCTTGATTAATAAACCTTGTAATAGTCTTAGAATCATCTGAACTTGTAATTAGATTAGGAACATTTTGCGTGGTGAATAAATGCGCAGCCCGTAAGTAGGAGTGTTTGTGAGAAATTCGCGTACGACGATACCTACCAGGCGATAAGGTTACGAGGCGATACCACCAGGACGCTAGCGTACGAGGCGATAGCATCGACATGCTTCCAGGATGATACACATTTGAATACTACAGACGATAGTAATGGAATGATCCGAGGAGAGTAATCAGTCAAACACCACAGACGATAGCCTTTAGAATGTGTCCAGGATAATAGTCAGACGATTGACATAGTCAAGCATCATAAGCGGCCACAGAAGATACCTAAGGCGCCCCTTCGTCTGATACTTCTTGATGAAGATTGTTCCGTCTGTACCTTCAAATGAGGAACTGTTCCATCTGATGCCCTTAGTCTGATGCCTCCAGCTGAGTTCTTCGTCTGAACCTTGAGAATGAAGCTTCCGTCTGAAGACTGATGTTGTTCCGTCTGTACCATTGCCTCGTCTATACCTGTAGATGCTTCTTCGTCTGAAGGATCTGCCTCGTCTGAAATTCGCTGTGCTATGTTTCGTCTGAACCTTTAAACCCCCAGACGATGCCTTAGGCCTCCGCAGACGATACTTAAGGAACCCACAGATGAAAACAACAGAGCAGCGTCTGGAAGTTAGTTACTGCTGAAGTATAGGCGCGCGAGATCTTTCCATTCCCCACTAGTATAAATACTTATCACATTGAATTGTAAAGGATCTTTGATCAAATTTGATAGAGAAGCATATTGCTTGAGAGAGAAAGTTTTCTCTTATAGGTTTCTTGAGTAAACCTCTTACGAGTCTTATCATGGTGCATTCTCCATGTGGCGATTCTACCTTGAGCTTATTGCTTTAAGCATGGCGCTCACATCTTCTCTTCTAATTCCATTTTATACATTTCTTCTTCTTAATTAATTTCATTCCGCGATTTGTATTTCCGAAGTTACGAAATTCCGATTGACGAAGTGAAGATCGGCAAATTCGTAAGTCTTCTACGTGAGACTTACATCACAAAGTAACTTTTTTATCATTATCAAGTACTTTTTGAACATTAGACTTTTTTTCCAATATCTTCCAAGCATAAACCCAAGCAATGAGCAGGACATGTAGACCAATAAAGATAAAGTCTTTTTTACATCAATTTCAAACCAGCAGCTTTTAATGCTGCTTCATTATCTATAACCACTTGAATGACATTTTCTTCCCCTACCTCTTCCACAACTTTATCAAGTAATTTAAAATAATACTTAGTATTTCTACTAGCAAAATTAGACGTATCAACAGATTTCAAAAATATTGTACCCCTACTACAATACACAAGAAAATTCATAATGTGCATGTGATTTATGCTATTAGTCCAACTGTCACACATTATAGTTACCCCTCTTTCCTTCCAAGTTGGTTTCAATTCATTTATCCACTGTTGCATAGACTTGTATTCACTTTCTAAGTACACCTCTGAAATCTCATAGGGAATAGGATATTTAATACCTAGTCCTAACTCTGCAGCTGCAACTAGCAAATTGAGTAACCATGAAAAATTTGTTAAATTCATGGGAAGACGTTCATATATGATCAATTTAGACACCGCTTCCCCTAACTTTTTTCTTAATGTTTTCATCATTCTCATGTTAATCTTTGGTTGCTTCACACTTTTACTTCTTGTTAGGCCAACATCTACAGACCTCAATCTAAATTCAATCACTACTACCACCTACACCAGAGCTACCTCCACCACCTTCATATATTGACTCTAATCTTCCAGTTTGTTACCTAAATCTTTGCCTATCTTCCCATTTTCTATGTGAAGTTAAGCTTTCTTGTGTAGCTTGTCTTATAACACTATCTTCATAAAAAAAACCTTCAATTTCATCATCTTCATCACGTCTTAAACGTGACATAAATTCTTCTTTTCTTTTCTTAAGATCTTTTTTCTTTGCTTTATTATCTTGTAAAAGTTTCATCATACTTTCTCTAATAGTACTTGGGACAAGACCACAACCTTTAACTTCTCCTGAAATGTGTGCAATATGTTCCTTTAACCTAGTAACACCACCCGATAACACTTTTCCACAATATTTGCAAGCTACACAATTTCTACTTTTACCTAGCACAGATGTCCCAAAATGCCAACCAATGTCATCAATTGGACCACCTTTTGCTCGACCACTTGGAAATTCTCCTCCTGTTTGAGACATTGCTTTAATCAACCTGAAAAAAAATTGATATATTTAAAATTTTAATATATATATATATATATATATAAAATAAACAAATTCTTAACATTCAAATTGTTTAATCATCGTGTTTTATTGTTAACATTCAAATTTAAATATATACCACTTAATTCTTAAATTCTTATCACTTAATTCTCTCACAATTTTCTACTCAATTACTTAATAATAATATTAGCATTTAAAAATAAAAATAATATTTACTATTAAATTTATAAACTTAAATGAAATAGTTTAAATTTTAAAAACTTATTTAACATTTTTATAATTTACATCTCAATTTCACAGAATACTAGTAGTTTAGAATTAATCTAATATAATTTTTTAAAATAATTTATGTTCTAATTTATTTTCCTTAATTCTAATTTAATTAATTAATTTTTTATTTAATTAATTAATCCATTTCTCCTCTCCTCTCGCCCATCCACTCACACCCTATCCTCCCCTCAAATTCTCACACTACTAGCTAAATTTTTCCCTTCACCCATTTCATCTCACCGTTCTTTTTTTCCTTCTAACCACGTTCTAGATCTTTCTTCTTTTTTTCCTTTCTTTTTTCTTCTTCTCCTTCACTCAAGGTCACACTCACACTCACACTTTCATTTCTTCTTCTTTTCTTTTTTTCTTCTCTTTACACTCAGACTCACACACTCTCCTTTCTTCTTCTTTTTTCACTTCTTTTTTCTTCTTTCACGGTCACCGCTCCACTCTCCTTCTTTTTTCTTTTTCTCCCTCTCATCTCCGCTATCACTCTCTTTCTTCTTTCTGCAACAGCCGACGACCACCCACAGCCACACACCACCACACCCTTGTAATTCACCGATCTTACTTCTTTGTCCTCTCTACTGACCAACCACTAAGTTTCTAACTTAAAAAATCACAAAAATCATGATTTGTGTCACAGATCTGAGAATAAAGAATGGATGTAACCTCACTAACCTGATTAGAGGTTTGGGCGTGGCGTGATGGATGTTGCTGCTGGCCTACCGCTTCTTTGCTTGCTCAGGTGACACTCTTGTTTCATTTGTTCAAAATGTGATTTTGGTTGGTTCTACTTTTTGTTTCTTTAAGATCTCAGTTTTGGTTTGGTCCTGGACTCTTGGGTTCTTTACTTTGGTGGGTACTTTAATTTGGTATAGTTTGGTGGGTTCTGAGCTCTCGAGTCATGCGCTCATGGTTTAGATTTAAAAGAGAAAAGGATAAAATTTTTGTCGACTTATTCTCCTGAAAAGTTAAGTTGTTCTTGACTTTCTATTTCATAATTTTCTTGTAATGGGTTAAAATTTGCAAAATGGGGTTTTAATTTTTTTTCTCTTTTCTGGGTTGAAATAACGTTTTTTTCATGTCGCGCCTGTAAAGCCGTTTGTTGTGGTTGTTTTTGGCAATTTTTTTCAGGCCAATTTTTTTGGTTGTTTCTGTCTCGTTTAGTTCCAAAACCGGTATGTTGCAGCTGATATTCGTGTTTCAAAGCAATTTTTAAAACCTTGGTGCTGTGTTTCAGAACTTGACTGAGATTAACCTGGATATATACAACTATGATTCCAATATACGGTAGGAGGGATAATTTTAGACATGAAATTAGTTTCGTATATAAATATAAATATAAAATTTATCAATTACAAGATTTATATGAATAATTATAATCTCTTATTTTTCTTACTTAATTTTATTGTTGTTTTGGAGAAGAGGGGCGGAAACCTTGTTTGCTCTCTAAGTTGTTCCTTTGGGTATATATATTTATGTTTACGATAAATTTTTTTTTTGAAATCTTTTAAGATCTTTAATTTATCTAATTATTTTAAAAAAGTAACGAAGATAATAAAGGTTTGGCAGGTTAATTACTTAGAAAGGAGAGAAATGTTATTTCATTGTTTTAAACACTATTTTAACTTAAATATTTTTTTTTCATCCTCTTTGTTATCTAACATTTTTTCATCCTCTTTATATTAAGGAAATGCATTGAATGCATATATTTATTGATTTCTCCCAATTTGTAACAAAAGGTAGAAAAATGATATCTTTGATCTATTTAAAGAAAATTATAATTATAATTTAATTTATTTATGATAGAAAATAACTAAGTAAGAGTAATTTTATGTTTATCAATTTACATCCATTTATTTCTCATAAGAATTAAATTAATAACTTATACATCAAGATGTAATATAAAAATATCATAATTATAACTTACCAATTTACTTTTTTTAAAAAATAAGGGAGATAAAAATAATAATAATAATAGTTAAATTTTCATCAACAATTAAAACTATTATATATATATATATATATATATTTTCTTTACTCAATGCTCAAATATCATTTTCATTAATATTTTTTGTTTCAATCTAATCTTTATTATAAAGTGTGACTTAGACACAGAGTCATGAGTTTTGGCTCGACCCTATTCTATAAGATGAGGTTGAACTTTAAAATTGAAAGTTTAATTTGGAGTGAAATTTTTTGTTTTAACCCATTAAATTTGATGGGGCTAAACGAGTTTAGCTTGAGCTGATTCATTTGTATTAGGCTGTATAGTAAAATAAAAAAAAATCTCATCGGGTGAAAAAATGTAAATGTAAGAATTATAAAATATTGTATACATGTAAAGCTTCTTCAACTATAACCCATTTAAAATGACTTGCTAGTAAATGCAATGAAATTGTTCATTACCAAGATGTGTAGGTTATGTTAGATAACAAAGTTATCTTGTTAAAACAATACAAATTTGATAAAATGGTTTATTGAGAAGTACTTATTTGGTGATGTTATCATCTCACTTGACTCTCCATTAAGTTATGTTGAATATGGAGGGGTTTAGGTAGGGAATAAAGTGTTTGAATCCTAAATTTAAACTTATTAGTAGAGGGATTACAACATTTGAATGCATGAAAAGATACTGTATTAGAAAGTTCATGGGTTATAGGTGTTGAATCATGGATTATAAGCGTCAGTGTGCTAGAACATTTCATGATTATTGATGGAATTTTCTTCTTTCTTAGTTCATGGGTTATGAGTGTTGAATCATGAGTTATTTATTAATTCACATGTCTGGAATGGTATGAATGAGGGTGAAAATAAAGAAAATGGTTAGAATTTGACTATCTAGTTCCAATTTTTTTAACAGAAATTATTAATTTTTTTAAAAAGCTCATTTTTAACTTGTTGACCATAGCTCGATATAGTGCTAGGTTGAGCCTATAAAAAGATTGTCCGTAAGAAATTTGGACTAGCCTAATCTGAAACCATAGTTAGAGTTAGCCCGTGGAAGTTGGACTAGGTATGAGTCAGCCCATATTATTTCACATGTCTACTTTAATCTATTAGTTAAAACCCGCCATTTGACAGTTGTTAAACTACCAAAAAAATTTTTTTTGTTAAAGAAACAATTTGTCAGCCATTTAACGACCCTTAGAAGATTTGTAGAGGTTTTACTTTAAGGATACAAATCAAACTTTAAATTTAGGATAAAATAAAACAAAAATTACGTGTATATAGATTAAAATAGATAATTTTTAGGTACAGGGCCGAAGATATAAAAAATTGTGTGAATATAGAAGCCAATTTTAAATAATGATTTAAGTAATTAATGTAACAAATAAATTTATTAAGATGTTTAACTTAAAAAATTCTATTTTTAATTTATTCGTAAATTATTGGTCTGTGTGACTTTGTTTTTAAGTTACAAAGGGTTTGACTTTTGTAAAATATTACAGGGAGATCGAAACCCATGTAAAAAATATGTGCAAAGCGTCTTTTTATTTGGCATTAATCATTGTAGCTAACATAAAACTATATGTAGGAATTGTTGAAGGGTGTGTAAGAAGTAATAAAAGTGATTTAAAAAGGTTTAGATAAATTGCCAGGGAATTTTCATATTTGAGAAGATATGAAGTGAATGGAAATTTTACTGTGGTTCTTAATGAAAGTGAAGTTCAATATGAAATATGTAGACCATAATCTATTTGTTTTTGCAATAAGATTTCTTGTATGCTCTCCTAATTCTTTTTTTCTTTAATCAGAACTCTTAATGGGTCACAAAAAAGATAAACTATATTCCTATATACTCTTATAGTACATGGAATGTATGTGATTTATTAATTCACTGTTCTCATTAATTTCTTAAGTTCTAATGATTTACTAGGCGGATATAAATGGAGCTATTTCACTGGTATCATACTATACATCATCTTCAAATCATGTTCAAATTCAAGGCAAAAATGTTTATGTTCAGTATTCTAAAAGACCAGAAATTGTTGCAAAACCAGAAAATATCATTATAAAAAATGTCTTGCTAGTAACCTTTGAAGGCGTGAGAACTGAAGATGTTAACATTGATGTGGTCCAAATTTTTTGTACATATCCGAGTGGACCACATAAATGCTAACATCTTCAATTCTCACACCTTCGAAGGTTACTACCAAGACATTTCCGCTATTGATATTTTCTGGTTTTGCAGCAATTTCTGGTCTTTTAGAATACTGAACGTAAATAGTTTTGCCTTGAATTTGAACATGATTTGAAGATGATGTATAGTATGATACCAGGGAAATGACTCCATTTACATCCGCCTAGTAAATCATTAAAACTTAAGAAATTAATGAGAAGAGTGAATTAATAAATCACATGTATTTTATGAACTATAACAATATATAGGAATTATAGGAATGTAGTTTATCTTTTTTGTGACCCACTTAGAGTTCTGGTTAAAGAAAAAAAAAGGATTATGAGAGCATACAAGAAATTTTATTACAAAAATAAATAGATTATGGTCTACATATTTCATATTAAACTACACTTTCATTAAGAATCATCGAAACAGTACAATTTCCATTTATTCACTTCATTTATCTTCTCAGATCTAAAAATTCCCTTACAATTTATCTAAAACTTTTTAAATCACTTTTATTACTTCTTACACACCCTTCAACAATTCCTACATATAGTTTTATGTTAGCTACAATGATTAATGCCAAACAAAGAGACATTTTGCACATTTTTTTTTCTTGAGTTCTGATCTCCATGTAAAATTTCATAAAAGTCAAACCCCTTTGTAACTTAAAAACAAAGTCACACAACCAATGATTTACGAATACATTAAAAATAGAATTTTTTAAATTAAACATCTTAATAAACTTATTTGTGACTTTAATTACTTAAATCATTATTTAAAATTGGCCTATATATTCACACAATTTTTTATATTTCCGTCCCTGTACTTAGAAATTTTCTATTTTAATATATATACACGCAATTTTAATTTTTTTATCCCAAATTTAAAGTTTGATTTGTATCCGTGAAGTGTGATGTACCCACCACCAAATTTACAAATTATTATTTTCTTTTTAAAAAAACTAATTAACTACCTTTAATCAGTTTTTAAATTATTTTTTTTTTCTATAATGACTTGAATTCAAAATATTTCTTAAGAAATATGAAGTCAGTTTTAGTGTGACTATGACAATGAAACTTTTATTTAAAACAATATCAAGCAACGAGGTGGACAAAATACAATTACAAAGAAATTTGAAAGAAAAAGAAAGAAAGGTAATTAAAAATTATAGAGAAAAATTAATATATAAAAGGAAAATTGTTTGAAAAGAATTAAAAAATATATATTAAATTATTTCATATCAACTAATAATAATTAAATGTTTAAATCCATATAATAATAAATTAATAAATATAACAAATATTTAAATACACTGCATTTTGAAACAAAATAATAGATCTTATATAAATATTAAAACTACGTGAAATTTAAATTTGAAGAATCATTTAGATATTAAAATGATGGATGATCATTATATTAGGAAAGTTTATAATTGGTTTTATAAGATTTAGTTAAATTTATAATTTATATTTTTAAGATGACATTAAAATATATCTGTTTATTGTTATTATTAAACCTATTGTGTATTACTAGATGTATGTTATTAGACCACTTATTTAATCTTTATATTTTGAATATCCAATGTGTGTCACATCAGTTGTATGTTATTAGACCACTTATTTAATCTTTATGTTTTGAATATCCAATCATTATCGAGAAGACATGTCAGAGATTCTACATCATCCAAAAAATATATGATATATTCAATGGTCAAAGACACTGAGAGAATAAATCTCTTAACTCACAAAGATATGCTCTTAACTCACATCTTTTAAAAGGTGATCATTGTATTAAGAGGTTTATTATAAGTCGATTTTATTGGATTGAGTTTAAGTTTATAACTTATATTTTTAAGATGACATTAGAATATATCTATTTATTGTTATTATTAGACCTATTGTGTCACCAGTTGTCTGTTATTGGACCACTTATTTAGTCTTCATGTTCTAAATATCCAATCATCTAGAAGTTGTGTCAAAGATTCTATATCACCCAAAAAATATATGATATATTTAATAGTTAAAGACACGATGACCATGGTGTTAGAAGGTTTATTATATGTCGGTTTTATAAGAATAAGTTAAGTTTTTAACTTATATTTTTAAGATGACATTAAAATATATCTGTTTATTGTTGTTATTAGACCTATTGTGTCACCAGCAGTTGTCGGTTATTAAACCACTTATTTAGTTTTCATGTCCTAAATATCCAATCAACGAGAATATATGTAAGAGATTCTACGTCACCCAAAAAAATATATGATATATTTAATGGTTAAAGATACTGAGGAAATAAACATCTTAACTCACAAAGATACCTTCCAACTCACAATTTTTTTGAAAGATACAAGCTATTTATTTTATTTTTTTCTTTTCACAAAAATCACTAAAATAAATTTTTTCTTTCTAACCACAAGTAGGAGCACAAAAATTTAAAAGCATAAGAACTCATATTTCTTTCTTAAAAGATGTTAAAACTTATAATTTTTTTCCACTTCGATGAATAAATTACAAATGAGAGAAAAAAGTTATCCATTTTTTTTTTATGATGAAAATTTCACATATTTAAGTAAAACTTAAAATTAGATTTGTATAAATATTTTTAATTTTAAATAAGTAAAAACTATACCTCTAATCTAACTTTTAAGAATTAGATGAGAATAAACATGTATGGATTAATTGTTCTTCACCATTAAGATTAAAATAAAAATATTATAACAATATACTAAAGTGGAATTATCACACAAGAAAATATAATTAATACTTTTATCAATATTTAAATTCAATCTGATCAATATTAATTAATCATACCCAGGTCCACACACTAACAACAAATTTTGCAGTGGTAACCATGATTATCATGCATCAATGTAATGTAACACTTGATTAATTGTTACAGATTCTTTTCATTTTCTTAACATTTGTCTTTATATATAAATATGCATTAACCAATGTGAAAATCCCTCTTGTACTATTTCTTCTACAACCCTTAGACACATTCACTCTTCCATGACTTCTCCCCTTGAAATTGGTAGCGAAGTAGAATCTGCCACAGTGATGGAGGATGAGAATCAGTCAAGAAGGTCGTCGAAGGTGGTGCATTTCAGAAAACTTCCTAACAGATGCTTAAGAGACAAACTCATAAACCTATGTAAATCATTTGGAGAAGTTGTCAACTTATATGGTGTTGGACCCCATAAAAACCAGGTTCTTGTTGAGTTTGTAAGCTTCTTTCTTTCTTTCTCATGTACATGCATATCTCTTGATTTTTTTTTATTTGTCTTCCTTCTAGTTTAGATTTTTTTATTTATTATGTTTGAGAACTTGATTGAGACTAATCTGGATATATACAACTACGAATCCGGTAAGAGGAATAATTTTTTGTAAAATTAAAATATATTTCTTAATTTTACACAAAATTAATTTCATATATAGAATTTATCAATTACAAGATTTATATGAATAATTACAATTTCTTGTTTTTCTTACTTAATTGTGTTATAGTTTTGGAGAAGAGGACTAGAAACCCTTGTTTGCTCTCTAATTTGTTCCATTGGATATATATTTCATGTTTATGATAATTTTTTTTTCTAAAATCTTTAATTTATCCAATTATTTTAAAAAAGTAACAAAGGTAATACTGGGTTTGGGAGGTTAATGACTTAGGAGTGAGAGAAAAGTGATTTCATTATTTTATACACTACTTTAACTTAAATATTTTTATTTTATTTTATTTCATCCTTTTTATATTAATGTTGTTTGCACAAATTAAGGAAATGAAAATTTATTGATTTCTACCTTTTTGTAGAAGAAGGTAGAAAAATTATATCTTTGATCTATTTAAAGGAAATTATTCTAAGAAATAAATGGATGTAAATTGATAAACATAAAATTACTCTTACTTAATTATTTTCTATCATAAATAAATTAGTAAATAATAATTATAATTTTCTTTAAATAGATCAAAGATATAATTTTTCTATCTTCTTTTGCAAATTGGGAGAAATCAATAAATAAATGCATTCAATGCATTTCCTTAATTTGTGCAAATATTTAAGTTAAGGTAGTGTATAAAACAATGAAATCACATTTCTCTCCCTCCTAAGTAATTAATCTTCATACTACCTCCATTACTTTTTTAAAATAATTAGATAAATTAAAGATATTAAAAGATTTTAAAAAATATTTATCATAAACATGAAATCAATATCCATAGGAACAAATTAGAGAACACACAAGGGTTTTCGCCCTCTTTCTCCAAAACAATAATAAAATTAAGTAAGAAAAATAAGACATTGTAATTATTCATATAAATCTTTTAATTGATAAATTTTATGTGTAAAATTAGGAAATATGTTTTTAATTTTAAAAAATATCCCTCTTATAGGGATCCAAAGTTGTATATATCCAGGTTAGTCTTAATCAAGTTCTCAAACACAACAAATAAAAAAAATATAAAAATCTAAACCAAAAGGAAGACAAATAAAAAAAAATCAAGAGATATGCATGTACACGAGAAAGAAAGAAAGAAACTTACAAACTCAATAAGAGCCTGGTTCTTATGGGGTCCAACACCATATAAGGAGTTGACAACTTCTCCAAATGATCTACATAGGTTTATGAGGTTATCTCTTGAGCATCTCCTAGGAAGGTTTCTCAAATGCACCACTTTCGATGGCCTTCTTGACTGGCTCTTATCGTCCTCTACTGTGACAGATTCTACTTTGCTACCAATTTCAATAGGAGAAGCTATATGCAAGAGTGAATGTGTCTTAGGATTGTAAGAGAAATAGTACAAGAGGGATTTTCACATTGGTTAATGTATGTTTATATATAAAGACAAATTTTAAGAAAATGAAAAGAATGTATAACAATTAATCAACGGTTACATTACATTGTATTACATTACATTGTATTGCTTCTGAGGCATGCCCAAGGATCACTGAAACATTCCTCTTGTTGCCAATACTCCATAATATTCCTATTATTCATGTTAGCCTAACCAAAATGTACCTGCCCACAATGAAAATACACCAAAGATGCACCAGAACAGTAGAATAGAACAACACCGCAAGCAAGTTTTTTTTTTTTTTAACTAAAATTTTCTAAAACCCGTTAAAAAGTGCCCTTCTGCTCACAATTTGGGTCACCCGATAAGAAACACACAAATGACAGAACAATATACTAACACAACACAAAACACAGAATCACATAACATAGAACACACACTAACACATAACAGTAAATTAGAACAACACAACACTAACACAAGAACAGAATAAGAATGACAACCACACAAACAAAACAGAACAACACAACACAACACAAACTCTTTGACAGAAGCCAATGGTCCCCGACAACGGTGTCAAATTTTGATAAGACTGTCACACTCTATCAAAATAATACAATTAAATGTAATAGTAAACTAGGAAGTGACTCCTAGGTCGTCTCTCGAGGACTATCATTGGGTTTCTATCAAAGACAGGACACGAAAGGGGGGATTGTGATTAGAACTATGACAAAATTATAAAGATAACAGAAATTAAGAAGAACTAAAATGGGATTACCCTCTTGATCAGATTGCAGATTCACTTATCTTAGGTTAGATGATTAATTAACTAAACGAAAATTAATCACATCAAATGCTCAATTTACTCAACTCTCAATCCATCCCGAATTAATTAATTAAGCGATAATTAATTCTAGGTCTTCCTTATGCGAATTAAGCATCTACACAAATCAATTATCTCAATTCCAGCAATTTATAAATCAACCCATTAAGCATGAACAAAGATACAATTTGCCTACGAACTGAACATTAAGTATGTACAACAATTGGGGCTTTTAAGCACATGAATAATTGATGAAGAATTAAGCACAAAGAGAGCATAACAATACATAACAGAAACCTCAAAGCTTCATTGTAACCTAATTTAAGAGGATAACCCTAACTAAATTAAAGACCTATTAAATTGCAGAAATTGAATTGAAACAACAATGAAATTAAATGACAAAGAAATTAAATGGTAGCGAAATTAAATAGCAACGAAATTGATTGCAGAAATGAAATGGTAAGTGAACTGGTAAACGAAATTGGAATTGAAATTGTAGAGAACAATAAAGAGCATGAATTGAAATTGCAGAGAATAATAAAGAGCATGAATTGAAATTGCAATAGAGAGAAGAAAATAACCTTTAATTGATTAATTGCTGGAAAATTAAATGCAGAATCTGGAATCCAATTGCAGAAGAAGAAGAAGAAAAAGAGAAAACCTAACCTAGCCTAAAACTAAGAAAGCTGAAACGTAAAAAATGTAAAAGTGTATTGTGTAGAGAGTGAATGAGAGTGAGTGCCCCCAAAATATGAGGTTTTCCTAATATAAAGAGCAACCCTTCACTAATGACAAATTGGGCTTCTAAAACAATTCTGGCCCAACACATTACAATTAACCAAATAAAATAATTAATTAAAGAAAATGAAAATAAAATATAAAAGTCTGATGTGGAGTAATGAAATGATGACTTGGTAGCTCCTCTTCATGTCCAGAAATAATTACCAAGCCCAATTTATTTCCAAAATTGTCCTGAAAATAATAATAATGAAATTAAGCCCAAGAAAGTCTGAATTAATACTAAAAATGAGTTTCTGGCCCAATGAAGCCCAAACAGTGAAAATGAGAGATTAATAAGCAGTTAAACACAAATCACTAATTAAAATGGGTGCAGAAAGACAATTAAATATGAGAGAATAATGACTCATCATCCATACATGTTTAATCTCATTTAATTTTTAAATTAGATTAGAGGTATATTTGTATTTGTTCAAGATTAAAAATATTTATATAAATCTAACTCTAAGTTTTACTTAAATGTGAGAATTTTTCATAATTAAAAAAAAAACGGATAACTTTTTTTTTCTCATGTGTAATTTATTCATCGAAGTGGAAAAAAATTATAAGTTTTAACATCTTTGAAGAAAAAAAAAATGAGTTCTTAAGCTTTTAAATTTTTGTGCTCATACTTGTTGTTATAAAGAAAAGTTGTTTTAGTGATTTTCATGAAAAGAAAAAAAAAATAGACAACTTATATATTTTTATAAATGTGAGTTAGGAGCATATCTCTGTGAGTTGCGAGGTTTATTTTCTCAGCATCTTCAACGATTAAATATATCATATATTTTTTGGGTGATGTAGAATCTTTTACACATCTTTTCGATGATTAGATATTTAGAACATGAAGACTAAATAAGTGGTTTAATAATAGAATAAAAATATCCAGGTATATTCTAATGTCATCTTAAAAATATAAGTTATAAACTTAAATCAATCATATAAAAACGACATATAATAAAGTTCCTAATAAGATGATAATCTTTTTTAAAGTGTGAGATAGGAGCATATCTTTGTTAGTTACGAGATTTATTTTCTTATTATTTTTAACCATTAAATATATCATATATTGTCTAAGTGATGTAGAATCTCTAACACATCTTTTCGATAATTGGATATTTAAACCATGGAGACTAAATAAGTGGGTCCAATAACTGGTGATACAATAGGTCTAATAATAATAATAAATATGTATATTCTAATGTCATCTTAAAAAAAAAATTATAAACTTAACTCAATCATATAAAATCGACTTATAATAAAGCTCTTAATATGATGATCATCTTTTGAAAAATGTGAGTTAAAAACATATCTTTGTGAGTTTTGAGGTTAATTTTCCTAGTATTTTAACCATTAAATATATTACATATTATTTTTATAGTGTAGAATCTCTAAAACATCTTCTCGATGATTGAATATTTAGAACATGAATACTAAATAAGTGGTCCCATAAGCGTTGGTGACACAATAGATCTAATAATAACAATAACAAGTATATTCTAATGTCATCCTAAAAATATAAATTATAAATTTAACTTAATCTTATAAAATCGACTACAAACCTTTCAATCTATTGTGATGATCATCTATCATTTATATACCTAAATGTGTCTTAAATTTAAATTTTACATTGTTTTAGTATTTATATAGTATTTATTATTTTCAACTTTTACTTATTTTTATTTTATTATTTTGTTTCAAAATGCAGTGTATTTAAATATTTATGTTATATATATATATTAACTTATTATTATATTAATTTAAACATTTAATTATTATTATTATTAGTTGATATGAAATAATTTAATATATAATTTTAATTCTTTTTAAATGATTTCTATTTTATACACTATTTTTTCTCTATAATTTTTAATTATCTTTTTTTTTCTTTCAATTTTCTTTGTAATTATACTCTGCCCACCTTGTTACTCAACATTATTTTAAACAAAAGTTTCATTATCAGCATTACCATTATCAACATTACCATAGACTAAAACTGAGTTCATATTTCTTAAGAAATATTTTGAATTCAAGTCATTTTAGAAAGAAAAAAAATTAGTTTAAAAACTTGATTAAAGGTAATTAACTAATTTTTGTTGAATGAAAATAATAATTAGTAATAAACTTGGCGGTGGGTACATTACATCACACTTCTAATATAAAAACATAAATCCTCTTAGAAAGGAGAAATGTTTCATTCCATAAATTATATATTTTATTAAATACAAATTTTATTATCATAAATATTATATTTAATAAAAAATTTAATGATATATTCAATACATATTTTAGAATCATAAATATTTTATTACAAACTTTAGTATCATAAATGCTATTAAATACTTCCTTGAATTGAGTTATTTTTTGTTTGTTCCTTTGGTCTCATTAATTACATAGATGTTACTCTCCTCATCCTCATCTGCATTCTTATCATCCCAATGGGTCATTGTAGATATCTCAAAAAAAAATTATTAATTTAAATTAAATAAAATTTTAAATATGTCATAAATATAATATGTAAAATTTTAGTAATTCCATTAAATTTTATAAAATTATTATTGAAATATCAAAGTTATTCTTATTTTAATATTTATAATATAAAACACTTAAAAATATAAAGACCAAATTTATTATTTTATCACCCAAAGATTTCACAAGATAAGGGGTAAAGTTTTTATTATTTTCTCTCTTGTCACTAAAATGATTTTATTCTTCAAGGAAAAAATCTCCACTCATTCAACTATTTAAGGTAATCTGGTAGGAATTTTTTTTAGTATTAAATTTACATCCCTAATTATTAATTATAAGTATAATGTAAGATAATTAAATGATGAAATTTAAGTTTTTAATATAATAATGGTTATTCTTTTCAAATTATATCTTAATAGTATTATTATATTACAGTATTTCTAATAATAACACTAATTACTTTAAAATTAATAAAGTTAATTTTAAAAATTATAAAGCACCTCCATTTATTTGATTTTTATTAAAAAAACATAAGACAATAGAAGGTATTATTATTATCCGGTAATTAGTATTATTATTATTTAACAATATAAATGCATATAAAAATAAGGAATTTCTTGGTATTATTTAGTATAGGTATAAGTGAATTGTGAGAATAATGAATTATTCACATTTAACTTATTAAATATTCTGTGAAGCCTCTATGTTTGATTAATTAAATAAGTTTAAGTTTAATATGATGCTCGATTATTTAAATGAGTCACATTAAACTTTATAAATTTATCATGAATGACTACTGATGAATAATTTAATTAAATTGATAATAAGAACATGATTAATTTTTTGTTTATTTATTCATCATAGAAATATGCATAATTTTATTCAAAACATTAAAAAAATTAATTTTTTTTAATAGCCGAAAAGCTATTAATTATTATTTGAACTGCTAAATTATGAAATATAGAAGTTTAAACTGTTTTTATTCCACCATCCTCAAGAACATATTTTTGTATGTAGGTTGTCATCAACATTTATTTAATCCCAATTCATAATAATTAAATGTTCCACCATTAATATAAAATATATAGATAAGTTAACATGAGAATTCATTTAAGAAAATATTCGTATAATCTTAAATATATGTTATATTAATAATTATATTTTAAATTAAATAATATATAAAAAATAATAAATTATTAAATTTAATGATTAAAATTTAAGAATCAAATAAAATTTTTAATTAAATTTTATTTTACACATTACATTATTATTAAAATATATAACATGACATGTTCGAATGCGAGTTTTAGATAATAACTTTGATGCTTATCTTAAGTGTGGGAAGGTCAAATCATGTTTTCCCTTAGAAACAAAGTAAGTTCGAATTTATTTTTTTAAGAAATTTCATATTGGCTAAATATTTAAAAAGTGATAAATATTACTATTTTAAAACTGATCTTTTTTATCAACTCGCCATCAAAATTATATTTAACAAATTAATATATATATATATATATATATATATATATATATATAAAAAGATAAAATAAACCATTTATAAATGAAATAATTGAATAGTTACATAATGTAAGAACATGTTTAAATAATGTTTGGAGTAATTATTTATTTTGTAAAGAAAATTTTAGATTAAGTTATATTTAGAGAATCTTTCTCTTCACAAATCTTGTTTAATAAAGATGATTTGTTTATCAAAATATTGATATAAGTTATCATTACATTAAAATATTGGAAAATAGTTTGAAGAATATAAATGGACAGAGAGAAAAAAAACATATCAATGTTTATATTGGTTCAATCAACTAAGTCGCGTTCATTATCTTCAAAACATTTGAAGGTTTTCCACTAATCAAACTAGTTATAAATATTCTTTCATATAAAATTATTTGTATTTCAACTCAAATATTCTTTTGTATAAATCAACTCTTGACTCTTATTTCAACAAACTTATATCTTAAATTTACTGAACAAATATTCTTTATTATTAAATTACTCGTAACTTTCACACAATAAACTATTTCAAGGAAAGATAACATTTAAAGAGAGAATACTACAAATGAGCTTAGAGAATGAGCTTCAACTATGTTAATCAAAAGATATTTTATGTAAGAATATGTATACTTAAAAAGATTCTTCTTTGAAACCAAAGATTTTGTCCAATGTTTTTCTCTTCTCTTTCTTTCGAATGTTTTTGCTAGATTCATAAACTTGTATGTTTTTCCACTAATCTCAGAATTTTATTCATAAGTTAACTTTATTACAATGGGAGTAGTTACATCGAGCTTACTTTTAGCCGACATAGTTTGTCCTTTTACTATTGTTGTGTTTGTAATGCCCCATTTTTTTGTAAATAAAATAAAATAAAAATAAACAAAATAAAATAATAACAATAATAATAATAAATAAATTAAATTAGTAGTTGCACCAGCCCAGGCTCAAATCCCTTTTGAGCTAAATTACATAGTTATCCTTAATGGCTACCACGTATATATAGGTGCTCACTAATCAGGTTTGCACTCTCTAAAACCTTAATTTTAACCTAACTTACTTTGACTGATATTCACTTAGTCATCGAAGTCCCTACAGGTATCCACTGTCTGTCGCACGGAGCTTGGAAGGATAATCTGCGTCACCCTCAACATCACCTGCGATTCAGGTACGATCAGTGACTGATTAGGTGATACTCACTTTAATTTAAGATTCTTATAATCAGTAACTTCCCACTCACCCCAATCGCAAGTGATGTTGAGGGTGACGTAGATTATCCTTCCAAGCTCCGTGAGACAAACAATGGGTACTTGTAGGGACTCCGATGAATAAGTGAGTATTAGTCAAAGTAAGTTAGGTTAAAATTAGGGTTTCAGAGAGCGCAAACCTGATTAGTGGGCACCTATATATACGTGGTAGTCATTAAGGGTAACTACATAATTTAACCCAAAAGGGATTTGAGTCTGGGTTGGTACAACTACTACTCTAATTTATTTATTTATTATTATTGTTATTATTTTATTTTATTTATTTTTATTTTATTTTATTTACAAAAAAATGGGGCATTACAGACAACAGTAGTAAAAGGACAAACTATGTCAGCTAAAAGTAAGCTCGATGTAACTACTCCCAAAAGCCATATGATGAAGCCTTTCTCTTCTTCATACAACTTAAATCCCGATAAAAATCTTATCAGATTGTAATAAAGTTAACTTATGAACAAAATTCAAAGATTGTTGGAAAAACATACAAGTTTACGAATCTAGCAAAAACATTCAAAAGAAAGAGATGAGAAAAATATTAGACAAAATCTTTGGTTTCAAGAAGAATATTTTTTGAGTATACATATTCTTACATAGAATATCTTTTGATTAGCATAGTTGAAGCTCATAATCTAAACTCATTTGTATATTCTCTCTTTAAGAGTTATCCTTCCTATAAATAGTTTATTGTGTGAAAGCTACAAGTAATTTAGTGATAAAGAATATTTGAATAGTAAACTTAAGATATAAGCTTGTTGGGTTAAGAGTCAAAGTTAATTTATACGAAAGAATATTTGAGTTGAAACATAAGTAACTTTGTATGAAAGAATATTTATAACTAGTTTGATTAGTAGAAATCCTTCAAATATTTTGAAGATAGTGAACGCGACTTAGTTGATTGAACCAATATAAACATTGATATATTTTTTTCTCTCTATCCATTTAAATTCTTCAAACTATTTTCCAATATTTTAACATAACGATAACTTATACCAACATTTTGATAAACAAATCATCTTTATTAAACAAAATTTGCAAAGAGAAAGATTCTCTAAACACAATTTAATCATTTCCCTTCTTATATATTTTTAATTTTTCAATATTTTACCTTCAAAATTAATTAATTTAAAAGTAGACTGAAATTTCCTTTACAAAATAAATAATTGCTCCAAACATAAAATTTACAAATAATTATTTAAATATGCTCTTACATTATGTAATTTATAATCTGTTTATTTCATCTTATATATATATTTGATTTGTTAAATATAATTTTGATGACGAGATAATAAAAAAGATCAGTTTCAAAATAGTAATATTTATTTTCTTAAAATATTTAGCTAATATAAAATGTCTTGAGACAAATAAATTCGAAGGAGAAAACATGATTTGACCTTCCCACACTTAAGGATAAGCATCAAAGTTATTATCCTGAACTCTCATTCGACCATGTCATGTTATATATTTTAATAATAATGTAATGTGTAAAATATAAATTTAATTAAAAAATTTATTTAATTCTTATATTTAAATCATTAAATTTTATAATTTATTATTTTTTATATATTATTTAATTTAAAATATAATTATTAGTATAATATAATATATATTTAAGATTATACGAATATTTTTGTTAAATGAATTCTCAGGTTAACTTATCTATATATTCTATACTAATTGTGGAGCATTTAATTATTATGAATTGGGATTAAATAATTGTTTATTCTTTGTAATATAAGGTCATTATCTTTTTTATCCTTTTAATTTAAATAGTTTAGTTTCGGTGCATTTAGTTTTTACACTTTATACTTTTCTATTTTTCAATTTTGATTCCTATAATTGCTTTCATCAATTTTGACGGTCAAATCTATAAAGATCAAAATGAAGCAAAAAAATTATAAAGATTTACAAAGAAGACAAAAAATGACTAAAAAACAAAAGCACTCTTATATTACATGGACTTAAAGAATATTTAATATTTTGAAAAACATAAATTAAGATTGAGTTTCACTAATTTAATTCATTTATAAATTAATTATTTTAGTTTTTGAAATTTTTTCTTAAATTATTTTCTAATTTTGTCTTTTTGGAATTAAATAAATATCATTTTTATTGATGACAACCTACATACAAAAATATGTTCTTGAGGACGTTGGAATAAAAACTTCTATATTTCATAATTTAGCAGATCAAATAAATAATTAACAGCTTTTCGGCTATTAAAAAAAAATTAAATTTTTTTAATGTTTTGAATAAAACTATGCATATTTATATGATGAATAAATAAACAAAAATTTAATCATGTTCTCATTATCAATTTAATTAAATTTTTCATTACTAGTCATTCTTGATAAGTTTATAAAATTTAATGTGACTCATTTAAATAATTGAGCACCATATTAAACTTAAACTTATTTAATTAATCAAACATAGAGGCTTCATAGAATATTTAATGAGTTAAATATGAATAATTCATTATTCTCTCAAATCACTTATGCCTATACTAAATAATACCAAGAAATTCCTTATTTTTTATATGCATTTATATTGTTAAATAATAATAATAATAGTAATATTAATTATCGGATAATAATAATACCTTCTATTGTCTTATGTTTTTTCAATACAAATCAAATAAATGCAGGTGTTTAATAATTTTTAAAATTAACTTTATTAATTTTAAAGAAATTAGTGTTCTTATTAGAAATACTGTAACATAACAATATTATTAAGGATATAAATTGAAAATAATAACCATTATTATATTAAAAACATAAATTTCATTCATTTAATTTTTTTACATTATATTTGTAATTAATATTAAAGAAAATTCCTAACAGATTACCTTAAATAGTTGAGTGAGTGGAGATTTTTTCCTTGAAGGATAAAGTCATTTTAGTGACGAGAGAGACAACTATAAGAACTTCGGGTGATAAAATTATAAATTTAGTCTTTATATTTTTAAGTGTTTTATATTATAAATACTAAAATAAGAATCACTTTGATATTTCATTAATAATTTTACAAAATTTAACAGAATTACTAAAATTTTATATATTGTATTCATGACATATTTAAAATTTAATTTAATTTAAATTTATAATTTTTTTTTTTCGAGATAACTGCAATGACCCATTGGGATAATAAAAATGCATATGAGGAGGATGAGGAAGGTGACATCCTGTACTTAATGAGACCAAAGGAACAAACAAAAAATAAATCAATTCAAGGAAGAATTTAATAGCATTTATGATACTAAAGTTTGTAATAAATATAATATTTATGATTCTAAAATATGTATTGAATATATCATTAAATTTTTTATTAAATATAATCTTTATGGTAATAAAATTTATATTTAATAAAATATATAAAACATTTCTTCTTTTTAAGAGGATTTTAGTTTTTATATTAGAAGTGTGATGTAATGTACCCACTACCAAAATTACGGATTATTATTTTCATTCAACAAAAACTAGTTAACTACCTTTAATCATGTTTTTAAACTAATTTTTTTCTTCTAAAATGACTTGAATTCAAAATATTTCTTAAGAAATATGAACTCAGTTCTGTTCTAGTCTGACTATGGCAATGATAATGAAATTTTGGAGAGAATATAACTACAAAGAAATTTGAAAGAAAAAAAAAGAAAGGTAATTAAAAATCATAGAGAAAAAATAATGTATAAAAGGGGAATTGTTTAAAAAGAATTAAAAATTATATATTAAATTATTTCATATCAACTAATAATAACAATAATAATTAAATGATTAAATCCATATAATAATAAATTAATAAATATAACATAAATATTTAACTACATTTCATTTTGAAACAAAATAATAAAATAAAAATAAGTAAAATTTGAAAATGATAAATACTATATAAATATTAAAATCATGTTAAATTTAAATTTGAAGAAACATTTAGGTATATAAAGATTATATCATCGCATTAGGAAGATTTACTGTCGGTTTTATAAGATTAAGTTAAGTTTATAACTTATATTTTTAAGATAACATTAGAATATATTTGTTTATTGTTATTATTAGACCTATTGTGTCACTATTGTCTGTTATTGGACCACTTATTTAGTCTACGTATTCTAAATATTCAATCATCGAGAAGATATGTCAGAGATTCTACACCACCAAAACAATATATGATATATTTAATGGTTAAAAACACTGGGAAAATAAACATCTTAACTCACAAAGATATGCTTTTAAAAGATGATCATCGTATTAGGAGCTTTATTATAAGTCGATTTTATATGATTGAGTTAAGTTTATAACTTATACTTTTAAGATGACATTAGAATATACTTGTTTATTGTTATCATTAGACCAATCGTGTCACCATCTCCCCGTTATTGGATCCACTTATTTAGTTTCCATGTTCTAAATATCCAATTATCGAGAAGATGTGTCAGATATTCTACATCACTCAGACAATATATGATATATTTAATGGTTAAAGACAATGAGAAAATAAATCTCGTAACTCACAAAGATATGCTCCAAACTCACATTTTAAAAAAGATAATCATTGTATTAGGAGCATTATTATAAGTCGGTTTTATATGATTGATTTAAGTTTATAACTTATATTTTTATTATTATTATTAGACCTATTGTGTCACCAGCTGTATGGTATTGGACCACTTATTTAATATTCTACATCACCCAACATTGGGAGTCACCAACTGTATAGTATTGGACCACTTATTTAATATTCTACATCACCCAACATTGGGAAAATAAATCTCGTAACTCACTTATTTTTTTCTTTTCATGAAATTCACTAAAATAAATTTTTTCTTTCTAACAACAAGTATGAGCACAAAAATTTAAAAGCTTAAGAACTCATTTTTCTTTCTTGAAAAATGTTAAAACTTATAATTTTTTTCCACCCAGATGAATAAATTACAAATGAGAGAAAAAAGTTATCCAGTTTTTTTTTTTATTATGATGAAAAATTCACACATTTAAGTAAAACTTGGAGTTAGATTTGTATAAATATTTTTAATCTTGAACAAGTAAAAATATACCTCTAATCTAACTTTTAAGAATTAAATGAGAATAAGCATTTATGGATTAAATGTTCTTTAAAGTAAAATTATTACACAAGAAAATATAATCAATACATTTATCAATATTTAAATTCAATCTGATCAATAATAATTAATCTTAGCCAGGTCCAAACACAATGACAACAAATTTTGTTGTGGTAATCATGATATTAATTGTTACAGATTCTTTTCCTTACATTTGTCTTTAAATATAAACATGCATAGACCAATGTGAAAATCCCTTTTCTACTATTTCTCCTACAACCCTAAGAAACATTCATTCTTCCATATGGCTTCTCCCATTGAAATTGGTAACGAAGTAGAATCTATCATAGTGGAGGAGGATGAGAGCCAGTTAAGAAGGCCATCGAAGGTGGTGCACTTTAGAAACCTTCCTCGGAGATGCTCAAGAGACAACCTCACGAACCTTTGTAGATCATTTGGAGAAGTTGTCAACTCCTTGTATGGTGTTGGACCCCATAAGAACCAGGCTCTGGTTGAGTTTGTAAGCTTCTTTCTTTCTCATGTGCATGCATATCTCTTGATTATTATTTTTTATTTGTCTTCCTTTTGGTTTAGATTTTTTTATTTTTTTATTCGTTATGTTCGAAGAACTTGATTGAAACTAACCTGAATATATACAACTATGGATCCCTGTAAGTGGGAAAAATTTTTTAAAATTAAAAACATATTTTCTAATTTTACACAAAATTAATTTCATATATAAAATTTATCAATTACAATATTTATATAAATAATTACAATGTCTTGTTTTTCTTACTTAATTTTATTATTGATTTTGGAGAAGAGGGTCGAAAACCCTTGTTTTCTCTCTAATCGATTTCTTTGAATATATATTTCATGTTTATGATAAAAATAAATTTAAAATCTTTTAAGATCTCTAATTTATCTAATTATTTTTAAAAAAGTAAGGGAGATAATACTGAGAGGTTAATTACTTAGGAGGGAGAGAAACGGTGATTTTGTTGTTTTATACACTACTTTAACTTAAATATTTTTATTTTATTTTATTTCATCCTCTTTGTAGTTTTATATATTACTTTAACTTAAATATTTTTATTTTATTTTATTTCATCCTCTTTGTATTAATGTTGTTTGCACAGATTAAAGAAATGCATTGAATGCATATATTTATTGGTTTCTCTTAGTTTGTAAAAGAAGGTAGAAAAATTATATCTTTGATCTATTTAAAGAAAATTATAATTATAATTTACTAATTTATTTATGATAGAAAATAAATAATTAAGATTAATTTTATGTTTATCAATTTATATCCATTTATTTCTTAAAAGAATTAAATTAAGAACTTATACTTCAAGATGTAATATAAAAAAATCATAATTATAACTTACCAATTTATTTTTAAAAAAAATATGTAAGATAATAATAATATTAGTTAAATTTTTATCAACAATTAAAACTATTTTATATATATATTTTCTTTACTCAATGCTTAATTATCATTTAATTAATATTTTTAGTGTTGGTGTAGTCTTTGTTATAGAGTGAGACTATGACATGGAGTCACGAGTTTTGACTCTAACCCACTATATAAAATGAGATTGGGCTTTAAAATTGAAAGTATTGAGGTGAAATTTTGTTTTAACCCATTAAACTTGATGGGCCAAATGGGTTTGGGTTGGGTCGATTCATTTATGTTAGGTTGAATAGTAAAATAAAAGAAAAATGTATCGGAGAGGAGAAATATAAATGTAAGAGTTATAAAATATTATATACATGTATAACTTCTTCAAGTATAACCCATTTAAAATGACTTGATTTCTAAGTATAAGGCTATACAAAATGTTTTCATTATTGTACATCAAAAGATATACTCTTATAATTCATGTAATGTATGTGATTTATTAATTTACTGTTCTCATTAATTTCTTATGTGTTAATGATTTACTAGGCGGATATAAATGAAGCCATTTCACTGGTATCATATTATACATCATCTTTAAATCATGTTCAAATTCAAGGCAGAGCTGTTTACGTTCAGTATTCTAAAAGACCAGAAATTACTACAAAATCAGGAAATTTCACCGGTGGAAATGTCTTGCTAGTAACCTTTGAAAGTATGGAAATTGAAGATGTTAGCATTGATGTGATCCACTCGGTAAGTGCTACATATATTACTTGTCTAATTTACTTGGATTTGTATATATGTTTTAGGTTGCACAATTCATGTTTATGCAAAATGTTTAGGTTAGATACATTAATTTCTTTATTCTTTAATCAGATGTTTTCTGCATTTGGATTTGTACAAAAAATTATAATTTTCGACAAGATTGCAGGTTCCTAGGTAAGTGAATTTTTTTTTATAAATAAATATTAATTATTAATTTTATTAATAGAAGGATCTTAACTTACCGTCTCTCATTTTAACCTTCTCTCCAACCAACTAGAACATTTTTAATACATAAAACTGTTTGGTGGACATATATATTTCTTTTATTAATTTTTTCTCTTTATTTCTCTTGTTTTACACTTTATGAGATAATTAATTAATTGATTTATATCTGAGTTGGCCACCAAAATATTTTTATTTAATATGTCATTGTTTATATTTACTATGTTAATTGGGGTGTAGGCTTTGATTCAATACAATGATAATAAGACTGCTATTTCGGCTAAGAATGCCCTGGATGGAACAAGCATATCCAAGTAAGTAATTCTTTTATATCATGTTTGGGCAGTGTCCTTAAAATGTGAAAATTATGAAAATCGAACTATTATTATAGCTGATCATTAATATATATTAATATATCTGATATGCTGATTTAAGAAACTAAATAAAAAAATATTTATTATATAACTAATTAGAGAATGAAAAAAATTATAAATAATTAATTTTATGTATCTCAATAAAAATTTAGTCTCTTTGTTTTATTAATGTAAAAAAATCCCTTTCCAAATAAGTATTCTCTCATTTGTTCTTCACATCCATCATTAGTTGGGTGATTGGTTCATAAATCTTAAATTTACTTATTTGGTATGCTTTCTTTCTGTACCCAGAGACTTGCTCCCAAGACATGTTGACAAGTGTGTTATGCGTGTTTCTTACTCCGGGCATCAAGATCTTGATATCAAGTATCAGTGTAGACGCGGCAGGTAACAATGGGGATGAGGGATGCCACAACTATCATACATCATTTCTTTTTTGTATTTAAACATGTTATTGTCTCTTATTTTTGGGTTGTTACAAAAATTGGGAAGACACTTGCAAGTATTTCATCATGGTGCTCTCTTAAGGAAAAAAAAAAAAAAAAACTCATACATTAAATATGAATCATAATAAAATGTGTCAAGGGTCCAAGTTAAAGATTTACAAGAGTCCCCTCCCAAGAACATATATTCATTACATTCTCTAACTATTTAAGTCATCATGTATAATAACTCCAATCTCACTATAAAGACTATGTATATCTTGTCATCAAAATATAAAGAGGAACAAACAGATATAAACCATAAAAAATTAATACATAAACTTGGTTATGTTATCCATTCATACATTGAGGAATGAAAATCATGTATTCTTCCTTTAACCCATTTCTATGATATAAAAATCATATTATCCAACATCTAGTCCATGTAAAGTTGTGTGTGTGTGTTTTTTTTTTTTAAGATCTTCCTATTTCTTGAATCCCATGTAATCCACCGTTTAATGCACTAGTATTCATGTTTTTCTTTGTTTTCTTTAGTAACATGTTAGATATGAAATTAAACATGAGAAGAAGAGATATGATTCTATTTTTGACCAACCGTTGCAAAGGGTATAAAAAGTTGTTACCTCGATAAGTGATAACTTCTTTAGTCCAAATATTGTCAATCAAGATTCCCACACAAATGTAACATAGTATCCCACTTACATGCTAATGGATGCATCTGTCTTTTTGTTACTGAGTGTATGGTTGATTATGTCTTTAATCTCAACTTCTGATATCAAAGTTTGAATCTTTCTTTTACAAGATCAAGCTACATTTTGTTAAAAAAAAACAGAGATAAGAAGTGAAACATGCATAACATGTACGAGTTTTTAGAATATCCATGCATAATTGAATGAATAATAAGTATATATTTTCTAAGTAAGTATCTTCTATATGTATTTTATATCTTTAATTGAAATTCTAGACTTGGAAATTATAGACCAGTTAATCACTCGTGATCTTGCTTGTCATCCATTTTGATCTGTGGGTTAGGATTTAGGAACCATAGATATACATTTCAAATACTACATTCATTTAGGTTTTAATAAATTAATTCTTGGCATGACATTATTTGAATGTGCACATTAAAAATTTCCATTTTGTATAACATTATTAATGCTTGGTTATATTTGTATATTTTCATGGCTTTGCAGGGACAACACAAATCCTATGCTTCCCCATTATCAACATTATTCAAATGATAAGGTCTTTCACTAATTATTATTTTTCTTTAATATGTTGTTTATGTTTTTAGAATTTGCTAATAATTTGTAATGTTCAGCATGGAGAACCTCGACCGAATCACGTGCTTTGGGCCTTATTTGAAAATTTGCAATGTGAGGTCACTCTCGATGATGTTTATGAGGTGAGTTTGTACTATTCTCCCAATATATATTTTTGAATTGATGGTAAGTTAAACTTATTTTAATTTATGAAAACAATAAATAATTATTTTTATGGTGAACTCAGCGTGATTTTAATTTTAATACGATTTGCAAAAGTGAATCAAGACATGTTATAAATCTCAATAAAATTGCAAATTTATAGAAGATTAAAGTTATAGTAAATGTTGTTGACATACATGTTACAGGTGTTCTCTCAGCATGGCACTGTTAAAAAAATTTCTATATTTGAAAAGAACGGTCGAACTCATGCACTAATTAAGTATCCCGGTATTAACCCTAATTCACTGATGCTCTTGAGTTTATCATAGCCTTTATTTTTACCATGAATTTTAAAAGCATGCCCTTGTTTAATTTTCTTTCCCATCTAAGTGTAGTTTTTATTATTAGTGATAGTTCACTTGTTTCAAATGCATGGATTGTAAAATATGATGTGGCTTATGCTCTAATGTTGAATGTGGATGATGGTTCTTGTCAAAGGAATTGAAATTACAAATTGTTTGTGTTGGTCTTGATCCTAATGCTTTCATATTTGTAGTGATGTCTAGCTAATACAAATTTTCATTTGTGAAGGAAAATTTGCTAATGGTTTTGTTTTGGAGTGCATCCAACCATTTATTAAAGCTTCTCTAGCTTGCTATATTCTATTTTTTTTTTTGTTATATATTATGATAATAAACATAGATAATAAATTTTCTCTTTAATAATATTTTCTTCTTTCATCAATTTTTCCTTTGGCACGTATTAAGATCCTTTCACTTGGTATATTCAAGACAAAAACAAACATGAACACTAGCTGTCTAAGCTTGATAGGCTCAACTCAAGTTCAACTAATTATATAAAATATTTATTATAATATGGTTAAACTAAATCTTTACTCTAGTTAATCTAGAATGTTTTCTAATTCATGACATAGATCTTGTTTCTACACATAGACTTTAATTGATAGCCTATTCTACATGTGTGTGACTTTTTTTTATTGGTTTTTCAGATATTGACACAGCAACAGCCGCCAAAAATGCTTTACATGGGTATATGTATGATGGTGGCTGGAAGCTTCATCTATCGTACTCTTATCATACTAATATCTTTGTCCAGGTATAAGTTAATCTTCAAGAGGTTTCTTAATTAAAAGTAATGCGAACATTTTCTTGATAAGAATTATATGATTTCTTGCTTGTATATATGCTTCTATTGTCTTCATTTTCCAACTTTAGTCTCTCAATTTTTTAACAAAGATTTTGGTCCTTCAACTATTTTGATTGTGTAATTTTGATGTACTTGTTAAGTTAACATCCTTTATATATATATATATATATATATATATATATATATATATATTTAAAAGAGACATTGACATCATGCTTCATTTTATTCTTACGTGAATATTATTATAACTAAATTATAAATGTTAATTTTTAATGCTAATACTAATAATATGACACTCCATTGTACAGTCAAATTAACATGGAAAAACTAAAATTATAATGGCAATCAAATTTGCGAAAGACAATGAAGGAACTAGATTCATGAAATGATGATAGTGAGAAAAGAAGTGTAGTTAGACTAATATATAATGCTTGAATGATTATAGTTGAATATGATTGTAATATTATAAATATAATTGTTTTGGTGTTAGGGTCCCAGCGACAAAGTTAGAGATTATACAAAGGATCATGAAGTGTCTGTGGCACAAGTTTCAAACACAAATTGGCAAGATCCTCATGTAGCTTCTATGAACCCTAATAACAGCCATACTTTACATGCTCAAGTACATGGAGGACAGATACCAACATTGACTCCATTCCATGTTTACATGCCTACACCAGCTGCTGGTTCTTTTCCTTATCAAGCTTATGCAATCCCTCCATATCCTGGCTATGCCTTTGATCCAAGAAATCCTATGGTTCAAAATGAAAATTACATGGAGAACGTTACACCTGTGGTTCCTGGTTTCTCACCTCACATGCAAGTTGGCTATATGAGTTATTATTACCCTCATTATTATGGTTATTATTACTAGGTCAAATTTCAATTGATGAAACTTTTGTAGTTAAATTTATCTCCCTTCCAAATTTCTCTAGTTGGATCTATCAGAATTGTGTTGAGTTTAAATTTTAATTTGTAGTGATTACTGTTTAATGTGTGATATCTTTCCTTTCTTATTACTCATTTTTTCACAAAAATTATCTATCCATGTATTATTTCTAGTTTTTCTTTTAAGTTGGATGCACTTTTTCTTTTATTTTTGGTGGCATTTAATGCCTAACTAGTTGGTTAGACAGCTAACCTAGATTTGTGGTTTGACATTTGAATGGTGATGTTGTAGTTTGGCATTTCATAATATTCAAAATTTTATAAATTATTTTAATGATATTTCAATTAGATATCTTTGTTATGATTTTTTTAGTATAATCCCAACCTCTCTCCTCTCCCAAAAGTGGTTTTCCTTGTGAATTTCTTGTGCACTTTGATAAATTAAATACAAAATAATTAAAAAAAAATTCATCCTAAAATAAATTCTCATATTAAATTTTAAAATTTTGATATATTGTACTAATCAGTTTTTAATTTAACATATATATATATAAATCGATTCGATGTCTGTTTTAGTTCTAAAAACATTAAGAAATAAAAAACTGATTTAGAAAATAACTTTTACCTTGGTTTTTAGTACAGAAAATTTAGAAAGTATTTTCTATTGATTCTGTTACAAGGAATGTGAAACGTTTACCTATGTATTATATAAAAAAAATTGGCATTATCTCACATATATTATATTTGATTTTTCAAGAATGGATATAAATTATTGTCAACAAAAAAAAATCGATACAAATTTTTACAGTCTTTTTTTTTTTCCTTTTCCGATAATGGTTATTGACATATTTTGCCATCCAAAATGTGTATATATATATATCTTTTATGTCAGTGAAAAAATATCAATATTAACTTCTCCTTTTTTTTTTTCAAACATTCCCTCCGTAGCCATTATTAAAAGTTCGTGCAGTACTAGGAACAAATTATTTGAGCTTATATATATGAAGCTCTATAAAGTAGAAATTATTGCATGAAAAATAATCATCTCACATCAGAGAGCGTGTGTATGACAACTGTCACAAGAAGAGACAGAAAAGAAAAGAAATATAATATAAAATATAATTAAAACAGTGAAAAAAGATGGATAAAGAAAAATAATGCCTTTATTTTCGAGAAATACGAACTATAATTAAGTTTTTAAAACAATATTACTTATACATTTAGGTAATATTTTATAAAAAAAAAAGAGTTAAAAATATAGGAAGAGAAAAAATGAGGTGTGATAAAAAAAGAGATAAAATAGAAACCTAAAAAACATTATAGAAGTATAAATAATATAACTATAGGAAAATAAGTATAATATACAAAAAAAATTGTATGGATTGATTAACTTTGAAATTTAGTGTCATGGCCTCATGAGATCCATGTTTGCCATAGTATATATGTACAACACCAATTAGAACCCTTCATTTTGTACATATAGATATTTCATTACACGTACCTTTCTTTTTTATTTGTTTATACAATGGTAACGGTCTAAGATATCATTTTTACTATGTATCCTTGTACGCACGAGTTTTTTACACAAAAATAATGTAAAATATCGTACAATGAACCGGAATACATGGTTAGTTAATCACTTGTGTTAAATATATATTTTTATTTTAAAAATTTTAAAAATATTAAAATATAAAAAAATAAAAAAAAATTGACATTAAATAACTAATTGATTGCCGTACTCGTGTTGGCTACGTAGCATTTTGTCTAAATTCATAATTACTGCATATAATGAAAGTAATTAGGTAAGATAAGCAATATATTAAGACCACTGATCACTATACGATAAAGATAGAATTTAAATCCATATATCAAAGTTTAACTTAAAATGACAGATAACTATATCACAAGCTCTTTTATTATAAATCACTGTTAAAATAATTTAAAAGACTTATAAACAAGTCTCGTAAATCAATTTTATTAATAAATTTAATAAATAAACATTTATAAATAGATTTAGAGAAACACATCAATTAATTATATCATAAATCTCAAATCAAAATTTTTAGAAAGTTAGATTAAACTAAAAAAAATAGTCTATTACATAATATAGATAAGACTAGAACCTATAAAATAAAAAACAAATCTAATATGTTAAACATAACCTGATCTCTCCTATTAGTTAAGTAACATTTAAGAATTATAATTACCGAAGTTTGTTATATGTAACAAAGTAATTGGATAAGCAATCATGTTCATTTATTATTTCTCAATATAGATTCACAAAATTCCACAACAGTTACCGTCACTCATAGAGTATTTTTTACGTATAATTGGATATTAATTAATTCTTCACGTAAGAGTTGTCACGCGTTAGTGATAGTAATAGTATATGCAAACATATATAGACACATAGGCCCACGAAATCTGGTCCAAAGATTCGTTCACCCTTTCTGGTAAACATTGCTTCATCAGAGGACCCTTGACTTCCATGAATTAAGCCCAACTAATTGCTAAAACAGAAAATAAATAAATAAACTTACCATCCCCTTCCAAATTTTCAATGACAAAACCTCACAACATGTGAATATGTTTGGATATTTTGAAAGATTAAAAATAATAACATATTTATTATTATTTTAATTTCGTCATTATATTATTTATTATTTATTTAATATTTAAATTACGAAATTAAAATGAAAGTAAGTGATTAAATTAAAAAATTAAAATAATAATAATATAATTTATGAATTTTTTATTGACTATTTTACTATATTTTTTTTTTAGAGACTAAATTATTTGACCCATTTAAGAAGTAAAATGATAATTTAGTTTAAAACTAAAAGACACCTATCCATACTTTATATTTATTTTTAATAGCAATATTTTTCAACTAAGAGGTTGGAATCAATTTCTCGAGATATTATGATTTATTTAAGAGGTTGAGTTTTTTTTATAAATACTTTTTCTATGTATAAATCAGATATTAAACCTCTAATTATATATTTAAAAAGAAGATTATTTGAGAATTATGTGTATAAACCCATTGCTTGTGGAGACAGATAGATTATGGGTAAATTGCAATCAGATATCTACATTTAATAATGCGTGCAAACTTTGTACGTGTGGTGTTATTTTAGTATGAAATGTGGATCTTTTTGATTATTATGTGAATAAAATAAATATAAGTTTTTATTCTGAAGTGTGACCAGCATATGCAACTTATCCTAACTACTTATTAATAATGGTGATGTGAGAGGTAAAAGATGAAGCGACATGTCATGTAATCTCAGTTAAGGTGCATGTTAGTCCTACTAAGTGCTAGGTTTAGCTTTGCTTTTTCTTTTCCTTTTTATTTTTATTTTTTCAAAAATGAAACTTATTATTATTACTATTTAAAAAATTATACTCACGACCCTTGAATTTTCATAAGATTGCATTAGTATCCCTCCATTTCTAATATTACTTTCACATTCTTTATAAAAATATGGTAACATGAGATGAGATGGTGTTTAGTTTAAGTATTTTATATTTTATTTACACTGAAAAATAGAGATGAAATATGTTTGATTAATTTTTTTTAAAAATATTTTTATGAAAATATTTTTTAAAATTAATTGAAAATAAAAAAAACGGTTATTTTCATGGTTTTTAAAAACTATCTTCAAAAATGAAAATTAAAAATGAAAACAAAAAGTTATTCCTCCAACCAAACACTACCTAATATTTTTTAAAACTAAATAGTCATTATAATGTTTTTTAAAATTAAGGTGTTATTATAATATTTTTTAAATAATTAGAAGGTCTTGTGTTAAAATGAAAAAATATGTATAAAATCTTGCTAACATAAAAATGTCAATATGCTTTTCTCTGGTCATTTTATATCTCAAAAAATGCAATTTAGAAACGTCGAAAAAGATCTTGCAAAATGATGTGTTGGTGGTAGGGCTAATGTTCTTATCCTTTCCACGTGAAAAAAGTACTTCAAACTGTCTGAGATGACCCTACTTAGCCACAAATTGAGGGACTTCATGGCATCCAACCGACGAAATGAATTTCATGACTTAGCTTCCATTTGTGTGAGTTCAATTTGCATTGGTTAATTAGCATTATATATGAACAATTAATTAAAATGGACATATGAAGTTAATTAATCATTTGCACATACAATACATGTCAATAATAAGCATTAATTGTGAGTCTTAATTGGCATTATTATTTACTATTATTATTTGAGTTTATCTTATAATATAAGTGTTTCAAAGAATTTATCAAAATATAATTTATGATATGTCTCTACGTTATTTTTTAGGTTAATTGAACAAACTTTTTCATGGATTTATAAAAAAAAAACTTATAATTTATATAAAGGAATTATATTTCTTATTTGATTATAGAAATAAAATATAAGAAAGTGCTTACATGATAAGCACTTAGACCTTTTTATTAATTGTGTATTATATCCTCATATAAAATATGATGATAATCTGATTTTTAAAATCATAAAAAACACTTAAAAAAAAAAAACACATGGTTTTATGAAAATTTTCAAAATATTTTATGATTTTAAACTTAACATAAGTTCAAGATATTAACCATAGAAAAGTACAAATACAAAAACATTTCTTCAAAATAAATCAATTGAGACACGCATTTAATAATTAATTTATTGTTTAATTTCATGTATTTGGTACCACTACTGTGAGCATAGTATAATAGTGACAAGTAGGTATTGTGTCTGCAAATGTGAGTAAGCACCACATGTTTGAATTTAATGAACGAACACCTTTGCATACGTGCCAGCCAGACATATATGTCTTCCTTATTTCTAACTCCTATTGTATTGTACAGACATTGACATAACCGTTGAAGTCTTCAAGGTAGTACTTATTTGATTAGTTTTATATGGTTAAAAATGGACAAAATAATGTACATAAATAGGGTATTGTTTTTATTTTACCTTTTTTATTTGAAGTAATGTTTTTATTTTATGAGATAGTTTTTATATAATGTATATTTAGTTGGTATTAAGGTTATATTAGGATGATCACATCTGGTATGGTATAAGGTCTTTTTGAGTAATTTCTTTTAAATGAAGAATTTTCATGAGAAGAAAATAAAAACATTAAATAAAATAAATTTTTTAAAGTTAAAATAATTTTTTTTTGTTAAATAATTTGTTGAAGGTTTGGTATCCTTTATAAAAAAATTTAGTGGACTATACACAATATAAAATAAGGATAGTGCTACTAGTGATAATAAGTTAAATCATATTACTGATTTTTATCTTCGGACTGATCAATCATTCTGGATACGACACATGTTCATCAATCACCTTAAAAATCTTACACATCTTATCATTCTCTATTGCATGGTCTCTACGAGTCAATCTTTGGAAAAAATTTATGTATAACATAGTTAATCCTTGTCATACTCAGTTGAGGTTGACATGTATAACCTGTATAAGGTTCTTGTACTAACTTCTTCTTATAAATACACTCAAGGAGTATCTATTTGTCTTTGACAACATTTCTCACCCTCTCACTCGTTATTCTCAAACTTTCTAAAATCCTTAGCCTTACTAACTTGAGTATCAGAACGCCTTTTGTAAATACATTTCTTCTTCTTAAGTGGAAATTCACTCTTGATACACAAGGGAACCGAGCTCTTTATTCCCTCCTAGACGACCTCAACATCTCGATCAAACATCCTCTACATGTCCTTTGCTTATTTTGGTAAGAGCTCTTATAGAAAGAACTTCTACAAAATTAATTGAAAAAATAAATTTTAACTTTTAAATGTAAAATTTAATTTTCTTCTAAAAATTATTTTAGAATTCCAAACATGCCTAAGTTATGACCTACTTTAGTAATCGTCTAAGCTCTTAAAAGGTGTCTTGTCCCCGAATTGAGGTTCTAACACCGTGTTTGCTATACCATTGAGCCTCACATATTTAACCTTTAAAAGACATTTAGATGGTTAAGGAGAAAAAAGTATTTATAATTACTTTGAAGATATATTAAATTATGTTCAATTCTTGATATATCAAGGTGTATTTATTGAGTTCAACAGTTCAAATTTTAAAATCGTATTTGAAATACGATTTATTGAAGAAAAAATTGTAAATATGAATTATTTGATCTTTTTGCTTTGCCCCAAATATCTCATTGTTAGTCTAAAAATAACTTCTTTCAAGATATGAAGTGATTTTTGTCTCTTGTGATAAAATTTTCTTTATATATATGATTAGAAATAAATTCCATCTCAGTAGTAAATTATTTCATCATTATTTAACAATTTTAATTTAATGATTGTGTGAATGAGTGGAAGAGCTCACCACAAAGAACCTCGGTTCCCATCTTCATAGGCTTGAAATAAAAATTGGGAATTAAATGATAAAAAGGCGAAGGCTGAAATAGTGGAATCAATAGATGCTAGGATATTTATAATTTGCTTACTGAAAATGGAGAAAACAAAGTGAAAAAATTGATTGTAACTTTGTTTGTTGAAATTTATACACAGGGGACAAACTTTAGTGTTTTTTTGTTTTTTATAAGTTTAAAGTTTTTCAAAATTGTTGGTAGAAAAGTTCCCAATAAATTACTCTGAATGAAATATTCCTTGTTATTAAGGAGTAGGGTATACTTCCAAAAGAAAAATTGATTCATTTTAGATTCAATATCACAAAGACAACCTATTTAGCAGGAAGATTTGATGAACATGGTACAATATCATTAACAGATAATCCTATTTTTTAAATATGTAGTCAGAAATTTGATTTCAAAGCTTACTTGTGTGTATGAAAGATGAAAAAATGTATGTTTAGGTGAGATTAACCCATTAAATAAATTTCAGCAGTTTGAGAAAAATTACTCTCTATGTATTGACAAAAAGATATCATAAGCTACAGAAAAGCTGGTAAACTAGTAGATAAATACATGAAGCCTCAAAGTATATTCCATTTGACTCATTTGGTTTGGATGGTAAATACTTTGATCCGAATTGAAAAAGCACAGTTTCCACAAAACTGAGTCCCAATGCCTCTTACTCCCTCACAGTTGCATGGTCCCAACAGCTCAAGTGTGTCAGTGTTTGATGTGACTGACCTCTATTTATTCCATCTCCAATCCCTCCCTTATTTCCCCCAAACAACTCTCTTCAATGCTCACCTTCATGTACTTAATTATCTCCCCTTGTGTCTTCCTTATGTTTTTTTTTTCTTCTCTTCAATTTATTGTATACATTAACTTCATTATTATTAGTTGTTCTAGCTTCCATATTAGTGTATCAAATTGCTGAATGACTTGTGAACATTTTTATGCAGCAAAATGACTCATCTTGGTTTTTTCCTTCTGGGGTGTCTCTCCATGATCTCATATGCTAATGGTTATGTGAAAAATTGGGGTTGGACAAATGCACATGCCACATTCTATGGTGGAAGTGATGCTTCTGGCACAATGGGTATGTATGTATGCATGTTTGAACAAATGTGACTAACAAAATGTATTTTTATTTTATTGCATATGTTAGTTGTAATTGTTAGCTTTTTGTTACTAGGAGAGTTCACACCCATGACTTTTCCCTCTCTTGAGTTCCCCTTCCTCCAGCACTAACAAAATGTACATGTTTATTAGATTTTACATATTTGCTTATATGTCTCATAATTTTGAAGGTGGGGCTTGTGGTTATGGAAACTTGTACAGCCAAGGATATGGGACTAACACTGCTGCACTTAGCACTGCTTTGTTCAACAATGGCTTGAGTTGTGGCTCATGTTACCAAATTAAATGTGCAAATGATCCACAATGGTGCCTCCCTGGAACCATTGTAGTTACTGCTACCAATTTTTGCCCTCCTGGTGGTTGGTGTGACCCTCCCAATCACCATTTTGATCTTTCTCAACCTGTTTTTCAGCATATTGCACAATACAAAGCTGGTGTTGTTCCTGTAGTGTACAGAAGGTAATTCAGCAATCTCATTTTTCTTTATGGACAGTGGGTGTTTGCACAATTTTAGACCTCTAACAGAAATAGTTACAATATATAACAGTTTTTTGGGTGAATACAATAAATAACAGTGTTCTCAAATAAATTGTATACAAGTATATAAGGAGTGTACTGTGTGCTAAAGTAATTAATATATACAAGCAAAATTACTTCTAAGACGGAACTTAAATGCAGTTCTTTGAAACTTTTTTGTTTTATTTAAGTTTTCACTTCAGAAATTACAATTAAAGTTTCACTAAAAAATTACCCTAACTTTTAAATGTTGATCTCTATTCTACAAGTTACTGAGCTTAAACTCTAACTTTAATCAGAGAATAACACCTAATACATCAAAGGAACTATAATTAAGTTTTAGAGTTTGATTTTTATGTATTGTCAAGATCAATCAATCAGACAGTTGTTGGTGGAGCTTCTTAGTTAATATAAAATTCAACAAAATTATCGTACATATGGTTTGTGAAAACCTCCAACATTGACTACACCAAGCTTGATCCTTATTTTAAGATAATTAATCCAAAAGTTAACAAAACTTATTATAAATGATAGCAGATTATAATTGAATGATAGTATAAAATCCTTTCCTGTGTTGGTACCTACAATATTTGCTCTAAGTTTTATCCTTACTTTTACTAGTTTTTAGCCTTGAAGCCTAACATTTTCAACTTCACGGTTTTTGTTTGAAGGGTAAGGTGCAGAAGAAGAGGTGGAATAAGGTTCACCATCAATGGTCATTCATACTTCAATCTAGTCCTTGTAACCAATGTTGGTGGTGCTGGTGATGTTCATTCTGTCTCCATCAAAGGTTCAAGAACTAGATGGCAACCAATGTCAAGGAATTGGGGCCAAAACTGGCAGAGCAACTCCTACTTGAATGGACAGAGTCTCTCCTTTTTGGTCACCACTAGTGACGGCCATAGTGTGCTCTCATATAATGCTGCACCACCTAGTTGGTCCTTTGGACAAACCTACACAGGAAGGCAATTCCGTTACTAATTAACCAACCCTTGTGATGGAACATATCATTTTCATAAAGTTGGGGCACCAACATGATAAGATTGCATTAAAAATGAACTAAGTCAAAGTTGAAGAGTCTACAAGTGTTAATATTGGTCTCTCACCCAAAAAAAATGTGTCAATATTTGGCCACAAAATTGGTGGATTAGTCTGGCAGCTGAACATGTCATTGCCCCATTTTATTACTTTTATTTACCAAAATAAAATTGGTGGTTTAGACCCTTTAATATAGTTTGATTTATATTGTAAGATTTTTTTTGCAGATGAATGTTACCTTAGTTTATGTTAAGCTAGGCCTTAAGGGTAGTTCTGTTTGCTTGCTGAAAGAAAAGTAAGTTTGCAGTGGGATTTTATGTGCCTTATAGCAATTTGGCAGATGGGAGTTTGCTCTGTTCAGAAAGATCAAGTTAAATAATAATTATGTATATTCTCTTGCACTTTAATTATTGTTGAATGAACAGTGTCAATTGATGCTTGGTTTGTGTAAGAAAAAATAAATTTGCCTTTGTGAAAGTGGGTGGCTGCTTTAAAATATATAAAAGAGGTGAATGAATTCACACGAATAATTTATATTTATAATCTATAGTATGCTTTGGTCATAGCTCAATTTAGTTTTGCTAAGCAAGAAACCTATCAAAAGCTCAAAACTTGAATTTTTTTATCAAATTTGAACTTTATTTTAGAGACTGAATTTTGACAATTCTTTCTACACTTTATAAACTTCTTTTTAAAGTGAAATTTTAATGTTACATATAGAAAATACTATTGAATGTAGATTTTTCTCACTTGACCTCTTAAAGCCTAAAAACTTGGTACATTAAATTAACGCAAGGCAAGTTGAGAATTGTTGAGAAGAAGGAAATGATACATTTGTGAAGGAAATGATTTTAATGTAGATTTTAATGTTACATATAAGAAGGAAATTATCAACTTTTAATGTAGATTTTAATGTTACATATAAGAAGGAAATGATACAGTTGAGAATTGTTTCTAACTTGGCGTCTTAATCCTAGGCAAGTTGTAAACCAATTTATGTTGTGCGGACATGCTAAGAGGTGGTTGAGGTGTCATGATGTTTCAGTACTCATTTAGTTAAGGGTGATAATAATTGGTAGGATTTGAATGACATGATTGTTGAACATCGAAGACGGTTGATTCATGTCTCTGTATTATTTCGAATTGAGCTTGTATAGATTTATTCTTGGTGATTATTGAAAATATGTTTTGCTTATAAATTCATGTGATATGAAAGTTGTATAATAATAATAGGTGGAAAAAATAGAGATAGTAAAGTTCATTTCAATTGAGAATTACAGTGTGCAGAGTGAAAGATTTATCTAGTCCGAATGTATTACCTCAAATGTAATAAATTATATGGTGATTGATGTTTCATGGCTTAGTAAAGTTATATCACATGAGTGGTCCCAAAGTAGACTCGCTAAACTCTTAAAGATTTACCCGAAATGCCAAGTAAATGTCTTAAAATAGAACATGAATCTCTTAGTGATAATAAAATAATAAAACTTTCAAGAAAGAATTGTTAGGGTTTGATAACACCACACAAAACAATAAAATAGGAAAGACACAAGAGAATGAAAATTTTGTTGTCCTAACTATTAATTTTTTTTTTTCACACACTCCTATTACAAATGAAAGGTATCATTTATAAACTACTACCTAAATAACTCACATGCCAAAAGCAGCAACTACCTACTAACTCTCCGACTGATTTTAATTATTTCTAACACCCGTTATGATTAAAAATCAGAATACATGAACAAACAATCAGAAAATAAAAATAGCAATGATTTCAATTTTGTAAACTTTGAATTCTAATCATCTTCCTCGGGTCTTTAAACCTGTCTAACTTCAAAGACTTAGTCTTGATGTCTCCCAACTAAACTTCTGTTTTGCAATGCATTAGCTTATCCTTTCCTTAGCTACTTTGCAACTATGAAAAATAAATAATTCCTAATTTTTTTTATTAAAGGTAGCATTTGTCATATTTTCGATGGCCAATTAAAATGACCATAACAGAAACATTTCATCATACTTCATATAGGTCAATTGAATTTATAATATGCAAAGAATTTATAATTTTTATCAAAGGGACAATTCGTCATTACCAACAAAAATCACAATTCATCATATTTTCAATAAGTCAATTGAATTCACAGAGAATTCTTCATTTTTATGAAAGAAACATTTCGTCATTAAAAACAAAAGCCACAATCCATTATATTTCTGATGTGTCAATTAAATTCACAAAGAATTCATAATTTTTATCAAAAAGACATTCTGTCATTACTAACAAAAGCCACAATCCATCAAATTTTTAATGGGTCAATTGAATTCACAAAGAATTCATCATTTTTATCAAAGGGACATTTCGTCATTACCAACAAAAGTCACAATCTGTCATATTCCGATGTCAATTGAATTCACAAAGAATTCATAATTTTTATTAGAGAGAGATTTTGTCACTACAAATAAAAGACACAATCCGTCATATTTCCGATGGGTCAATCGAATTCACAAAATATTCATCATTTTTATCAAAGGAACATTTTGTCATTACCAACAAATGCAGTAATTCGTCATATTTCCAATGAGTCAATTGAATTCACAAAGAATTTATAATTTTTATCAAAGGAACATTACGTCATTACCAATAAAAACCACAATCCATCATATTTCTAATTCAAAAAGAATTTATAATTTTTTATCAAAGGGACATTCCGTCATTGCCAAGAAAAACCACAATTCATCCATCATATTTCTAATGGGTCAATTGAATTCACAAAAAAAAAAACATTTTGTCATTACTAACAAAATCCACAAACCGTCATATTTCCAATGGATAAATTGAATTCACAAAGAATTCATCATTTTTATCAAAGGGGTATTTTGTCATTACCAACAAAAGTCACAATCCCTCATATTTCCAACGGGTCAATTGAATGCACAAAGAATTCATCCTTTTTATCAAAGGGACATTCCGTCATTACCAACAAAAGCCACAATCCGTCATACTTCTGATGGGTCAATTGAATTCACAAAGCATTCATAATTGTTATCTTAGGAACATTCCGTCATTACCAACAAAAGCCACAATTCGTCATATTTTCAATGAGACAATTGAATTCACAAAAAATCCATCATTTTTATCAAAGGAGCATTCTGTCATTACCAACAACAACCACAATCCGTCATATTTTTGATGAGTCAATTGAATTCACAAAGAATTCATCATTTTTATCAAAGAGACATTCTGTCATTACCAACAAAAACTACAATCCATCATATTTCTAATTCACAAAGAATTTATCATTATTATCAAAAGGAATTTTTGTCATTACCAACAAAAACCACAATTCGTCATATTTATGATGGGTCAATTGAAATCACAAAGAATTCTTCATTTTTATCCAAGGGACATTCGGTCATTACAAACAAAAGCAACAATTCATCATATTTCCAATGGGTCAATTGAATTCATAAAGAATTCATCATTTTTATCAAAGGGACATTCCGTCACTACCAACAAAAGTCACATTCCGTCATATTTCTGATGGGTCAATTGAATTCATAAAAAATTCATCTTTTTTATCAAAGGGGCATTCCGTCATTATCAAGAAAAGTCACAATTCATCATATTTCTGATGGGTCAATTGAATTCACGAAGAATTCATATTTTTTTATCAATGGGACATTCCGTCATTACCAACAAAACCCACAATCCGTCATATTTCTAATGAGTCAACTGAATTTACAAAGAATTCTTCATTTTTATCAAAGGAACATTCTGTCATTACCAACAAAAGCCACAATCCATCATATTTCTTATTGGTCAATTGAATTCACAAAGAATTCATAATTTTTATCAAAGGGACATTCTATCATTACCAACAAAAGTCACTATCCATCATATTTCTGATGGGTCAATTGAATTCATAGAGAATTCATCATTTTTAACAAAGGGACATTCTGTCATTACCAACAAAAGCAACAATCCGTCATATTCCGATGGGTCAGTTGAATTCACAAAGAATTCATTATTTTTATCAAAGGGACTTTCCGTCACTAAAAACCAAAGCCACAATCCATTAAATTTTTGATGTTTCAATTGATTTCACAAAGAATTAATCATTTTTATCAAAGGAGCATTTATTCATTACCAACAAAAGCCACAATCCGTCATATTTCCAATGAGTCCAACGAATTCACAAAGAATTTATCGTTTTTATCAAAGACACATTCTATCATTACCAAAAGAAAACCAAAATCCATTATATTTCAAATTCACGAAGAATTTATCATTTTTATCAAAGGGACATTCCGTCATTACGAACAAAAACCACAATCCATAAAATATCTGATGAGTCAATTGAATTCACAGAAAATTCATAATTTTTATCAAAGGGAAATTTTGTCATTACCAACAAAAGCCAAAATCTGTCATATTTCCAATGGATCAATTGAATTCACAAAGAATTCGTCATTTTTATAATATGGACATTTTGTCATTACCAACAAAAGCCACAATCCGTCATATTTCCAATGGGTCAATTAAATTCACAAAGAATTTATAATTTTTATCTAAGGGACATTCTGTCACTACCAACAAAAGCCACAATCCGTCATATTTCTGATGGGTTAATTGAATTCACAAAGAATTTAAAATTTTTATAAAAGGAACATTCTGTCATGACAAAAAAAGCCACTATCCGTCATATTTCCAATGGGTCAATTGAATTCACGATGAATTCATAATTTTTATCAAAGGGATATTCCGTCATGACCAACAAAAGCCACAATCCATCATATTTCCGTTGGGCCAATTGAATTCATAAAGAATTCATCATTTTTATCAAAGGGACATTCTGTCATGACCAACAAAAGCGACAATCTGTCATATTTCTGATGGGTTAATTGAATTCACAAAGAATTCATCATTTTTATCAAACAGACATCCAGTCACTACTAACAAAAGTCACAATCCATCATATATCTTATGGATCTATTGAATTAACAAAGAATTCTTCATTTTTATCAAAGGGACATTCCGTTATTACCAACAAAAACTACAATCCATCATATATTCAATTAGTCAATTGAATTCACAAAGAATTCATCCTTTTTATCAAAGGGATAATTTGTCATTATCAACAAAAGCCACAATCCGTAATTTTTCCAATGGGTCAATTGAATTCACAAAAAAATCATCCTTTTTATCAAAGGGACATTTCGTTATTACCAATAAAAGCCACAATACGTCATATTCCGATGGGTCAATTGAATTCACAAAAAAATTCATCATTTTTGTCGAGCGACATTCCGTCATTACCAACAAAAGCCACAATCCGTTATATTTCCGATGGGTCAATTCAATTCACAAAGAATTTATAATTTTTATCAAAGAGACATTCTGTTATTACCAACAAAAGCCATAACACGTCATATTTCCAATGGGTCAATTTAAATTTACAAAGAATTCATAATTTTTATCAAAGGGACATTCCGTCATTACCAACAAAAGCCACGATCCATCATATTTCCAATGGGTCAATTGAATTCACAAAGAATTCATAATTTTTATCAAAGGGACATTCTGTCATTACAAACAAAAGCCACAATTCATGATATTTCTAATGGGTAAATTGATTTCACAAAAAATTCAACATTTTTATCAAAGGGACATTCTGTCATTACCGACAAAAGTTACAATCCGTCATATTTCCGATGTGTCAATTGAATTGACAAAGAATTCAACATTTTTATCAAAGAGACATTCCGTTATTGCCAACAAAAGCCACAATCCGTCATATTTCCTATGGATCAATTGAATACACAAAGTATTCATCATTTTTATCAAAGGGGCATTTTAACATTACCAACAAAAGTCACAATCCGTCATATTTCCGATGGGTCAATTGAATTCACAAAGCATTCATCATTTTTATTAAAGGGACATTTCGTTATTACCAAAAAAAGTCACAAACCGCCATATTTCTATTGGGTCAATTGAATTCATAAAGAATTCATAATTTTTATCAAAGGGACATTCCGTCATTACCAACAAAAGTCACAATCTGTCATATTTCCGATGGGTCAATTAAATTCACAAAGAATTTATAATTTTTATCAATGGGACATTTCATCATTACAAACAAAAGCCACAATCCGTCATATGTCCATTAGATCTATTGAATTCACAAAGAATTCATAATTTTTATCGCAGGGACATTCAGTCGTGACCAACAAAAGCCACAATCCGTCATATTTCAAATGGGTCAATTGAATTCACAAAGAATTCATCATTTTTATCAAAAGGTCATTTTGTCATTACTAATAAAAGCCACCATCTGTCATATTTCCAATGGGTCAATTGAAATCGCAAAGAATTCATCATTTTTATCAAATGGACATTTTGTCATTACCAACAAAAGCCACAATTTGTCATATTCCGATGGGTCAATTGAATTCACAAAGAATCCATCATTTTTGTCAAGGGGACATTCCGTCATTACCAACAAAAGCCACCATCTGTTACATTTTCGATGGGTCAATTGAATTCATAAATAATTCATAATTTTTATCTAAGGGACACTAACAAAAGCCACAATTCTTGATATTTCTGAAGGGTCAATTGAATTCACATATAATTCAACATTTTTATCAAAGGGACATTCCGTCAGTACAAACAAAAGTCACAATCCGTCATATTTTCGATGGGTCAATTTAATTGACAAAGAATTCAACAATTTTATCAAAGGGACTTTCCGTCATTACCAACAAAAGCCACAATCTATCATATTTCCAATGGGTAAATTGAATTCACAAAGAAATCATCATTTTTAACAAAGGGGTATTTTAACATTACCAACAAAAGTCACAATCCGTCATATTTCCGATGGATCAATTGAATCACAAAGACATCTTAATTTTTATTAAAGGGACATTTCGTCATTACTAACTAAAGTCACAATCCGTCATATTTCTGATGGGTCAATTAAATTCACAAAGAATTCATCATTTTTAACAAAGGGACATTCCGTCATTACCAACAAAAGTCACAATCCGTTATATTCCGATGGGTCAATTGAATTCACAATGAATTCATCATTTTTATCAAAGGGGCATTCTGCCACCACGAACAAAAGCAATAATCCGTCATATTTCCAATGGGTCAATTGAATTGAAAAAGCATTCATCATATTCATTAAGGAAACATTCCATCATTACCAATAAAAGCCACAATCCGTCATGTTTTTGATGGGTCAATTGAATTCACAAAGAATTTATAATTTTTAACAAAGGGACATTCGGTCATTACCAACAAAAGTCACAATCCGTCATATTTCCAATGAGTCAATTGAATTCACAGAGAATTTATAATTTTTATCAAAGGGATATTTTGACATTACCAACAAAAGCCACAATTCATGATATTTACATTACCAACAAAAGCCACAATTCATGATATTTCTGATGGGTCAATTGAATTCACAAATAATTCAACATTTTTATCAAAGGGATATTCCGTCATTACCAACAAAAGTCACAATTCGTCATATTTTTGATGGGTCAATTGAATTGACAAAGAATTCAACAATTTTATCAATGGGGCATTCTGTCGTTACAAACAAAAGCCACAATCCGTCATATTTCCAATGAGTCAATTGATTTCACAAAGAATTTATCATTTTTAATAAAGAGGCATTTTACCATTACGAACAAAAGTCACAATATGTCATATTTCCGATGGGTCAATTGAATCACAAAGAATTCAAATTTTTATCAAAGGGACATTTCGTTATTACTAACAAAGGCCACAATCCGTCATATTTCTGATGAGTCAATTGAATTCACAAAGAATTCATCATTTTTATCAAAGGGACATTCCTTCATTACCAACAAAAGCCACAATCCGTCATATTTCGATGGGTCAACTGAATTCACAATGAATTCATCATTTTTATCAAAGGGGCATTCTGTCACTACCAACAAAAGCCACAATCCGTCATATTTTCGATGCGTCAATTGAATTCACAAAGCATTCATCATTTTTATTAAGGAGACATTCCGTCATTATCAACAAAAGTCACAATTCATGATATTTTTTATGGCTTAATTGAATTCACAAATAATTCTTCATTTTTATCAAAGAGACATTCCGTCATTACCAACAAAAGGCACAATCCGTCATATTTCCAATGGGTTAACTAAATTCACAAAGAATTCAAAATTTTTTATCAAAGGTACATTCTCTCGTTACTAACAAAAGCTATAATTCGTCATATTTCCAATGGGTCAATTGAATTCACAAAGAATTCATCATTTTTATCAAATGGGCGTTTTGACATTACCAACAAAAGTCACCATCTGTCATATTTCCGATAGGACAGTTGAATTCACAAAGAATTCATATTTTTAACAAAGGGACATTCCGTCATTACCAACAAAAGACACAATCCGTCATATTTCCGACGGGTCAATTGAATTCACAAACAATTCGTAAATTTTATCAAAGGAACATTTCGTTATGACCAACAAAAGCCACAATCCGTCATATTTCCGATAGGTCAATTGAATTCAAAAAGAATTCATAATTTTTATCAATGGGACATTCTGTCATTACCAACAAAAGCCACAATCTGTTATATTTTCGATGGGTCAATTCAATTCACAAAGAATTTATAATTTTTTTTAAAGGGACATCCTGTCATTACCAACAAAAGTTACAATCCATCATATTTCCAATGGGTTAATTGAAATTCACAAAGAATTCATAATTTTTATCAAAGGGATATTCAATCATTACCAACAAAAGCCACAATTCATCATATTTCCAATGGATTAATTAAATTCACAAAGAATTGATAATTTTTATCAAAGGTACATTCTCTTGTTACTAACAAAAGCCACAATTTGTCATATTTCCAATGGGTCAATTGAATTCACAAAGAATTTATCATTTTTATCAAATGGGCATTTTGACATTACCAACAAAATCCACCATCTGTCATATTTTTGATGGGTCAATTGATTTCACAAAGAATTCATAATTTTTATCAAAGGGACATTCCGTCATTACCAACAAAACCTACAATTCATGATATTTCTGATGGCTCAATTGAATTCACAAATAATTCTTGATTTTTGTTAAAGGGACATTTTGTCATTACCAAAAAAAAAGCCACAATCCGTTATATTTCTGATGAGTCAATTGAATTAACGAAGAATTCATCATTTTTATCAAAGGGAAATTCTTTCATTACCAACAAAAGTCACAATCCGTCATATTTCCAATGGGTCAATTGAATTCACAAAGAATTCAACATTTTTATCAAATGGGCATTTTGACATTACCAACAAAAGCCATCATCTTACATATTTCCGATGGGTCAATTGATTTTACAAAAAATTTATAATTTTTATCAAAGGGACATTCAGTCATTACCAACAAAAGCCACAATCCGTCATATTTCTGATGAGTAAATTGAATTCACGAAGAATTCATCATTTTTATCAAAGGGAAATTTCGTCATTACTAACAAAAGGTACAATCCGTCATATTTCTGATGGGTCAATTGAAATCACAAAGAATTCATCATTTTTATCAAAGGGACATTCCGTCATTACCAACAAAAGCCACAATCCGTCAGATTTCTGATGGGTCAATTGAATTCACAAAGAATTCATCATTTTTAACAAAGGGAAATTTAAACATTACCAACAAAAGTCACAATCCGTAATATATCCGATGGGTCAATTGAATTCACAAAGAATTCATAATTTTTATCAAAAGGGACATTTCGTCATTACTAACAAAAGCCACAATCAGTCATATTTCTGATGGGTCAATTGAATTCACAAACAATTCATAATTTTTATCAAAGTGACATTCCGTCATTAGCAACAAAAGCCGTAATCGGTCATATTTCTGATGGGTCAATTGAATTAAAAAAGAATTCATATTTTTTATAAAAGGGACATTTCGTCATATTTTGATGGGTCAATTGAATTTACAAAGAATTCATAAATTTTATTAAAGGGACATTTTGTCACTACCAACAAAAGCCACAATCCGTCATATTTCTGATGTGTCAATTGAATTCACAAAGAATTCATAATTCTTATCAAATGGACATTCCGTTATTACCAACAAAAGCCACAATACGTCATATGTCCATTAGGTAAATTGAATTCACAAATAATTCTTGATTTTTGTCGAAGGGACCTTCCACTATTACCAACAAAAGCCACAATCCGTCAGATTTCTGATGGGTCAATTGAATTCACAATGAATTCATAATTTTTATCAAAGGGACATTCCGCCATTACCAACAAAAACCACATTCAGTCATATTTCGATGAGGTCAATTGAATTGACAAAGAATTTATCTTTTTTATCAATGGGACATTCCGTTATTACCAACAAAAGCCATAATCCGTCATATGTCCGTTAGGTCAATTAAATTCACAAAAAATTCATAATTTTTATCAAAGGGACATTTCATCATTACCAGCAAAATCCACAATCCTTCATATTTCTAACAGGTCAATCGAATTCACAAAGAATTCATAATTTTTATCAAAGAGACATTCCGTCATTATCAACAAAAGTCACAATCTGTCATGTCATATTTCCGATGGGTCAATTAAATTCACAAAGAATTTATGCTTTTTATTAATGGGACATTTCGTCACTACAAACAAAAGCCACAATCTGTCATATTTCCATTAGATATATTGAATTTACAAAGAATTCATAAATTTTATCGCAGGGACTTTCAGTCATGACCAACAAAAGCCACAATCTGTCATATTTTCAATGGGTCAATTGAATTCACAAAGAATTCATCATTTTTATCAAAGGGACATTCCGTCATTACCAACAAAACCACAATCTGTCATATTTCTGATTGGTCAATTGAATTCACAAAGAATTTATAATTTTTATCAAAGGGACTTTCCGTCATTACCAACAAAAGCCATAATCCGTCATATTTCCGATGGGTCAATTGATTTCACAAAGAATTCACCATTTTTATTAAAGGGACATTCTGTCAATACCAACAAAAACCACAATCCGTAATATTTTTAATGGATCAATTGAATTCATAAAGAATTCATCCTTTTTATCATAGGGACATTCCGTCATTACCAACAAAAGCCACAATCCATCATATTTTTCATTGGGTCAATTGAATTCACAAAGAATTTATCCTTTTTATCAAATGGACAATTTGTCATTACCAACAAAAGTCACAATCCGTAATTTTTCCTATGGGTCAATTGAATTCACAAAGAATTCATCCTTTTTATCAATGGGACATTCCGTCATTACCAACAAAAGCCACAATCCGTCATAATTCTAGTGAGTCAATTGAATTCACAAAGAATTCATAACTTTTATCAAAGGGACATTCCGTCATTATTAACAAAAGTCACAATCTGTCATGTCATATTTCCGATGGGTCAATTGAATTCACAAAGAATTTATGATTTTTATTAATGGGACATTTCGTCATTACAAACAAAAGCCACAATCTGTCATATTTCCATTAGATATATTGAATTCACAAAGAATTCTTAATTTTTATCGCAGGGACATTCCGTCATTACCAACAAAACCACAATCCGTCATATTTCCGATGGGTCAATTGAATTCACAAAGAATTTATAATTTTTATCAAAGGGACATTCCGTCATTATCAACAAAAGTCACAGTCTGTCATGTCATATTTCCGATGGGTCAATTGAATTCACAAAGAATTTATGATTTTTATTAATGGGACATTTCGTCATTACAAACAAAAGCCACAATCTGTCATATTTCCATTAGATATATTGAATTCACAAAGAATTCATAATTTTTATCAAAGGGACTTTCCGTCATTACCAACAAAAGCCATAATCCGTCATATTTCCGATGGGTCAATTGATTTCACAAAGAATTCACCATTTTTATTAAAGGGACATTCTGTCAATACCAACAAAAACCACAATCCGTAATATTTTCGATGGATCAATTGAATTCATAAAGAATTCATCCTTTTTATCATAGGGACATTCCGTCATTACCAACAAAAGCCACAATCCATCATATTTTCATTGGGTCAATTGAATTCACAAAGAATTTATCCTTTTTATCAAATGGACAATTTGTCATTACCAACAAAAGTCACAATCCGTAATTTTTCCTATGGGTCAATTGAATTCACAAAGAATTCATCCTTTTTATCAATGGGACATTCCGTCATTACCAACAAAAGCCATAATCCGTCATATTTCTAGTGGGTCAATTGAATTCACAAAGAATTCATAATTTTTATCAAAGGGACATTCCGTCATTATTAACAAAAGTCACAATATGTCATGTCATATTTCCGATGGGTCAATTGAATTCACAAAGAATTTATGATTTTTATTAATGGGACATTTCGTCATTACAAACAAAAGTCACAATCTGTCATATTTCCATTAGATATATTGAATTCACAAAGAATTCATAATTTTTATTGTAGGGACATTCAGTCATGACCAACAAAATCCACAATCCGTCATATTTTCGATGGGCCAATTGAATTCACAAAAAATTCATAATTTTTATCAAAGGGACATTCCGTCATTACCAATAAAAGCCACAGTCCGTCAAATTTCCGATGGGTCAATTGAGTTCACAAAGAATTCACCATTTTTATCAAAGGGACATTTTGTTACTACCAACAAAAGTCACAATCCGTCATATTTCCAATGAGTCAATTGAATTCACAAAAAATCCATCATTTCTATCACAGGGGCATTCCGTAAATACAAACAAATTCCACAATTCGTCATACTTCCAATGGGTCGATTGAATTCACAAAGAATTCATAATTTTATCAAGTGGACATTCCGTCATTACCAACAAAACCACAATCCGTCATATTTCGGATGGGTCAATTGAATTTACAAAGAATTTATAATTTTTATCAAAGGGACTTTCCGTCATTACCAACAAAAGCCACAATCCGTCATATTTCTGATGGGTCAATTGATTTCACATTGAATTCACCATTTTTATCAAAGGAAAATTCTGTCAATACCAACAAAAGCCACAATCCGTAATATTTTCGATGGATCAATTGAATTCATAAAGAATTCATCCTTTTTTCATAGGGACATTCCGTCATTACCAACAAAAGCCACAATCCATCATATTTTCAATGGGTCAATTGAATTCACAAAGAATTCATCCTTTTTATCAAATGGACAATTTGTCATTACCAACAAAGGCAACAATCCGTAATTTTTCCTATGGGTCAATTGAATTCACAAAGAATTCATCCTTTTTATCAATGGGATATTCCGTCATTACCAACAAAAGCCACAATCCGTCATATTTCTAGTGGGTCAATTGAATTCAAAAAAAATTCATAATTTTTATCAAAGGGACATTCCGTCATTACCAACGAAAGTCACAATCTGTGTCATGTCATATTTCCGATGGGTCAATTGAATTCACTAAGAATTTATGATTTTTATCAAAGGGACATTTCGTCATTACAAACAAAAGCCACAATTCATGATATTTATGATGGCTCAATTGAATTCACAAATAATTCTTCATTTTTATCGAAGAGACATTTCGTCATTACCAATAAAAGCCACAATTTGTCATATTTCCAATGAGTCAATTGAATTCACAAAGAATTCATCATTTTTATTAAAGGGACATTCCGACATTACCAACAGGAGCCACAATCCGTCATATTTCTAATGCGTCAATTGAATTCACAAAGAATTCATTATTTTTATCGATTGGACATTCCGCCAATACCAACAAGAGCAGCTATTCATCATACTTTCGATTGGTCAATTGTTTTCACAAAGAATTTATTTTTATCAGAGGGACATTCCATCATTACCATCATGAGTCACAATTCGTCATATTTCAAATGGGTCAGCTAAATACATAAAGAACTCATCATTTTTATCACTGAGACATTCTGCAATTACCAACAAGAGCAACAATTGGTCATATTTACAAAGGGTCAATTGAATTCAAAGAGAATTCATCATTTTTATCATAGGGACATTCCGACATTACCAACAAGTGCAACAATCTGACATATTTCTTATAGGTTAGTTACCAACAAGAGTCATATTTACAAAGGGTCAATTGAATTCAAAAAGAATTCATCATTTTTATCATAGGGACATTCCGACATTACCAACAAGTGCAACAATCTGAGGTATTTCTTATAGGTTAGTTGAATTCATAAAGAATTCATCATTTCTATCAAAATGACATTCCGTCATATTTCCAATTGATCAATTGAATTCACAATGAATTCATAAGTACCAACAAAACCAACAATTCGTCATATTTCTGGTGGGTAAATTGAATTCACAACGAATTCATTATTTTTATCAAAGAGACATTCTGTCATTAACAGCATGAGCCACAATCCGTCACATATCTTATGAGGCAATTGAATTCACAATGTATTCATAATTACCAACAAAAACAACAATCCGTCATATTTATCAAAGAGACATTATGTCATTACCAACAAAAGCCACAATCCGTCATATTTCTGATGGGTCAATTAAATTCACCAAGAATTCATCATTTTTATCAAAGGAAAATTCCGCCATTACCAACAAAAGCCACAATCCATCATATTTCTTATGGGTCAATTGAATTCACCAAGAATTCATCATTTTTATCAAAGGGACATTCCGTCAATACCAACAAAAGCCACAATCCGTCATATTCTAATGGGTCAATTGAATTCACAAAGAATTCATAATTTTTAAGGGACATTCCGTCACTACCAACAAAAGCCACAATCAGTCATATTTCTTATAAGTCAATTGAATTCATAAAGAATTCATCCTTTTTATCAAAGGGACATTCCGTCATTACCAATAAAAGCCACAATCCGTCATATTTCCAATGGATCAATTGAATTCACAAAGAATTCACCATTTTTATCAAATGGACATTCTGTCACTACCAACAAAAGCCACAATTCGTAATATTTTCGATGGGTCAATCGAATTCATAAAGAATTCATCCTTGTTATCATAGTGACATTCCGTCATTTCCAACAAAAGTCATAATACGTCATATTTCCGATGAGTCAATTGAATTCACAAATAATTCATCATTTTTATCAATAGGACATTTTGTCATTACCAACAAAAGCAACAATCCATCATATTTTCGATGGGTTAATTGAATTCACCAAGAATTCATCATTTTTATCAAAGGGACATTTGTCATCACTAACAAAAGCAACAATCCGTCATATTTTCTGATGGGTCAATTGAATTCATAAAGAATTCATCATTTTTATCATAAAGACATTCATAAAAAATAATATACATGTCAAGTACAATACCTAGTATGTATATATTTTTGTAATAGGTGTTGCAGCTAACTTATCTTCTCTATCTTTTAGCCTACAGTGGAAAGTTAGCAATCATATATGTGGCGCTAAGTCGGTCAATTGGGACTATCACCTTGCTCTACATATAGATGATCTCTTTATGACAATATAGGTCGATAAAATATAATATCAAAATAGATTTCCAGATTTGTTTCTCTATGGCTAGGTTCTCCTAAAAAAGGATGCAACAAATAATAAGGAAATCTTACCTAAATATTTCAAGTAAAGATGTCAAAAACAGATTAGCTTAAATATAGTTACATAAATTCATCGTTCAACCTCGATACGCACTTGTGAGATTGCAAAACAAGAGATAGTATGTAGATTTCATATCACATGTAATTATAAGATCACTTACTTGTGACTTGGTAGGTGGTCATAAGTTCTAGTCAATTTGACTATACAGGTAGAATTGCATCATTCAACCATCCCAAATCTCACAAACATAATGTTAAGGGCCTCATACACTAAGCTATGTTTTATATTTATTTATTAATTTTTTTCAGAAATTATAAGGAACTTTATTTGACTACCCATGGTCGAGATTAGTCTGATAATCTTTTATCTGGTTCATGACAAATTCAATCAAGAAGCATGTTGGATCATGGAAATTACCTTTTTAGATTCAGCATAAAGACCCATGCCCGCAACATAAAATGGAACCTCATGGCACAGTGTAGCTCTAGTTCCATGAAAGAAACCCTAAGACCATCATGCTCCCATGTCCCAACAAAAGCCTCACCCACATTGTCAAAAAGATCATTCTGTAACCTCGGCTTTAACACCTCACAGGGGATCTGCACAGCTGTTCCCAAAGATGTGCTATAGAATGATGCTACAGATTGTACCTAAAAAATGCATGTGTAACTTCTGGATTTTAGACAAGTGGCAAAAAAGCAGACCCTATTAAACACATAACGGACTTATGACTAACCTCTCCTTACATAAAAATTCACTTTTAAAAGTCAATCAAAGTGCACAGACCTTTTAAGTGTTCTAAAATAGAATTTGAAAATTATTAATCTATTAGGTATGAATATCTGAATTAAAGCATTTTAATCATTCCCATAACGGTGTTGTTAACCTGTGCCTTGAGGTTAACAATCATTTCCTATCTTCTATTTTAAATCATCCTAGTACTTAATATGTCCCCGTGGCAGTGGGGTAACATGTTAGAACAACCCTTTTAATAAAAACAGGGAGCTGAATAATTTAAGTAAAATATTCACTTATCACAGATTGAAAGATTTTTCTTACTTTCATTTATGGTAAGTGGAAACTGGGAAAGCAGGGAATAAAACAAAGACATAGGTATAGTTAACTGAATGTTAGGAAAATGAGGCAATTTACTCCATGTTCTTTGCATTCCTAGCAACAAACAAGGTAAACACCCAGACTATAAGTGACAATAATTAGGCTTTACAAAGTACCTGGAGTTCTGGCAATGTTGGAGCAACATTTATCAACACCAATTTACTTGCTTCAAATATCCCAATTCACAGACCATGGCTGCATTATCAAAGGTAACATAAGCTTGAAATCTACCATTGTTAAGGGAAGGTAATATAGCTTGAAGCATCAATTTTATTTTTGCTTATTTTGTTTCAAGATAGATAAAATAGAGGGGAAGAAATGAAAAGAGACCGAATAAACAACCTCGAAAATTGTCCAAGAATTGTAGGTATCTCTGGCAGCTTAGTATTTCAGGGAAGGACATGGTTGATGCTTATACTCGAGTCTAATATACCAAACAAGACAATAATGAGACCTCTAAAAGAAGCCCAAAAAATCAAATGGCTATATTATTATTAATAATCCACGTGCATCATAATTTAAAACCTTATCCATTTATCGAGATGTAATTCAAACTTCCACTCCTTAATCATTGCCCTTTAAAATTAAACAATTTACCCGGTATACTATCATAGAAGGTATTAGCCACTTTCTCAGGGTACTTCCGTAGAAATGCTGCTTGCCCAATGTATGCCATCACTATCGCAGGACACGTAATGAAAGAAAAGCTAATCTGCAAAGCATATTATAAGGTATGATCATGCCTATCAATTTAAGTGCAATTGAACAATCAATTGCATCTCAAAACAATTTCTGTGCAGGAAGTGATCAAACTTCCAAGGGAACGCTATGATGAAGTTCACATAAGAACCAATCTGTGTGCAGAAAATATCATGTATAATAATGTAAACAAAATTATCTGCACAGAGTAACATTATTTTTTTTAACCGTAAATACGTGGACCTATTGCGTTTTACAAGGACAAATTTATTTACTTACTTGAATGGCTCGAACATTAAAGTGACCCAAGTCAGCAAACATGGTCTCAGATCCTAAGATTATATATATACCATAGTTAGAATTTAATTAAGCAGATTAAAAATAGATGCAAGTCACCTGTTATGCAAAAAAGATCCCACTTACCGCAGAAAGTACTGCACATATACATAGCTAATTTGTTAATTTTTCTTGAGTTGGTCACATCTTGTGTTTAACTTAAATATTCATTTTTAAAGAAATCTTTTAATAGAAAGAAATAATTAAGTTTGAAAAAGAAAATATAATAAAATGAAACAACATATATAGAGACTAACCTGAAATTGATGGAGTAAGAATCCCATCTCATATGACCATGGAAGTTCCCATTATAGCCAGAAGTATAAGCACAATTCGTGCAAAATGACTGCCCTCAAGCTTCTGCTTTATTTTCTGGGCTCGTTTCACACCTCTAAATACAAAAGTTTCAATTTACTTAAACTACATGAAAGCTGCCATAAAGCATCCTAAAAAAATTAAGGTTTACTCTGCTACGGACAGCAAAAACAGAGTAGAGGTATGGGAAGAAACTAAAATCATTGAAATCATATTAGAACTGCTGATCAACCAATTTTGTTAACCTTGTGAATCACTAAAAATACCTTTTGCACCATGGCATCCACGTCATCCTTTTGTGTAATACCAACTGAAATGGCCACCAAGTTACAATTGGACTAAACACTAACCTGCAATCAAATAATCACCACAAAGCAATCATTAAATTAGATAGATAAGGTGAAGTAGCTTTGTTAATTGATGGTGTGCCCATTACAGTTCACCAAATCTGGCCACCATCTGTCAATTTAAACAGTTATAAAGAAATAAAATCACAAAGATGTTGCTGACCTTGGACCTCTTATTACTTGGTGACTATAAAGGCTTTAACTCAAAATCTGAAGTATCATGTATTATACCTCTTGGTAAGCCTTTCAGCTTTCCATAAGTTTCATGATATGCCTACACATTGGCATCAAAGCACTAATATGAAAATAAAAAGGCACTACCAGCAGAAGCAAGGCAGCAACACCATCGAATTAAAAAAAGAAAAACAAAAGACTCAACAAATCATGCATGCATCCCCAAAACAACCAGAAGACTAACTTTGAGAAACTTACCAGAAGCATAAGATAATTCATTACTGCAACTTGCTGCAGTTCAGAAAAAAAGACAAACAAATAAGAATTATTTTAAGTGTGAGATATGAAAGAAAAATACCATATAAAATGAGAAGATATTTTCGGCACTTTGTTTAGGCAGTTTGAGCTTCAAATTGAATGATGAGAAGAAAAATGTCACATTCAAGACAATGGTAACACTTCATATTGATGGAGGTCTTGAAATCAAGGCATGCCACATATATTGGCATTAGAAGATGATATTCGGAAAAGTCGAAAGTCCACAGATATTGAGAATACTACCCACTGTGAAATTACCCTCCTCCGTTCTCCTGCAGGACACCAAACATACATTTCTATATTAATGGTCCTCCATAGTCATAGATAGACAAAATTACATACACATGCACACCCCAATGTAAAACATATTAATGCTATCAAATCAGACCACAATGGTAAATGCTTCCCAGTAATCCGTAAACATCTTCAAAACCGATGTTTACATCCAGAACATAAGCACAAGTTCATACCTGATACTGTGGACTGGCTCCCCAAGAGCCTGCAAATCCATCTTCCTAGTTATCCCTGATTTTATTTTCACCATCAGAATTCACACATCAGACATCACATATACTACAGACTTAATAGTGTAGCAGACTGTAAAGAGGTAAAAATGCTTTTAACTACCAAATTTCTCATAACCTTCAAGCTGTACTACTATTTAGGACACTAGACATATTTGAAAGTTGATTACCTTAAAAAATTTATTCTATTCTTTCCTTTACTTTTTCCTGTTGGATAAAATAATTTTAAAAAGGGAAGACATACATATTGGAAGAAAGATATCTTTTTATTATTAAAACAGAAACTATATGACAAAAGTCAGACAACAGTATATATATTATCTTGATAAGGAACATTGGTATTAGGACAAACCTTGGGGGGACTCATTGGGGTATAAGGATTCCATGTTGGGTTTCACATAGGTGTCCTTGTTCCATCATGAATAGGTGTTGCTGCAGATAGGACCAGTGATATTGGCTAGCAAACTTCAATGATCAAATGGGAATTTAATCAAATTCATTAAGATGAAAGAAGTATGATAATCATGAAAATTAAAAGCATTCCCAAAGACATCAGTAGCATTAGTTTTTTGAAGCAAATACTGTATCAAGAATATATATCAGTTAAATCACAGTATATGTAGTACCACATAAAAAAAATAAAAAATAAAAAAGAATATTGTACCACATATAAAAAAAAAAATCACAGTATATATAGTACAACGTATAAAAAATAAAAAATTCTCTAAAACATCACTAATTCTGTGAATAAAATGAATCATAGACTACCTCCAAACTGTCCACAATTTCACTGACTCCAGGTCCTCCACGTGAAACTCCTAATAGGCTCCCACTTGAAAGATGAAATTTTTGAATAATTTTCCTTGACAGTTGCAAATGAAATCCCAATACAGTAAACAGTTAATTTCCTTGCAAATGAAATCCCAATCACTTTCCTTGCATGTTCTCTCTCTCCAACTAACCCCTGTCTTCTTGCAAAAGAAAGAGGACCACAAACCTCTTTGCATTTCTTATCAAATAGCCAATTAATTTCGTGTTATCCTCTTTGCATTTGCTATCTGCACCGTCACAAAGAATCACACTTTAGAAGGAAGAACCAGCAATCCCACATTTATCGGTCCCCACCCCTAACCTAAAAAATGTATATAAAGTGAAATAAAAAAGAAAACCAATATATTTATCATATTTATCTTACCTATGATCTTCTTGAAGACGGTCAGAGGGAAGTAGAAGCATGAAATTGCAGAAATGTCCATATGAAATAGATTCTTTGGTATCTGCTTTCAAAATCGGATCATAACAAGAGCATTGTCTTCATTAGCAGGGAGTCTTGCATTCTTTAGTGATTCTTACACATTTGAACCTTACAATTAGTGCAAGAGTGTCCATCCTCCTTACCCACTTGAACCTTACTATTACCACCATTTCCTGAATTCGGTGAAAACATGCCCAATAAAGCCTTGAAAGGAACCTTCATTGACAACCCCTTTTTCTTCTTCACATCACATATCTGAAATCCACAACTTTCCCTCGTTGGGGCAATTAAACAAACACCATTGACCCTATTCTTTGGCCCAACCAAACAATGCTCAAGATCCTTCGCCGCTTTGCGAATACCCGCTTCAAGTGGTGACAGTGATTCCTTTATAAATTGAACAGAATTGAAAAAAAGACTGAACTGGGTCGTTGATTGACACCATTTCGGATTAACCCTTTGAAAAAGTCACAGTCTTTATCAAAAAGAAAACATCATAGTGCACAAAAATTGAAAATCAACCGATAATATATCAAATCGCTACGAAAACAAGATTATCAATGGGACTTTCCACCGTTACCAACAAGAGCAACAATTCTTCATATTTGTGATGGGTAAATTGAATAACAAAGAACTCATCATTTTTATCAAAACATTCCGTCATTACCCACAAAAGCAACCATCAATGAGTTAATTCTTCATATTTCAGATGGATCAATTGAATTCACATTGAATTCATAATTACCAACAAAAGCAACAATTTGTCATAAAGAATTCATCATTTTTATGAAAGGGACATTTCATCATTACCAACATGAGCCACAATCCGTCATATTTCCTATGGGTCAATTAAAATCACAAAAAAATCATCAGTTTTGTCGATGGGACATTCCACCACTACGAACAAGAGCAACCATTCGTCATATTTCTGATGGGTCAATTGTATTCACAAAGAATTCATCATTTTTATCAATGGGACATTCCGTTATTACCAACAAGAACAACAATCCGTCATACTTCCAATGGGTCAAATGAATTCACCAAGAATTCATCATTTTTATCAAAGGGACATTCCGCCATTAACAACAAGTGCAACAATCCTTCATATTTCTAATGGGTCAATTGAATTCACAAAGAGTTCATCATTTTTTAAAAAACGACATTTCGTCATTACCAACAAAAGCAATTATCTGTCATATTTCGGATGGGTCAATCGAATTCAAAAAGAGTTCATCATTTTTATTAGAGGGACATTCAATCATTACCAACAAAAGCAACAATTCATAATATTTCCTATCGGTTAATAAAATTCACAAAGAATTCATCATTTTTATCAAAGGGACATACCGGCATTACCAACAAGAGCAACAACCCATCATATTTACGATGCACAATTGAATTCACAAAGAATTCATCATTTTCATCAAAGAGACATTCCGTCATATTTTCGATGGATCAAAATTCACATTGAATTCATAATAACCAACAGAAGCAACAATTTGTCTTATTTCCGATGGGTCAATTGAATTCACAAAGAATTCATTATTTTTATCAAAGGGACATTCTGACATTACCAACAGGAGCCACAGTCCGTCATATTTCTAATGCGTAAATTGAATTCACAAAGAATTCATCATTTTTATCGATGGGACATTCTGCCAATACCAACAAGAGCAACAATTCGTCATACTTTCGATTGGTCAGTTGTTTTCACAAAGAATTCATCATTTTTATCAAAGGGACATTCCATCATTACCATCATGAGTCACAATTCGTCATATTTCAATTGGGTCAATTGAATACATAAAGAACTCTCATCATTTTTATCAATGGGACATTCTACAATTATCAACAAGAGCAACAATTGGTCATATTTACAAAGGGTCAACTGAGTTCAAAAAGAATTCATTTTTATCATAGGACATTCCCGGCATTACCAACAAGTGCAACAATATGACATTTCTTAAAGGTAAGTTACCAACAAGAGCAACAATTGGTCATATTTACAAAGGGTCAATTGAATTCAAAAAGAAATCATCATTTTTATCATAGGGACATTCCGACATTACCAACAAGTGCAACAATGTGACATATTTCTTATAGGTTAATTGAATTCATAAAGAATTCATCATTTCTATCAAAAAGACACTCCGTCATATTTCCGATTGATCAATTGAATTCACAATGAATTCATAAGTACCAACAAAACAAACAATTCATCATATTTCTGATGAGTAAATTGAATTCACAACGAAATCATTATTTTTATCTAAGAGACATTCTGTCATTACCAGCATGAGCCATAATCCGTCAAATTTTCGATGAGTGAATTCATTTGATGGGGCAATTGAATTCACAATATATTCATAATTACCAACTAAAACAACAATCTGTCATATTTTGCGATGAGTTAATTGAATTCATAAAGAATTCATAATTTTTATCAAAGAGATAATCTGTCATCACCACCAACAGGAGCCACAATCCGTCATATTTCCGATGAGTGAATTGAATTCCATCATTTTTATCAAAGGGACATTCCGTCATTAGCAACAAAAGCCACAATCCATCATATTTCCGATGGGTCAATTGAATTCACAAAGAATTCATCATTTTTATCAATGGGACATTTCGTCAATACCAACAAACGTCACAATCCATCATATTTCCGATGGGTCAACTAAATTCGTAAAGAATTCATCCTTTCTATCAAAGGGACATTTCGTCATTACCAACAAAAGTCACCATCCGTCATATTTTCGATCGGTCAATTGAATTCACAAAGAATTCATCATATTTCCGATGGGTCAATTGAATTCGCAAAGAATTCATAATTTTTACCAAAGGGACATTCCGTCATTTCCAACAAAAGCCACAATCCGTCATATTTCTGATGGGTCAATTGAATTCATAAAGAATTCATCATTTTTATCAAAGGGACATTCCGTCATTACAAACAAAAGTCACAATTCGTCATAATTCGATAGGTCAATTGAATTCACAAAGAATTCATAATTTTTATCAAAGGGACATTCCGTCACTACCAACAAAAACCACAATCCATCATATTTCCGACATATTTCCGATGGGTCAATTGAATTCATAAAGAATTCATCCTTTTTATCAAAGGGACATTCCGTCATTACCAACAAAAGCTACAATCCGTCAAATTTCTGATGGGTCAATTGAATTCACAAAGAATTCATTATTTTTATCAAAGGGACATTTCGTCATTTTCAACAAAAGCCACAATCCGTCATATTTCTGATGGGTCAATTGAATTCATAAAGAATTCATCATTTTTATCAAAGGGACATTCCGTCATTACCAACAAAAGCTACAATTCGTCAATATTCGATGGGTCAATTGAATTCACAAAGAATTCATAATTTTTATCAAAGGGACATTCCGTCACTACCAACAAAAGCCACAATCCGTCATATTTCTGATGGGTCAATTGAATTCATAAAGAATTCATCCTTTTTAACAAAGGGACATTCCGTCATTACCAACAAAAGCTACAATCTGTCAAATTTTCGATGGGTCAATTGAATTCACAAAGAATTCATTATTTTTATCAAAAGGACATTCCATCATTACCAACAAAAGCCACAATCCGTCATATTTTTTATGGGTCAATTGAATTCTCAAAGAATTCATCATTTCTATCGAAGGGACATTTCATCGTCACCTACAAAAGCAACTACCCGTCATATTTTCGATGGGTCAATTGAATTCATAAAGAATTCATCATTTTTATCAAAAGGAAATTCATTAAAAATAATATACATGTCAAGTATAATACCTAATATGTATATATTTTCGTAATAGGTGTTTTAGCTAACCTATGTTCTCTATCTTTTAACCTACAATTGAAAGTTAGCAATCATATATGTGGCGCTATGTCAGCACCTAGTACTATTTGTACGTCCAATTGGGACTATCACCTTGCTCTACATATAGAGGATCTCTTTATGATAATATAGATTGATAAAATATAATATCAAAATGGATTTCCAGATTTGTTTCTCTATGGCTAGGTTCTCCTAAAAAGGATGCAACAAATAATCAGGAAATCTTACCTAAATATTTCAAGTAAAGATGTCAGAGACAGATTAGCTTAATTATATGTTACATAAATTCATCCTTCAACTTCAATACACGCTTGTGAGATTGCAAAACAGGAGATAGTATGTAGATTTCATATCACATGTAATGATAAGATCACTTACTTGTGACCTGGTAGGTGGTCATAAGTTCTAGTCAATTTGACTATACAGGTAGAATTGCATCATTTAACCATCCCAAATCTCACAAACATAATGTTAAGGGCCTCATACACCGAGCTACGTTTTATATTTATTTATTAATTTTTTTTCAGAAATTATAAGGAACTTTATTTGACTACCCATGGTCGAGATTAGTCTGATAATCTTTTATATGGTTCATGACAAATTCAATCAAGAAGCATGTTGGATCATGGAAATTACCTTTTCAGATTCAGCATAAAGACCCATGTCAGCAACATAAAATGGAACCTCACGGCACATGGTAGCTCTAGTTCCACGAAAGAAACCCCTAAGACCATCCTGCTCCCAAGTCCCAACAAAAGCCCCACCCACATTGTCAAAAAGACCATTCTGTAACCTCAGCTTTAACACCTCACGAGGTATCCGCACAGCTGTTTCCAAAGATGTGCTTAGAATGATGCTACAGATTGTACCTAAAAAATGCTCATATGTGAAACTTCTGGATTTTAGACAAGTGGAAATAAAGCAAACCCTATTAAACACATAACGGACTTATGAATAACCTCTCCTTACATAAAAATTCACTTTAAAAGGTCAATCAAAGTGCACAGACCTTTTAAATGTTATAAAATAGAATTTGAAAATTATTAATCTATTAGGTATGAACATATGAATTAAAGCATTTTAATCATTCCCATAACGGTGTTGTTAACCTGTGCCTTGAGGTTAACAATCATTTCCTATCTTCTATTTTAAATCATCCTAGTACTTAACATGTCCTCGTGGCAGTGGGGTAACATGTTAGAACAACCCTTTTAATAAAGACAGGGAGCTGAATAATTTAAGTAAAATATTCACTTATCACAGATTGAAAGATTTTTCTTACTTTCATTTATGGTAAGTGGGAACTAGGAAAGCAGGGAATAAAACAAAGACATAGGTATAGTTAACTGAATGTTAGGAAAATGAGCCAATTTACTCCATGTTCTTTGCATTCCCAGCAACAAACAAGGTAAACACCCAGACTATAAGTGACAATAAGTAGGCTTTACAAAGTACCTAGAGTTGTGGCAATGTTGGAGCAACATTTATCAACACCAATTTACTTGCTTCAAATATCCCAGTTCGCAGACCATGGCTGCATTATCAAAGGTAACATAAGCTTGAAATCTACCATTGTTAAGGGAAGGTAATATAGCTTGAAGCAACAAATAAACAACCTCGAAAACTGTCCAAGAATTGTAGGTATTGACCCTTGTATAAACCTTGCTTTCCAATCTCTGGCAGCTTAGAAATTATTTTAGGGAAGGACATGATTGATGCTTATACTCGAGTCTAATATACCAAACAAGACAATAATGAGACCTCTAAAATGATTATATATTGCGTTTTACAAGGATAAATTTATTTACTTACTTGAATGGCTTGAACATTAAAGTGACCCAAGTCAGCAAACATGGCCTCAGATCCTAAGATTATATATGTACCGTAGTTAGAATTTAAGGTTGATAGAATTTAATTAAGCATATTAAAAATAGATGCAAGTCACCTGTTATGCACAAAAAGATCCCACTCACCGCATAAAGGAATGCACATATACATAGCTAATTTGTTAATTTTTCTTGAGTTGGTCACATCTTGTGTTTAACTTAAATATTCATTTTTAAAGAAATCTTTTAATAGAAAGAAATAATTAAGTTTGAAAAAGAAAATATAATAAAATGAAACAACATATATAGAGACTAACCTGAAATTGATGGAGTAAGAATCCCATCTCCTATGACCATGGAAGTTCCCATTATAGCCAGAAGTATAAGCACAATTCGCGCAAAATGACTGCCCTCAAGCTTCTGCTTTATTTTCTGCACCGTCACACAGAATCATACTTTAGAAGGAAGAACCGGCAATCCCACATTTATCCTAACCTAAAAAATGTATATAAGGTGCAATAAAAAAGAAAACCAATATAAACAACCTCGAAAACATGCCCAAGAAAGCCTTGAAAGGAACCTTTATTGACAACCCCTTCTTCTTCTTCACATCACATATCTGAAATTCACAACTTTCCCTCGCTGGGGCAATTAAACAAACACCATTGACCCTATTCTTTGGCCCAACCAAACAATGCGCAGTTCAAGTGGCGACAGCGATTCCTTCACAACTTGAACGGAATTGAAAAAAAGACTGAAGTGGGTCGTTGATTGAAACCATTTCTGATCAACCCTTTGAAAAAGTCGCAGCCTTTATCAGAAAGAAAACGTCCAAGTTCACAAATTGCTACGAAAACAAGATTGAAGAGGGTATCCCAATTGAGCTTATAAATGAGAAAGAATCCACTTTTTCAAGGACAAGGGACCATTGGAGATTGCACATTTTGGTTCAAGATCAGACCCATTTTCGTGCAGAGAAAGAAAGAAAGATCGGTGAAGAAAGAAATGAGTGAAGAGAATTGAAGGGGAGAATGAATTTAGACCAGATTGAGAAGAGACAAAGAAAGCATGAAGCGGTGGCTTTGAACTGAAGGCAGAGGAAGAAGAACAACAACAAACAGAAACTCATAAGAGTGACAAACACGTTTTTACTTTGTTATTTATTATTTATCTGAAAATTATTCAAACCATTTATTATTTACTATTTACTTTAAACTAAATTTTAAATCTTTTAAATTTAAAATAAATATTTTAGCCTCTTGATTTTATTTTTTATAAAAATCTCTTAAACATTATCTAATAACAATTATAAACAGTTATCTAAATCAATTTAATGGAATAACACTATAATTTTTTAACAGTTTAATAGATTAAAATATTAATTTTAAATATAGAAAAGTAAATTTAAATTTAATATGAACTAAAAATATGTTTAAACTTTATTTATATAAATTTTAATTTTATAATTTTTTGATAAATAAAAATAATAAGAAATATATTAGAGAATGTAATCTTCTCATTATTATCATAGTAAAATATTTTTTATACTAATTGTACGAGAATAGTCTTTTATTTGTGTGTTGAAAAAGAATAAAACTCTATCATTATCATGGGCAGAGGTGGCTCCCAAAATTTTTTTAATTTATATATATATAATAATTATTTTAAATAAATAATTAAGATTTTAGTTTTATAATTATAAATAAATAATTATAATTATAATATTTTTAAAATAATTATTAAATAATAATTATATATATAAATAATAATTTATAATCATAAATAATATATATTATAATGATAATAAATTTAATTTTTGATGGTTTTATATTTTTATTTATAACTTTATATAAATTTTGAAATATAGATTTAAGACTCTTATTTAAATAATTTTTAAATTTGTAATGTTTATCTTAGTTTTAAAATTCTTTTTAAATGATTTTTAATTTTGAAATTTTTAATATTATCATTAGTTTTAAAATTTTAATTCTATTTTATATATTTACTTAAGAAATTCTTGATCATAACAACAAATTTTAAAAATTGTTGATGTATTTTTATTATTTTATTCCAAAATTATAATTAAAATTTTTAATATTTATCTTTAATTTTTAAATTTTATTGTCATATCATATATTTATTTAAAAAAAATTTAATCATAACAATTATTTTTAATCATTAATGATATATTTCATATTACTTTATCTAAAAGTTATAATTAAAAATAAACTAAAATAATTTTAACTTGTGTATTATCTCATTTTAAAGAAATTAAATAAAAATATAAAAATTAAAAATAAAAATAAAAAAAATATCAACCTCTTCCAACCTTAAATTTTAGCTACGAAAATATATAAACAAAATTCGACATATTTTCGAGGAGTCAATTGAATTCAATAAGAATTCATCATTTTCATAAAAGGTACATTCTATCATTACCAACAAAAGCAACAATCCATCATATTTCCGACAAGTCAATAGAATTCACATAGAATTCTTCATTTTTATCAAAGGGACATTCCGTCATTAACAACAAAACCCACAACACGTCATATTTCCGATGGGTCCTTTAAATTCACAAAGAATTCATCATTCTTATCAAAGGGACATTCTGTCATTACTAACAAAAGCAACAATCCATCATATTTTCGATGGGTCAATTGAATTCACAAAGAATCCAATATTTTTATCAAAGAGACATTCTGTCATTACCAACAATAGCCACAATCCGTCAAATTTTTTATAGGTCAATCGAATTCACAAAGAATTCAACATTTTTAACAAAGGGACATTTCGTTATTACCAACAAAAGTAACAATTTGTAATATATCCGGCGGGTCAATAGAATTCACAATGAATTCTTCATTTTTATCAAAGGGACATTTCGTCATTACCAACAAAAGCAACAATCTATCATATTTTCGATTGGTCAATTGAATTCAAATGGAAATTCCATCATTACCAGCAAAAGCAACAATCCAAAAAAATTTCTATTGGGTCAATTAAATTCAAAAACAGTTCATCATTTTTATCAAAAGGACATTCCGTCAAAACCATCAAAACCTACAATTCGTCATATTTTAGAAGGGTCAATTGAATTCACAAAGAATTCATCTATTTTATCAAATGGACATTCTGTCATCACTAACAAAAGCAAAAATTCGTCATATTTCTGATGGGTCAATTGAATTCACAAAGAACTCATCATTTTTTTCCAAGGGACAATCCATCATTACCCACAAAATCAACAATCCCTCATATTTCTAATGGGTCAATTCAATTCAAAAACAATTCATCATTTTAATTAAAATGACATTTTGTCATTACCAAAGAAAGTAAATATCTATCATATTTTTTATGGGTCAATGGAATTCACAAAGAATTCATCATTTTTATCAAAGAGACATTCTGCCATTACCAACAAAAGCAACAATCGGTCATATTTCCGATGAGTCAATTCAATTCACAAGGAATTCATCATTTTTAATAAAGGGACATTCCCTCATTACCAACAAAAGGAACAATCTGTCATATTTATGACAGGTCAATTGAATTCAAAAAGAATTCATCATTTTTATCAAATGGACATTCCGTCATTACCAGCAAAAGCAACAATCCGTCAAATTCAAAATCATCAAAAGCCACAATTCGTCATATTTCAGAAGGGTCAATTGAATTCACAAAGAATTCTTCTATTTTATCAAAGGGACATTCTATCATTACTAACAAAAGCAACAGTCCGTCATATTTCTGATGGGTCAATTGAATTCATGAAGAATTTATTATTTTTTTTTCAATGGGAAATTCCTTTATTACCAACACAAGCCACAATTCTTCATATTTCCATTGTGTCTATTGAATTCATAAAGAATTCATCATCTTTTTATAGGGACATTCCGTCATTACCAACAAAATCAACTATCAATCATATTTCTAATGGGTCAATTTAATTCAAAAAAAATTCATCATTTTAATCAAAACGACATTTCGTCAGTACCAAAAAAAGTAAAAATTTGTCAATTTATAATGGTCAATTGATTTTACAAAGATTTCATTATTTTTATCAAAGGGACATTTCGTCATTACTAACAAAAGCAACAATCTATCATATTTTTGAGGGGTCAAATGAATTCACAAAGATTTCATCATTTTTATCAAAGCGACATTCTGTCTTTACCAAAAAAAAAAAAACCATAATCCATCATATTTTCGATGGGTCAATTGAATTCACAAAGAATTCATCATGTTTATCAAAGGGAATTCCATCATTACCAGCAAAAGCACCAATCAGTCATTTTTCCAATTGGTCAATTAAAATCACAAAGAATTCATCAAAGGGACATTCTGTCAATACCAACAAAAGCTAAAAAAGTCCTATTTACGATGGGTCAATTGAATTCACGAAGAATTCATCATTTTTAAAAAAGGGACAACAAGAGCAACAATCCGTCATATTTCTGATGGGTCTATTGGATTCACGAAGAATTCATCACTTTTATCAAATGGACATTCCGCCATTACCAATAATAGTAACAATTCGTCGTATTACCGATGGGTCAATTAAATTCACGAAGAATTAATCATTTTTATAATCGAGACATTCTATCATTACAAAAACAAGCAACTATTCGTCACATTTCTGATGCATCAATAGAATTCACAAAGAATTCATCATTTTTGTCAAAGAAACATTTCATCATTACACACAAAAGCAACAATCTGTCATATTTCCGATGGTTCCATAGAATTCACAAAGAATGCATCATTTTTATCAAAGAGACATTCTGTCAATACCAACATAAGCAACCATAAGTTATATTATCAATGGGTCAATTGAATTCATGAAGAATTCATCATTTTTATAAAAGGGACAACAAAAGCAACAATCCGTTGTATTTCTGATGGGTCAATTAAATTCACGAAGAATTCATCATTTTGATCAAAAGGACATCTTGTCCTTACCAACAAAAGCAACTATCCGTCATATTTCCATTGGGTATATAGAATTCGCAATGAATTCATCATTTTTATCAAAGAGACATTCCGTCATTACCAACAAAAGGAACAATTCGTCATATTTCTGATGGATCTATAGAATTCACGAAGAATTCATCATTTTTATCAATGGGACATTCCGTCATCACAAAAAAAATCACCAATCTGTCATATTTCTGATGAGTTATTCATCATTTTTATTAAAAGAACATTTTATCATTATCAACAAAAGCAAAAATCCATCATATTTCCGATGGGTCAAAAGAATTCACAAAGAATTCATGATTTTTATCAAAGGGATATTTCGTCATTACCAACAAAAGCAACAATCTGTCATATTTCTGGCTAGTCAATATAATTCACAAAGAATTCTTCATTCTAATCAAAGGGTCACTCCGTTATTACCAACAAAAGCCACAATCCGTCATATTTTTTATGGGTCAATTGATTTCACAAAGAATTCATCATTTTCATCAAAGGGACATTCCGTCATTATTAACAAAAGCAATAATCCGTCATATTTCTGGCGAGTCAATAGAATTCACAAAGAATTCTTCATTTTTATCAAAGGGACATTCTGTCATTACCAACAAAAGCCACAATCGATCATATTTCTGATGGATCAATTGAATTCACAAATAATTTATCATTTTCATCAAAGGGACATTCCGTCATTATTAACAAAAGCAACAATCTGTCATATTTCCGATGGATTAAATGAATTCACAAAGAGTGCATCATTTTTATCAAATGGGCACTCTGACATTACCAATAAAAACAAAATCCGTCATATTTTTGAGGGATCAATAGAATTCACAAAGAATTATTCATTTTTACCAAAGGGACATTCCGTCATTAACAACAAAAACCATAATCCTTCATATTTCCGATGGGTTATTTGAATTCACAAAGAATTCATCATTCTTATCGAAGGGACATTCCGTCATTACCGACAAAACCAACAATCCGTCATATTTTTTATGGGTCAATTGAATTCCCAAAGAATTCAATATTTTTATCAAAGGGACATTCCGTCATTACCAACAAAAGCAACAATCCATCATATTTTCGATGATTCAATTGAATTCACAAAGAATTCATCAATTTTATCAAAAGGACATTATGTAGTTATCAACAAAAGCCACAATCCATCATATTTCCGATAGGTCAATTGGATTCACAAAGAATTCATCATTTTCATCAAAGGGACATTCCGTCATTACTAACAAAAGCAAAAGTCCGTCATATTTCCGATGGATTAAATGAATTCACAAAGAGTGCATCATTTTTATCAAAGGGGCACTCTGACATTACCAATAAAAACAAAATCCGTCATATTTTTGAGGGATCAATAGAATTCACAAAGAATTATTCATTTTTACCAAAGGGACATTCCGTCATTAACAACAAAAACCATAATCCTTCATATTTCCGATGGGTCATTTGAATTCACAAAGAATTCATCATTCTTATCGAAGGGACATTCCGTCATTACCGACAAAACCAACAATCCGTCATATTTTTTATGGGTCAATTGAATTCCCAAAGAATTCAATATTTTTATCAAAGGGACATTCTGTCATTACCAACAAAATCCACAATCCGTCAAATTTCCGATGGGTCAATTGAATTCACAAAGAATTCATCATTTTTATCAAAGGCACATTCCGTTATTACCAACAAAAGTATCGATCCGTCATATATCCGGTGGGTTAATAGAATTCACAATGAATTCTTCATTTTTATCAAAGGGATATTCCGTCATTACCAATAAAAGCAACAATCCGTCATATTTTCGATGGGTCAATTGAATTCACCAAGAATTCATCATTTTTATCAATGGGACATTCCGTCATTTACAACAAAAGCAACAATCCGTCATATTTCTGATGGGTCAATTGAATTCAGAAAGAATTCACCATTTTTATCGAAGGGACATTCCGTCATTACCAACGAAAGCAACAATCCATCATATTTTCGATGGGTCAATTGAATTCACAAAGAATTCATCATTTTTATCAAAGGGACATTCCGTCATTACCAACAAAAGCAACAATCCGTCATATTTCTGATGGTTCAATTGAATTCACAAAGAATTCATCATTTTTATCAAAGGGACATTCCGTCATTTCCAACAAAAGCAACAATCCATCATATTTCCGATGGGTCAATTGAATTCCCAAAGAATTCATCATTTTTATCAAATGGACATTCCGTCATTTCCAACAAAAACAACAATCCATTATATTTCCGATAGGTCAATTGAATTCACAAAGAATTCATCATTTTTATCAAAGGGACATTCCGTCATTACTAACAAAAGTAACAGTCCGTCATATTTCCGATGGGTCAATTACATTCACAAAGAATTCATCATTTTTATCAAAGGAACATTCACTGTAAATAATATACATGTCATTTTTATCGAAGGAACATTCACAGTAAATAATATACATGTCAAGTACAATACTTAGTATCTATATATTTTGTAGTAGTGTTGTAACTAACCTATCTTCTTTGTGTGTTAACGTACGGTTTAAAGTTGGCAATCATATTTGTGCGCTAAGTCAGGACCTAGTACTATTTGTACGTAACTGTTTCCAATTGGGACCATTAATATACCAACAATTAGGACATGGTTGATGCTTATAGTCGAGTCTAATATACCAAACAAGACAATAATGAGACCTCTAAAATGAGCCAAGAAAATCAAATGGCTATGAGAGGAATATGGAATTATGTGCATTACACAAAGACAAGAAATTACCTGTAATAAAAGAAATCAGCAAGTTCAAGAGCATACCTTGATTGTATCAACTGAATGCAGTAACGCACAAGATAGGGCACAAGACATGTCACCTGCCAATGCAGATCTTAGAACACTTCCAGCTGGAATTTCAACAGGAGGTGGAACGACAACTACAGTTGCAGCTTCAAACCAAATACTCCTGAAAGTATAACATAACATTAACAAGTCATTAATATAGAGGATGAATCTTAGTCATTGAATGTTGTGGAAGTTTAGTCATTGAGGAAATTAAAACAATAACTGCAATACTTCTACACGAGTTAATCTTGCTGCATAATTCCATTTTTCCATCTTAAAGGTAGAAAGCCACTTCCCTGTAGAACAAGCATTGGATTGGGGTTGTCTAGGTGAGCACTAGGCTAGTTTTATTTATGAGAAGTTGTTTGCAGTTCTTCGTATAGCATGGACGCCAAAACTTAGTGCCTCTTTGCGTGACAGAAATTAGATTATGGCTTCTCAATGATTTCGTTTTGCCCATGGCTGCTTGATGTTCCCCTTTTTAAAATTTTCTGATTCGAAGGATATCTTATCCCCTTTTGTACTTCCTAGTTTTCACTATATTAATTTTTTATATCATTACAGAAATTATGACATAATTGAGTACTGTACATAAATAAGCAAATATAGACATAAGAAAAACATTTTGACAAGATAATAATAACATTTATCGGTCCCCACCCTCAACCTAAAAAATGTATAGAAGGTGAAATAAAAAAAGAAAACCAATATATTTATCATATTTATCTTACCTAGAATCTGCTTGAAGACGGTCGGAGGGAAGCAGAAGCATGGAATTAGAAAATAAATGACTTCTAGCTGGTCCACATGTCCAAAATTAGAAAAAGGTTGGGATAGACTACTTTTCCCATAGCCAAGGTCGTCATTATTTTCATGCATCCCATGATCAAGACTCTAAAAAGCATGGGATTACTGTTCAAAGACAAAACCAATAACGCATTCAAGTGAAACATGCTTCCCATCCTTCTTCCTCACACCCTTCTCCCTAACTGCTCTACCAAACTGACCCCCTTGGATTCATTCTGCTTCACCTCACATGATGAAACATTAGGCTTCATGCAAGAACACAACTTGTCTTCTTCACACGCTTTCTGACACTTCTTCCTCCCAGATTTGAAATGAAGTGGCAGAGACTGGAAAAACCCATTAACCATTAAACACCAAGTCACGGCAAACTGCAAACAATTAGTGCAATGCAAGAGTGTCCATCCTCCTTGCCCACTTGAATCTTACTATTACCACCATTTCTTGAATTCGGTGAAAACATGCCCAAGAAAGCCTTGAAAGGAACCTTCATTGACAACCCCTTCTTCTTCTTCACATCACATATCTGAAATTCACAACTTTCCCTCACTGGGGTAATTAAACAAACACCATTGACCTTATTCTTTGACCCAGTCAAACAATGCTCAAGATCCTTCGCCGCTTGAAGGAAAGCGGCGACAGCGATTTCTTCACAACTTGAACGGAATTGAAAAAAGACTGAACTGGGTCGTTGATTGACACCATTTCGGATCAACCCTTTGAAAAATTCGCAGTCTTTATCAGAAAGAAAACGTCATAGTGCACAAGAATTGAAAATCAACCGATAATATATCAAATTGCTACGAACACAAGATTAAAAAGGGTTACCCAATTGAGCTTATAAATGGGAAAGAATCCACTTTTCCAAGGACAAGGAACCATTGAAGATTGCACATTTTGGTTCAAGATGAGACCCATTTTCGTGCATAGAAAGAAAGAAAGATTGGTGAAGAAAGAAAAGAGTGAAGCGAATTGAAGGGAAGTATGAATTTGGGTAAGATTGAGCACATTTTGGTTCAAGATGAGACCCATTTTCGTGCAGAGATACAAAGAAAGATTGGTGAAGAAAGAAAAGAGTGAAGAGAATTGAAGGGAAGAATGAACTTGAACCAGATTGAGAAGAGACAAAGAAAGCATGAAGCGGTAGCTTTGAACAGAATTTGCGTTAGAAACCGATACATGGATGGCAGAGGAAGAAGAAGTACCACACAACGGAAACTCATAAGGGTGACTAACACTTTTTTAATTTTATATATATATCATGGGCAGAGCCACGTCTATTGGAAGTGGTGATGGCTCCCAAATTTTTTCTAATTTTATATATATATATATATATATATATATATATATATATATATATATATATATATTAATTATTTTAAATAAATAATTATAATTTAATTTTATAATTTTGAATAAATAATTATAATTGTAATATTTTTAAAATAATTATTTTAAATAATAATTATATATAAAAATAATATTTTTTTATAATCACAAATAATATATATTATATATAATAATAATAATAAATTTTAATTTTTGATGATTTTTTATTTTTAATTTATAATTTTATATCAAATTTTGTAATATACATGTTTAAAATTCTTATTTAAATGCTTTTTACTTTTAAAAATTTTTAATATTTATCTTTAATTTTAAAATTTTTAATATTTATCTTTAATTTTAAAATTTTTAATATTTATCTTTAATTTTAAAATTTTATTTAAATAATTTTTAATTTCAAAATTTTTAATATTTATTTTTTATTTTAAAATTTTATTGCCAATTTAAATATTTATTGATCATGTATTTTTTTACTTTACCCCAAAATTATAACTAAAATTTTTAATATTTATCTTTAATTTTAAAATTTTAGTGTCATATTATATATTTATTTAAAAAATTCTTAATCATAAAAATAATATTTAATCATTAATAATATATTTTTTATTATTTTACTTAAAAATTATAATTAAATAAATTAAAATAATTTTAAGTCACACTTTAAAATGAGATCTTATTTTAAAGAAATTAAAAAATATATATAAAATAAAAAACTAAAGTAAAAGAATGAAATAAAATGAACATAATAAAATAAAAACAAAAGAAAAATAAAATTAAAATAAAAAAAAAAATCAACCTCTACCGACCTTAAATTCTAGAGGCGAAAATATATAAAAAGTATTCATATGACTGCTAATAACAAGAATATTAATTGGAAAGGAAATGTCTTGATTCTTATTCCCATATATGTATGAGAAGAGTTTTATTGTTTTGGACAATGAACGCTGAATGGATAATAGAACAAATCAAATCATAAAAATTCCTATATCACAATCATAATTAAAGTGGGCCTTTTCTCATACTTCATGTTAGGGGCTAATATGGTTCCAATTAAGTCATATTTAAAAAAATGATCTCATCATCTGGATTAATATTATTTATTATATGAAGAAGTTTATTCAAGATAAGTCATCCTACATCCTACTTTTTATCATATATTAGGTTGGGTTGGACCATAAAATTAGCTATTTCTTTATTATCATATTAGGGTGAGTTGAATATTAAGTTAGCTACTTTTAAAAAAAATATAAAAATATTCTTATATTCTTATATATTATGTTACAGACGTCAAATATAAAATTCTCAAATTCTATCATTCAACTCAATTATTTAGTATTCATCTATTTCTAATCCAATTCATCTAAACCTAACTTTTTTTAATTTAAATTGAGTTGGTCAGTTTTAAATGTATTAATACATTTTACGCTTTAAAAAGTATTAGTTTTCAAATAAAAAGAATACATTCCTATATATTTGATTACTCTTTAAGAAAATAATTTACAAAAAGTATTGTATTTTTTATAAAAAAAAATTGAAAGAGAGAGCTTTTACACGTTAATAATTTATAAAATTAATATATTTTCTTAAAAATATTTCAAGAAAAACTTATGTAAATTAAATCTTCCTCTAAATATTAAGGATTAAAAATAATATTTTAGTTAAAAGAAAAAAAGCAAATGAATCTCAATCATAGATTAAAAAATTAATATATCTGACGGTAGAGAAAACTTTCCCATGTAAAAGAACAGAAGACACCTTCGCACCCTAGTATTGTTCTTGAATTGTCTTCACCAATTTCAATCTTTCTCTGTTCCGTGTTAGGGTTTACGTTAAGTTCCCTTTCCTCTTCTATAATCGTTTCTAAATTTCATTCCAAGCTTCTTCCTTTCGATTCTCTGTTTTGCGTTTGCGTTTTGGCACGGCGTATCATTGTAGATTCAATTGGGTTTTCCTCGGATCCTTTTGGTAAAAACTGCGAATCCCTTTTTTTTTTTTAATGTTGTTATTTGTAGAGTTGCTTTTGCTAATGAAAATTGGTAATTTTGATAAAGTTACTAGCTTGGATCATAGTTTATAAATTGTCTCATGGTTACTTACTGTATTTGTTTTTGGGGTGATTTTTGGCTATGATCTTTGTAATTTAACCCAAAGTCTTTAGTGTTAAGTGTTTGTTTTTCAAGTGCATAAGGGTGTTGTTGTAATTCAGCTGACATGTTGGATCATGATTTGGCTGAGATGGCTGAATTCTGAACACTGATTTTGATGTTTTCTTATTATGAATATATGGTTGTTATGGTGAGTAATTCATCTAACATCATGTTGATTATATATCCAGGTCCGGGGTATATGCTTGATAGGAACTCAGGTTTTTGGAGAGTTTGATTTAATGTCTGAATCAGAAGCTCAGCTTCCTAATACCTTTGGTATGCTGTAACTTCCTTACAACTGTTCACGGAATGCCTGATTTATATAATATAAGTTCATTGTAGTTGAGATGTAGATAATTGGACAGGTGTGCGAATGAATTATCTTGTATGTGCTACTGAATCCAAGGCTTTTAATAGTGGTCAACTTGTCACAATTGTGGTTTTGTCACAATCCTTGAAATTGTGGACAAATGCAACTGCAATTACAGTCATGATACTGTTGTGGAGACTCTAAAAACCTTGATGTTGTGGCCAAAATTATGTTTGCAGACCTTTTTAAAACCATGATGGGATCGTCAGTAGCTTTCTTTATATATGGTTAATTTGCTTCATCATATATCTATAGTAATTCAAGTTTGATTTATCTTCTTTTTTCTGCGCTGGTCAACTTGGTCTAATCTTGATTGTTTGGATTTGGAATTCAAAATTGTTGAGTTGAAATTTTTTAATTTTCCCCTTGTGAAGATTGGATTCAAACCAGTTAGTTTCTTTAAACAAATTATTCTACTTTTACAAACTTCGATAAAATTCTTGTAGGGCATTATTTGCTTGCCTAGTTTTCTTTGTTTTTATGGGTTAAATATGGTTTTACTAGTTCTGATGTTTCTTTGCTTTGTCTCTGTTCTAGTTTCTGATGTCCTTTTGTGGAAGAGGTGGCCTGTTTCCTTGGGAGTCATTGTTGTTGCAACAGCTGCCTGGATTGTATTTGAATGGACCACTTTACCATTTTTAACAATTTGTTCAGATGTCTTATTGATTTTGATCATACTACTGTTTCTGCGTGCTAACTATGCTGCCCTTAGAAATAAGTATGACTGCTCTCCCCTGTGCCTGTTTTATGATTTTCATCATTTTCCACATTAACTATATGTCATTGATATCCTTTTCTTCTCAAGCAGACAACCACCAACATTACCTGAGCTAGTTGTGACAGAGGAGATGGTTAATAACGTAGCAGCTTCATTTCGGGTCAAAATTAACAATGTGCTTCTTATAGCTCATGACATCACCATTGGCAAGGATTTTAGAATTTTTTTCAAGGTCAGTTTAGGCTACAGCCTATTAGGGATTGTGGCTTGGGGAAGTAATTTAAATAACTAGTAATTCTTTTTCTAAAGATATATTTTTGTTGTAAAGACTAAAGAATACTAGGTTGAGTATGTTATTGTCTAGAAGGATGACACATGAAATTGGCTAATGAAACGTGCTTGCTGTCAATAACTCACTTCCCAATTTGAACTTGCTCTGATGAAGTGATTCCGTCAAATGTATTATTCATTTTTCAATAATATGTGCGGGAATGTTCTGTTATGCCCGCATTTTCTGGTGTTCTCTTAAGTGTTTTTTTTTTCCACAGCAGTGTGATTTTTGCAGTTAGAAATGAGATTATAGTATTCTCAATATTTTGTATACTTGATGGAAAATTAACAGAGATAACCCAATGTCTATTGTCTACTTGACAGGTAGTGATTTGTCTCTGGCTCTTGTCTGTCATTGGCAGTGTCTTCTCCTTCTTCACACTTGCATATATCGGTATGTTTGCTTAAAAGTGATTTGATTTTGAGATGTCTCTAACTGATACCCTTCTTTCTCATCAACGTACAGCAAAATTCCATACTGCATATTTAGGTGTTTCATTTGAACCTTTTGGCATTCAGCCAAAGAAAAGACAAAACTTGAACCTACCTTTTGGCTTTCTTTTCACTGTCTTCTTCTAATGTTTGGTTTTTGGTGGGTGGTGTTAGCAGTCAGTTGTGTCCAAGTCTATGCAATGTAATGCTTCTCAAACTCTTATTGCATTTGCATGATCTCCGTGTTGTGATTGTATTTTTGTACACACATGATTTGCAGCTTTTGAATTTGGTCTCATGCATCACAAGTCTTAATTGAAATTTCATTATATTCTGTGCTATTAAGAATCATTTTGACAGTTAATTTTCTTGAACAGGACATGTGAATCTTTTTTCATGTCTCAACATAAGTTGTTGATCTTTTTTATTTGTTTGCATTTCTTCCTCTTTAATGGTGACAGGAACCCTCTTAATGATTACTATCCCTGCATTGTACAACAAATATGGACGCTATGTAGATAAATGTTGTGGAGTTATACACCGCCAATTTTCAAAACATTATAGAATAGTAGATGAGAATGTTTTCAACAGACTGCCCCATAATATATCAAAGGACAAAGAGTCTTGATTTTCAAGGTCCACATTCTTGTTCCTTCTGCGAAAATTTACTATTCCATTATTTCATTTTGTTGTTAGTTGTGTTGTTTAGAATCTTACCATCATTTTACTTCATATATGTAGGGGACATCTTTGTAGTTTAGATCTTTGTGGTGGCTGTTCTCATTTTACGGACTACGAGTAGAGAAAGATTCGAAAACTTTTGTACATATATTTGAGCAATTTGATGCCAGATTTTGGTGATCATTTGTTTAAATCTTGTGGAAAATTTACTAGTTGCAGCAATCGATGTGAATGCAGTTAGCAATGTTTGAATATATTGTCATTAACTTTTTTAATGTGATGGTTCTTACTTTCTATGCCCGGATAATTTCATTTTGGGAAAACTATGTGTACTTATGTTAGTCCTTAAACTATAAATTGAGTGTGTATGTATGTGTGTGTCTATAAAATATATATATATATATATATATATATATATATATATATATATATCCCACATACAACCTATTTGTATAAGAAATGTTCAATTTTGAAAGATAAGGGCACTTGGATAACATTCAATCATTGCATCCCCAGGAAAATTTTGGGTCATAGCTTTTAGAATGCTAAATTATATCAATAATTTGTTCAATTTTCTTATTAATCTGAAGAGTTGAAGTGAATACTTAATTAAATAGGCAGAAAAAATATAAAAACTCTGTAATTAACCAATTTCTGCATCAGATATGATTGATCCTAGTTTATTTTTAGATGTTAAGATATTGAAAGAAACATTAATTAAAGAAATTGATATTGCATTGAAATGATAAATTATATCAAAAGATTAAATTCATTTTTAAATACAATTATTACTTGTAGAATATTATTCACAATACTATACTTGTCGTTATAAAAGATAAAGTTTTAAAATAGCAATTATTTAAAATATATTTGAGATAAATCATGCGTTAAAGAAATTAGTTGTATTATCTATTAAGAATTTTGATTTTTTTGCAATTTTTCTAAACTTATTTATTGAAATAAGAATTTATTTTATATAAATAAGTGATTATTTAACATATATGATTTGCTTTATTACAAAAATAAAAAATAATTTAAATAAAAAGATTAAGAAAATTAAATTAATTAGTTTAAAATAAATTAATAAATAACTTTGAATTAACCAACCTTTTATTTGGTGCATATGATTTTTTTCTTATTTTTGCTAAATGATAATATGCTATTCAATATGATTACAAATAGGCCTGGCCCAAATTCTCAAGCATTACGGCTTAGCAAGGTAACCCATTAATCAAAATTGTCCACTTTTAAGAGTTTTTCTCCCATTAGTATATTGACATGAATTATCTACTTTAACTCTTAATTTAATAAGGGGTTGTTTCTAAATTATACATTTGTAAATCCATAATAAATCTTTTACACTATGTCTTATTAAACTAGGAAATTTCAGAATTCTTAATTCAGAAGCATCTTTATTTAGAAATCTGTAATAAATTTTTTGTTAGATAAGGAATTTCGGAGATTTAATAATTTTTAATGTAAAAGAAATTGTAAAATAAAATATACTCTAAACATGTTCCAAAATACCCATTCCATTAATCTTCGGATTGAGTAATCTGAAATAGGCCTAAAAAATCAATCTATATTGCATAGTTAGATTTGTCAATTTGGAAATTGAAATCCAAAATGTCTAGATTAGGAATTTTGGAGCTATGCAAATCTAGTTATCTATAGAAGAATGAATTAAAGATAAAATAGAAAATTCATACTAAAATATAATATAAAAAGAAAAGAAATAAGGAGGTGGAAGAAAAATTCTGGCTTCCATCTTCACTCTAACACTAGCCTTGGACACACCCCATTTTCATGGATCCCTTCATATATGCATTTGAATAACGTAAAGGATGGGTTGAGCTAAAGAAAAATTTGAATAGACAAGGATGAGTTTGGCTAAAAGAAACTTAACCTAAGTTAAATTTTAACTTATAAATCTTATAATGTGAAAAGTGAATTTACATGGGTACATAAGGACTAATATAATTAATTCTATCAAATTAATATCTTATATTTCTAATAACTTTCCTAACCGGAAAGGTATTTGCAACGTTCTTAGTTTAAAATGACTAATATGAGTATTAAATTGAAGAAATTACAAAGATGAACTTCATGGTTTCTTTACTACTCATGATGATTTTTTTTTTATGGTACTTAAAATAAAATACTTTGGCTGAGAAAAAAAGTTAATAGAAATGTTGAACATACTTTAGTAAACCATAAAAGTAATAAACAAAAGGCTTAATAAAGAGTTTAAGTAGTTAATCATCAAAACTATTAACAAAAGGCTTAATAAAGAGTTTAAGTAGTTAATCATCAAAACTAATAAACAAAAGGCTAAATAAAGAGTTTAAGTAATTAATCATCAAAACTAATGAAGAGTTTAAGTAGCCAATGGAAACAACAACTTCAATTATCTAACTAAAATAAATGCCTATATACTTAAATGCATGATACACCTTTTTATGGTTTTCAGCTTGTCCCCCACAAATCCGGATATATGAATACACTTCCACTTCATAATAAATGTTTACAATTGTTTAGTTTGTCAACATAATCAATATTATATTTTTTATAGTACAAAAACTATTGATTGTGAGATGATGGTCAAGCCATGCATGTGTTTTCATCGTTTATATAGATAATGAAATATAATATATAACTAAATTGCGTCAATTTTACGTCAATCTTTTCCGTTATTCTTTTTTTTACTTTATTTTTTCTTATATTTCAAACCACTCTTTTATTTTTATTCTTCAACGATAAATATTATTAAATAACTTTATTTAAAAAAAATCATAAACTAAAATTAAATATTTTTATTTAAAAACAAATCATAAATTTTATTTTTGATAATTACATATTATTAAAATAAAAAGTTTTATTTAATGTATATTTAAAGTTTACACGTGACGATAGATGAATAATATCAACCAACGAATTATACACTCATAAATAAACTAATAAATCATCATAATGCATTAAAATATGTATTTTTTAAATAACTTTACTCATATTAATTAACTCTAATGTTTAGATTTTTGTATTCTATAAAATTTATTTTAGACAACTCAAGTTAAAGTCAAAATACAAAGAACCTATTCACGTCACAAGATTCATGATTACCTTGACCTCTTTATGGATTTAACCCATCTACCTATCCCAAGGTCCATCTACTCACCCATTTGCTATTCTGCCATTGGTTTAAAGTTCATCCTAACACATTTAAGCAATCTTAGAGTTCGAGCTTACATTTACATATGTTCAACTAAACTCATGACAATGTAAGCACCTCATACCCTTCGACTATGTGTTTCGTTGTTGAAACATATACTCGTTTAAATATTGGTTAAGGCACCTTCCAATTAAAATCAACTTAGCCCTACTTAATTAGGACACCTTCAGATTATAATCAAGTCTATCTCAACTAGTCTTTGCATTTCTAAACCAAGTGTTAACAATAAAATGTCTCCTGCACTCAACAACTCTACCACACAATGCACAATCAACATAGTTTTAAAGTGAATGGTTTGTAACCGTACACCACAGTTCTATACTTGTTACTTATTATCAATTATCATGCATTGATCAACTTTGCAATACATAACTACAAGTGTCTATGTCTCACATGTATAAGCCTTCAATAATATTCATCATTCTCAATATATATACAACATCAACTCAATCACTTACCCGCTACATTAATTAATATATATAATAATAATAATAATAATAATAATAATAAATCTCTTCTAATTTTTTTTTTTACCTTAACCCCAACAAAATATTATTGCATGGTCAATGAACTTACTCCCAATAGGATTCTACCCAGTGGTAGAGTCACATGAAGAAAATGGGTAGTAGTAATCCCTATTAAAAATAAATTTTGACTCCTCCCAAATTTATTTTAATCTCCCAACCTAAAGAAAAAAAAATTGACCCTTATATATATATATATATATATATATATATATATATATATATTTATATATATATATTCTAGTCAAATAACACATGGTAAATATACTTCACTTATGTCTACATATATTCAATTCCTAATATTCACACTTCTTGAGTCATAATCATAAGACGATATATCACCCCTCCCTATGTGATTTCTAAAGAAAATATGCTAGAATACTTCTAAGTCATTTGTCAAAATCAATTGTATTGAATGATGTTGTACTCTATTTGATACAATTATGGTCCTCAATCACTTCTCATTTTCATTATTTTTTCTATTATAATGATCATTCCTAATTCTTTTAACGAAATACTATTTTAGTTTTATTTAATCTTTATATTCAATTTTGTCCTTATGTGTTAGATACAAGACACGTTTAAACCTGATTGTGTCATGTGGCCCAATCAAGTTGTACGTGCCTCACAGCTGTTAAATTTTTTTAAATTCCTTCTTCCTCACTTCTATTTCTAGTGTTTCCCCTTTTTTTACTTTCACTTTCCTTTTCAATATTCCTCTTTACTCTTTAGTTTCACTTTCTCTCACTTTCACTTTTAACCTTCCTTGACTTCCACCGTCACTCAGCTTCACTTTCACTCTCTCTTTTTAACCTCTCGGTTGACTTTCAATCTCCATAAATTAAATGTTAATTTCTATTGGCTGAAGGTATCAACGGTGTGACGCAACCCACTTAGGTTTTGCCATATGGCCGAATAGGACGAAGGTGTTAAGCGTCAAGCACACCTCAACCCCTAGTGTAACCACTTTTTCTTGTCACTTAAGGCCCTCACGTCTTAGAGCAACCACTTTTTCTAACCACGAATGCACCTGACTTGTGACGCCTTCACTCAATCAGACCCCTCCATTATAATAATTTTCTAACAGACCCTCCATGCGTAATAAGTTTAGGAAATGACACCCATTACGTAAAATTGTCCTAATTATACTTTCTCCAAATCAATTTATAAAGGAAAGTTCAATCTAAAATCTTTAGAAAATTATTTACTTAGATATTTCTCTTACTTCCAAAGGAATTTCACTAAAATTAGATAGAATATGTCTTATAATTCAAACATTATCCCACATAAACTTAGTCATTATTCAAATCAAATTCAAATTTATGTTCTGACAATCAATAATTCAACCATATGAACAAATATTCATTATCTGCATCTCATTAGTAGAAAACATATAATTTTTTCTCATCTTAAGAAATCACATTCAAAATATTCTTTTCACAATAATCACATCTATCAGTCAAAATGTTAACTTTCTTTTTTCCAAAACTAACACACAAAGACGAAATTATGCAATCTCATGATTGAACCCTCCATAAACTACCACAAGGTCTTAAATTATAAAATTAGTCATGAATCCCTTTACCTTTGAAGCGTGAAGGAGTTCCCCTAACTTGTAGTCGACTTGTCTAGTAAGAGCTTGTGCATATGCATTACCTTCTACTTGGTACTCCGATCATCTCAAACTATGTACTAATATAAAACAACTTAATCTACATTATTTTAATCAATATATACTTTGCATTCAGGGCCAAAAGGGTCCATTTGCAATAGAAGACCTAACTTGCCTTGAAACACACAAAAATGCAAAAGAAGTCTTTTCAAAATTTTGACCACACCATTGTGATTAAAGTTTACCAAGGATTTAAAAAAGGTGGCTAGTTTTGTGAAAAGACAACATGCACAACAACCTATTCTACGAATTTGACAAAAGGTTTGATTTTTGTTGAGTCTCAACCGATTAAAAGCTTAAATCTATTAAGAATAGTAGTTAATTAGTGGTTTGAAAATGGAAAGATCATTTCTTGACTCATGTGAAATTTTATTAAACGCATCGAAACATCAACTTTATAGGATCATGTTGGATCGAAGTGTTTAAGCTTGAGAAGAGCTTAAAAAACAAGTCTTATTGAAGAATGGGGGCTTTAAGATGAAGAAATGCAAAAATCGCAAGTCTATTCATGCAACTTACTATTTATAAATCTAATACACTCGCTTGGACAAACGTACAAAATTTGACACTCGCCTGGACTTGAATATCACTCGCCTAAGCGTGCTAATTTCACTTAAAACTTTATCCTTCTACCAAACCTCACAACACCTAAACATAATAAATCATATACAACTATTATAAATTTTTGACAATTACAATAAATCATATACACAATCAAAAATCTAATTTCAAGAGCATCAAGAAAATGACATCAACATATCTAAAACTAAATTTCACCACTCATGACAATAATTAGTGAGTATTAGTATACATATAACTCATTCAATTGAATTAAAAACATATCGTAAATTCATAATTACATACATCTAAAAAATTCTCAAATTCTAAGGAAAAACCCTTAAACCAAAATTTCTGGAATAAAATGAACCCAGCCTCATTGTCATTCAATCCCCTTTCGCAATGAATCTATGAGATTTCTCAAAGAATAAGGAGGGAGAAAAGAAAAAGTAAGTCTAACTCTTTTGAAAAGGTTCTTTTGATAAGTAACATTTAGAAAAATTTTAAGTATCAATATTGAGTCTACGTGTCATGGCCTAGATTAACAGAAATCATTTAAGTCATATCTCATCTAACTAAAATTCTTTTAATTAATTCCTTAAAATCTAATTTAACAATTAAACCACTCCCAACACAATTAAATTAATTATTTATTATTTCTAATTATGAAAAAAATGGGGTGTTACATAATTATATTTTATTTTTGATTTATGAATCAATAATTTTTAAATAATGATAAATATTATGAAGAAGGTGAATAATAACTTAAATTGATGATATAGCAATTCAAAATTTATACCAGAACCCGCTCAAGAGTTAATTGAGAGACTGTTATTAAATTTGATTCATAAACCATATAAGTTATTAAATTTGATTCATAAACCATATAAATTGAACATGAGATACGTGTTAGCTATAACAATTCAAAAGTTATATGAAAATCCGGTCAAAAGTTAATTGAGACTGATTCAATAATATTAAGTTTGATTCATGAATCATATGAATTGAATATGAAGTACGCGTTGGACTCCATTTTAATGAAATGTTAAATATAAATGATGTAATTATCTATATATTATTAAATGATATAATTAATTTTATACCATCAAATTATGCAATTAATTTTCATTAATTTACATTATTAAATTGTTCAAATAATATGTTTTATGTTATTACATCACATGAATAATTTCATTTTATTTTTATATGAAATAAATAAATAAATATTGAGTTAACAAATTAACAAGTTAACAAGGAGCCAAGTTCAACTAAACTAAGCTCCAGCCCCATTAATAATAGGAAAAAGAAATACATAAAAACTTTTGAAATAATTTCAAATTTTAATACACATACCCAACGTATAATAACTTATCTTTTAATATTGGTGGCATACAAACAAGAATCAAACTATATAACATGCAAGCAAAATGCAAACTTCCCCAATAGTGAGAGTGGGTGAAGAAGCCCATAGGGATACCCCACAAAATCATTCACACATGATTTGAAAAAGAGTTTCATCATCCAAAGCCCATTCCAACTCTCACACCACACACACCATTACCATTACACAAACACATAGCCCACCATAATCCTTAAAAACAAAAACGTGTCATTTCCTCATGCTTGCTTTTCTCATCCCTCTTGTGTTGTGTTGTTAGCGTGTATTTAACTTAACTACATGTATGACCCTCTTTCTCTCTCTATGATATCATATCCCCTTCTTTACGAACTAATAAATTAATAAAAATTAAATAAAATAAAGATTGCTGATTTCATATGATGATAATAAAGCAGTGAATGATGACTCTTCCTTCTTTGTTCTCTCTATTCTTTTTCTTCTTCTTCTGTTACTCTCTCTGCAACATCAACAACTGCATAATCAACCCCTTCAAGCCGGCCTAAACCCCATTACCCGAAACCCATTTTTTTTTTTCTTTTTTTATCATCACTCTCTGTTGGATCATCGAATGTTTAATTTTCCTGCAAAAAAATTTTAAAAAATATGATTTTTTTGTGAATTTAGACCCATTTTGCCACCGACAAATTTCGATCTTCTCCGTGCCAAAGTTGTAATTTTTTTGAATATTAGCGAGGTGGGTCGATCCGATTTCGTTTGAATAATCGTGGGTTTGATCTGAAAAAGGAAAAGAAGAAAAGAAGAAAAATTGGGTTATTTCGGATTTTTTAAGATTTTTGTCCTTTTTTGAAATGGTCTATTTCCATAGCTCAATCTCTCTCTGCAAGTCCGTTGATCAATCATCATCATCATCAGCTTCCATGGCGAATTCAATTTGTTCTGCGGATTTCGGTTCAAAATCGAGGCAAATCAATAATCAGCATCACGTTCAGAGGAATCGGAGAACCCCTAGTTCTTCTTCATCATCATCATCATCATCGAATTCTCTTCAGATTCCACCCTGTGATCGATCTCGATCAGCCATGGTTGATGTTGTGATATTCCTTGCTGTTGTTTGTGCTGTTGGGTTTTTGTTCTTCCCTTACATAGAGTTTGTGGTGACAAAATCTTATGAAGTTGGAAAAGTTGTTATGTTTTTTATTAAGGAAGAGGTTTCTTTGGCACCTTGGATCTATGCTTCAATAGGTTTGAGTGTTGTGTGTGCTGCATTGGCCACATGGGGTGTGGTGGCTTGCACCACTAGGAAGTGTGGGAATCCCAATTGCAAGGGTTTGAGGAAAGCTGCTGAGTTTGATATTCAGTTAGAGACTGAGGATTGTGTGAAGAATTCGGCTTCTTCACCATCTATGGCAGCAAAAGATGGTGTTAAGAAGGGGCTATTTGAATTGCCTCGTGATCACCATAGGGAGCTTGAGGCTGAGCTCAAGAAGATGGCACCACCTAATGGAAGGGCTGTGCTTGTGCTTCGGGCCAGGTGTGGATGTTCTGTTGGTAGGTTAGAGGTGCCAGGACCGAGGAAGCATAATCGGAAGATGAAGAAGTAGTGGCAATCCTGATGGAGTCATGATACAGGAGAGGAGAGAAAAGACACCCTTTTGATTTATTGGAAGGAAGGAAAAGGGATATGATAATTGGATCAAATAGAGAATGTGTACTTGTTGTCCTTATGTTCATTGATCTAGTAGGAAAGTTAGGATGTCTTTAAATAATCCCCTTGGCAATAAGTTGTAAGGAACTATGGGTCATCATACACAGTTAGTTGGTTATACCTTGAAATATATATATATATAAAAAAAAACATTTTTATTTTTATTTAATTTTCGAGTATTTGAGGTTTATACAAGTTTTTGAAAGTTTCTGATTCAGAGTTTTGGATTTCATTGTCTCTTGTGGTTATTGTTATGTGGTTATTGTTATGTGGTGTTTTTCTGTGATGATATGTGCCATTGTGGCTAGGATACATGTTCTCAATCTTGTTATGAGCTGCAGGTTTTGATGAGGATTAATGTTCTGAACATGCATCTGAGCTTTGTCTGTGTTTGTTTCAACCTTGAAAAAATAGTTTAAAGCTTAATGCTTTGTATTTTGTAACTTGATTTGATTCTACTGTTGAACAGTGATGGAATCTTCCCCCTATTTTCATTGCACTGTGTTGTGATTGTAGGCAACTCTTCTTGTAGAGGATGCCTGGAATGTTAACAGTTGAATAGTTTGCTCAATCTCAAGCACATGGCGCCTTTTATACAGGTCTATGAAATGTTTGGTTTTCTGTTTGAATTTTTTTGTCAGGAAATTGAATTTGCCAATGGAGGGAATAATTGGATGATAGCTTTGAGGATCATTATTTTCTTTGTAATCGATGACTCCTTTTGTATTTGTCTTGTGGTATATCTTGTGTATGTTTATTCAACTTCTATTTATCCAGTTGCATCTAGAGTATAGTTATTAGAATCTTATGATTTACGATTTGAATCCTATGATTTGATACATGCACTTTATTTGGTTATTTTGTTGTTTCATTTCCATTCTTCTAAAATAGAGGCTTGACAAACTATAATATAACTAATTAATTTGTTTTATTTGACATATGATCAAGGTGTTTTGTCTAATTCTAGTTTAAAATTATTATAGCGAACACTATCACCTATATGTATATTTGAAGTTATTTTTCATTCTCTTTGAATCTTATGATTCGATACAAACTATGATTCACGATTTCCAAATAAGCTTGATGATTCAATTTGAATACCTATTTGATAATGTTGATCTAGATCTTGTACTGATTATTTGTCATGTTAGTTGCTTTGTATAAATAGAACAAAACTATTTTGCATCCTCAAATATGATCTTATATTTTTATCTTTCTGTTTCCTTTGTTTCTCCCTATGAAATCCACTTGGTTTATACATCTATCTGTCACCATAGTCTTTTTTGTTACAGCTGGAACTTGTTCTTGGTTAATTTTCTATCTATTATTAGTTTAATTTAAGCTTGTTTCTGATTTTTTTTTATTTATTTACACACAAAATGTTTGCAGATAATTTTCATGGTCACTGTCCAAACCCATTCTTTCCCTGCATGCAGATGTCTTAAACTGTCGATAGCATGACATTGATGTTTTCATCTGCAGTAACCTTAAATCAAGGTTACTGCACAAGTGAATCTTTTCTACCATTGATGAGTAACTGGAGGGAGAACATGCAGTTCTCATATCAAATAATGACCAGATTTGAGCGGTATGATCTGTAAGATGTTACTCCTTTATAAAATGCATAAACTAATTAGTGAGTTCTACATTTTTCTTTATTGTATCTGAATTTATGTTTTATGATAATCTGAATTCTGAACATGATTTATTGTCAATTCGAATCCTTGCAGTCTCTCACTTTAAGAAATTGTTGCATTGCTAACCAACCATGTTGTGTCAATTGCTGTTTTCTAGTCTATAATCTGGTTGAATAGTCTTACCATTGGTAATTAAGTTATATCCTCTTAGTTCTCCTTGTATACATTTCCTCTATTATTTTACAAATAACTTGAACATTTTAGCTGAATTAAGTATATTTCTAATATTTATTTGAACTCTTAGCACTTGGAACATTAAACAAGTGACTAACTACACCTTCTGGAGCAAAATTTTCTTTTTGGGCCGTCACAATTCACCACCCCCAGCTCAGATTACTTATTCAAAAAATTAAGCCACTGAACAAATCCATTTATAATTTCTGTGTCACATTTTATATCTTCTGGATACACTAGATCTAGAGCATATTAGGATTTGCTCTTCTTTTAACTGCAAAGTTGAACAATCAGATCAATCAGTATTTGTTTCCCCAGCACAAACACATGGTTCGTAGTATTAGTTAATAGAATAACCTACACTTCTAGCTATTTCAAGATGTACCAGTCCATCTTAGTATAATATTGGAGATTCTTAAGTGCCATTCATTCTTGTAATCCCCAAGTATATAGTTGACAAATATTCTGGAACATGGTACTTTTTGCTGAAATTCATGAAGTTATCAAGAGTGGCCAAACCTTGTAGGAAATTCTCAATTGATTGGCAGATTGACCCAAATGGGTTTATTTAAAAAGCTTTCTACAGATATGGGGTCAGCTTGAAACTTGTTACAGTTAGGAGAGTCTGTTTTAGTGGAGTCGTGGAATGGCTCGGCGACTTCACTTGACACATGGCGAAAGCCACATGAAGTCGCCACGGCTCCTGGCGACTTCACTTGCCGCATGGAGTCGTCAAGGTCCTTGGTGACTATGTCCACCTTTATTCGAAGAAGTTAGTCATCTAAGTCCTTAATTTAAATAGAGCATTGTTCATCTTAAATTGAGTTAAGCTGAGGATCAACTGCAGATGTTGTTAAAGAGTGAACTAACCTATTTTCTTTAACCTTGTCTTTGCTTGTATTCTTGGAAACAGTAGAAGACCCAGTAGCTCTACAAAGTTCCATAACAAGCTTAAACAGATTTAGAATAAAAAATGCCAAAAAATTCCATTAAGGTGAGTCCAAGAATTTACATTTACTCCTTGCCCATCTTCGATTCATATGGTGCTGTTCATCATAGCTAGCTTTAGAGGATGGTTGTCCTGCTTTTTGGCCCCAGCCCTTAAACTTTGATAATGTAGGAGTCTTTCTGTAGTCAATCTCCACTTTTTTCTTGCGGAAAATGGAGAGGCCCAGTTCATTTATGATGATAATAAGATCTATTGAGGAAAAAGAGGAGAGGGAAAGCATTGTTTAAGGCATATCCTACACACAAAATTTAACTAAAGTTTATTAAGAGATTGACTAGGAACAGAATGAAGTCACCCAGACATGTGGCGACTTCAATGACATGTGCCCAATTTATACTGGAGTCGCTATCACAGCCAGCGACTTCACTTTTACCGGAGTCGCCCATTTAGCCAGCAACTTCATCAAAACAGCCCGTTAAATAGTTTGTAACTAGATCCATTTCGGTAAATACGAGCTTAGTTATATACTTCTGCCCAATTGATTAGGTATCACCTAACCTGCCATATGTGGGCATTTTTCCTACCCTAGTGCTAATACTTGGTTTTGGACTTTGCAGACTAGGTTTTCATACCACTACCATGTGGTTGTGACTTGTGACCTTTCATTTTCACTCAGAGTGATTGGTAGGAATAATGGTGTCAATATAGTTGGGATTACTGTCCCTATTGTGATGCCTCATCATGCCCGTTTGCTTAAAAAGGAAACTGCTCTATTGGGTTAAGAACTAGCATATTTGGGAATCCATTTAGAAAGATACAAATGGATGTTCAGACATTTCAAAGCATGAAATGGAGAAGGATATCTTTTACTACTGCCATTCCCTGTGTTAAAGGAAAGAGTTACATCACATACAAACGATGGTCAGTATTTTTCTTTTCCCTTTCTGAGTCCCAAAACTAACGGAATAATGATATGTTAATTAAATGACTGACATTAATATAAACACGCCATGCCACTCCATCTGGCCTTTAGAAAAATATTTGGTATAAACATGCCACTCCATCTTGCTTTTAGAAAAATATTTAATAGACAATGGTAAGACACAGATAATCAAATCACTAATTATAAAATATAAAGTAAGGGAAAAATTAATAAAAGAAATATATATATACAAATATATTTTATGAGTAAGTTGGTTGAAATTTGCTGTCAAATAAAGTTGTTTTTATAAAACATTTTACGATCTTCAAAGAACATTTAACTTTTTTTTTTTCATTATTTGCTCTTTTTTAATGATGACATTTTCAAACTTTAATGTCTAGCCTAATATAATAAGGGTAGAATCAATATATATTTTTGGAAAACCAATAAAATCAACTAATACAACTAATTTTTATTGGTTTTTTGTAAATCTACTACAAGTGCCTTATATTGGAGATTGGGGGATAGTCCACTAGGTAGTTTTGTTCCGTTTTATAGTATAATTGGTTAGGGAAATAAGCATATAGAAACATGCCATACTTCTCTTTTTGGCTTGCAAAGATGAATATTAACTACTTTTCTTTCGGTTATCAGTCTCTTTCATTGTACCTATCAAATGCATTCATTATTAATAACTTTATTTTGCAGTCAATTATAATACGCAATTAATTCATTCACATATATATATATCTATATTTTTCTCTTCACATTTTATAACTAGTTGTACATATATTTTAGTAGTTTATCAAATATTTTTCACTTAGTTAATGAGGTGACGTTGATAATTCATTCATTAGCTATTTTATGAAGTTATTTATACAGTTAGCTAATTACAAATCAGGGTCAGTCATAAACATATCACAGATGGAGAATGGTGATTTAATTGTAAAAAAAAATTACATTGTAATAACTTTTTTTCTCATTAGGTTTTAGTAAAATTGTTTTTCAAAATATGTAAATAAATCTATAGTAAAATCTGATGTGCTGTATTTTTTTGTAGGTTCTTAGGGATTTGTACTTTCTCCAAGAAAGCTTTGCCATGAACATTAATAATTAACTATATAATATCTAGTGAAAGCTAGATAATTATAAATGCTCACGAATGACCGCTAGCAATAGAATGGTAGCGGTGAATTCAAAGCGTAATATAAAAATATTTTGGTCAAAAATTCTAGCCCACGAATAGATACAAAATAAAAAATTATTGACTAGAAGTCAGATTAATCTTCAAGGTAGTGAATTATTTAGAGTAAATTATTTGTTTGATTTTTAATTTTAAAAACTGTTGTCTTGTTTATCTCTCACCTTTAAAAATAAAAAATATAACAGCACCTTATAAAATTATGAATCAAACTGTACTTCACTCAAATTATTTTAGTCCTGATTTTTTTGTTAAAGAAAATATGATCCTCATTATTTAAAACATTAAAGTGTTGATTTTAAAAGAAGTCATATCTAAACTATAGAATTTCATATATCCATATATAAAAGAAGAATTAAAATCAATTAAAAAAAATATTTAATAGACAATTCTGTTACGCAATAAATCAATCAATTAAATTATGAGTTTTGTATATAAATTATTAATTTTTTTCTTTTTTTCCTCTGTTTTGTAGATAATTAACTGATTGATTATAATTAATTATGTATTACAGTTAACTATTAAATATTTATCTGACATAAAACTTTTCTCCACCTAAAACTATGTTACAGTAAAATCTCTAAGTTCCAACTACTTAAGTGATATTTTTTAACAATTTATTTCCTTATGAAATGTAGTAACTACCAAACCTGCCTATGGCTGGACCATTGATGTAAACTCTTTACAACGCTCATCCTTTCTGTGGAATCACATGCAATGCCACGTTTCCTTTTCAATAGCAATATTAATACCCTTTTAAACAAGATGAAATTTAAGCTCATAGTTAAGGCACTTTTGTAATGCACTTGCGTAAAGATAAAGGTAATGTGGAGTGATTGATATGAAATATATAGCATGTGGTATAGCATTAAAGGTCCTAAATGTGGATTTCACCAAATGACAGAGAAGACAATTGTAACGTGGAATTCCATTATAGCTGGCTATGTGAGTGTGGAGTGACACTAATTTTACATTTAAAGATGGGTGTTACATGTGTTAAATGAATTGTGAAGAATACACTTTTTAATTAATTAAATTTGATTAAAAACTAGGAGAATATGCTAAAAAAGTGTGTATTGTTATCATTTACTAAAGATAGTTGTCTTCCAAACATAGACTTAATTAGAACATGCATTTAGTATAGGCAAAGGGACAATTTGGAGTATGATTTATATTTGATTGGACAATTAGGAATATGATTTATATTTGATTCGATCATTTAAGTTTAATTTATATTAAAAGTTATTAAAAAGTATAAATGAATAAATCTTACCTTCTTTAATAATTTTTAGTATAAATTAATTTAAACGATTTAATCGATGATCTTATCAATGAAATTATGTATACAAATTTTTATATAATTTTAAAATTATTTGATAATTTTATTTTAATGTACAATATGATATTAAAATATATATAAATATTAATTGTTAGATGACATATTTAAAAAAATATAAATTATATAAAATTTCACATACATGATCTAATCAATACCATATCAAAACTAAAAAAAATCTAAATTATATAAATTTTACATACATGATCTCATCGATAAAAATATCAAATTAAACGGTTAGATCATTTAAATTTAATTTATACATTATTAAAGGGGTGTAAGTGATTAAAACTTTCACAAGTGTAATCAGATTCATCCTTTTATATATTTATATATGGTTGGAAAAATGAATAAGGAATATCAGAACATAGTTGGAAGATTTCTACTCTTTGAGTAAAGATCACAAGATGAAGATCAGAGTAATGAAATGTGCATGTATTATTGAACTACAAGGTTGAAACTTGAAGCTGTTGCAGTGAGAAGTGAGAAGTAGTGCTTCCTTCAAACCAACAAAAGCATGTGGGAAACATGACTGACTTGTTGAATGCATGAGAATATAGAAGCGGGGAAAATTGTATATACAATTTGTGAGAGCTATTTTTAAGTAGGTATAAGTATTATTTTGTATTTTTTTTAGAAGAAATAAAACCCTTCATTGTTATATCTGTGTTCCAAACTGCAAAGGTAAAAGTTGCACAGTAAAATTTGCTAGGAAAGATGAGACCAAATCATTTTTTATCCATATATTTCTTAGAACAACAAATGTATCTCTGTATGTTAGGACACAGAAGGAAAATCATGTTAAAGACACTATTTTAGTTTTCAAAATATTCCTAAAATGGAAATTTAATTTGCATCTCAAGTTAATTATCATAGTTTTTTTGGATCCATAGAAATCAAACAGTTGTAAGAGTTTGGGACAACTCATGCAAAGGGGAGAAAGAGTTTCCCATTCTAAAGAACTAGTACTCTATTCTTTCTTCCAAAAACACAACAAAGTTTCTATCCTCATTATATATTTTGGCCAATCATTATTTAGCTACATTGGTAAGTGTGCCAGAGGTGACATATATATAACAAGTGTATTATTGCATAATCCTTCAAGTTTGGTGGCAAAAATGTTCCTCCAGGACCATCATCATGAAGGTTGTAACAACTTGACCAAGTCCTTTCCCTTGCACAGACCGCGGTATCACTCACATGAAGCACTCCAAATTGTTCAGTCTGCTTAGGTATTGGATAGTGTAGACAGATGCCAAGAACTTACCATTGGTACTTAGCAGCAACAAGGACCTCCTCATACTGCTGTGCTGCATGGTCCCAGCTAAGATCCTGTGTCATTCCTCGCCGCTGAAGCCCTTCCCATGTCTCCTTATACTGCCTGAAGGTCAACAAGCAGTTCCCTATCGCATTGATTAACTTGTTATGTTCGGCGCTGTCAAATGTCCATCCAAGTCCTGAATCTTCAAACGGATTAAAAGGCTTTACAGTGTCCCTCAGTCCACCAACTGCGTGTACAACTGGAACTGTTCCATAATTCATGGCATAGAGTTGATTCAATCCACATGGCTCAAATCTTGATGGCATGAGCAATACGTCAGCACCGGCTGTTATCCGGTGAGCCATTTTCACTGAAAAGCCGACCCATCCCCTTATCTTGTCTCTGTGTTGAGACTCAAATTTCCTAAGCATCTCTTCTAAGTCTGGCCTTCCGGTTCCCAACATGACTAGTTGCAAATCCTGGCCCATCATCCAAGGAATTGCTTCGGCTATGAGGTCGATACCTTTCTGTTGATCCAACCGTCCGATGAATGCAAGTACCGGAACATCCTCGCGGACAGGCAAACCAAGCTCCTTTTGCAAGGCCACTTTGCATTGACGCTTGCCACTTTGCAAGGTCTCAAGTGTGTAGTTAGTATATCCATCTGACTTCAGGTGAACATCGAACTTAGGATTCCAATCTTTGGTGTCAATTCCATTCACAATTCCCCTGAATTTCCAGTCACTCTCATTTATGATCCCATGTAAACCCCAACCGCCTTCAGAAGTTTTAAGCTCCCATGCATATCCGTGACTAACAGTGACAATCCGGTCTGCTGCCTTCAAACCGGCTGCAAAGATATTGAAGTGCTCGCCTCCGACTGGGTCATATAATTTGAAAAGGTCTATGTAGTGTTCAGGTAAATCTGTATAGCGGAAATCATCAACTGGGCCCCGACCCTGTATGTAAAGTGTGTGAATATTCCTTCTCTATATAAGAAAAAATAATGAAATATAACCTCAAACCATTACGAAAATGAAATTAGCTTCCAAGAATTGCTTTTTAGATAAAATCCACAACCATGAGCAAAGCAAACATGAACATTTTGCAGCATCTTCTATAATGCTAGTTTATTACCAAAACTATTATCTCCAACAAGATGCTGGGACCAAGGTGTTTTAAACTAGTGCAGTGAAATTAATCATCAACAGACATTTTACATGGTAATTGCAATGGTGGGATCTTTAGTATCTGGCATATATTCACAGAATATTTAAACAATTAGACGTTGGAACGAAATCAATTTCAATAATTGCAACTATATTTTCAATAGACGTGGGATCTTTAATTGATTCTACCACATTTAGAGACACAATTCCTAAAACACCCTTCATTTAATTGCAACTATATTTCAATGACTCTTTTGTTAATAGAAGTTTATCTCTTCACTGAGATTAGTAAAATTAAGCGATATTAACTAACTTTCTTAATCAATGTAAAATTAGTTACTTCTGTTTATTTTGAAACCCAAGAAAGTAGACAGAATGTGAATCACTATCAGGTGAGAGATGAAAACACAAGAGGAGTACATTTTAACCATTTAACTAAAATGGACAGTTACTGTTGGAATTATACACATTGTATTAGGAACCCACAGTTAGGATGAGATAGAAAAGAGAGATTTTTATTGATTAGGACAAAAGAACAAAGAAAAACAGGAGAGAAAGCTCTCCTCCAAGGGTTTCCCCTTCACAAAGGATTTCTCCTTTTACAAAGAGCTAAGGCTCAATTTACAAAATGATTAATTCCCCCCTTCCTTCTATCCTTCTTCCCCTATTTATATTAATAAACCCCTCCAACTCATTAACTAATATCCTAACTGTCCTAACTAACTCCCTTATCCTAATATCCTAACACATTGTATGGGAAGTTGTTCCAATAAATCATAGTTATTAATGTACCTACTTAGTCACATATTCATGAATCTAGGAATTCACATGCATGTACTTAGGAACTAGACATTCATTAATATTCTTGTAAATTTCACATTGTATTCTTGGCTGCACCTGTTTTGTTCATAACTTGTCTCCAAGTCTTGATAAGCTTGCTGCTCAAGCCATCAAATGTGTCTTCCTTGAATATTCTAGATTACAGAAAGGTCACCGATGTTACTCTCATGTCCACAATCGTTATTATATCTCTGCAGATGTAATATTTTTCATAAAAAACCATACTTTTCCCCCTCCATGGTTGAGCCCAATACTCTTCAAGAAGTTTTTCCTAGTCCCTATCTTGGTCCATCACTTTCTTAGCAAGAATCAGAGTTAATTGTAGATATTCTTGACAACCCTCTACCTGATCATACTCAAAGATCACCCATCGTATATCGGTGTCGTCCTCGAATTCCTAGTACAGAACGTGAAGGTAATGAAAGACCAGCTGAATCATGTCCTACTCCAGCGGACAACCCTACTGCGAACCTACCTGAAGAGAATCTTGACTTGCCCATTGCTCTTAGGAAAGGTACACGGTCTACACGTAATCCTTATCCTATTCATAACTTCTTAAGTTATCATCTTCTTTCTCGTACCAATCTTTTTTTTCCTTTTTATCTTGAGTTTCTCTTCCTAAAAATCTTTGTAAAGCACTTGATCATCTAGGATGGCGACAAGCCATGATTGATGAAATGTAGGCTTTGGAGCATAATGGTACTTGGGAGTTGGTTCCTCTTCCTCTGGGCAAGAAACTTGTTGGTTGTCGATGGGTATATGCTATAAAAGTTAGGGCTAATGGAAAGATTGATTGCCTCAAAGCTCGATTGGTTGCCAAAGGTTATACCCGCATTAATAGTCTAGATTATGGAAATACTTTTTCCCCTATGGCTAAAATTACTTATGTTCGACTACTTATTGCCATAGCAACCATTCGTCATAGGCCACTATATCAAAAGGATATTAAGAATGCATTCCTACATGGTGAATTAGAAGAGATTTATATGGAGCAACAACCAGGATTTGTTGCTCAGGGGGAGTCTAGATTGGTTTGCAAATTGCGACGATCTCTTTATGGACTCAAACAATCCCCATGAGCTTGGTTTGGAAAATTCAACTCCGTTGTTCAGGCTTTTGGGATGAAACGAAGTGAAGTAGACCATTCTGTTTTTTATTGTCATACTTCTCCGAGTAGATGTGTTTACTTGGTGGTATATATAGATGATATAGTTATCCCAAGAAATGACCAGGAAAAAATTGTCCAACTGAAGGAACGTCTACTAAGTCATTTTCAAACTAAGAATTTAGGAAAGCTTAAATATTTTCTTGGAATAGAAGTTGCTCAGTCAAAAGATAGGATTATCATCTCACAAAAACATACTTAAAGAAACTGGTTTGTCAGATTGTAGACCGGTTAATAGTCCCATAGATCCAAATCAAAAATTGCTTCCAGATCAGGGGGAGCCTTAGTCTGATCCTGAAAGATATCAGAGATTGGTTAGGAAGCTTATCTACCTCACTATTATAAGGCCAAATATTTCCTTTGCAGTTGAAGTGGTGAATCAATTCATGCAATCTCCCATAACGATCATTAGGATGCAGTAATTCGAATTCTGAAATACATCAAAAGGACCCCAGGACAAGGACTACTCTATGAAAACAAATGAAGCACTCAAGTAGTTGAATTTTGTGATGCAGATTGGGCAAGATCACCCACTGATAGGCGATCCACTTCAGGATATTGTGTGTCTATTGGAGGAAATCTTGTCTCATGGAAAATTAAGAAGCAAAATGCTGTTGCAAGGTCTAGTGCAGAGGCTAAATATAGAGCTATGGTTGTAGCCACGGATGAGCTCATTTGGATTAAACAACTTCAAGAATTAATGTTTGGAGATACTCAACAAATGAAGCTATGTTATGATAATTAGGCAGCCCTACATATAGCTTCCAATCCAGTATACCATAAAAGAACCAAGCATATCGAGATTGATTGTCATTTTTTTGAGGAAGTTGTCACTGAATTTGTTAGTTCTTTACAAAATCTCTAAGGGAACCAAGAATTCAGAATATTTGTTCCAAACTTGGAGCTTTTGATTTATATGCTCCAACTTGAGGAGGAGTGCTGGAATTACACACATTGTATGGGAAGTTGCTCCAATAAATTATAGTTATTAATGTACCAAGTTAGTCACATATTCATGAATCTAGGAATTCACATGCATGTACTTAGGCACTAGACCTTCATTAATATTCTTGTAAAAATCACATTGTATTTACTCCATAAGTGCATATAAATATAGATTGGTTGGGTGCGTTTAAACACTCAAGCATTTCACAACCTCTAGTCTATTCAATAGTTACGATTAAATCTAGGTAATATATTCTTGATCAGTTGAGCATCCATGTATACTTATATATTCAAGATTAACTCTTATCATGCTCTCAATAGATATGTCTCCTCCTGTATAGTTATATCTTCTTTCTTCACTGCACAAATAATCAATTAACTATATATCTAGTAAGAGAATGAACCTGGTGTGCTATGTTATGAATCACAAGGACAGATCTTGTGTACTTCATTAAACCATTGTCGCGATAATATGCTTTCAGATACACTGGCAGCAATGCAGTATGCCAATCATTTGCTATGAAGGCCAAATTTCCATCTCCATAGCAAACACCACCACATGGAACATGCCAAGGAACCTGAAAATCATTAACTTCATTTATCCATTGGATGTAGACAAATATAAGGATCTCACAAAGAACGCATCTGCACAAAGACTTTTGACTGTTATTTGCATATTTCTGTGGAAGTCCTTCTATTGAACAGCAATGCATGAAAGCATACATCAAAATGATTACAAGAGATAATATTAGGAGACATTCAAAGTAATAATATCCAACAAATGAAGATGGAGATGCCTCATGTTGTCATCATTGGAAGCCTAGTATGACAAGTATCTTAGTTTCATCACAAAAGCACAAATTATGCTAATCACATTACCTGGAACAACAAATCTATCACTAGTCATTTCCTATTTTCACCCAATGTAATGCAGATTAATGTATATCAAGTTCCCTGAAATAGACTATTAACATCTAAAACCAGGTACAAGGATACGTTTTCAATCTTTTTTACAAAAAAGTAGCATATGCATTCTGATAGAAAGATTTCCAGGTAGATAATTGTCATAAATGAGTATCCCCAAAATTGACTTAGTCACTACATCATTTAGTTCATGTACCTCAGCAGCTGCCTTGCAAAACAACACCATGCGTTTTAGAACATCCTGTCCATTAAAAAACATGACTGAATCAACAACAACAACAACAAAAACAATAATAAGATAATAATAACAGTAATAATAAGAGCAGAGAAAAAGTTACGAGCAATTGAGTAGCCCTAAATATATGGTACTGCAAGATGAGTTCATAGAATACCTTAAATCGAAACAGCATAGCATTTTGGCCATTCATCTCATAAGTCATAATCATTTTGCTAATGGAGGAAACAAAAAATTCATAAAATAAGACAGTTTTGTCTTTTTATTCCCTTTTTTCTTCTGTTTTTCCCCCTTGAAAAGGAAAAAATGTTACAGTTTATGACAACGGACATACTTAATGGTAGTCTTCAACTCAACAAAAATAGATCACTACCTCTCTGTTTCCACGATATATGTTATCCTGTAAGTGGCGAAAATTTGGACTGTCAATAAAAACAAAGTCAACACCATCAATGTAAGTCTGGAAATATGTAACTTCCATGTCCTGTAAAGCAAAAGCATCAATGTGTCACAACACCAATGTAGTAACAATCGATTGATTCAGTTTAAGAATAGAGTGGCTGCTCCAAACCTGGCCATCTACTTTGTATCGTTTCCGTACTCCTGTCTCTTGTGCTTCAGCATAATTACCATATCGAGGCACTACAACCTACAAAGAAAATGAAAAGAAATAAGAAAATGGAAATATAGATAAATAGGAAACTTGAAAATTCATTGAGGTGTCTAGTAGTAATCTGATGAGACATGGAAAAAGCTGTCATTTCAATTCATATTTAGTGTACTTATGGGATAGAAAGACAAAAATTTGTTTGAAGACAAGTTCCGTTTCATCACAAAGCTATGAAATATAGGCCTGGAAAGTCCCCCAAAGCCATATCTGTAATTTCAGAGGGATGCTACAAAAAAGACAAAGAACAACACTTGGAAGAGCAGAACCGACCAATTTTGTTTTGAAAAAAAAAAAAAAAAAAAAAAAAAAAAAAACTCATGAGGAATCAGTTGCTCTAGTAAGATATGCTGAATTTGGTTAGACACTATCAGCGGCTTTATCTATAGTACTATTCCTCTTACATTATGCAACTATTCACCTGCATACAAAATGAGATCAAAGACTTAAAATTACTTATCTAATATTGATAGAAAATTTAATAAACAAAGAAGGAAACAATGATCAAGACTCAATTTATCAAGCAAGGAGTATATCTAAAGAGTAAGTTTTCTTCCTAAATATGTGATAGTTATACTTTGTCAGTTCATTAAGGGATTAGCATGTTACCATAACTCTGTGTCCACGCCTAGCCAAAGCCTTTGGTAATGATCCGGCAACATCTCCAAGCCCACCTATTAGTTCAGGTATAAGTCTGTAAATTACATCAAAACAAAGCAGCATGCACAGAATGACAACCAAAGATTGAAGAATTGGATAAGTAGGAGAGTTCCATGGACATGCTTCTTGAAAGTAGTTGCATCATGAGAAAGCTTAGGTATGGGAATATATGCCTCGTTAGGGTGCTTGCTTGGTAGTGCCAAAATTCAAGAACAAGGCTTACAATGATAAATATATAAATTCAAAAGGATATATAAACCCGAAAAAAAGTCTTTCATTTTTCTGTGTCTTATTCAAACTTATGAGTGGTTACACCAAAATGCCTCCTTTGGTATCTGAAATACAAGTTACATAAAAATTGGTATGGGCATTGTAAGGTATTTTCTCAACACAAATTTATTTCAAATAGTGAATCACAGGTTTGTGAATAGGTTGCCAACAAAATGCCACTCGTCAATTTTCTTTTGAAAATTCCTATCTGGTTTTGTCACAATGGACCTCAGCAACATACATTCATTAAACAAAACATTCCGTAGAAATAATGTTAGTTACCTGTTTTAACCCAGGGAGCACATTCTGCTGCAACCAATATAATATTCATGACATTGGCGCCAGCCAACGGTGGGGGTTTTTCCTCTTCACTCTCAACATTGTCTCCTTCATTAGCAGCCTCCTTTAAATTTGATTCAATCACATCTTCCAGTGTTTCAAACTTTAGACTAGAAGTTTCGGCACTACGTGGGATTTCATTTGGAAGGGTAGCAGGCGTAATTGTCTCATATCTTTTGTTATTCAACTGTTCATCAACATATACCGTATGTGAAGCCTTTACAGCAGGAGATGATTGATCATCTTCCTCTTTGTCAGAACCAAGATCAATGCCTAAAAATGAAACATCTGGTATTTCCTCCACATTAGATTGGACGAAATTGCTTGCAACAACACCACCATTTTGGTTCTGAGCTGTACTGCCTATTCTGGCATAACCTTTCTGTGGATTTGATTCACTTGACAAGTATTCGTCACTCTGCTCGGTGGAAATACTGCTTCCTTCTATTTCTGGAGTGCTTTCACTATTTATTGAAGAAATCATTTTTTTTCTACCTGAAATCTACAATAGAAAATAAAACTAAATAAGATCACCACATGAATGCTTATTATCACATGTAGGTTAATAAAGCCTGTAAGAAGAAACCAAACAAAGTATGTCACACACAAAAAAAAAAATTAATAAATAAAAATTGTAACTTGTATAATAAACTCCACTATCATAATGAAGAAACTTTAGAACTTCAGATCCCTTAATCTCACCCATAAATTCCTAACTAATAATTATGATCTTATAAATTATAACCAAGTTCAGGCCAATGATTTGTACATAAATAAGTAAAAAATGTACCCTTAATATTGTCAGAATCTATGAAGCACCGATACTCAAATTGTATTATGTATCCATATCCAATATGGATTTGATACTGATACTCTTGGATACTTCACATTAACATATCAATGAAGTATCCAACCCTTTGAAAAAAATTATGAAAATCCAACAAAGCTACAAGAGACATAGAAGCATGCACAACCAAAAACGTGTTCAATTTAAGAAAAGTATATATAAACAGCTTAATTAATTCAAATAACAAAGTCTCATTTAGACATCCAATTGAATTTCCACTAATTAACTTTTATAAGTGAATATCTTCTACTCAATGGTTAGTAGATTATACTATCACCCTACATTTAAGATATACATCACAAAAACAAAACACAAGAACAATTGTTAAAGTAAATTCTAATTTATGCCGGTGCACGCATGAATTTGAGATTCTTCTTTAAAAATAAAAACTAAAAAAATTTAAAGCCGCACATTCTATTCTGTCATTCACTTTAATTTTGCATTCATTTATTCTAAAATCTTGAAAATAAACCCAGAACAAGTGAAGTGAATCCTTGAAAAGTTTCTATTGCTATAGCATGATCAGTTTTACTTTGGGACCCATGCTTATTATCCATTGCTTTACTCTACTCACACTCACCTTTCCAAGAGAAAAAGAAATCATCTCTCTCATTTTTCCAATAAAGTTCTAATTTTCCAATCTCAACAAAACAATACAAAGAAACTCCAAGAATTATAATCAAAATTTAAAAAAATAAAAAAAATAACTAACACCTATGTGGGACTCAACATAAACCCTTTTGGGAAAAAATAAATATGAAATCTTTGAAACCTTAATACCTGTTGAAGAAGTTCCCTTTGCAAAGCAAGAACCTTCTTACTCTTTTCAATTGTAGCCTGAAGCACTTCCTCTGACTCATCATCATCCTTATCCTCACTCGTCCCAAAACTCTTCCCCAAAGCCCTTACGCAATTATTCTTCTCCACCAAACACGACAAACCCCTACTACACCTATGGTTCACTCTTCCACGCCCCCACCCTCTCACTAACGATGTAGCATTTCCAAACTTTGGTGAAGACTTGTGACTCTTATTTTGAAGCATCATCATCATAAAAGTGGAGTCAGCATTTGCTTCCACAAGAAACGGTAAAGAACCCATCGATGCCATGACCAATGGATCAAGCAGAACAAACTTTTAAGCGAAAATTGGGGAGACCCAGATGAAGAAAACTAGAGATCAACGAGAGTACTCAAATGGGTAAGAGTGAAATGAAGAAAAAAGTGAGTGAGTGATGAAAAGGTGAGAACTTTTTTTGTGAACTTAAAAAAAAAAAGAGAAAAACCATGGAATGATTATGTTGTTTTTGGATGAGAGTTAAGATGGCCACAAGTTGGTGACAGAAAAGGGTCCCATTTGAGAGGTGAAGATCGCGAATTTTAAAACGTGAAATTTTACGAACCAGTCCATGATCATCTAGTTTCATCGTGCTGTCTGGTAATTAAGCTAAGTGTTGTGTCCACTTGTCTTGTTTTTTGTGACATTTGGATGTGAATTTTCATTTTGTATCGGAGTAGGTTTTGACTAAATGACTTGGAGTAAAAATTCAGTTTAATTTTAAGAAAACTGTGTATTTGATATTTAAATTTTTTATAATTTTAGTTTAGTTTCTATTTTAAATTTTATCTAATTTCTAAATTTTATTTTGGATATACTTTTTGTTATTAACAATAAAAATCACTATTAAACAATGATATGAAATTTTTTTATTACAATATACATCATCAAAGTTATAATAAAAAGAATGTCAAATTTTAATAATAATGTTTGAAAATAATAAAATGAAATTTAGAAATTAAAATTTGAAAATTTTAACTTGAAAATCAAGTTTAAAGATGAAAATTTTAATTTATTAACGTAAAACATTTTATAATATAATCATAATTTATTAAATATCATAAATTTAATGAATTTAATGATATAATAAATCATGCACAATTTAATTTATAATTTGATCTTCCTCTAAATCTATTTTAAACTGAGGAAAGTCCTTAAACTTTTCATGAATTTCCAAAAAGATTTAACTTAAGACAGTTTTAACTTTAAAAACTTGTAGAAGGTGAAACAATTCGTTTCTTTTTTATTTTTTCTTTTTAAAGTTGATGCACAAGTTACACCCTGGAAAGTTGTAGAAAAATATGAATAGAAACTAGAAATAATGTATGAGAAGATTACATTAATAATGATTAAAGTTTAATATAATTACACATGATGTTCCCTCTTATTACATTGATCTTTCTCCTTTCATATATTAATGTAAGAAACTAGAAAATATTTGTGGTATTATGTTATGTATGAATTGAGATAGATTTATGTTATGTATGAATTGAGATAGATTTGTGTTATTTAATAAAAGGGTGAAAAAAGAAACATCAACACAGTTCAATAAAGTTTCAATAAAGTTGCTCAAATTGTTGAACCTGCCACCATGCATATATCTCTCATTCTCTTGTGGATTTTCTTGTATAATACTTTAAAGTAAATCATATTTTCATAAAAAGTAAATCATATTTTCATAAAAAGTAAACTGGAAAAATTTTATTTTGAATAATATTCTCTTGTGATTAATTATATTTATTATTTAAAGAGAAAATTACTTATGTAGTAATAGCATAGAAAAGTCTTATCATGTGTTTCAGTCAAAAAAAAAATATATCATATATTATAATTTTGTTGATTTCTACGTAAATTTCTTTAGAGTTCTAAAAGTTATATAAATGGTAGTATTTAATTGATTGATAAGAAAAAAATTTAACAACGGATAACACAGTCATTGAATTCTATTAAAATTATAAAAAAAAAAATCCACAATATTATTAAGAGTGCATTTATAACTATTTGTTATTTTGAAATGTTCGTCTATATTAAAAAAAATTAAAATGTAACTTGTTGTCTTTTTTCCAACAAAAGAGAGTATATATTTTACAATAATATATATATATATATATATATATATATATATATTAACATTTTATATGCCAAAATTAAGAAAGCTTTTTCATCAGATGAATGTTTATTGATAATGTTAAATTGTTGAGTCGAATTGTATCTCAAAATCAATTATACTTTTTTAATATTTAGAAATTGAATACATATATTAATCAAGGAATTAAATTTATAATAACTCACATATTTTAATAATGTTACTGGAATAGATTCTTTTTAGATCCCACAATCAATTATATGAATTGGAAAAGAGGTATCTCTCTTTGGTCCACGTGAATGAGAAAATTACTTTTAATTATATACCAATATTATTTTAAAAAATTTAAGGATTTTATTAGGTACTAAAATGAAACATTTACAAGAAAGAATATTTTTATTATTAATTTAAAGGGGCATATTACAAAGATAACTTTTAAAATTTTGTTTAATTATATAAATGTCTTGTTTTTATGATTATATATAGTTTTCTAATTGAATTTGAGGGGAGGTTAATATAACATTTTCAAATATATAATAAAAAGTGTTGATTTCGGGTATAAAATTGTACTATTGGAAATACTATTCCTAAGAATACTATTATTGAAAATGTTATTTTTGCCACATGTATTTAATAGTTATTCAATATTTCTTAAAATATGTTTTATGTTTTAATTTAAAAATAAAAATTGATTCTATATTTACTATTACTAGGAATATATGATTCCCAGAAATATTTTTTTATAACTTGTAAATATCAGAATATTATACATATTCCTGGAAATATTTTTGTAAAACATCAAACAAATATTTTCAAACTTAAGAAGATTAATGTTAAAAAAAAAAAAATTATGTGTGATTTTTTTAATACTCAGGACATTGTTATAAAATTCACTCGTTGAAATTTGTTATTTCGTAAACTTAACCTATTTTAAATTAACGATTAATGTACTCATACTCAGCTTACACATCTTACCTAACCCAGAGGAGACAATATCAGAATTGATTTTGAGCATAAAGAGATTAAATTATGTTTAGAAACAAGGTTTGATTTGATTTATAAATATTGTCAACCTTTAAAGAATAGAACATGATTATCATTTGAAAAATCTCATGAATTTCATCACTCCGATGATACAAATTCTAACATAAGAGCTCAAGACACGAGTTTATTCTAACTTCATAAACACTGACAAATTTACCTTTGATAACCTAATTAATAAAAGAAATAAAAACAAATCCAATTCGAATGAATTTTAAATGTAGATTTTAAATTAACTTAACATACTTTTAATCCTCCATGTTTCAGTTAAATTTAGTTTTAATTCATCAAATTTAAAATAAATATTTTTAACTCGTTAAATAGCACTTAGAATTGCTATTAAATAATGTTTGAGGAATTAAAATTACATCTTTAAAATTAAACATTTCTTTTAAACATAAAACAAAAATAAACTTTACTTTAAATTTAAATGACTAAAAACATATTTAAATCTTAAAATATTTTCAAATCTTTTTTTTTTCTTCTGCAAAATATCTTAAAACAAGAGACAAGTTCATAGAACAGATAAAACTAACTACATATATTTTTCATTTTTCTCCAATGAATCTGCATAATACAATAAAGTTAGACACCCCCATAATTATATACACAACACACATAATACACTAATAAATTAGTAACAATTATGATTACATGCAAGACCAAACTGGTACAAGAGAAATAATAACTCAGTGTTGTTCAAATCAAACATCAACGATATGTTGACAGCTCCATCAAGCAGCCTTTTCACACACCACAAAACTTCCCGGATTGATAGTGATGCTCTTTGTGCAATTATCAGTTTTATATATCCCAACAAGTCGATCAGCCAATTCAAACATATTGTTCCTTAGACTGCACAGCCAATAAACATGCCATGGGTTTCAAAAGAATACATTAAAAGGAAATTTTCGGAATTTTTTTTCTCTAAAAGGATTTATAACATTTACTCTAAAAGTTAACATTAATCTCTCATTAGCTAATTGGTAAAATATCTTACATTTTTTTATAAAAGTTAGAGGAGTGAAATTCTACAAATTAGCTGATATAAGTTCATTCAATTGGGCAAAGAATGTATTACTTGCATTTCTCTTACATAGATTCACATATATTAATCCTGACAAAGCAAATAAATTATAAATTATCTACTTACTTCGCAGTCAACTACAATACAAAGCCAACCAGCTAACTCACTCACAGAATATATACGTGTATATATATACATATTTCTCTCTCTTCACATTTTATAACTAGTTGTCTGACGGTCTGCGTATTGCAATTGTCTATTAAATATTTTTCATAAATTATCGGTGTAAGAAACATACCTAATGATTATGAATTGAGCGTCCTTGGTCCTGTCTTTCACATAATGTCCAACGATAGATACATTCTTGAAGTCTGCCAAAACATATAGCACAAGAGTTTAATATATTGAGAATTTACAACAAAATAATCTTAGCTAGAAAGTCAATAGTAGTTACCGAGGGCAGCATCGATTTCATCCATTACATAAAGTGGAGTAGGTTTGTAATGATGAAGAGCGAATACAAGAGCCAATGAGCTAAGAGTCTGCAGAATAAAATAACAAAAATATATCACTAAGTTTGAAAGAGGAAAAAGATCATGGTGTCCATGAGGACATTTTTAGTCTCTTTTAAAATGATTAAGGGCAAGCAGAATCATGCTCAGTTGCTCATGAAGAAAATTGAGTACTTGCTTGTACACAATGATTTGCAATGCAAGGATTGAGGGCAATGCAAAGGAAAAGGCTAACAAAAAGTTGAGATTACCTTTTCACCACCGGATAAATTTGCAATATTTTTCCAGCTTTTCTTTGGTGGTCTGACACTGAACACAACTCCTTCAGAGAAAGGATCTAAAGAATCCACAAGCTCGAGTTCTGCATCACCTCCAAGAGTAATCATCTGCAAATGATGCAAGTTGTTAGACATGTATTGATCACAAGCCCATTGAATACAACTGCTGAAATTTGGTGCCACTAGGACTGGACATTTATTGTTGTTTTCATTTCTTGTTTTCACAAAATAATTACAAGTGTCACATTGCTTTTATTTTCTTAATTTCCATGGTTCATTGAGGAAATAATGAAAATAAAAGAAACGCTTAACTGCACTTTGATTTAAATTTCTCATTTCTCAACAATTCTGACACCCTTTGACAGCTTTTTTAACTCAACAAAACAAACGGAAAACATAAAACAAATCGAAACTATAAACGGGCTTTATAATCCATGACTTCGGATTACAATTTCCGAAACAGTGTCACATTTTAAGAAAACGAAAACTGATGAAGAGAATGATGCACCTAAAGAAAATACAAAATTAGGCAGCTGTAAAAAGGAAAATAGGCAATGGAAGGCACCAGCTAAAGAGGCATTAGAAGGTATAGTAACCACTAGGAGAGAAGTTCCTGAGCACAATCTAACACCACTGTGAGAGACATTCTCCAACAGTTTTAGACAGCGGAGACTGTAAAAGATGGCGTATTTTAGAAGTGACAACTTACAAGTGCTGGCACGTCTTCAAAAGACAACACAGATAATCGTGACAAGGTTGAATCCATGTTCAGAAATTTCTACTAATTATATGGTAAATCCATTCCATTACCGCTAGGCTCTAGCAAATAGACTTAGCGGAATATAGTATATAAATAATTTATGCCCTAAAATTTAACATATCTATCTGCAGAGTGCAGACTCTTCACAACAAGATTAACTCCTTAAAAATAAAAATATTTTGCTTGAGCACCATTTATAGCCGGCAATGCAAAATTTCGAAAGGTCACAGAATCCATACAAGTTAAAATATCAGTAAATAATACTGAGTGAAGCATGGTTCCACGTGTTTGTGTAAATGAAAGGAAGCTCTAAGAGAAAGATCAGATTCCCAAACCTGATACATTTCCTTTAACTTTAAAGATATGGCATTAAATCCTTCCATAAACTCGTCCAATCTGCATTGACACAAACAACTAAAAATATTGTCAAGAAGCAAAACGTAAAATAAATTCAGCAAGAAAAAAAAAACAATATTTGCACCTCTTCTTTCTCAATTCATCATACTGCTTCTTTATGTCATCACGCTCCTGAGTGACAGTATTGAGTTCTTCAACTCGCTCATTGTACGTAGATACCTTCTTTCGATATCTGATAATCACAAAGAAATTGTGAATCTTTATTACTGCAACATCAGAAAAAGTAAAAGATAACAGAACAAATTAGAAAATCTTGTACTCTGAAATTGAATCAAGATTTGGATTCATCTCCTTCAGTTGTGCTTCAAGCAGCGCAACCATTTCGCAGGCCTTATTCAGTTCACATGCAGCATTAAGATGTTCATCGGTCAATGCAGCCTGCAGCTTTTCTTGATCCACCAGATCTGCCTGAATTCTGCATACCATTTACAATCATATAAGAACTTTGGAATGATACACACTGTATTCCAAGACCATAATCTAATGACATACTGTTCAAGATGCTTGTGAATAGCAGTTTGCAACTCATCTAGTCTTTTTCTGTAACCTTTCTCCTTCATTTCCAATTCTTTGAAAGCTTTCTTCATGTCTTTTAATTTAAAGTCAGCATCAACCTGCAAAATAATAGTTGCAATTAGAAAACTCTAAGTTTGACGAGACATTAAAAATAAACAAACCAGTACCTCAGATGCACGCAGTTCATCCATAGCTTTTTTCATCTTATTGTACTCAGATTTTGCTTCCTCCAAGACAATCATATGTTTGTCAATCAACTGCAAAGTAAAAAAAGTTATACAACAACCAAGTTTTATATTTGAAAAGGTGCATTGCACTATAACGACTCCACATTTTTAATGTATTTCATTACATAAACACAAATTTGACATAAGCAAAAACAAGGCAATGAAAAGAACCTCTTGGGTTTTGTTATAATTCTCTTGCACTACAAATGCTTTCTGCTCTATTTCCTTAAAGGTTGCTGTTAACTTCTCCTTTTGCTCAATAAGCCGATCTTTCTCCTTCTTTGAATCCTCAATCCCTTTAGTCAATTTTTTCACCATCTTTTGTCCTGTCTCTATCTGGACCTTGTGGCGGTTTATTTCTGAATTATTCTTATCAATATCCTAGTAAAAGGGAACCATTAGAACATACACAATCCACAATACCAAATATAATTGAATGTTCTCAATATATGAGATGCTTACAGACTGAATTTTCTGGACCTTTGACTTCTGAGATTTTAATTTTTCACCCCCAACATTTTCTAAATTTCTCTGGAGCTCCAAAGCCTGGGAATGGAAAACATTAATAAAACTATCAAAGTTTAATATAAATACAACCCTAATTTTCAACATCCATCCACCTTGAGAAATAGAAATAAATGCTTGTAACGCAACCCTTAATTTTAATGGAATTAAAAGATCATGAAGTTCCAAGCCAACCTTTTCTTTCAGTTGTTTAGATCCATTAGTAAGTCTACTAATCTCCCTTTCTTCTGCAGAAACAATCTTTTTCAGCTCTTTCAATCTATCAAGTTCATCCTCCAGTGGCGTTGATGCTGCCTCAAGGGAATCAAGTTGTTTCTCAATATAATTATATTGTGAATTTAAACTGTCAACCTGTAGAGAAAGAGGAAACAAAGGTATCAATGCTCTGCATCAACAACTCCAAAAAAAATTACCTTTCTCACTCAGAACTAAGCATTACCTCCTTCTGACTTTTAGCTAACTCCATTTCTAAAGCAGCAACAGCTTTTTCTGAGGCCTGATAACTTTGAACAGCAGTCATAATTCTTTGGCGAATGTCATTCAATTTATCAGTCAACCCAGACAACTCTTCCTCAGCATTTGCAACACTTTCTGCCGACACACTTGTAGCTCGAATAGATGTCCCCATCTTCCCACCGCGTGGTTTACCACCACCACCACTCATTGTTCCAGATTTTTCAAAGAGCGCACCATCAAGGGTAACGACTCGACGAAACTCATTACTTCCACTATATGCTATACGTGTTGCCTACATTTTACAGGAGTGAGAAAATGTTACCATTCACTGTTTACCTTCACTGATATGAACAATAGCAAATGCAAGAAACTAAATTTTATATTGCAAGCAAATGGTAAATAGGTTAAGACTCGTAATATGATTATGTTTCTTAAACAGTCAAGAAAATAGGCATTAAAACAAAACCATATCGACAAAATTTGCTTATCAAGCAAATCTAAACCATGGGCAAAATGATTTTCAAATCTGAAAAATACCATTATGATGAATCCTTAATATTTATCACCAGAAGATGTAGTATCATGCTACAAAAGTGCAAGCTGACCTGGTCAAGATCTTTAGCAACCACAGTGTTTCTAAGTGCCGCAAAGAAAGCAAGCTTCATTCTTTCATCTTGAACTTTCACTAAATCAAAAAGGCGTGGAACACCCTCTGGAGTGGTTACATTCCTTTTCAACATTGGAAGAAGTTCAACTTGCTTCTCCTGTATAAAGAAATGATATCCGAATTACATTTATAAAATAAACATCCATTTTAAGTATTATCAGCACACCAAAAGCATTACAGAACCAAATAGATTATCAATCAACAATAATTGAAAAATTGTATTCAATCCAGGGTATTATTTTATAAACTGAAACATGATAAAAGCCAAGCTTCCTTTCACTCCCCAACTACAACTTAAAGGATCCAAGGAGTAGATTGAAGCATGGCAAATTGTTATTAACACATTGTTTTTAAAATCAAGTAGTTTAAAACCGTTAAAGACAAACTATGTCAAAAACTCAAGCTGTTAGTTAGAAGTTGAGTGATTTCACACCATTTCATGAATAAATCTTTAAATACAAGAAATAGTGAATTTATATTTCTTTGGTGACATGGGAAAAGAAATAGTGAAATTGTTATCACATTTGTGTAACCATTAGGGAGAAGAAACAGAAACTATTCCCTTATACTACACGTGAACCAATTTAATTTATGTCATTCAGAATATTAAACAGCCATTTAGATACAAAAAAAGAAAAAATATAAAAAAATACCAATATCATGAAAGTAGCAACACCAAGATTCTCTCTGCGAAGTAACTCAACACAAGCTTGAGCTGCATTTGTTGTTTCTACCACAATGTAATCAAGTCCGTGACATGCTGTTGATATGGCAACATCATATTTTGCTGCAATGATTATAAAAAGTTAATACAATGCCATGCATCAATTACATACAAAGCAGAGTGCCACATAAATCTCTATAAACCAAGTTCCTGGTGATAAACATAAATGTAATAGTGTCAATCTAATGGAATTATTCTAAGAGCAAAACAATTCTAATCAGAAGAAATCACAGATCACTTTTTCCAAGAAGTATAAATGACTACAATGTTGCAGTAAAAAAATTTGGATTGTATTAACCATTATTATTAATATTAGTAGTAATCTCAGAAGAAATTACATTTCCCTCTTCCCATGAAGTACCAAGGTTGCTGTTAATTATAATTCTTGCTGGTTGGCTATGATCTTACTACCAGGACTAGAAAGAATGATGCAGAAAACATGAGACACGTAATGGGTTTGATATTGATTCTAGTATATTTTTTTCCATTAGGAAGTCAAATATTGATTAAATATATATTATCAACATATTCTATTAATTTATGTCTGGACATTAGAAAATGTTTATCAAATATCATGACTCTTGAAGCAGGTATTTAAGCTTTTCAAGACGAGACTGCTTGACAAATAATGAGTATACTGAAGTACAGGCCTACCTTTTAGCCAATAGTTCAAAACTTCAACAATAATATGGATTGGCCCTTGACCAAAGCCTACAAAATCTTTTCTTTTTCTGCTATATCAAAAAATTATTTTATTTTCAAATATTGTAATATTCTATACAATCATGACCATTCGAAACCACATTTTCTAAAAGCTTATGCAGCATTCAAGTGGTAAAATTTGGAAAGCAAAGAACTTCATGAAGGCAGAAAAATTGCAATTGGAAAACCTCACCATCAATAGCACCTAAATCACCCATGCGGCCATATATTCCTTCTATTTGTTTTGTTTCTTTAGCTTTCAGGATTGCTTTTAAAACTGATCCCTGACTCTTCTCAGAATCTAGAACAGACTTCAGTTCTGCAACCTTTTGTCTAGCACTTTGTTCGAGAGGAATCAGTTCATCTTGCTCTTTCATACATACCTTTAAAAAGAACAATCACATCACCACAAACCTCAGGAAAAAAAAATGTTGAGAGATGGAATTGTTAATATAAAATTGCTTACTTCTTCAATTTGATGAGCTTCTGAAGCTTCGCGTTTGCTCTTTTCTATATCACTCTTGATTTGAGAAATGCTCCCAGTTTTTGATTTAATTGTTTCTGATATGCTTTTCATCTGCTTTTGAGCATCTTTAAAAGCTTCAGAAGCACTTTCATGCTGCAAATTAAAACCAGAATAGTCTTCCATCAAACACCCACCAACTGAAAAATATTAAGGGATTCCGCTCTAGTGTACAGTAATATGAAGGGGAAACTTTGGTTTGTGATTAGTTTTCCATGTATTTCATTTTATCAGTTTAACTATTTTTCTGGCTGTGTTCCTTATCAGGGTAAACTATTATAGCTTAAAGAAACTAACATATCATCAACTAAGCTAGCTTCAGGTAGCTTATGTTTATATTTGTTAAATAAATAACAAGAATACTAAATGATACCAGGACACAAAAATGTTGGAAATCTCACAACAGGGGTAAAGATTAAATTATAACGTAACAGGCTAACAGCAGAGGGGATTAGTAATTTGATGTCATGGAGAGTAGTGACTCCACAAAATCAAATTTTAAATTTTTATCAGAACTGGATAAGTACACTAACCTAGAGAGAAAACAATAGAACTTTATCTATTTTTAAACACTTGATTAAAATATTGCTATCACAAAATGTCTTGTATGCAATGTTAAAAATATACAGAGAAAACAGTAATCTAACTATAAAATGTGTGGAGCAAACAAGTTGAAGTATGAAAGTGTCCACACTTCCTGTTCACTTGCCTCAAAAATGGAAAATACAAGAGTTCTTGTGAGATGCAATGTTTTGTGCATGTGCTTTTCAACAATTATGATTCTGTGGGAATAAGAAATTAAGAATCAAAGTATAAGCTTCTACATCAAAAAAGCTATTGAATAAATTCACAAGCATGACATAAACAAAACTATGTTCATACGAGGACAAACAACCAAAGGGATATAAAATATTAACATAACTGTGTCCATGTTCAGCTTCTTATATTATCAAAGGGTGTGTCTGATGCAAATTGAAGAACAGCACAAACAGAACAACATAGTACAAATAACTTGAATGACAACACAACTCTTTGTTTAGTCTGTTGTTTGGTAGTTGATGCAAAACACAAACAATTCTGTGCTATATGATGTTCGATGTGCCTAAAATCTAGACAGAAGAATATAAAACCCCTCGCATTATACGGTGGTAACAATAATGATAGTGGTGGCAGCAACAACACAGGCAGTAACAAACAGTAGCAAGCATGGAAGTAGTGACAGTAACAGCCATGCTGATGGCAACAGTAGTGGAGGTGGCAATGCCATTGGCGGTTGTTGTGATGGCAATGGCTAAGGCAGCGGTTATAATTTGCCACGGAAGATGATCATGATAGTGAGGGAGTAGGTTGAGTATTTTGACTATTTTCTTAACAATAACAATGTGAATAAAACAAAATGTTTTTCCTTAGTATAGGAGTAACACTTTATTCTGTAATAGTTAGTTGTTCTCTCTATATGTAATAGTTAGCTGTTATAGAATAGTAGAGTACTTTTAGTTTTCACTGATACTAACTCAAGTCAGTTAGATATCAGTTGCTCTTGTTTTTTTCCATTCTATAGCTTGTTCAGCAAGTTTAAGGCTGATATGTAAAGCTCCTGTAAATATTCATTTGTTGGATTGCTATAATAAATCTTCTCTTCCTCTCCTTCACTTGGATATTCTCTCCGTATCTCTCAAACTCTAACACTTAGTTTACTAAGTAATGAAGTTTTTTATTTACGTCCTGCTTTTCAGTACTTTTTGTTGTTCCATGACCTCTTTCAAAATCAAACAGAGCAGAAATTTTATGGTAGCAGAAAACCAATAGAGGTAAAGTTTTTTTAAGAGAGTATCATTCTTGAATTACCATAAATAATTAATGCAGCCTATAAGTATGCAATAAGATTTGTTTCAAAAACATGTAGAAACTTCCAAGAACAAAATTTTAATTATGTCATTATAGCTGAGACGAGAGCATTCTCACCTTTTCATTTAGAAGCTTAGTCTCCGTACATGCAACTTCAAGTCTTCCCTTGTGCTCAATCAAATCTTTTTCCCAAGGTTCAAGCTCAACACGAACTTTAGCAAGCTCAGAGCGGTATTTCTCAGTTTCAACTGCTTACCAGTCAATGACAAGGTTAACAAAAGAAAAAATAATGCAAGAAAGAATCTAAACACCCGCTATTCCAAATTGGATTTCAACTCCATTTGTGTACAGGGTACGTAATAATTAAATAAATAAAGACCAGCTTCCATCACCAAAAACACCAAAAATCAGCATGATATATCCCAGACAATGACAAACAGAAAAATAATTTAGACCTTGAGGGATAATTATGTACACTTGACTCAAACAAAAAATAATAGCATAGTTTGAAATCTACATAAAACCATGTTACAATTTAGAAGTATCTTACATAGTAAAGGTGTTTCTTAAATCTGAAGCAGCTGAACACCATAACTATGAGCTAGGTACTAGAATAAGGACTTAACTAAACTAAGCATTTAATCAGTAAATAGTATGGAAAATAAAATGTTGGAACTTGCAAGGAAGCATGCTTAAGAATCAAAGAAGTTTTAAAGAGATTCTGGCTAAAGAAAACTATTGGAGATGCATCACCACTTCAGCAAAGATTATTGAATTAAAAGCAGCTTTCAACATATTGGAAATGAAAACGAATAAACTCCACCTTTGGAACACTCTATGATTTCATCCAAGACCTTCTCCTCATCAAGAAGCAACTTTTGTAGTTTTGGGGTATTGTCCTCAAGTTTTGGTATCAGTTCAGTTGATTCTTCACCTTCTTTTATAAGGTCTGCAATTTTTGATGAATCCTGACATAGAATCAAAAGGATAAGATGTCTAGTGAACACATAGTTACAGTTGCAATAAACTGACTTCCCTCTACCTTTTCTACTTTATCTTCCAGCTTTTTGATCTTCTGATTCACATGCTTATAATCCTCCCGATACTTAACATCCTGCCTCTCAAACTCCTTGAACTCTTCTTTGCATTTCCTCATATCAGTATCTAACTCCTAGTTTATAAGAATGAAAGAAAAATTAATGAATAGATTACTACCTCAAAAGCTTATCATTATTTGTTAAAAATAAAAGGCCCAACAATATAACCATGAAAACTGGTTCAATTTCAAAACCCATGTCATCCAAACCTCTTGTCTTTTCATATAGTTGTTGTGCTTAGTTTCAAGCTCTTTGAGCGTTTGTTTACTTTCTTGGATTTTATCCCTGGAATATAGACATCACCAAGTTCTTCATGAGGAAAGAATACAAATTCAACAAATAAATAACCCATTGAAATCCAAACTTACCTTTCTGCCTTGAGATTTTCTTCTAAAGTAGCAACATTCCCTTGTAACTCTTCCATTTTCCCTCCCGTATCATCAAGGGCCAACTTTGTGGCTTTCTCTTGCCATTTCAACAGAGACAACTCCTTCAGCATGTATGCTTCTGCTTCATTCTTCACATCCTGCAGAAAAAGAAAAGTGTTGGACAAACATCAAATCAAATGCTACATACAATCACAATTTCAACATGCCTCCAAGCTGTCTCTTTCTTTCTCAGATAGCTTAACCATTTGTACCACACCAGATCTTTTCTCATTCAGGGATTCTAACCTAAAACATCAAAAACATTGTTTCAGATATTAGAAGTTGTAAAATTGAAATCAAAGTAGTTACTTCAACAATGAGCTCAAAAATGTAAATTATCCTCCAGGCAGCAGCAGTAGTAATGAAGAATGGTTACAATAAATGAAACATTAATTGAGCATGTTTGGATTTGCTTAAAGTGCATTTAGATTAGCTTATTCCCAAAACAACCTATATGAAAGCTGCCTAAGAAAGTTTTCAACAAATATAAAATAATCAAAACTGGGAAGAATTACTGTCTATTTTCAAAATCCTTCTTAGTATGGATTTGATTCTAAGCTATTTTGGAAACAAATAAATCCATTTAAGCACACTAAATACTTAATCCTAATGAGAGAAAAAAATCAGACCACTACTAAATGGTTTCATAACGTTGATTGAGAAAGCTCATATTGAGAAAGTTCATGTTCTCTTTCTCTCGGAATTAAAATGAAAAGAGTGCTAACAGTTTATGTGATTCGTCAATCTTTTCCACATATTTGTTGGTTCCAATGATATCCTCCAGATATTCTAGAAAACCTTCATCATGAGGTCCTTGAGATTTTGGTTTCATAAGTGAAATCTGCTCCACCTCACCCTGATAAGAAACAGATCAAACATCAAAAGAAGTGGATACAAACACTTCCAGAAAAACTTAAAAGTGCCTTATAACAAATACCGAACCTGAAGGATAAGAAACCTGTTATTGTCAAGGTCAACACCCTTCCCTTTTAGTTTCTTGGTAACTTCTGTAAAGTTACTTGTGCGGTCATTAATATAATACTTAGAGGAGTTATCCCGGAAAGCCACCCTGGTAATAACAAAATCACTTCCTGGAACAGTTTCATATGTTCCATCGTCCTGCAACCATTGATACTTTTAGTTCTTTCTTTACTTCTTTAAGCAAAGATGAAAATAGGGAAATCATAAAGGGTTATTTCATCAAACCACAAGTCTGCAAACTCTTCAGCCACTGAGGCATAAAGATCAACTTAAAAAAAGCACGTCAAGAAATAAAAAAGGAAAGGAAAGTAAGAAAAATAAAAAAGCAATCATCACCTAGCAAGAATAAGGTACTCTTTGGTATCATTTCCGGTGCCTTAGGTTAGTTTTTTTTTATTTTCATTTTCAGTAGATATGTTTTCAAGGCAGCTCCTTTCACTATGTAAATTCATGAAAACAAGATACAGAGCTTCAAAAAAATGACATTTTCGTAATTATTATTATTATTATAATTATAAATATATCAACAAAATAAAAAAGAAAATAAACACCCAAACACGTCCTGGACTTTTCAAGGCAAAATTTTTCACCTTGCAAATTCTTGAAACAAGAAAAAAACTAAAATACGACATCTTAAATCACAACAACAACAACAAGACATTCCCACTAGGTGAGGTCGACTACATGGATCACATAACATCATTTAGCTCGGCTAAAGATTAAGTTTTCACAGGCATTATTATATGTCATTTTCAGAGCTAAAAAAATGCCATTCGTTCAATTATCATTATGAACATATCCTCAAACAGCAAGCATAAAATTTTCAATCTTCAAGAAACCAGAAATCATCAAACATCAAAAAAGGTTAATATTTGATAATCATAAGTACTACCAAATCCACAATCTCTTGAAAATGAACTGAAACCCCGGCACTATCCAAGTTCTGGTGATTGGTCGAATTGTGGATTAGTTCTGACACTTTGTTCAGCCGCATCTGCAAGAACCACAACCAGTTTCCAAATTTTTTTAAAATAGACATGAAAAAATTCAAAAAAGAAACATTCCAAAGTTTTTCAAAAAGCAATTCACCAACACAATTTCAACCATAGTATGAAGGTTTGTGAAATGTCTGTGACTGCAATGTGACCACAATCATGAAAAGATTAAAAATACACATTGTGGTTTTAAAAATGTCAAGGTTTTTGAAATGTCTGCAACAGCAATTGTGATCACATTGCCTCATTCATATGCAATATCAAAGAACACAACAAAACCACAAACACCAAGGACTCGTTAGTTTCTAGAACGGTTCTAAAATCACACCTGCTTAGCTCGCTTCCCAAACACGAAGAGCATGGCGTCAATGACATTGCTCTTTCCACTCCCGTTAGGTCCCACCACCGCAGAGAAACTCTGAAATGAAAGCAATTTGAGGTCACAAGTGAAACGAAATTCAAAGTTTGAAAAGTAAAACTGAAGCAATTTCGAAGTCAAACAAAATCAAAGCAATTCGAAATTCAAAAGTCAAATCGAAGCGATTAGTAGTCCGTAAAACTCAAAGTTCAGAAATGAAATAATTCAAAGTTGAGAAGCGAAACGGTTGAAGTGAGAGAGAAAAAGTTGAAACCCTAACCTTGTGGAAGGGACCGACGCGCTGTTCACCGGCGTAGGATTTGAAGTTGCGCATGACCATCTCCTTTATGAAGAGCCGCGGCCGCGCGGGGCGGTGGCGAGTGGCTGAGTCGGGAGCGGTTGACTCGGAGTGAGGTTCCATTGGCGCGGACGAGTCGACTCGGACGAAGCTGTGAGTGACGGAACTCTGAGATTTGGGGATTCGAATTTTGAATATACAAAAGCTAAGGCCTTTGGCGGTAAATGAATTCGCTATGCTATTCAAACAAACTGTAAAGCGAAGAGAAATTTTTTTTAAAAAAAAAAACCAAAAAAAAAAAAAAACAAAAGCATTTCAAATGAGTAAACTATTTTTGTCTGAGTTACATTTAGTCCATGTTGACACAGAACAGCTACACAAGTACACAACCATGAACCAACAACAAAAATACATAATAAATTAACGATCTCATGTTAAATTTGTTTAAAAAAATTAAAAATATTAAAATATAAATGATGAAAATATGCATTTTACATATGATGATTAATTGATTATATATTTTTATTGGTTATATAATATTTTCCATCCTAAAATTAGCTCAAATGTAGAAATTAGTATTTGAATGTAAAACTTTAGAAGCTTTAATTGTAAAGTTTGGTTGAAAACTGATTTAGTGTTGAATTTTTTAACTGTAAACTTAATACACTTAATTTTTTGTTTTTTTTATAATATTTTTTAAAAAATAGTTTATAGCTTTTTAAATTTTATTATTTTTTCAATTAGAATTTTTCTTACCCTTTTTAAATAAAGCATAATCTTATATCAACAAAGAAAAAATCTGTAAATTTTTTTATTTATTAGCTACTCTAACCTATCTCTTTAGCAAACTATTGTATTTTTTTTCAATTTTCAACTACCAGCTAGATTTTCAACTTCCAGCAGTTAGTTTTTTCAACTTTCAATTAACTTGTCAGTATTCAATTAGTTTTTTCAGCTTTTTTTTCAAACATAGCCTTAGAACTTAATTATTCCCAGGTAAAGTTAATTTTAGTCTCTTACTTCTAAAAAAGAGATAAATAAATTTTATTTTTTATATCTATTATTCAATTTTGATTCTCAAAAGTGATTTAACTAAATTTATATGATTAGAATAAATAAGAATTAGTCTTTAAGAGATAAAATATATTCTTATCTATTGATTGAAAAATTAATTATTTAATAAAATTTAATATATTATAACAAAAGAATTTACAAGTGGTCAATTCTAATACCTAGTCATTTAATTAATTATGTATTTATATATTTATGTAATGTTAAACTATTTAAAGTATAGTCTTCTAAAAAAAATATATACAACAATCATTAACAAAAGTACATAATTGTCTTTTAAAAAAATATACAATTACTTAATACGGTGGTTAATTACACAATATCATGATTGCACGTTAAATTATTAATTAATTGTTCAGAGTTATTTTATCCTATCAAGTCTTAATAAATATTATTTAAAACCACTAAATTATATTAGAATTAAAAGTCTAATATTTTAGTGTCAAAAAATAAAAACTAGAATGACATTACACCAAAAGTCAATAACTAATTTTACTTTATTTTAAAGTTTAAATTAGATTTTCGGTCCCTTATTTAAAATTTTTGGAATATATAAATTTGTTTTGGCCTTTATTTTTCAAAAAACTTATTTTATTCTTTTTAATTTAAAATTTAGGTTAATTCAATCCTTTTGCTGGTTTAAAAGTAAATACATTGACATAAAATAATGTTTTACTCTTTAACTTATGTTTTAGATGTATTTTAATTATTTATTTTAATTATAAATTCATTTTAATTGCTACTAAAAATATGTTTATTCAATGATTAACCTTAATTATCATCAATCATATTTATAATCCAACTCAAATCTCTTGAATAAAGAGTCTGAATTATTTATCTAAATTATCAATTTCTTAAATAGTTTAACTAAAAAACTTGCATAAAAATAAGGGTTTAAAGAAGACTAATGTAATTTATTTACTCCTAGCAACGAGGTTCATTAGTTGCCCTATTTAATTTTTACAATTCGAGCATCATTTCTCAACAATATTTAAGTGATATAAATTAAGTTAAAGATGATCAAGCCAAAATAAGTATTAATTTAAAAAGAAAAAAAATGTAATAACAAAGAGTAACACTGAATAAATAAATAAGAGTAATTACATAAAAGTTAGCTTGATTACATCAAACCTCAACAATGGGGAATCTAGCTACTCATACTGATTATAAACACAAAAAATGAAGAAGAAATGGAAAAGTCAACCACTGGGGGGCTTGGGAGAGCTTGGGACTCTTATCTTTACTATATCACAGTCTGATTTAGTGTTTACACAAGTTAATGCCTTTTGGGACCCAAAAACACTTTCACAAAAGTCTTTGACCTTTTTCTCATTAAGTTTCAGGTAGGTGGTCTCTGGTGTAGAGCGTGACTATTCTCAACGCTCAACACCATGAATAGGGAGACAAAGTTGTTCCTCTAGAATGGAACAAGGCTAATGCTCAATGTGGTATTAACGTGAGAATGGTGCTCTCTTAAACTCCACATTGAGAATAAGTTAAAGATGAGACTTAATGTGGAGGTCTTAAGACTCTCGCTGAGGATGAGCCAGAAGTGGCGTTAAGCATCAAGCTTCAAGTATTCCAAGTGTCTCTAGACCTCCATGTTAAGCATCTCCACATTAAGCGTGGACAACAAGTTATGTTCAACATGGAAGGTAATTCATGCTTTTTTTTTTTCTTGAGTTTTTATCTGACTTGTCTTCAACCAAAAACTCCTCCATGGTCCAAAAATGTCTTGAATGTCTTTCCTTAGTTCCTAAAGGAGAAAGACATAAAAAAAATTAAATAAACTCCTTGAATTTAATTTTTTTTTAAAAGTATAAATATATGATCAGAAAAGTAAGTTATATATACCATATAAACAAAGGTATAGTTTAAAAGAAAAAGATAAATATCTAATTTTTTTTATGTGAAACAAATATATTTAACACTTTAGTACTAATAAATGGTAGGTCTGATTATCTTATAGGTTACTGATTCCAAAATCCAAAGTTTATTAGAAAATATTTAGGTTATATTTAATGAAGTCTTATATGACAAATGTATATGAAGTTTATTAATTTTAAAATAATGTATGAAAGCTAATCGGTAAAGTATAAAATAATTATATTTTTAATATATGTATTTTTTAATTAATTTTAATGGATTATGAGATAATTCGTTTGACTCACCAACATATAGTGGGCAGGTTAACTAAGTTAAAGAAAAAAAGAAACTTACTATAAAAATAGAAACACAAAAAAGAGTTTAATTATGTTAATTAATTTTTTTTTATAACAAATGAAGTATGTATCCAATGGATGAGACTCAATCTTTTAAAAATGATTTTACAAGGATTTTCACAATGGATTTTGACAAATAATAATAAGCTTTTATAGCCAATAAACACATAAAATTTAATAAAGAGATAGACATATAAGATTTTATACTAGTTTATTTTATAATATGACTATGCCCAATTCCTTAATCGTAACTAATGTTTCGTTACATCAATAACTGATACAAGTATTTTTTGATACCAACCTCTTCAAGTTAAAAAAATATTCTTCAAATACAACCCTTACAGGTTAAATACACCAAGTGTTCTTTAGCTAAAGGTTCTCTAGGCTAACACTCATCTCTAAAGGTAAAAGGATTTTACAAAAAAGTGTATGCCTGTAAATAAGTCTTACTCAAAGAAGAATTTACAAAGAATAATATAGAAAGACTTTCAAATTACAAGAATTTCAATTTACGTAGAGTAATCTTTGATTTTAGTCTTTAATCTATAGCCTTTATGTAAATAATAAACTCGAAGTAGTAGTTAAACCTAACTGTTTCAAATTTTCATTCATTCTTAGAATCTGTTTCAAATTTTCATTTATTCTTGGAATCATATTTCATGTTCATTAACATTAAATGCTTATAGAACTGTCTTATAATGACTCTATTATCTAATAGTGAAAGAATAAAGAAAATGTAATTACTTTTCTACTACAAAATTTAAAATTAGAAAAATTCCCTTTATTTTGAATTAGGTCGTCTTTCTATGTAAGAAATATTGATTTCTTATCATTAATTTTAATAAGATAAATCAACTTTTACTAGACAAAATATATAAATAAATAATTTAATATTTATAAATAATTATTTAAAGAAATAATTATATTTTATGTAGAGAACTTTAATTAATTTTTCATTAATTTATACATTTAAAAAGCTAAACAACTAACCCATCTGATTATTGTCTTTCACCTATTATCATCATATAATACTATATCTAATATAAATAAAAATATCATTTATAAAATATTATAAAATAAATTATAATGATCAAATTAAAAAATGATTTATCTTTAATTATTTAGATTTAACACTTATTATAAATGGTACATACTGAATTAACTCAATTATTAAGTGAATCACAATTAGCTAGATCAAATTATTTGTATTTGGTGATATGATCAAATTTTTTTATCCAGATGAAAAAAATAAAAAATTCACGTACAAATATTATAATATTATTTTAGCTGTTATTTAAATATTAAGATTTAGTTAATAATTTATCTCTTATAATTTTATAAATTTAATATTTTAATCCCTATATTTTATAACTATATTTTATAGTCTTATATTTTACATTTTAAATTCTTTTAGCATTAGTTGCTAAAAGTCACTTACCCAAGATAAGTGAGTGGTATAGCACTGTTGAAAAAAATTAAACTATAAATCATAGAACTTAAAAATATTACTTTTAAATCTTAGATACTAAAGATGTTATGTTTAATTTATATGGATTAAAAATTTATAAATTATAGAAATTAAATAAATAAGTACAAGAATATCACGTACAAGTTATATGAACTAAGAATTTTATAAATAATAGCCATCAAATAGATAGATAAATAAGTATAATTGGAAAGACAAAGAAATAAAGAGAAATAATCATCTTTAATATTTGTTATTAATTATAATATCTCTAATTATTAATAAAAGAAATACTTACTTTTTCTCTCTACTTTCACTAAATAATTTTACCCTCTTCAACTTATAAAATTATTTATAATATTTTATATTTTAATAATTATTTTTGTCTTCATAATACTTATAAAAATTTTAAATTAATTCAATTATATATATATATTATGAAATATTTTCTTCATGTATACGTAATATTATTTAAAATTAAAATTATCTATTCATTCTATTTTAAATTAAACACTCACCCATTAATCATCTTTTTTATATTATTTATTTTTTTCTTATTTTTTAATCATATTGTTTATATATATATATATATATATATATATATATATGTATGTATTACTTCTTTCAAATAAAATTTAATCACTTAATATGCACACCAAGTACCTATTCTTTTCTAGGCTATTATTAAGTATAATAATAATCACGAGTGTACGACCAGATCCTTATCTTCCGTGAAATCTAGATGATTGATTCCAGAACACAAGCACAGTAGAAAGAGAGAGAAAAAAAAAAAGATGCTTTTCAGATGTAATAATTAATGTTTGGTAGGTGTCTTTTGAGAAGCTTCAAGGAAGCTTCAGGGAACATAGAAAATAACGCCACCACTTATGAAGACAATTGAGGAATCTAGAATTCTCACAACTATGCTTCTTCCTCATCTTGCTTAGATGAACTTGTTAACATCACTGATTGTTCTAAGAGGAAAGCTAAGAAGGATAGGTTCAACCATAACATGGAGAAGTTGGAGAAATGGAAGATGGCTTTGCATCAAGTGGCTAGCTTGTCTTGCTATCATTCCAAACAAGGGTACCCCATCTTACCAATCTTTTACTTTATATATTTTGTTTGATTAAGTTTTACATGTCTAATGATTTAGTGTTAAAATTTCAAGAGATAAAAGATGTCTGTTATCCTTGACAAATTTGGATCTAGACATGGATATGAGACTGTGATTTTAGTTTAGTTTCTATGCACTAAGTGTAAAAGATTGTAGATTATTGACCAATAAAAAATCATGGGTAGCATGATTTTTAAGGTAATTATTATAAAATTGACAAACTTAACAGAGAGTCTAAAACTCTTTACACCATAGGTGCTATATCTTCTTTAAATTAACTTCATTAAAACTTTTTCTTGTGGACAGAGATGGATATGAATACAAGTTTATTGGGAGAATTGTTGAGTTGGTTTCTAGCAAGATTAATAGTGCTCCTTTACATGTTGCGGATTATCCGGTTCGACTTGAGTCTAGAAGTAATGAAACTTTTGGATGTTGGAACTGATGATGGTGTCCTTATGATAGGGATCCATGGAATTGGTGGAATAGGAAAAACAACACTTGCTATGGCAGTTTATAATTTGGTCGTTGACCAGTTTGGTAGTCTGTGTTTTCTTGAAAACGTGAGAGAAAAATCATAGAAACACGGGCTACAACACCTCCAAAGCATCATTCTTTGTGAACTGGTTGGAGAAAATAAAATTAACATAGTGATATTGAAACAAGAAATTTCAATAATACAGAATAAGCTCCAATCAGATGATGTTGACAAGCTCAACCAATCACAAGCTCTTATTGGAAGACGTGATTGGTTTGGTAAAGGCAGTAGAGTCATCATCACAACTCAAGACGAACAACTGCCAGCATCTTATAAGGTTAAAAGCTCATATGAGGTGAAGGAATTGAACAAGATGCTCTCCAACTGCTTACATGGAAAGCTTTTAAAAAGGAAAAAGCTGATCCAACTTATGTGGAGGTCTTGAATCAAGTGGTATCTTACACTTCTGCCTTCCATTGGCTTTGGAAGTAATAGGTTCCAACTTGTTTGGAAAAAGTATAGAAGAATGTAGATCTGTCATCAAACAAATCCTAGAGATACTTTTACTAAGCTTTGATGCTTTGGAGGAAGAAGAGAAGAGTGTTTATCTTGACATTGCTTGTTGCTTAAAAGGATATGAAGTGGAAGAGTTTGAAGGTGTACTTCATACTCATCACAATTACTCCATGAAATATATCATATTGGGGTGTTGGTTGATAAATCTTTTATAAAGCTTACTGCACATTGTGTGGTGACACGGGTAGAGGACATGGATAAGAAAATTCTTTGACCAGAATCAACAAAAGATCCGGGGAAGCGCAAAAGATTATGGTTCCATGGATATATTTCAAGTTTTAGGAGACAACACAGTGAGTGAGACTCATGATTGTTTTAGATTGTAATCTTGATTTATCTATTTCAATATTCATATGCTCCTGTAACATTTGTTTGTTTTCCTCAATATATGTAAGTTTCTATAAATATATGTATTGAAATCTTGTATTTACTCTCTAAACCAATCAGAAACCATTCCATGCATGACTTGAGTAATTATCATAAAAGTTGAAAAACTTATCATATTTACATCATCATTGTTTTCTAATTATATTCTTTGTGGTCGATTTGTGTCTTTTTCATTAACAGGGAACTAGTGAAATCGAAATCATATGTCTGGATTTCCCCTTGACAAAAAAGAAATAGTAGAGAATGGAACAGACTCAAAACACTGATCACCAAAAGTGGTCATTTTTCAAAAGGTCCCAAATACCTTCCAAATAGTTTAAGAGTAATGGAATGCTTGACTTAAAACATTTCTTAGCAACAAATCGTAAATGCTTGACTTCTTCAAGTACAAACATGTTCCTATATCAGGTTTTGCCCTGTTTTTAACATATTTTATTTCATAGTATGTAGTGTTCTTGATGTTGGTTTACTTACGAGTTCTTTGTGACTAACAAGAGCTACATCAGGCTGGAAAAACTCAGTTTTATTTGCCAGGAGAAAGGATTCCAGAGTGGTTTGATCACCAAAGCAAAGGACCTTCAATTTCTTTCTGGTTTTGTAACAAGTTTCCTGACAAAGTTCTTTGTCTTGTTACTGAACCTATGGACACTGACTCTGGAATGTTTATACCTGTGGTGATCATCAATGGCCATAAATGTTTCCTTGGTTATAGGAATGGATCATACATATCTTTTTGATCTTCAAATGATAGAATTTGAAGATAATTTGATCTTCAAATGTTCCTGTCTGTGGAGAGTTGAAAGATTCCTAATTATATTATTTTAGCATGTAGAGCAGCATTTTTTTGGTTGGCATATGCTTTGAAGTTCCAATAGTTCTGAGTATGGGTCAAGTCAGCACAAAGTAACTTTTAACTCAAACTTTTTACTTTGCATGCTCAGCTTTTTATCTTCTAGGTGTTAGCATGATCATGCCCCAGGTTGTGAATTGTAATAAGTATTTGTTGACTAGGAAGGAAAAAGGCTGAAAACCAGTTGAATTGTGTAAATTTTCTGCTTAATCAATTTTAATCATAATACTATATCAGCATTCTACTTAGCATAAGTGAAACTGTGTTTAGTTGTAAACTTTTCTTTCTTATCAATGTATTCTTCATTTTCTTGACAAGAAAGTGGCCAATACTCCATATTATTCTGCAGTCTCATTTATACCAAGAAATTTGTAACATAAACGTAAAGGGATTCAAGGTTTCCCTACCCTCAACTAGTAAATAACCAACATTGAATCCTTTGTTTTTCGTTAATTGAAATGTTAAATATTAAGAAAGATTAAACACTAGTACATTCTAATAGGTGTATGTTATTATTTTGTTGGTGCAACCTTAACTGGTGTGTAGTCTAAATATATTAAGCATGTTTCTCAACTTATTTGTATTGGAAAAAGTGTAAAACAAAAGTAAAACAAACTCTAAATTCTTTTATTTATTAAATAAAACCCTGATACTAGTATTTACTAATTATTATTTTTTAAAGTACTATTTGATCCCTTATCGCTTTTAGTTAAACTACTATTTTTGTTAAACTTATATTAATATTTTAGTTAAACTACTTTTTTGTTGTACTTTTAGACACTATTTCTTAAGTTACTATTTGTTTCTAAAAGATGCTTATTCATTTTGGTCTAGTAGTTTAACAAAATAGTGTTACTCATTTTACTAGTTAATCATTCACTTTTATTACTTTGAAAATTTGAAGTGACAGAATCTCACACTTCAAATACTAACATGATTTTTCACTCTCAATTTTTTTTTCACTTTTGCTTGTAGTAGTTATAGTTTTTTTTTGGTAGTTGTTAACATTTGGCAATAGGGAATCAAAAGCTAAAGCCAAAAGTGCCGGTGCCATGCATGAGATAATATGTTTTCCATTCATCATAGATAAAGGTAAAAGAAAATGATAGCAAAGCATCATAAGTTCCATAGATGACAGCAACAGAACAAGAACACTTCATTTGAAAGCAAAAAATGCCATAACTAGTGATATGAAGAGGAGCCCACATACTAACTCCAAAAGGCATCCTCAACACAACAAGGTATTCATAGACATGTATTTTGAATGTCAACAAAATTTATATGATATCCATAAATGTTCTTAGTACCATGTTTTCTTATCACAATTTGAAATTTCATTTTAATAACTCAAGTAATAAAATTAATATAATCCTCAATTATTTCATATTTTAATTTTAAGTATTTAATTTTTTTTTCAGTTTTTAATCTCATTTATAAATATTTTTAATCTTTTAATTTTAAATTTAAATCATTAATTCTAATATAAAAATATCACATGATGTTTTAATGTGTGATCTTTAATGGTTCTAATTTAATCCGCGAGATTAAAAATGTTAAAATATGATAAAAGTTGATAAATTTCTTTCAAGAAATTAAAAAACTAATAAATGAAAGATAAAAAAGTTGATAGATTTCTTTCAAGAAATTTTAAAAATTAAATATAGGTAAGGAGTAAAACACTTAGTATGAAATATTAAAGTAAAACTCTAATTTTAGTCCAAAAATAATATTTTTTTTTATCTTAATGAATTAAATATAGGTATAGAAAATTTATAATTAGTCATGTAATTTCATTAATTAATTCATAAGCTTACAATGTAAATAATAGGTTTCAATCAATCCTACAAAACTGATTTGTAAGGTAAGAATTATCTTTATTTATACATATATGATATTTTTAGACAACGTAAGATCTTCAACATACTTCTTTTACGTCGAATACTTAACATCTTGAATGTAAAATTAAATTAAACGATCTAATAATAATCTGACCGAATAGATCTAACATTCTAAATAAACTCAAATATTATAAAATTAATTAAATTAGAGAACATAAATCACAAATAAGTTTTATCATTTATGTAACTAAGACAGAAAGAGGAACAACAAGGACATTATATTATATGAAAATCAAAGTTCTCTTTCTTTATTTAATGAAGAATAAATTTAAGGGCATTTGGGTCCTCCTTCCTTGGTCTTCCAGTTGTTGTAGCAAGGGCACACAGCTTTATTCCCATAATACCCCGGGGGTACACACAGGCACTTCCTACAACACTTCTGGCAGAAAAACATGCATGGCTTGTGGTATTGTGTCCTGCTACACCTCTTCGTGCATTTTGAAGGGCATTCTGGTCATATAACATGTTCCAGACAAATAAGAGAAAATTCGACATAGTTAAAGTCAAAAGGATCGAATCCAATGATGTTGTTGGTAACACACAATAGAGGGTATGTGTGTTTATGTAATTATAATTTTTATATATTTTGCCAAAAAATTTCAGTTTAAGGTTTTGCAAACAACACCAATAAATAATCACTTTTTTAAATAATTTTATTAAAATAACTACATTCTCATTATATATGTTTTATTTATACATATATTGCATACATTATTTAATAATTAAGTGAGGACAAACTAAAAAGAAAAATTAAATATTACATTAACAGCCATTTTAAAAAATTTGGGATGGTTTGACATACCCTGAAAGTTAAAATTCAGTCATTTTGAGATATAGGAAATATTAATTAAGTAGTACTGTAACTAAGATGTGTAATTAATAATGTCAATTTGACAAAAGGTCAATAAATAAAGAAATCATATAGTCCCAGTGATAGAGAAATAACACTTTTGCATAAAATTTATGGAGATCTGGAATAGCTTTTATTAAATCTCATTCATAACTTAACAAGTATATGCAAGATGTCATCTTACTCAAGGTAAATATACTTATAATAAGTAAAAATTTCTTTATTCGAATATTTAATACAAGTTTTATCTCAAAATTACTAATCAAACTAAATTACTCTTTTTTGTTTCATTTCATATATAGTTTTCTCACAAATATTAAGATATACATTCAACATTTGAAATTTTATAACATATTATTTGATATGCTTTTTATCTTTCATATTAATTATTTACCAATTTTTCGTGTTAACTATATTCTATCTCTTCTCTTTCTATTTGTATTATTTACATTTTGTAACTCTATAATAAATAAACCATTATTTTATTATTAAAATTAACAAGGTTAAACCATTTTAACTTTAAAAGATAAAATTAATAAAATAATTTTTGCCGTATAATAAATTCATATTTTAATCTTTAAAAAATATCTGTCATTTTAATTATTTCATTTTATTATTTATCATTATTTTAGTGAAACTAAAAATTAGATCAAATCACTGTATTTAAGAATCATGATTAAATTTACGAATAACAATGATAATAAAAAGATTAAATTATTTTCATATAAAAATTAGATTAAATTTTTAAAACTATCCTTAATTAATATTTATTAAAGATATTGTCTAATTAAAAAATATTTTAAACCAAGAAAATTAAATAAAATTAAGTTAGTTAAATTATAAAAAAAATGTATTTTTTCATATTTAATCATCCACAATAAACTAGAACAGACCAACTAATACCAAGTAATATGGTATCAAATCACAATTACCGACAACTTCTATGAATTACTGACGTTAATAAAAAGTGTATTAATGATGGTGTTGGAAACTCTTTCTAACAATAATAATAAAAAAGAAAAACAGCTAGCACACCCTTCTGGGGTAACGTGTGAAGTTGTTTCATTTTTGTTTCTTTATGCTCTTTAATTACAGTTTTTCATGTTCAAAGTTTGAGAGATTTCCAATGTAACATACAAGGAGAAGAAGAAAAGAAGAACAAATGGTATATAGAAAGAACTTCACTTACGGTAGCTCTTGAGACTCCCAGGTCCATATATTCTCTGAGAAATTACATCACACAAATTAGCAAATTAGCATTGTTCAATCTAATAGTTTCTGAGATTTAAACTAAATTTTCATTTTTTTTTTAAAAAAAGTTGAATAACAATTAATAAACCTTTTGGGGATCTTTTTTACTTATTAATAGACTAAAAATTTGAGCACTATGTGTGAAGTTTTAAGAGAAAAAATAAGGGAAGATGTTGATTGATTGTACCTTGTTATTGTAGTGATGGCCTCCATGTCCATGAGATGCCATAACCTAAACAAACCAAACCAAGAAAAATTTGAGAATGTTTCAAAACCTCAACAAGTTCATGAAAAAACCTTGTACTTTGTTTGCATGTGTGTGTGAGAGTGTGTTTCTACATGAAAACTAACCACTGTTTGAAGCATGGAAATGGCAATGAGGGTCATGATCAAAACACCAAGTAACTTAACCAAAGCCATTGTTCCAACTACTTGACAAAAGAGAATTTGTGTAAATCAAAGCACTGCACTAGAGAGAGAGAGAGAGAGAGAGAAGAAGAAGAAGAGGGTTTGGTGACATAAAGAGATCACAGTGGGGGCATTTATAGAAGAACGTTATTGATGGGGTTGGAATCCCAACCTCAATTTAGCCACAAGATTATTATTATTTTTTTTAAACGTTGGGTTTAATTATATCTTTTCTTTATGTAATGTTTTAGTTTAATTTGATCCTAAAGTTTAGAAATTTCAATTTGATTTCTATTTTTAAAAATAATTGTACGTTAGATCGGAGACATTGTTGAAAAATTTAAACATGTATAATATATGAATATATGTTATTTTCAACATAGTTTTCTTTAAAGATCTTAAATGATACAGAATAAGATTTATTTTGAAGTGTGAAGACCTGCGTAAAATTTTATGTTGATATTACTATAAGATCCAAATTAAACATTTGTATTATTAAAATTATAAAAATTTGTTAGTTTAATTGAAAATGATAAAATTATCTTATATATATATATATATTTGAAAAATATATTTCTATATAAATCTCATTAATATTAATAAATCATATACATCTAATAATCTGTCATATAACTAATAAAATAAGAAAACTAATTTTAATTAAAAATATTTTTATAAAAATAATTAATGAAAAAAAAGCATTTTATCACTAAACCTTATAATAAGAAGAGAAGAATAAACATGTGTGTTATCATTAATGACAGTACATGTACTGTCATCTTACTATTCACAATATGTGCATTGCAAGTTAGGTAGCTTCTTAAATGTGAACTTACTTTCAATAGTACAAGAATTGCAAATGGCTTCCATCATTATTATTTGTAAGAGTTTAATTGATATAGAATGTAAATGCAATTACATAATCAATTAATTATAATTTATATATATATAATTTTAAGACCATTAAAATAAAAATTAAATATTTTTAAAATATGATATTAAATATAAAAATCTTCATTTATTATATAAGACTTACTATAAAAATTAAATACTTTCCTGAATGATTATATCTTTTGATTTAAATATAAGAGTTACTGTAATTTCTAATTTTAACAAAAGAAAATAATTGAGAAAATAACACTAGCCTGTGCTCTCCATTATTAAAATATAGAAACCACCAAGTGGGGTAAAACAAATAAGGGGGTTTCGTTAACTTGCCTATATTGGGGGTTTTATGATGGATGGATAATAAAAAATAATTTCCTACCATTATGTGTAGTCACTTGGGAAAATGATGATAAATAGTGTATATTAGGGAATATCATATGTCCGATATAGTTGCCAATTTACCTCTTGTTACCGACTATAAGTTGTCGGTCAATTTGAGACATGGGTTAGATCTAAGTTGTTTCTTATTCGATTAAGTTGGAGCATCTCTAATACAAAAAAGAGTTCATATATATTTTAGTAAAAAAAAAATATTTATAAACTTTAAATTGATTTAACTTTAGTATAAGAGTTCATATATCATTTTAGTAAAATAAAGATATTTATAAGGTTTAAATTGATTCAATTTACGTATAATAGAATAATTACTTAATCATACATTAATGGATAGAGACTGTACGATCAGGTAATTTTTTTAACTCTTTTATAGATAATAATGAAGCCTAAATCTTTAATCATTATAAATGATGATGTGATAAAAGTGTCTTTATAGATAATGATGATTATAATTTACTTGAAAATATAATTTTATTTTAAAATTTATCTTTATCTAATTTTTTTTAAGTAGAAGTTAAAACATTTAAATCTCATGCATTTATATGTTATATATAAAGTTAAAAAAAATACAGCAGAATGAAAAAAATAATCAAGATTATATTAGCTTAAAAGGATTATATTTAATTTATTCTTAAAATCTTTAGTTTTTTTTTTTAAATGTTTCACATAGATTTTTGAACTCTGCCTCTAGCAATAATTGAATTATTCTCCATCCTATTTACAATATTTTTTCTTTGATCTGTTGAGGTTTTCTCCGTATACGTTGAAACCACTTAATACATTTCACCATTTATTTAAAATACGTTTTATGCTAACTCCTTTTTATAATTTTTTTTCCTTCTGTCAGAGATGGGTAAGGTGCAGATTGATTTCACTAACTCAAGAAAATTTTATGCTATAAGAAAATTGAATACATACATTTTTTCACTAACTTGGTAATTTCCTTAAATGGTAAGACCTTGCAAAATACACCACTAAGTTAAGGTTGATGCACCTTTTTTTTTTTTGTTATGTAAAGATTATTATTAAACTGACTATTATTTTAATTAAATTAATATTGACTAGTAGGTAAAATTAATATTGACTTATTCTTATTTTATTTCTTACAATTTTTCCTCTTGATTTTTATTTTATTTTTTGTTTCATGGGAAATAACTATTTTTTTATGGGGACAACAACTTTTTAATTAAGCACATTTAAGTTAAAATAAAAATTTGGTGGGGGAATTTCTCCCATCACCTACAACATGGAACCGCTACTAAGTAATACAGAAATCAGAAAATATTTATTATTATTATTATTATTATTTTAAATTAATTATTTATTATAATATTATATTGAATTCAACTATTAATATAATAATAAATATTTAAATTCAAATACTTATTATTTGGATTAAAATGAAACTTTCATATATTATAATGAAATTTTTATAATTAATTATGAAAAATAGTCTTCTAAAATTTAGTGACTCCTGTGTTGCATCATAATTAATATGATAAATCATTATGCTAATTTTAAGTATGATTTAAAATTCAGTTAGACTAATTAGAATATGACACGTGTCTTGCAACTTGCAAAATTTCATCTGTCCTTTTTCATTGTTTTTGAAAAGCATTCATGTCTAAATACATTCTTGAAGAAAATTAAAAAGAAAAATATTGACATAGTTTTTGAATTTAAGGAAAACATGACATCAAGAGCACATGAAATTCATTAGAATATTTCATAATTCTATAAGTGGCCAAGAATGGCAAGACAAATGTGATCCCTAAATGTTACTCTGCCATTCATTCTGTGGATCGGTGGAAGTCATGGGTATCACACAATGGGAAAGGTTTCGAACTTTATGATGGGTTCCAACATAGTCACCTGATTCATTAAATTACTAAGGTCTAATGGCACATGTGCAAGTTGCAACAACACCGGCACCAATTCAAATAATGAATAAATAAATAATGATGTAGGCATGTCTACTCTTAATGGGGTATTTGTACCCTTCCATTTTAGTATCGAGTAGAAGGTTAGTTAAGGTTATAGTTGGATTTTGTTGGTTAATTTAATGTTATGGGAGAAATAAATAAAAGATTAAAAATAAAGAAATTTTTTTACAGGAATTAAAATCAAATTTGTGAAGTAATTAGTTAAGAGATAAACTTGATTATCCCTTAATTTAAATTAATACAAATAATAAGATACTTAAAGCTTTGGGTGAGCTGAAGCAGATTATAAGAATTGGAATCAATAACTTAAATATACAAAAATAGAAAGCGGAAAATATAAAAATATAATATTTGAATGATAATTTTGTAAGAAAATAAATAAAACTACTTGTAAGTTTTATAAATGAGAGATGCACCCTCTTAATATAATCTAGGTATGAATTTAGCACATAAATTATTGACATAGCTTGTTATAGTTCAATTAATAGTAGTTTTAAGTTTAAGTTAGAATAGTGAAATACATGTGATTACATTGAATATTTGAATATTAAGATATTACTTTTTTATAATAGTTCCAGGATATTATTAATTATTGTTTTTAAATGATGAATATATTGATTAAAAAAGTACAATAAGAAACTATTTAATGCATAAATTATGAATGTGTGCAAAAAACTTAAACATCTTAATAGATATTCTTTTAATGTGTTCTAAGTATTCTTATGAAATAAGTAGAGGTTTGAATGAGTATTGGTTGATGGAAATTTGAGTGTTAGGAGGCGCATTGAATGGGTTTTGGTGCATTGTTATTAAATTTGTAAGGTACAATATACGGAAAGAATTAAAGCAAAGGCAAGAAAGAAGCACACATATTGCGGGGCTCCATGTTCCACCATGTGGGTTTCCCATTTGGAAACACCCACTTGAGGGGACCAAATTAATATTTGATGCTTCTCTTTTGGATTTACAAGTATTACAAGTAATGTGGATTCAATATTCAATTACAAGTCACAATGTCCTTACCATGTGACAATAACTCTTCCTTCACATTGGTCATTTAGTCTAAATCTTGCTTAAAAAACTTGGAAACATAAACTAGTATCTTGTTGATGATGGATATGTTATTTTTTTTTAGAAATATTCTGTGTTAGTATTTATGTATGCATATGGAAGGATTCTAATAATTTATTATAAGAGATAAACTATAATATCAAATTAAAATACATTGATCTTTAACTATTAAATTATAAAAAAAAGTCAATTATCAAATTAATAAATAATTAATAAATAAGAATCACATCAATGTCAACAAAATGTAAATAAATCAAATTAGTAACAAAAGACTTATCACCAACTTTTAAATGACACTTTAAACAAATTTGAGAAATTAAAATAGAACTACTTGTAGATGTAAAAATTAACAAATCAATTTTTTAAGGAGTAACAGACAAAATTAATTCACCGAAGAAGAATAAGACATAAAAAAATTAGTTGAAGAATAAGACATAAAAAAATTAGTTGCAACTGAATGAAAAAACACACAGCTAGAAGGGTATTATGGATGTGATCTATACCTTGAATTAACTTCAAGGAAGTAGAAGCATGCTTCGGCTTTGTTGAGGGCAACCTCTGGCACAAAAGAATTAGTTTCAACTGAATTAAAAAACACAGCTAGAAGGGTATTATGGATGTGGTCTATATCTTGAATTAACTTACAACGACGCACGATAAATCCCACAATAATAAAGAATTCAATGGGGTGCAAAGGGTCCCGACAATGGGGTACAAAGAGAAGAATCCCCTACAACGGGGTACAAAAGGTCCTAGGATAGGTTCTGATATCATGTTAGAAACGGATGATAAGCCTAACTCAACCCTACAAACCGGTTTGTAAGATGATGACTGTTCCTCACTTATATACATACAACATACCCTATCTCTAAGCGATGTATGATTTCCAACAGATATTCCCTCTACATATGTCCTATTTTGATTGCTTGTAAGATGATGACTGCTCCTCACTTATATATATACAACATACTATCTCTAAGCGATGTATGATTTCTAACAAATACTCCCTCTACATATGTCCTATTTTGATTGCAGTTAAAGTATTTAACCGAGTTATTTGAACAATTTGGAGTACTGTGACTTGACTAGCCACATTTTAAACACTTGACACATGTTAACCAATTTTGGGAATTGCCGAATTTTGTGATAATCGATAGCTTGTGTCACCTCAAGTTGAAGTCCACTAATAAACCTTACACGCTTTGAGCTCTCTCCGTATCTTCCTTGGAAGTGAGGAAAGTACCTCACTAACTCCTCAAACTTGGCTGCAAAATTAGCCATAATCATGCTTCCTTGCTTTCAACTCAAGGAACTCCGTCTTTTTCTGGTTCTTCGTATCTCCCAGAAAGTATTTCTATCATCTCAAGTAACCTCTTGGTCTTTAATTTCAAGATATTGATGGGTGTTGTCCTTCCAATACTCGACTTTCTCCACTATCCTATGGGTAACATTGACCACCTTTTAAGCTTCGAAGCATGCAATAACTCTAAAGATTTTCTCTATCTCTTTTAACCACTTCTAGGTTTTGTTGGGGACTGTACCCTCCATTGAATGAAGATGGATTTTCATTGAAAGAGATCCAACCCATGTCTTATAAAATTTTATTTTAATTAAAATAAGATATAAATGAGACTCAAATTCATATTTTCTTGTTTCAATAGTATTTCTTATTTTTTTGGAAAATATTAAGTAAATTTTTATTTTTAAACCTCTTTTAATTGTTATATCTTTTATTTATTATAATATTAATAATTATTATAAAAATATTTTTAAAATAAATAAGTATTATTAAAATGGAAATTAATAATATATTTATCATTATCTTAATTTTAATAAATTATAAATATTTAATTAAAATTTATAATAAACTTTTCATATCCCTGTCTTATGACAGAAAAAAAAGAACGTCATTGAATTCTTTTGATGGATGATTTGTGGTGGGTTATTATAAGATGTATTTTATATTTTTATAGTTTTAATTATATCTGTTAGATGATTCATATTTAGGTAATGATATTTTCCTGGCCGATAATCAATGAATAATTTCAAACCGTTATTTATTTTAAATTTAAAATAAATTAATCATAACAAAAAATATTGAAATCAAAATTTTAAAAAGTCTCAAAATCTTAAAATTCAATTTTAACTTACACAATCATTGTCAAATAAAATAATATAAATATGAAAAATAAGTTTAAATTTCATTTACAAAAATACAATAAATAGAATTTGACAGATTTTATAACAATAACAAATACAAATTTTATTTAACACAAAACACATTTAAATAGAAGTTAACAGATTTTAAAACAATAACAAAGAGATATTTCGTTTAACAATATGTAACAAATTTTACAACAAAACAATAATAACAATTCGAAATTTTAGCAAGAAATAAAATATAATAGGAAAATAAATAAGTGATTAAAAATTCCTTCTAAGGCATTTAAGTAAGACACTAACTCTTATATGACTATATTTTTCCTTCCTTATTGTTTAATAGTAAAACCTAAATACTTAATATTCTTTTATTCAGAAGCACATGCATTGAAATTTAATTTATTATTGAACTCGATGTTTTATCGTTTATCCAAATATAAATAAATATAATTGATTTTCTTAAGATAAATAAGATAAAATAATATTATATTATATTTCTAGTTTAAAGATATTTTTTTTATTTATAATTTTATATTTTGATAATGTTGAAAAGTTATAATGAAAAGCTATATTTTAATCAATAAAACACAATTCAACATAATTATTTGTAAATATATAAACTCACGGGAACAAGTACACAGGGAGAATTTATGGCTAAAAATAACAGTTTCTAAGTTCCAAACACAAAAAAATAAAAATAAAAAAATAAACAAAGGACGATAAAATAACTGGATATTACAGAGATTATAATGATGTAATTGATGTCTAACTAATTATACTATAAACTCCTACAATCACAAGTTAACATATGAATAGCAGCTCAAACTCAAGTATTGCCATCACTTGAATGAAAGTCTACAACTTGAAGACAACCTTTTGCATAAACATAATTTTCTTAAGAATTTAAGCTTTTTCCTATCAGGTATGCCCGATTTATAAGTGGTGAGTTTCATCTTCTTTAACACTCTTGCGTTCCTCATGATATATCTTACAAATTCAAACACAGTTTCATAGCCACCATTAATAAATACATCGCATGTTTTGAGGTGCGATGAGATGCATCTAGGTACACGTCGTGGATTTTTCCAATGTTTCCTATCATCATTATGATCTATATCATGACAAGTGGTCTGCATAACAATATAAATTAAGGAGAAATTAGTAAACATAAAAGAGAAATCATTCTTGGAAAATTTCAATTCAGCAAACCTGATTAACAATGAGATGTTGAACTTTGGGACAACGCTTGAGCACTTTGAACATCTCCATCCAGTCCTTGCTATAAGACACATACTTGAATTCAACTGTGGTTAAATTAATAAATCTGGGAATCGAGTCTTCAATTATTTCCACTTCTTCGTGCATCTGTAGGATATAAAGAGTATCAGAAATTCCCATTTGCATTGAACAAAGAAAAGAATTAACAATCGTATGAAAAATTCAGTACCCAGTGAATAAGCAGGAACTGAACATTAGAAACAACTTCTAATGGAACAATATCTTTATAAATATCAGCACGGATTAACTTGGGCAATTTTTTAAATTTTACTTCAGTTGCATTGCTTTCACTACTGACAGTACAAAGAAGTGCTATTTCCTCAAGATTAGGACACCCAGAAAGAAGGTCAGCGAGAAGTGTATATTCTGTGAAATGAACGTCATTCAAACGCATGGTTTTAAGCGAGGGAAGATCAACACAGGAGGAAGAAGGTTTCAACTCTAAGGAGGTCAATTGCAACACGACAAGAGTTTTGCAAAGTAAGATAGAGGGATAGTGAATTGGGTAAGGAAAATCGAGATCATAGTGTTCAAGTTTGTCTAGCAGAGCTGCATCAGAAAACAATGTGTGGTTATTTCTCGGATAACGAATTTTTCTGTCACCAAGGTAGTCATAGCCACATCGAAAGCTGAATCTTCGGAGAGATTGACGAGAATCTCGTTTGTAGAGGAATGTGTTGATCGAATCGAGAAGTTTATAATAATCTAATCTATGTCTATGCTTTCCGTGTAATTGGAGTCACATTCAAAATCAAGAGTGGGAACTGAACGCCACAGGAATCTCCATCGGTGGGAGAGAATAGAGGTTGCAACAGAATCTTTGGTTGGAAGAAAAGAGAGGATGTGACAGAGAAGTTTATCAGGTAATTTGCTAATCCTATCAGCCATTGCTCACAATTTTGGCTAAGTTGCTTCTCTATCCAATGAAATATGGATTTTATACTCTATGCGTTTGTTCTTGATGAAGATAACTTCTGTTATCTTGAGATTTAAATCAAAATGAATTTTTTTGAACTTTATTGTTACTCAATCTTAGGAAATTTAAAATCTGGATCAAATGATAATAGTTACTTTATTTATTTATCTTGTTAGAGAGAAATCAAATCCTAGATTAAAGGCAAGAGATCGTTTTGATATTTTTTTATTTAAAATAAATTAAACTAAAATAATTATAATAAAAAAATTGTCATCATTTTATCTATAAACATAATTCAAAATAGAAGAAATCTTCATTTACAAAATTTAAAATCATAAAAATATTTGTTCACAAGATTCAAAATCATAGAATGTTCGATTTGTTACTAAAACAAATATTTCTTATTTTAAATTTACATTTCAATCTAATCCTTATTTAAATTCATTAAAAAAGGTTATAAAATTTTCTTCTAATTCAAAAACATTTCAGGGTAAATATAAATAACGATAAAAATCTATTCTTATTTAGACTTAAATTTATTTTTTCTTATTTTAATAATATTTTTAATAAATTTATGGTATTTTTTAAGTTTTTTTAATTAATAATCTTAATAAAAGAAGGTCATTAAATGAAGGGAATATTTCACCTCAAAAACACTTATTTCTTAAATTTCTTAGTACTCCTCAGTCTATTCACTTAACAACTAAAAATCATATATATATATATATATATATATATATATATTAATTAGGCTTAACACAAAATATATCATAGAATAAATACACCAAATTCAATTTATCATTATTTATGTCAACCGCCATTAAAAAATAAAAAAAAATATTAAATAAATATAATGACAGTTAAATCCAAGGAACTGTCGTAAAAAAAAAATATTTACATTGGGACCAATAAAGCACTAACTCTCGAGTGACTATATTTTCTGTTTCTTATTGCTTAGTAGTACAATTAAATACTTCATCTTCACTCAAGTGCATTATTTATTAGGTAAGCTTAATTTATTTTTAAACTTTAATTGCCTTATTAATATTTTATCATTTATCAAAATATAAATATTATTGATTTGGTTAAGATAAGTACGACAAAATAATATTATATTATATTTCTAATTCAATGATATTTTTTTATTTATAATTTAATATTTTGAAAGTTATATTTTAATCAATAAATCACAATTCAACACAATTAGGTGAAAATAAAGTCACAGGAGCGAGTATACGGGGGAGAATTTATGGGAAAAAAAACAACAGTTTCTAACTTCCAAACACAAAAAATATCTTATCATTTATCGAAATATAAATATAATTAATTTTCTTAAGATAAGTAAGATAAAATAATATTATACTATATTTCTAATTCAAAGATTTTTTTTCGTTTTGATTTATAATTTAATATTTTGATAATCTTTGAAAAGTTATATTTTAATCAATAAAACACAATTCAACACAATTATGTGAAAATAAACTCACAGTGAGCAAGTATATGGGCGAAAATTTATGGCCAAAAACAACAGTTTCTATGTTCCAAACACAAAAAATAAAATAAATAAACAAAGGACGATAAAGAAATAGAAATACAAACATAAAATGTTAGATTTAGGCAATTAGTTAAGAAACTCACAAATTGAAGCAACAATGAAAAACTAATGGATTAGTTCAAGGTAAGCAGTAGAAATCAATATAAGATTCAAAGAAATTTTTTTTATTATTGAAAAGCATAAATCATAATGACAAATTTTTTTATAAAGCTAACTGGATATTACAGAGATTATAATGATGTAAATTGATATCTAACTAATTTGACTAGAAACTCCTATCAATAGCTACTCAAACTCAATTATTGGCATCAGTACTCGATTAAAAGTCTACAAGTTGAAGACAATCTTTTGCATGAATATAATTTTTTTAACAATTTAGGCATTTTCCAAACAGGTGTTATGCCCGATGTACGATTGCTGAGTTTCATGTTTTGTAACACTCTTGCATTCTCCATGATATATCTTGCAAATTGAAACCCATGTTCATAGCCATCATAATTAACAACATGGCATGTTTTAAGGTGCGATGATATGCATTCAGGTACACGTTGTGGATCTTCCCAACGTTTCTTATCATCATTAAGATATATAACTTGATAAGGAGACTGCATAACAACATAAATCAAGGAGAAATTAGTAAACATAACAGAGAAATTATTCTAGAAAAATTTCAATTCAGCAAACCTGATTAACAATGAGATGTTGAACTTTGGGACAATGCTTGAGCACTTTGAACATCTCCATCCAGTGCTTGCTATGAGACATGTTGCCGAATTCCACTGTGGTTAAATTGTCAAATCGGGGAATCGAGTCTTCAATAATTTCCACTCGTGTCTCTATCTGTAAATATAAAGAGTATCAGAAATTCCCATTTGCATTAAACAAAGAAGAGAATTAACAATCATATGAAAAATTCAGTACCCCGTAAATATGCAGGAACTGAACATTAGAAACAACTTCTAATGGAACAATATCTTTATAAATATCAGCACGGATTAACTTGGGCAATTTTTTAAATTTTGCTTCACTTGCATTGCTTTTACTACGTACAGTACAATGAACTACCATGTCCTCAAGATTAGGACACCCATTAAGAAGGTTAACGAGAAGTGTATATTCTGTGAAACGAACGTCATTCAAACGCATGGTTTTAAGCGAGGGAAGATCAACACAAGAGGAAAAAGGTTTCAACTCTAAGGAGGTCAATTGCAACACGACAAGAGTTTTGCAAAGTAAGATAGAGGGATAGTGAACTGGGTAAGGAAAATCGAGATCATAGTGTTCAAGTTTGTCTAGCACTACTGCATCAGTAAACAATGCGTGGATATATCTAGGATAACGAATTCTTCTGTCACCAAGGTATTCATAGCCACATTTAAAGCTGAATATTCGGAGAGATTGACGAGAATCTCGTGTGTTGAGGAATGTGTCGATCGAATTGAGAATTTTATAATCATCTAATTCTATGTCGCTGCTGTCCGTGAAATTGGAGTCACAGTCAAAATCAAAAGTAGGAACTGAACGCCACAGGAATCTCCATCGGTGGGAGAGAATAGAGGTTGCAACAGAATCTTCGGTTGGAAGAAAAGAGAGAATGTGACAGATAAGTGCATCAGGTAAGTTGCTAATCCTATCAGCCATTGCTAACAACTCTGGCTATGTTGCTTATCCTAAACCCAATGAAATATGGTTTTAATAACAACTCCAGCACACCGTAGATAGACAACTCTATGTGCTTGTTACTGATAAAGATAACTTCTGTTATCTTATCTTGAGATTTAAATCTAAATGAATTTTTAAGCTTTATTGTTACTCCATCTCAGGAGATTTGAATTCTGGATCAACTTTATTTATTTATCTTGTCGGGGAGAAATCAAATCCTAGATTAAAGGCAATAGATTGTTTTGACATTTTTTTATTTTATATAAAAGAAATTAAATTAAAATAATAATAATAATAATAAAAAAAAATTGTTTCATTTTATCTATAAACAAAATTCAAAATCGTAGAAATATTAATTTACAAGATTCAAAATTCTTTGTTTGATTTGTTACTAAATCAAATATTTTTTATTTTAAATTTACGTTTCAATCTAATGCTTGTTTAAATTTATTAGAAAAAATTATAAGATTTTATTTTAATTCAAAAACATTTCATGGTAAACATAATTAATTAACGATAAAAATCTATTCTTAAGTAGATAAAGTATTTCTTTAATAATATTTCTTTGAAGGCATCTCAAGTAATCTCTTGGCTTTCGATTTCATAGAGTATTTCTTTAATAATACTTCTTTAAAGGCATCTCAAGTAATCTCTTGACCTTCTATTTTAAGATATCAAAATGAGTGTTGTCCCACCAGTACTCGACTTTATCTACTAACATGTGAAAAGCTTAAAGGAAATGCAAAACACATCATCCATGACAAATTAACTTTGCACACCAACACTAAAAATATGTCAAACACATCAAAGCAAAATTAGGAAGACATAGTAAACACACAATACACAAGTTGAAAAAGTTTGATATGTGCTAACTCTAATGAATGTAACACTCTAATCTTGTGCCACATTATCTAATAATAAATGTGAAATTAGTTTTAATTTTTGGAAGATCTTGATTAATTTAGTTTGAAGAAATCATTATAGGTGATGTCCAAAGAGAAATAATAAAAATTGAAATTGAAAATAAAAGTCATAGATCCATTTCGTTAATATAAAAGCCAAATATAGTAGTACAAGTCTCATTGTACAACAACTAACATAATTACATCATTAAATTAAGAATGAATTCATAAATTTCAAACTATCCTAATCATGATGTACATCAAAAGAAAAAGGAAACAAAAGATAACAAAAGATGACAAGGAAGGTTTTCAAAAGAAGGGAATGCTTCAGCTTAAAAACACCAATTTTTAAAACATCTTAATACCACTTAAACCTGATGATTATCTATTTTCCCAATAACTAAGAGCCATAGTAGGTGCCGAACACACAAATCACAAAAAAGGTTAGCTCATAAGAATAATAATAATTTTATATGATTCTAAAACACTTTAAACAAAACATCACTATGTTCCTTGAAAAAATCTTTAATGGACAACTACGCCACATCGTGGCAATTGGCGTACACCCCCTAAAAATTTAGAAAACATAATCATATAATCTTTTATAATTTCTCATGCACGTATATCTCCACAACATATATCATAGGCTCGACACACCCAATTCAACTCATCATTATCTAATCATGTGCATAAACATCATAGTATTATAAATATAAAAGAAAAGCAAGGTAATGGGTAATACTTAAGACAACTTCTTTTAAAACCATCATAACAAGACAAGGAGCAAAGAGTTTACTCTAAGTATGAACTCTTTCTCACATTTAGTGTAAATTTCTAGAGTCTTTGTAATTTCATGCTTAACAACGACAAAGAGACATTCAGCTTAGCCTACATGACACATTAGGTGTAAGCTTCTAGTGAAAAAGAAAAGAAGATACAAGATAGTGAGGGAATTGAATTGGATCCTCAATATAATTTTTCACAATAAGACAAATCTTGTCGATAGCTTTTTGTGAGTCAGCATTATACCTTGGAATAGTCACCTTAGTCTGAATTAGCCAGCTTGAAGAAAATCATTCCAAAATTGCTTAGAACCATAATTAAATATCCCTTTTAAATATTTTACTATCCTCTATATTGTCGATAAATAAGATAGTTTTAGATCATTCATCTATGTTAATGCACGTGTTCCTCATCCAACCAATTATTTACTTATTCGTAAATAATAAAATAAAAAATTTATAATATATTATATATATAAAATAAAGATAAGTTGCGTGTCCTGATATTCCTAAACTTCAATTTAAATGTACGGGTACTCATTGCTTCCTAATTATATTTTATTATTATTATCTATCTTATTTTACCACCTTTATTATAAATAAATAATAACATGATTCTCTTAAACAAAATAAATAATCATTAACTTAAATAAATAAATACTACATAACTCTAATTAGTGTCACGTGATGTGAAGCGACCATATTCAGAGTGTCTTTTTAGGAATCAGTAACACATGACATTTGTACCTTACGTGCAAATTTCACACACCACATTGTTGACGCTTTGTATTGATAAATGGAAGATTAAAATTTATTTACTTTTCATAGTTCTCCTTTAACTTTCACTTTTTGTGAATCTCTCATTCTTCTCTTTCAATCCCCTTTGATTTTCTCTCCAACTTTTAGGACCCGTGGACAATGTAACACATTTCTTACATGTGTGCTAAGAATGTTGAAGTGGGATTTATAATATATATATATATATATATATATATAAAAGGTTTACAAAATCAGATGCCCACGGTAAATACTTCTCACCCGACCCCATCTGCATGTTTACTTTATAAAAATGTACCGTTTCAATACATTAACCCTCAAAAACAATTGAAGCAAACTCTAAAAAAATATCATATAAACACGGAGTATTAAAATCAAGTTTAACTATGTAATTAATAATAATAAAATGAGAATAATTTTATAATTAGATGGTAACTAAAAGATAATAATAAAATAATCAAATAATAAGAACCATAGTTTAAAATGTTAATTTTACTGAATTCACGAGAACTTAAAATTAATTTAATATTTTAAAACATTTTATCAAAATGTAGAACAATTTGGACATGTAAAACTTTTTAAATTTCATTTGATGATAAATCATGATGGGTATTTTCGTGAAATTCAAGAAATATCTCACAAATAATTAATTATGATTAGATAATTATATAAATATTTCTTTTTTCATATTAATAAATATTTTTTGACAAAATATATAATTGTTAATTAGTTAATATCATAATACTACTCTGTGTTAACTATGTTTTTTCTTATATGTTGGGCCTTTAATTTGTACATTAAGTATAGGAATTGGGCTACATTTTATTTTCCCCTTCTACAAATGACTAGATCAAGCTTCTGTTCTTGATGAATGTTTGAGAATGATTAAGTAGAGAACAATGATTGTCTTGTTTAAATTTTAAAACAAATTAAAATTGAAAGTCATGTAATAACAGGTAAAATGGTTACAAAATCATATAAATATAAATCAAATTTGATATAATTTTTAAAAAATTTATCATTAAAATTAATAAATTTATTGTGCATGATGGATTGAGATTAGTTGTTTAAGTGTTTAAAGATTATATAACGTCAATATAAAATATTTTACCATACGTGGTGTAAAAAGATTTTATCTTAGATGATAAATTATAATTAATTTACTTTATACTAAGACTTTGTACTATCATTTTATCTACCTAATCTTACGGAATAAAATTCAAAATCACATAAGTTTTGTTCATGATTTGTTATCAAATCAAACATTTCTTATTTTAAATAGTGGTCTAATCCTAATTCAAATTTATTAGAAGGAATTATCAAATTTTATTTTAATTCAAATAAGATGTAAATGAGACTCAAATTCACATTTGCTTATTTCAATAGTATTTATTATTTTTTGGAAAATAATGAGTAATTTTTTATTTTTTAAACCTCTTTTAATTGCTATATCTTTTATTTATTATAATATTAATAATTATTATAATTTTTTTAAAATAAATAAGTATTCAAAATGGAAATTAATAATATGTTTATCATTATCTTAATTTTAATAAATTATAAAAATTTAATTAAAATTAATAATAAACTTTCATATCCCTGTCCTATGACAGAAAAGAACGTCATCGAATTCTTTTGACGGATGATTTGTTTTGGGTTATTATAAGATGTATTTTGTATTTTTATGCTTTTAATTATATCTGTTAGATGATTCATATTTATGGAATGATATTTTCCTTGCCGATAATCAATGAATAATTCAAACAGTTATTTATTTTAAAATTTAAAATAAATTAATCATAACAAAAAATTCAAAATAAAAAATTTTAAAAGTCTCAAAATCTTAAAATGTAATTTTAACTTACACAATCATTGTCAAATAAAATAATATAAATAAAAAAAGCAAGTTCAAAATTCATTTACAACAAATAACAATAAATAGGATTTACCTGATTTTACAATAATAACATAGAGATATTTCATTTAGCAATATGCAATGAATTTTACAACAAATAATAATAACAATTAGAAATATTAGCAAGAAATAATATAGTAGGATAACAAATAAGTGGTTAAAAAATTCGTGTTACTTAAAGAGAGGCTTTTTAAGTAAGGCACTTACTCTTAAAAGACTATATTTTGTCTTCCTAATTGCTTAGAAGTAAAACCTAATCACTTAATCCCCTCTCTAATTCCTTTATTTATAAGTAAAGGTGCAATGCTCCTTAAGTGAGATTACTTTATTATTTAATTTTAATTTTCTCATCATATCTTATTATTTATCCAAATATAATTATAATTGATTTTCTTAAGATAAATAAGACAAAATAATATTATATTATATTTCTAATTCAAAGGTATTTTTTTTTTCGTTTTGATTTATAATTTAATATTTTGATAATCTTTGAAAAGTTATATTTTAATCAATAAAACACAATTCAACACAATTATGTGAAAATAAACTCACAAGGAACAACTATATGGGGAAATTTATGGCCAAAAACAACAGTTTCTATGTTCCAAACACAAAATATAAAAAACGTAAACAAAGGATGATAAAGAAATAGAAATACAAAATAAAATGTTAGATTTAGGCAATTAGTTAAGAAACTCACAAATTGAAGCAACAATGAAAAACTAATGGATTAGTTCAAAGGTAAGCAGTAGAAATCAATAAGATTCAATGTAATTTTTTCTATTATTAAAAAGCATAAATCATAATGACAAAATTGTTTATAAAGTTAACTGGACATTACAGAGATTATAATGATGTAAATTGAATGTCTAACTAATTTGACCAAAATAGCTAACTGAATAGCTACTTAAACTCGAATAAAAGTCTACAAGTTGAAGACAATCTTTTGCATGAAGATATACTATTGCTGAGTTTCATGTTTTGTAACACTCTTGCGTTCCTCACAATATATCTTGCAAATTCAAACTCAGCTTCAAAGCCACCATAATTAACAACATGGCATGTTTTAAGGTGTGATGAGATGCATTCAGGTACACTTCGTGGATTTTCCCAACGTTTCCTATCGTCATTACGATATATATATGGATAAGGAGACTGCATAACAACATAAATTAAGGAGAAATTAGTAAACATAAAAGAGAAATTATTCTAGAAAAATTTCAATTCAGCAAACCTGATTAACAATGAGATGTTGAACTTTGGAACAACGCTTGAGCACTTTGAACATCTGCATCCAGTCCTTGGTATAAGACACATACTTCAATTCAACTTTAGTTAAATTATCAAATCGGGGAATCGAATCTTCAATTATTTCCACTTCTTCGTGCATCTGTAGATATAAAGAGTATCAGAAATTCCCATTTGCATTGAACAAAGAAAAGAATTAACAATCTTATGAAAAAATCAGTACCCAGTGAATAAGCAGGAACTGAACATTAGAAACAACTTCTAATGGAACAATATCTTTATAAATATCAGCACCGATTAACTTGGGCAATTTTTTTAAGTTTTGCTTTAGTTGCATTGCTTTCACTATCTACAGTACAATGAACTACCATGTCCTCAAGATTAGGACACCCAGAAAGAAGGTCAGCGAGAAGTGTATATTCTGTGAAATGAACTTTATTCAAACGCAATGTCTTAAGCGAGGGAAGATCAACACAGGATGAAAAAGGTTTCAACAATAAGGAGTTCAATTGCAACACGACAAGAGTTTTGCAAAGTAAGATAGAGGGATAGTGAATTGGGTAAGGAAAATCGAGATCATAGTGTTCAAGTTTGTCTAGCAGTGCTGCATCAGAAAAAAATGCGTGGATATTTGTAGGATAACGAATTCTTCTGTAACCAAGGCAGTCATAGCCACATCTAAAGCTGAATCTTCGGAGAGATTGACGAGAATCTCGTTCGTAGAGGAATGTGTTAATCGCATCTAATTCTATTCCGCGGCAGTATGTGTAATTGGAGTGTAAGTGAAAATCGAAAGCGGGAACTGAACGCCATAGGAATTTCCATCTGTGGGAGAGAATAGAGGTTGCAACAGAATCTTTGTTTGGAAGAAAAGAGAGGATGTGACAGATAAGTGTATCAGTGATTCGCTAATCCTATCAGCCATTGCTCACAACTTTGGCTATGTTGTTTATTTACCCAATGAAATATGGATTTTATAACAACTCAACACCTCACTGTGTTTGTTACTGCTAATTGTGATTTAAATCAAAATGATTTCTTTTGAACTTTATTGTTATTCAATTCGAGGAGATTTGAATTTTGGATCAAATGATAATAGTTACTTTATTTATTAATCTTATTGGGGACAAATCAAATCCTATAGATTAGAGGCAAGTAATAGAATTGACATTTTTTTGGTTTTATAGGAAAGAAATTAAACTAAAATAATAATAATAAATAAAATTGTCATCATTTTATCTATAAACAAAATTCAAAATAGTAGAAATATTCATTTACAAAATTCAATATCATAGAAATCTTCATTCACAAGATTCTAAATCACATAATGTTTGATTCCTTACTAAATCAAGTATTTCTTATTTTGAATTTACATTTCAATTTAATCCTTATTCAAATTTATTGTGCTACATTTTATTTTCCCCTTCTACAAATGACCAGGTCAACAACTTCTGATCTTGATGAATGTTTGAGAATGATTAAGTAGAGAACGACGATTGTCTTGTTTAAATTTTAAAACAAATAAAAATTGAAAGTCATGTAATAGCAGGTAAAATGGTTACAAAATCATCTTAATATAAATCAAATTTGATATAGTTTTTAAAATTTTATTATTAAAATCAGTAAATTTAATATACATGCTGAATTGTGATTGGTTGAGTAAGTGTTTAAAGATTGTATAATGACAATATAAAAGATTTTACCATACATGGTGTAAAAAGATTTTATCATAGATCATAAATTATAATTAATCAACTAAATACTAAAACTTTGTACTATCAACTCAATCTTACGAAATAAAATTCAAAATCACGTAAATTTTGTTCATGACTTGTAATCAAATCAAATATTTCTTATTTTAAATTTAGATTTCAGTCTAATCCGAATTCAAATTTAGTAGAATTGTCAAAATTTATTTTAATTCAAACAAGTAGTAAATGACAGCCAAATTCATATTTTCTTATTTTAAGAGTATTTCTTATTGTAAAATACAAAAACACGCAAGAAGGGGGGTTGAATTGTGTAGACTGTTTTTAAAACTTTTTCTCTAAGACGATGCGTTTGCGTCTGTTGTTTTCAAAGCTTGATCAGACGCAAGATTGTTTTCTTCTTTAAGATTGATTTTATTATCAAACTGTTCAAGTTATTATCCCCTGTTAGTTAATAGATAAAACAATAGAAAAGACAACAATATTTTTATACTGGTTCGTCTGATCAAGACTTCATCCAGTTCCCCAGCAACACGCTAAGGTTCCACTACGAGTATTCTTTGAACCCAGCCACTCCTGGCTAAATACAGATATTATTAATACTACAGATATTATTAATACCAGATATTATTAATACAGATATTATTTGGGCACAACCTTCTCAGGCTAAACAGGTATTCTTTGAACCCAGCCTCCACAGGCTTAAACAGGTATTATTTGAAACATAGCCTCCTCAGGCTAAGAGCACCACAACAGTGGATTTAGTAAGATGAAAGAATAAGTTTATCCTCTACGCAGAGAGGGGTTTTAACAATGAGATCTATTCTAAGTTCAGGGGCGAGTGAACTTTGTTTGAGAGCTTGAAGCTTGGATATAATTTCTTTGTTATGCAGTTCGCCAGCCTTCTCTTGAAGTAATGAAGTCCTTAGCTCCTTGAAGTATCCGTTAGACTAAAGATTTGAACGTTGGTCCTTTGTCTTGGGGTCTTCAAACGTGTGACAGAGATCAATCAGAATAATTAATGTTTGCACAGGCTTTTTCTGACTTAGTCAGAGACATCAACAAAAAGCATGTTTGCTTTTCGTGTTGCAGGGGTTTTGCACAGATCTCTATTCTGTCTTTGGAAGCTTCTTTGAGTAATGGCTAGATTTGAATTGGGGCGCAAGTTACTCCGTCTGAACTTCATTAAACGAGGTAGACGAATGAATAAATAAATGAGTTGTGTGTTGAATTCATTCGTCTGTCTGTCTCCTTCCGTCTTCCCTTCTGATCTCGTGCTCTTGATCCGATGCTTGATCTGTGCTTTTCCCGTCGATGCTTGATCTGAGGCTCTCTTCCGTCGATGCTTGATCTCGAGTTCTTAATCGATGCTTGATCCGAGCTCTTCCGTCCGATGCTTCAATCCGAGCTCTTCCGTCCGATGCTTCATCCGAGCTCTTCCGTCTCGATGCTTTAGTCCGAGCTCTTGATCGATGCTTTAGTCTCAGCTCTTGATCCCGAGCTCTTGATCCTGATCCTTCCGTCTGTGCTCTTTCTTCCGTCTACAGGCACAACAGACTGTTATGTAATTATCAAAACGAAGAACACTTATATTTTGGAAAATATCTAGAAATTTTTTATTTTTCAAACCTCCTTTAACTGTTATATCTTTTATTTATTATAATATTAATAATTATTATAAATACATTTTTAAAATAAATAAATATTCAATATAGAAATTAATAATATGTTTATCATTATCTTAATTTTAATAAATTATAAATATTTAATTAAAATTAATAATAAAGTTTTCATCGCATTCTTTTGGTGGATGATTTGTGGTCGGTTATTATAAGATGTAGTTTATATTTTTATGCTTTAATTATATCTGTTGTATGATTCATATTTATGTAATGATATTTTCCTTGCCGATAATCAATGAATAATTTCAAACCGTTTTTATTTTAAAATTTAAAATAGATTAATCATAACAAAAATATCAATATCAAAATTTTACAAAATCACAAAATCTTAAAATTCAATTTTAACTTACACAATTATTGTCAAATAAAATAATATAAATATAAGAGTAAGATCAAATTTCATTCACAACAAATAACAATAAATAGGGTTGACCAGATTTTACAATAATAACAAATACAAATTTTATTTAACACAATATACATTTAAATAGATTTTTGACGGATTTTACAGAATAACGAAGAGATATTTTATTTAACAATATGCAATGAATTTTACAACAAATAATAATAACAATTAGAAATATTAGCGAGAAATAAAATAATAGATAACAAATAAGTAATTAAAAAATCCTTTTACTGGAAGGGACACTACTCTTAAGTGAGCATATTTCTTTTTTTCTTTATTGCTTAGTAGTAAAATCTATATATTTAATTCCTTCTCTAATTGTTAATTGTTAAATATTTGGTTAATTTAAAGTTCCAGTAGAGTTTAGAAAGAGGAGCTGAGAGAGTGATATGTAGCTAAACACTTATATAAGAGAGTAAATATAATATGTAGCTGAACACTTATATAAGAGAGTAATATGTTATATTCGCACCACAGAATGATATGGTATATAAGAGAGTGATATGATATTTGCTCGCACCACATCTTAAATCTATAATGTACCTTAAATCTATAATATATATTTAGAAAATCTATAATATATATTTAGATGTTAGGTAGTGTAAGATCTTAACTCTATAATGTACCTTAAATCTATAATATATATTTAGATGTTAAGTAGTGTATGTTTCATTAATGTATTTTTCCCTATTAGGATAGAAGCTTTTTCACTATACTCTTTAACTCAGTGAATATTTTTGGTTTTTGTCCCTTTATTTTCTGTTTTTGTCTATCTCATTGGAGATTTCCTACTTAAAATTTTGGTATTCTTTTTACTTTTGCATTTTGTTTTCCAAACACTAATTTCTTTATTTTTAATTGAGCTTAGTTTATTATTGAACTTTAATATCCTTGTCATATCTTATCATTTATTCAATTATAAATATAATTGAATTTTTAAGTAAGACAAAATAATATTATATTATATTTCTAATTCAAAGATATTTTTTTATTTATAATTTAATATTTTGATAATCTAAATAATTTAATATTTTGATAATCTTGAAAAGTTATGTTGAAAAGCTATATTTTAATCAATAAAACACAATTCAACACAATTATGTGAAAATAACTCCCAAGGAACAAGTATACGAGAGTTTTTAGCAGAATTTATGGCTAAAAACAACCGTTTCTAAGCTCAAAACACAAAAAATAAAATAAATAAACAAAGGATGATAAAATAACTGGATATTACAGAGATTATAACGATGTAAATTGATGTCTAACTATTTGTACTAGAAACTCCTATACTTGACAATCAAAGTTAACCTATGAATAGCAACTCAAACTCAAGTATTGCCATCACTCAATTAAAAGTCTACAAGTTGAAGACCTTTTGCATGAAGATAATTTTCTTAACAATTTACGCTTTTCCCAATCAGGTATGCAATATATCTTGCAAGTCGTCGTGAGTTTCATGTTTTGTAAGACTCTTGCATTCTTCACGATATATCTTGCAAATTGAAACTCAGTTTCATAGCCACCATAATTAACAACATGGCATGTTTTTAGGTGCGATGAGATGCCTTTAGGTACACGTCGTGAATTTTCCCAACGTTTCCTATCATCATCATAATTACAATAGGACTGCATAACAACATAAATTAAGGAGAAATTAGTATAAAAGAGAAAATTAGTATAAAAGAGAAAATTTCAATTCAGCAAACCTGATTAACAATAAGATGTTGAACTTTGGGACAACGCTTGAGCACTTTGAAAATCTGCATCCAGTCCCTGGTATAAGACACATACTTGAATTCAACTGTGGTTAAATTATTAAATCTGGGAATCGAGTCTTCAATTATTTCCACTTCTTCGTGCATCTGTAGATATAAAGAGTATCAGAAATTCCCATTTGCATGAAACAAAGAAAAGAATTAACAGTCATATGAAAAATTCAGTACCCAGTGAATAAGAAGGAACTGAACATTAGAAACAACTTCTAATGGAACAATATCTTTATAAATATCAGCACGGACTAACTTGGGCAATTTTTTAAATTTTGCTTCAGTTGCATTGCTTTCACTATCTACAGTACAATGAACTACCATGTCCTCAAGATTAGGACACCCAGAAAGAAGGTCAGCGAGAAGCGATGATTCTGTGAAATGAACGTAATACAAACGCATGGTTTTAAGCGAGGGAAGATCAACACAAGAGGAAAAAGGTTTCAACTCTAAGTTGGTCAATTGCAACACGACAAGATTTTTGCAAAGTAAGATAGAGGGATAGTGAATTGGGTAAGGAAAATCGAGATCATAGTGTTCAAGTTTGTCTAACTGTGCTGCATCAGAAAACAATGCGTGGATATTTGTAGGATAACGAATTCTTGTGTCACCAAGGTAGTCATAGCCACATCTAAAGATGAATCTTCGGAGAGATTGACGAGAATCTCGTGTGTAGAGGAATGTGTTGATCGAATCGAGAAGTTCATAATAATCTAATTCTACTTCCTTGTAATATATGTAACTGGGGTCACAGTGAAAATCGAAAGCGGGAACTGAACGCCATAGGAATCTCCATCGGTGGGAGAGAATAGAGGTTGCAACAGAATCTTTGGTCGGAAGAAAAGAGAGGATGTGACAGATAAGTGTATCAGGTAATTCGCTAATCCTATCAGCCATTGCTCACAACTTTGGCTAAGTTTCTTCCAATGAAATATATGGATTTTATAACAACTTCACTGTATAGATTGCCCTTTCTGTGTTTGTTACTGAGAAAGATAATTTATCTGTTATCTTGAGATTTAATTTAAAATAAATAGGAGATTTGAATTAGGGAGAAATCAAATCCTTGATTAAAGGTAAGAGTTAGTTTTAACATTTTTTTTTTGTTTTATATAAAAGAAATTAAATTAAAATAATAATAAAAAAATTATCATCATTTTATCTATAAACAAAATTCAAAATCTTAAAAATCTCCATTTACAAAATTGAAAATTTATTACTAAATCGTTTAAATCTTCGTTCACAATATTTAAAATCATAGAATGTTTGATTTGCTACTAAATCAAAGATTTCTTATTTTAAATTTTCATTTCAATCGAATCCTTATTCAAATTAATTTGAAAAAAATTCTAAAATTTTAGAGTGAATGTAATTAATTAAAGATAAAAATCCATCCTTATGCATGTACGAATAAGATGTAAATTTATATTTTTTATTTTAATAATATTTTAGTTTTATGACTTTTTTTTTAATAAATTTCTAGTATTTTTGAAGCTCCTTTCATTTTAATAATGATCTTAATAAAAGAAGAGAATGTTTCAGCTCAAAAACACTCATTTCTTAAATATCTCAAAACTGCCTAAACTTGATGATCATCTATTTACCTAACAATTGAGAGTCATAGCATGTGTCCAATACATAAAGCATAGAAAAAGTTAACTAGTAAGAATAATAATAATGATTATGATGATTCTAAAACATTTTAAATAAAATATCATTATGTACTTTGACAAAATCTCAAATGGGTAACCAAACCAAGCTGGGTCAGTTGGTATACCTCCAAATTTTGAAAACATAATCATATAATCTTCTATAATTTCTCATGTACATGTATCCCTACAACATATATTATAGGCTTAACACACTCAATTCAACTCAATAATATTTAATCATGTGCATAATCATTATAATATTATAAAAGAGAAGTAAGGCAATGGGTAACACTTAAAGACAACTTTCTTTAAAATCATCAAAACAAGATAATCATCATAATATTATAAAAGAGAAATAAGGCAATGGGTAACACTTAAGACAACTTTCTTTAAAACCATCAAAACAAGACAAGAAACAGAGAGCTCACACTAGGCATGAACTTTTTCCTACATTTAGCATAGAGTTCTAGAGACTTTTTTAAGTCCTTATAGCTTCATGCTTAGTGACAACCAGACAATCGTAACCTACCTACAAGGCACACTAGACTTAGGCTTAAAGTGAGAAAGAAAAGAAGATAAAAAAATGAGGGCTTAAATTAGGTCCTCAATATAATATTGCACAAAATTAAACAAATCTTGTTGATGAATCTTGTGAGTGAGCATTGTGCCTTAGAATAGTCACCTAGATAATTAGTTAACCCATAGGAATTCATTCTAAAATTAGTATAAAATCATAATCAATTATCCCTTTTAAATACCTTAGTATCCTCTTTATTGATAGTAGATAAGATAATTTTAAATCATTCATCCATGTTATTCCACATGTATCTCACACAACCAATTATTTGCTTGTTTGTAAATAATAAAATAAAAATTATAATATACTATACATATTAAATAAAAAGATAAGTTGCGTTTCCCAACTTCCCGAAACTTTGATTTAAGTTAAGATACTCTTTGCTGGCTAATTATATTTTATTATTGTTATCTATCTTATTTTACAACCTTTATTATAAATAAATAAATAATAACATAATTCTCTTAATTAAAATAATTGACCATTAACTTAAATAAATAAAAACTACATAACTTCAACCAGTGATACGTGGTGTAAAGGCGCCCATATTTAGAGTATCTTTTTGGAAGACATTTGTACCTTTGGTGTAAACTAAAGGCGTCACATTGTTAACTTAACGCTTTGTATTGACGAGTGATTCCTTTATCTCTTTTATTAATAGACGACAATAACCTTTTTTTTTTTTTACTTTTCATAGTTCCCCTTTAACTTTTGTTTTTTTAATCTCTAATTGACACATTTATTTCTTACATAATATTTTGTTATGATAAAACTAATAATTTTATTAGTATTTTAAAAATTTACCACGTATTTTTCTTTTTTAAAAAACTATCAAAACTAATTTCACGACTATCATATAAAGTTCTTTGTATTTCTTTACTTTACTTGTATTACTTTCAATCATCTTACTGTTAAATGTAAATAATATTAATATCTATATAAATCATCTCTTAAAAAATATCTACAATAGATAAATTTTAAAACTTTTAATATGTAAAACTATTTAAAATAATATAAACATCAATAAATATTTACCTCCTACAAATATATATATATATATATATATATATATATATATATATCTGTTCGCTAGCTACATAAAGATGCACACAAAATCAAGTGAAACAAACTCTAAAAAAAACCCGGAGTATTAAAATTAAGTTTAATTATGTAATTTTATAGTTAGACGGTAACTAAAAGATAATAAGTAAATAATTAAATATCAACCACCATAATTTAAAATGTTAATTTTACTGAATTCACGAGAAATTAAAATTAATTCAATATTTTAAAATATTTTATTAAAATATAGGGACTTGTAAAACCTTTTTACGTGAAATTCAATAAATATCTCCCAAATAATTATTTATAATTAAATAACTAAATAATTTTTTTTGCATATTAAAAATTATTTTGCTTAATAAATATTTTTTTGACAAAATATATAATTTTTAATTAGTTAATATCATAATTTTGAAAATTGGACAAAACCAATTAATTTGATTGGTTGAATCTGGTTTGTTTACTCCCAAAACCCAAAATTTTTGTTCCTACACTCACTAATTTCACGGTGAATTTCTGATTCCTCTCCTGGTTCATCGTTAGATTAGATTATTCAAATTCAAATTTTCTGATATGTAGCTTTTTAGATTTGTAAATATAAAGATATCTAGATTTGAGGACCATAACTCATATGAGACTGAAAAAAAAAATCCAGAAAAGTGTGAGGGACTACTTGAGAGAAAATATTTATTATATAATATTTTTAATTCAGATATTTTTTTCTTTTTGGTTTATAATTTAATATTTTATTTATCTTGAAAAATTATATTTAATCAATAAAACACAGTTCAACACAATTATGTGAATTTATGGCCAAAAACAAAAGTTTCTAAGTTCCAAACACAAAAAATTATAATAAATAACGATAAAGAAATAGAAATATAATATAAAATATGTTAGATTTAGGCAATTAATTAAGAAACTCACAAGTAGAAGCAAGATGAGAAGTAGTAGAAATCAATATAAGATTCAAAGTAATTTTTTTTATTATTGAAAAACATAAATCATAAGAACAAGATTGTTAATAAAGCTAATTGGATATTATAAAGATTATAATGATCCAAGTTGTTGTCTAACTAATTTGACTAGAGACACATCAAAAGTTAACCTATGAATAGTTTCTCAAACTCAAGTATTGCCATCACTTGAATGAAAGTTCACAAGCTGAAGACAATCTTTTGCATAAACATAATTTTCTTAACAATTTAATCTTTTTCTGATCAGGTATGCCCAATGCATAAGTGCGGAGTTTCATCTTCTGTAACACTCTTGCATTCCTCATGATATATCTTGCAAATTCAAACTCACTTTCATAGCCACCATAATTAACAACGTGGCATTTTTCAAGGTGCGATGAGATGCATTCAGGTACAACTCGTGGATCTTCCCAAGCTTTCCTATCATCAATAGGATTTATATCTTGACAAGTGGTCTGCATGACAATATAAATTAAGGAGAAATTAGTAAACATAAAAGAGAAATTATTCTCGAAAATTTTCAATTCAGCAAACCTGATTAACAATGAGATGTTGAACTTTGGGACAATGCTTGAGCACTTTGAACATCTCCATCCAATCCTTGTTATGAGACACATAGCCAAATTCAACTGTGGTTAAATTGTCAAATCGAGGAATCGAGTCTTCAATGATTTCCACTTGTCTGTCCATCTGTAAATACAAAGAGTATCAGAAATTCCCATTTGCATGAAACAAAGAAAAAAATTAACAATCATATGAAAAAATTCAGTACCCCATGAATAAGCAGGGACTGAACATTAGAAAGAACTTCTAATGGAACAAGATCTTTATAAATACCAGCACGGATTAACTTGGTCAATTTTTTAAATTTTGCTTCAGTTGCATTGCTTTCAATGCTTACTGAACAAAGAACTACCATGTCCTCAAGATTAGGACACCCATTAAGAAGGTTAGCGAGAAGTGCATATTCTGTGAATTGAATGTGGTACAAACGCATGGTTTTAAGTGAGGGAAGATCAACACAGAAGGAAGAAGGTTTCAACACTAAGGAGTTCAATTGCAACATGACAAGAGTTTTGCAACGTAAGATAGAGGGATAGTGAATTGGGTAAGGAAAATCGAGATCATAGTGTTCAAGTTTGTCTAGCACTACTGCATCAGTAAACAATTCGTGGATATTTCTAGGATAACAAATTCTTCTGTGACCAAAGTGATAGCTACATTTAAAGCTGAATCTTCGGAGAGATTGACGAGAATCTCGTTTGCTGAGGAATGTGTGGACCCAGTGGAGAAGTTTATAATATTTGAATTCTACGCTTCTGTCTGTGCAATTGTAGTCAACTTCAAAATTAAAAGTAGGAACTGAACGCCACAGGAATCTCCATCGGTGGGAGAGAATAGAGGTTGCAACAGAATCTTTGGTTGGAAGAAAGGAGAGAATGTGACAGATAAGTGCATCAGGTAAGTCACTAATCTTATCAACCATATCAGGTGAGTCACCACTGATCCTGTCAGCCATATCAGATACTTCACTGATTGGATCAGCCATTGTTCACAACTTTGGTTATGTTGTATATTTAGCCAATGGAATATGGATTTTATAACAACTCCACCATCATAGCTAGAATACCTCATTGTGTTGGTTACCATAAAGATAACTTCTATTATTTTGAAATTTAAACTACAATGGATTTTTTTCAACTTCTTTGTTTTCCAATATTTGAAAATTTGAATTATGGACCAAATGATAATAGTTACTTTATTTATTTATCGTAAAGCTAGCAAATTAACATATATTTGTTATAGAATTCAAAGAGCAAAACCATCTATAACAAAACTGTACGGTCACCAAAAATCACATAGAAACCGAATTTATTTGGGAGAAAATAAATATATTATTATCTTTATATATATATATATATATATATATTATTTTTAACTTTTTATTCATGTAAATATTTGGTGTTACATTAACTAACTCGAAGTGGGTGTTCAAAGATGTCTATACAGTGTTTTATATTTTCAAACTTTTAATCATATCAATTAAAATTGTATCTATATTCATGTGATGTGATGTTATGGCTAATAATTTCAAACCACTATTGAATTTAACCACGTAAAATAAATTAATCATAACAAAAGAAATATATAGCATAAAAGATAAGGTGATGTGAGTTTTATAACGTACACCTCGGAAAAATAAATAAGTATTAGAGTAATAACATAAATTTTAATTATGAAATTAACAATTACAAATTAAGATTATTTTTTTTATAAGTAAACAGTAATTAAAATATAATAAATCCATGACAGAATGGTAACAACAATAACTTGAAATATTGATTTTACTAAATTGATGAGAAGTTAAAATTAATTTAATATTTTAAAATATTTATCAAAGTATAATTATAAATCTTTTCCAAATGTATTTAATTATAAGTCATTTTTAATTTATGTAAAAGTCAATAAATATTTCAGAGAATAATGATTTATTTTTATTAGATGATTATGTAAAACATCTTAACTTGATAATATATACCAATTAATTGAGAATGTATATTTTACATGTTAATATAATTCTATATATGATATTTATTTTTATTTTAAAATTTATAAAATCAAGAAGTTATGTTTATTTTATATCACTTTGTACATTATTTAATTATTAATAGACATTGTTTAATTATCATTATTAGACCATGTTATGTACATGAGTTTATACATATGATGTGCATGAACTCACACACATGTTATTTCTTCCTATATGTAGTTTATGGCCAGTTTTAATTTTATAGTTATAACATTAGAATTTGGAGTAGGATAGGATAAATTGAATCCTTTCACAGTGATTCGGTGAAATATTCTAATTTACAAGTACATTTATCTATTAACAGATATGTTAATTAAAATTAATAAAATTTAATAAAGATAAAAATATTATCTTTTTAAATAAAATAAAAAAAAATTTATTCATAATAAAGATTTATCTTTTTTATTTCTTAGACAATTGTATCAACAAGAAATAGAGTAAAAGAAAAGAAATTTTTGAACATTTCCCAGGTAACTAACTCAATAAAATAATAATTCAAATAATTAATTTAATATAATTTTAAATTTTTTAAAATTTAAATCATTTAATTCAATCATAACTAACTTATCTTGGGTTGAACTAATTAGATATATTTAATAAAAAAATTATTCTTTTAAAGTAAATAACCATAATGAAAATATCCATGGTATATCAGTGTTTTGATGAAGATATTATATGTTATGATTAATTTATTCTCGTAAGATTAAATTAAATAATAATTTAATTTAAACACCCAAAGTTATTATAGTTCTGTTAACCATGAAATTTTAGTTTATAAATATTTTAAATACTTGTAGGAGAAAGGAGTTAAAGATAATATATATATATATATATATATATATAATAATTAAAAGATAAAAAAATGGAAAGATAATAATATATTTACTATTAATTTTAATTAAATATTCATAATTTATTAAATTTAAGATAGTAATAAATATTTTTTAATATTTATCTTGAATATTATTTACTTTAAAAAATACTTTTATGATAATTACTAAGATGATTAATAAAATAAAAGAAACTTAAAAAAATATTTAAAATGTAAAAAATTATTAAGCTAAAAAAAATAATTTAAGTCTCATTTCTATTACCTACAGGATAGATTGGTACTGTTAATTAATTATCTTCTTCATTGAAATGATTTTTGAATTAAAATAGAATTTTATTATTTTCTCTGGTAAATTTGAGTAAGGATTAGATTGGAATGTAAATTTAAAATAAAAAATATGTGTAATAAATCAAACTAACAATGTAAAATGAAGATTTCTATGATTAAATCTCACTATTCCTATGATTTTGTAAAAAGTTGATAATTTTTTTCATTATTATTAGTTTAGTTTAGTTTGTTTCATATAAAACAAACAAAAGAAAATGTGAAAAATGATTTATTGCCTTAGGATTTGATTTCTCCCAACTAGATAAATAAAGTGACTATGATCAGGATTCAATGTCCTAAGATTGAATAACAGACAAGTTCAAAATTCATCAATTACTTTAAATTTAAATCTCAATGTGACAAAGAAGTTTAGTAACAAGTGGAGTTATTATAAAATACATATTTCATGGAAAATTGTGAATTAACATGATAAATGGCTTGATACAAGTAAAATTGAAATTTTTTTAAATTTGTTCCAATTTTCATTCTCCAATTAGAATCTCTAGGAAATTAGGTGAACTTGCTGAAGTTTTCAACGAAAAATTAAGAACAAGAAATAAGTAAAAAATAGAGGAAAATTAGAAAATAAAAGGTATGCAAAACAATAAGTTAAGTGACGAATCTTTAAAATGGAGTAATTTTTATTGATAAGATCTAAAGTTAAAGAAGAAACTCTAAGAGAGAACTCTCTCAAATGAATAACACATGTTATATAAGTCTTCTAAGATTGACCGTTGACTTTGATTTTAAGTCAACTCTCTTTTAACTTCTTGAGTTTTTTCTAGGCATTCACTTTGTGATTCTCAAGGTTCTCCAAGTAGAATGAACTTCTTATAATGTAAATGCAGTGAATGGACCTTCATTAATCATAGTAATTAAATGATCTTATGGTGTGATATATGAATTATTATTTTTTATTTATGCTAACCTATACATATAGAGATATGGTAATAAAAAATATCTAAATAATTCAATTTAGGGTTTATTAATCCATCTTAGTATTTTTTTAAATTAAGATTAATTTAGGAACACGGTTAATGTCAACTAAATGTATAAAGTTAAGAGGCACATATTTAATGATGAATAGTAAAAGGTCATATTCTCATTTTACTAGTAGATTTAGGGGATTCATGCATGTAACAATTAGACAACATTGTTGATCAATAAATTATCAACTGACAATTAGACCATGAGATATAAGTTTTGGTTCACGGTCACCGTGCATTCATCACGAGGTTGAATGTCGCAGTCTCTTTCATACTCATTAAACATCACCCAATTATATATATATTAATTAAGTACTAATTTTTCCTTCTAGAATAAAATAACACATTAAAATTTAAAGTTTACAAATTCGTTATTTTTATTTTTTATAAAAAAAGTATTTTAGTTTTTGTTAATTTTCAAACATTTTATTTTTGGTTTTTGAATGATCAATGATAAATTTTTTTGGAAAGGTTAAGAATAAAAAAAACTTAAAAAGATTGGAAATAAATAAAAAATTTCTAAATTAGAGAAATTAAATCATAATCACCCGCACCCCATCTTTTAGTTGACATCTGAAAACTAATTTCTTAAAATTCATATATTCATATACGAAATTGACTTTTTTCAACAATTATTCTTCTACATGCATGGGCCTATGTAATATAACTATGAATCCTTTATCACATTTTAAATTAACATGATTATTTGTAATTCTATCATCAATTAGTTAATATTACCATAGAAGTAGAACTTAAAACTTGTTAGATTGTTTTAAAGGTAATTTTTTAAGTAAAATTAGAATTTTATTTTGATAATTAGTGTTAACAAGTAATAACCTTTATTATAAAATTTAATGAGGTAAAATTTTAATTTTAATACCAAATTAATCCCAAATCTACTTAATAAATTAATTGAGTGTAAGTTTCTTTCATAACCATAATCAAGCTTTCAAAAAAATATTTTTCATTTCAAGTAGTTACAAAATTAGAACAAATTACAAGGTGATTAATTGAAAGGTGAAAAGGATTGTGAAATTAGTGGCCCATGGGTTGAAAGTGATTTTATTCAAAGAGGTCCATGAACAGATAAGCTGGGCTCAAGCACATTGTAACAGTTCATGTATCCTTATTATGGCTCTGACATACCCACCAACTAGTCCTTTTCAACTATGCAAATTTAAGATAGTTGAAGTTAAGACCCTATCAAAATGACAATTGTGCTCCAAAGATCACAGCTACTAGTGAGAGAGGGAAGCATTAGTGCCCCTTCTGACCCTACTCGCCCCTTTCAACCACTGCACTGGTCAGTAAAAATCAAATTAAATGCCCAAGATTCACAGTATAGAAGAAAGTACTCAATTAACTGTGGAAAGTACTCAATTAATGATATATGTTTAATTATTTATTTGATTTGACAGATTTTATCTTCTAATAATTTTTTATAATTTAAAAGTAATATTTTGATTTAAAAGTGATATTTTTATTTTTTGTGATTTAAATTTTAATTCTTGTTTGATCTTTGTACTTTAAATAATAGAGACTTCTAAAGAATTAAGATATAAATTATTGAATAAAAGATCACTTCTAAAATTTAAAAGGTTAAAATAATTATCTTTAAATCATAATAATTAGGTGATAAATTTTTTAAAATTATACATACTAAATAAATATTTAATGCATATATATAAACATCAAATATTTAATGTATTAATTAGGTCGATTTCTCTAACTGGTTCTTAGAATCCACCTCTTCTCTGTGATCAATTATTAGAATTAATAGGTTTTTAAATTTTTCATTTGAAAAAATGGAAATCCTTCTTATTGGATGACCAAGATATTTCCCAAAAATTTTGATGGAGGAACAATATCACCATTTTTGTTCAATAAGATACCAAAGTGGATAATTGACTCATTCTATACTAGAAATAATCACACTCTATCCTCGGATAGATTTGTGCTGTGTTTGGTGTTTTGAACGTGTTCATTGGTGGAATCATTTCTTTGTTGGTTAGTTTTACTTTTGGATGGAGATATTAGTTCCTTTCAAGTTTGTTTTACTGTTGGGCAAGACTTTGCTTTGTGCTCTACGTGGAGTGGTTAGTGTGGCTCAGTTGATTTTAGTTGAGCCTCTCTTTCATGTTGAAAGGAAGAGATTTGTTATCGTAGGGTTAAGATCTCTTTTCTATGTTAGTTTCTCAAATTTTACATCTTGTTGCGATACTATACTCTAAGCGGCTCTATATCTTTCCTTAGTTGGTGACAAACCCCACTGCCAAGTCAATATGAGCTTTGAGAGCATCAAAAAAGGACATGTCCATGTCTAGTTGTGCGTAGAGGTAGTCGTTTGGCTTCGAGTATATACAATAAACTTATGTGGTCCCGAGAAGTTTTTGTTAGGATCCCACGGTGGACATCAAATGTTCCTTTTAGATCCTAGATCTGAGTTGTACAAGGTAGGTTGGCCAGTCTAGGTAAGCAACCTTGTGTGGAGAGTTGAGATATTGGTCAATGAACCAAAGTTCTTCTTAGGAGAATGGAGGTTGTACCTACAAGAACCTTCCGTTGATTATTTAGTGGTTGACTTAGAGTGAAAAATAGTAAATTTTAGAGAAAAGTAAGAGCGTAAAGAGTGTAAAGTAACAAATGTACTCCCTAATGTTGAATGAGATATTTATAAGTTGATAAGTTGGCCAAGTTGAATAGCTAAGTGATCTTGGACTACACGCCAACATATTATATTCAGTTACGATTGGAGATAAATACGATGTTAGACCAACTCAATTGTTTTGTAAATAATAATGATATTGCGAATTGGTATGACATATAGCTAATAGGATGCATGTCCTATTCTAATTACCCAACTAGGATACATAAGTTAAATAGGCTAATCTTAAATTATGTGACATGTGATGTTGACATAATTTATTAATTTTGATAAGAAAATCACGACATCGTCACTTTATATATACAAGGATAAATTTTATGGTCGAATCTAATATTACAATCGTAAATATAATTTGAGTTTCTTTTAATTACTTGAATAAACCTTCAAGATAAATTATTCATAATTTAATGTGTAATCCTTGAATTATTTTTTTTTTATCATGAATGTCTTTAATTCGTTTTTTTTTATAACATATGTTATTATTTGTTATTATAACATTCCGAGAGATTAATTCCTGTGTTCTCTAAAAAGGTAAGAATTTAAGGTTTTATAAGTAGGTTTAGAATTTTAAAAAATCATTTTTATTTTTATTAAATTTTAGTAGTTAACTGAGAATTTTTTTTAAAAAAAAATTAGTTATATATTCTTAAATATATAAAATATATAAAATTATTAATTAAATGATATGTAAATATAATAAATAGTAAAAAATTAATAATTAAATAAATATTTTTACTCACCCGGTCTAAAAATATTAAGAAAGATGCGAATTAAAAAATAAAATAGATTTTTGCCGTGAAAATTAAGGTGGGGGTCAATTTCTTTTATTCCTAGATCTAACCCTGTGAATATTATTTAAAATATATAACTAATTTATATTTTTTTTTTTACAGAATTTTCAAATACTGAGTTGTGCCCAGTGAATTATGATAGAAGGAACCTGTTAAAACCCATTATCTCAATCATGGCCATAGGCCCTTTCTCTCTCATGGGATTTATGGGCCATACACATAGATAGATGAGGTGGATTGAAAACAACGATTTGCATAGAAAACCTAAAATTTCGCTTCGATTGAGATTTAGAATGTCCTACCCAAGTTGAGTTGGCACTTCCACTATTGATCCTTTGTAGGGTTTACATTACAAAGAACAATAAGACAAACGTTGAACAAATAATTTTATGTTGGTTGGTACTTGACAATTACTCTTTTGACTACAATTGAGGGAAACCAAAAGTGGTCTAATGCATATCACAAAAGTCCTATTTATGGGTCATTGGTCTTTGCTGGTATGTACCTCTCTTTGAGCATGATCACTACAAAAATTTAACAACTTAATACTTCTTGTTATAATTCATGTTGTTGTCTTCTTACTTGGTTAAAAAATTGTTATAATTATTCAATGGGGTAGAAAAATGATTGAACTAAAACTTTTTTTGGGGGGATTAAAAGATTAGGAAGGAGAGGTTAATACTTAATACATCTTGAAATAATTACAAGACATTCCTGAAATGATAATTATATTCAAATACATAAAAAACAATACATCTTCCTCTTTAAAGGGTTGAGTTAATTACTAATTTCGGTTTAATGAACACTTTGAGAGTGTTAAGTATGTGTTAACAAAAATTATGAACAATATCTGCACAGTGTAAATTAATACCTTTAGAATTTATACATGAGTATGGCTATTTGACTTCTGTTTTCAAAAAAATGTATTTAATTTTTTCAAATACAAGTAAACAAAGTTAGTTAGATAGTTAGTGTAGGTAATACTAGGTACATAACAGAGTATAGATAGAATTTTAACAACAGTTAGACAATATGACAACAAAAAGGATGATAAAATATCTCCTAACTATTTTCTGTTTCTTAGGTTTTATAATAATTATTTTAAAAATAATTAAATCTTGAAATTTTTTTGAAGGAAAATTGATTCTATGAGTAATATAAAATTATTTTAAAAAATAGTTTTTAAATCAAAATTTAATGAAAAAGGAAATCAGAGAAACTCTAGCACATTTACTGTGATCCAGATTGTTAAATAATTAAATTTTTTTAAAGTAACTCTAGGTTTTCTATTTTTTTTTTCTGATCCAAATTGTAAAAAACTATTTTTGCTTAAATATTTTAAAAAATTTCGATAAGGAATTTTAAAAAGAAATTAAACAGACGAGTCGATAATGATTCTTTGAAAACCAAAGTAGATATTCAAAAGGCTTTTGACGCCTAAAGTGCAGCCATTTTGTAATTAATAAGAATATAGAATTATTAATTAAGTAGTTCTGAGTTTAAGTCTTTTAAATAAAAAAAAAGAAGTTGATAATTAAAATGGGACATCCTCTTAAAAGAGTTTAATTATATTTTCGATTGAACTCTTCTTAAATGTATATTGTACTTTAGAGAATAAAGTACAAAAATCTCAACTCTATATAAACAATAAATCATCTAAGTTATTACATTAATTAATATTGCCATATTATATTTATATTAAATGAAACAAAAATATTTCATTTAAATAAAAAAATTATCTAACTTATGTGATTTTTTTTTCCTTTTGGAAGAGATAGTGGGCCAAACCAAAAAAGGGCTTTCGATCCGTTGACGTTAGATATTCTTCGTTTCGAAATGATTAACGTTAAATGAAAATAATTGTCCAACACAAAGTTTGAGTTTCTTGAACAAAATTACTAATTACCATGGTTAATAAATCTGAATCTTTTGATCACCCTCTTTGAATTACAATTGATCCCATAAGATGACAAAAGAATATTGTAAAACTCATTAAATTATGTATAATCGGGGAACATCCAATGATAAAGTTTATGTATGTAAACTGTAGATCCATCAATAAAAAAATTAGTATAATTTTAAAAAATAAAAAATTCTTAAAATATCCTCATATTTAATAAAATGGTAAAAAAATATAATTCTATTATTTAAAAATAAATTTATTTCTTAAAATTAATTAAATTAATTACTATCAGATTTGTATTGTTAATTTTTAAATATTAGTAATATATAATATATTTTTTATGAAATTAAGAATAAATTTTTTATAAAATTAATATTTACAATCATGTAAAATAATATTAATAGTATATCACTCTTTTTTATTATTCCACAGCTTTTGTCGTCTCAAAAGCTCTCTACTATAATCAAATGTTCTCTACCATAATCAAAATTTAATTAAAGGTTCTTCTCATCCCTCTCTACCGTAATTAAAAAATTCTCTATTTTATGTTCTTAACTTTCATTTTTAAAGGCATTAACACATATAGTAATGACCATTATAAGTAACTTCTGTTATGCTGGATAATCTGGATTATCTATCATTGGAGATGATTAAGATATATAGAGTAAGTTTCACTTTAAAGAAATGTAATTCTTAAATTATAATATAAAGAATAATCATCAATAAATTAAGTGAATATTTATCATGTATGGGAAAAAAAATATCATGAACAGTTGAAACTATTCTTCTCCATAGTTTTGTTCAGATTTCTTTGTTTTCAGATTACTCATCCTCTTTTCTTGTTGAGAGAATATCTACTTTTAGTTTTTTTTTTTGGAATCTATTCTCTTCAATTATACATAAAAAGAAACTATTAATTAGCTAGGTTTCTAAATTATTTTTTTCTCTCCAAAATAGTCTATAAAATATTTAAAACTATATAAATAATCCTCAAAATATTAAAAATAATATTATATAATATTTTTAAATATTAATCCCTTAATATTATGACCACTGAGTAAATTGATTGATTTTAAATACTTCAAAATTAGCTGAACACTTTTATTAATGAAAGGATTATTTAATAATTCACGATCAAATTAATGATTTATTATGTAAAAAAATATTTAATTTCACTTTTTTATTTTGAAAGTTATACAGTCTTACAAATTTTGCTAATAAAATTTCAAAATCTAGTGAGTTTTATTCTCCCATAAATAAACCATCAAAATTTAAATATTTGGTAATTTTTTTTCCCTTCAAACAATAATTATTAAGATTATTCAATTTGTGCCTTTTTTTTTATCAAAAAAATAAAAATTGTAACGACTTTTCTATGTAAATATAAAATTTATGAAAATATAGAAAGAAAATTTGGAGGTAACCATCACAAAATTATGAAAGAAAAAGTATAAATAAAGCTTTAAAAGGGGGTTAAATTCTAAATGAGTACCAACCTAATTTGGAAGTTTATTGCCGACGTTCCGACAAGGATACTGAAACATAGAAAATGAATCATGGCAATCTATTCTTGATAACATGATTGATTAACTAGTTCGTTAAACTTATCATCATCCTCTTTGGACTTTTTTGAAAATAAACAATCACTTATCTCTACTTAAATTAAAATAATAGTCAAGAATTACGTGATAAAGAAGTTAAACTAACAATTATAGTTGTTTCAAAATTTCAACTCTTTGAGAATTTGAAGCTTCACATCACATACACAGTAGTTTCTAAGAAATTGCAAAGGAATATATGGATAGAATGAGAAGAAGAGTAGTTAAGCATATATTATATTTCTTGTTAATTTAAGAACCCAATTTAGGTTTTGTTATTAAAGTAGAATATGATATGATGATAAGAGGTTTTACATTTTACTTAAGGAGTCACAAAAAACTTAAAATGGGATTTTTCAGATGAACTTATTCCATATAATTGTGGAATAAGATTGCAAGAGAAATCTACTATATTGTAATTTTTTTCATTTGACTAATTCATATAAATTTTCATTATTTTTGGACTCCCGTATCTGATGGGAATTCAATAGTGCGATAAAGTCCAATATGGTAATAAATGAGTTTAATGACTATTCATAAAATTTGACTAAATCCAAGGTTTTGGTTAAGTAAATAAAATATAACATAATAGAAAAAGTTCATAAATTCACTGAGTACTCGAGATATAGTAGTAAACATTTTAATATTATGATATTGTGTCTAGGGGCGATGATAATCCAGATCGTCTGTGAGTTATTTTTTATTTAACCTATTTCATAAATGAGTTAGATTTTTTTTTTTTTTGTCTATTTTATTATATGAGTTGGGTTCATATTAAATTTAATCTATTTAATCGGTTTGTTGAAATTAATACTAAAAATACGTTAAAGAGGTAAAGGGTTCAAATAAAAATTATTAATCACTATATGATAATATTCTTTTATTATAAATATAAAAATATTATATTTATATTTAAAGAAATAGACCGATTTACCAAATCACGTATTAGATTTTTTAAATTGGTTAGATTAGGTAAAATAAAATAATCTATTACATATCATATTTTAAGTTTAGGATTATAAAGTAAAAGACAAGTCTGACATATAAAATAAAAAATAGTCTGACATATAAGATTGTGTCAGCTTGGCCTAACTTTCCATCGCTAATTGTGTTCTAAATTTGGTTTTTTTTTTTAAGAAATTCTAAACTTGATTTAAACATTTAATTAGTTATGAATAGAAATTAATTCACAACAACCAAAATGATTCATGTTCTGCTGTTTAATCCGTTATTAATAACTTCAATGGATGGAATTGAAGGTGGGTATGGTTCATTGGTTGATTTTTTTTATTGATTGGTTGTTTCACTTGTGCAGTTGTGATGGCAAATCATAGAACAGTGAGTCATAATAGTGTGCATTAACACCTGTTTATTTTCCTCATATTTGGTTACTCCCCACTTTTCCTCGCGTCTCTGTCCTATACGTACCCTAGTCATGGGTACATATTTTTCTTCTCCTTGATCTTCAACTTCAAGTCACACCAAAACTATTGCAATCAGTTGCAGTCTCATGATTTATGAGCTAAAAGCATGGTTTCAATTATTGTTATTTAGAAATAAAATTTTATCACGATAAGAAACTTTTAATGTGTGTCATTTGAGTAATTTAATACTGAGAAAATAGAGAATACAATATATTTATTATTTTAATCCTTAAAAAATATTTATTATCTTTTTACTCCATAAAATATCATTATTTTTATTTTAATCTCTAGTTTAGGAGATTGAAATAAAATAAATTAATTCAGAAACTAAATTAACATTAAATGATAAAATGCAAGAGATAAAATGATAATAAATATCTTTAAAGATTATTTTACTATTTTCATCTTTCATAGAATTAAATTGTTGGATTCTTACATTTTTAAAGACAAAAATATCCATTACTCAACTTTTTTTTATAATAATTCTATCTAATTTGAATACAATTATATATATATATATATATATATATATATATATATATATATATATATACTACTATTTATTTTCATTTTTTAATTTTCCCTTGATGTATTTGTTGTTTGTAATGAGTAGTTCATCTTGTTATCTTAAAATTAAGAGAAAATGAAAAACATTACTAAATAATAAGTTTCTTCAAATTTATTGTTAAAGGAATTAAGTGGATATATATTGAACGGATTGGGATGATACATGCTTACGTGTATTAATTACTCTTTTGATATGACAGTCTATACAATCATTAAGGTTGGCCTTTTCATTCAAGGAAACTTCATTTTTATTCAGTAACAAAATTTTTTGGCAGATTAATTGAATGGTTGAAATTATTATTATTATTATTATTATTTATTCGTGATGTGAAAAGTGAAAACGAAAGTAGGTTCATTCTCACTGTCTTAGTTTTTTGTTCAACAAATTGGGGTGGAGTTGGAACTTTAATTCCTTGTGCCATCTTTTTCGACGTTGATGTTTCCTTCTCAAACTCATATATATATATATTGTATTATTTATAATTCTTTGCCACTTTTACAAAAGATATTAATTAATATCCTATTCACCTTAATCAAGTTACTTGATGGGAAAACAAGCAATATGATTAAAAGAGTAATTATTATGAGAACACCCCTATTCCTTCCACAAAAGATAACTAAGGTTAGAGTCTATATATTATTATATATGTTGATTGAAAGATAAGCATTAGGGTCTAGGCTTGAAACCTTTGTCTTCAGCACTAGTAGATTGAATGATTATAAAGTTTAAAATAAGATAGTATAGCTAGACAAGAAAAAAAATTATAACCAAAGAAATAATTTAGGTTCTTACAAGATTGTCTATATGAATGAATTTTATGTACTTGGTCTGTGTGTATAATACTTTTACAAATTAATTTTATTTTACAGATTTATATAATACGAACTTCTTTGTCACTTTTTTTTATTTCTATCGTTATTACCTTTAATTAAATTTAAATATTAATTATTTTTATGAAATATTTTTTACTTGTTATTCATGTTTTAGATTATTATGATTATTTTAATTTATTTAAAAAATTAAAATTACTAAATCTATTATTTCTACTATTTTTATTATGAACTAAATATGCAATTACTACTTGTTTTCTTCTTATTTTTCTGTGATTATCTTTAATTATCATCTTATTTTTTCTTTTATTATTTTATCTTTAAGGAAAATTTAATAGAAATTTAAACACCGGCAATACAATGTTTTTGCTAGTAATAATTACTAAGATATATTTTCTTGTTAGAAATTGTTTTTAGTTTCTATTTTTATTAAACACACTTTTAAACTTATGAAGTTATTGTTTATATTTCTATGTTTTAATCATTTTTTTTATATATATTATCATTAATAAAATTTAAAATTAGTTTAGTTTCATGTATATTTTAACATACATATATATCAATTTGTTATTATTATTTTAGTTTTATTTTTAAGAATCTAAAACTACCAATTCCTTTATCTTCTGTCACTAATTTTCTTTTGAATTGAACACACATTCGTTATTATTTTTTTATTAATTTTATTTTAAATTGAATACACAGTTATATTTCTTCACGCTCTTCTATCATTTTTTTAAAAATAAAATTTAATTACTTAGAAATGTAAACAGATAGACATGACAACACTTGTGTTTTTCCATTAATAATTTATAACTATTCATAAATTGTTGTAATTGCTTCGTCTCTTTATTTTGATTGAATAATTTAATTCTTTCAAATTTATGAAACTATTTATTATATTTTTATATTTTAATTATTATTTTTCATATCCATGTTATCTTTAACAGAATTCAAAAATTAATTTAATTTCATATCTATTTTTATATAATATTTTATTCTTCACAGCTCACCTGTCAATTTATACATTTTTTTAAATTCATTTAAAATATTAAATTTACCAAATCTATTAAATTTTATTAAATCTATTTTGAATTAAATACATATCTATTACTCCCTTTTCTCACACTATTTCTCTTGATTTTTCATTCTTTAATAATAATAATAATCTTAATTTTCAATAAAAGAGATTCCCCTATTTATTATTATTATTATCGATAATTTTATTATTTTAAACTTATGAAATTATTTATTAAATTTTTATATTTTAATTATTTTTTTCATTTCCATTATCTCTTGTCTCATTAATAATATATATTATTTTTACAAACAAAATTGAGTCACGTAGGAATATAAACAGTAGACGTGTTTTTTTAATATTATATAATAATAATGGCTTATTTAATACAAGGCTAAATATTTTTGAAAGAACTTAATTATTTAATAGTTAAAAATATCTACATTTAAAGTTTTGAATCATTTAATGAAATAAAATAAGATTTATTTATTATTTTGAGTCGTAAATGAAAAAAAAAATGAAAGTCATACTAAATAACATATATTAAAATAATAATAGTTTATTTTTTATTTTGACCTATAAATGAAAAAAAAAAGACAAAGTAATATTAATTAACATATATAATAATAATAATTTAATATCTACTGCTTATTTAATACATTTTTCTTTTACAGTAATGCATTTGTTTAAAGGATTTAATTATTATTTTGACCTGTAAATTAGAAAAATACAAATTAATATTAATTAAAATATAGTAAAATAATAATAGTAATAGTAATAGAAATAATAATAATAATAAAATGTATTTATTATTTTGACCCTAAATATAAAAGACAAAGTAATATTAATTAACATATATTGAAATAATAATTTTAATAATAATAATAAATGCTTATTTAATACATTTTTCTTTTACAGGAATACAATTTTTTAGTGTTATTAATTATTTAATAAATTTAAAAATATCTTGATGTAACGTTCTGAATCATTTAATGAAATAAAATAAAATGTACAGAATCTACCCGTAAATGAAAAAAGACAAAGTAATATTAATACTAGTGATATTTGCTAATTTCAATAAAGTTTAAATCATTAATGAGAGATATTAATGAAGGGAGATAAACTATTTTTATTATTTTGACCAGTAAATCGAACAAGACAATTGATATTAATATCAACAATATTTTTTTCATTTAAAAAAATAAAAGAAATTTTCAGTTATAAAACTGCATCATTAATGATATATTAATGAAACAAAATAAAATAAAATTTAAAAATATACTACTAGGATGTACTATATAATATATAATTTAGAATTATAATTCAATATATAAGTTTGATTCTAATTTTGAAAACAACTATTTATTTATAGTATAATATTATAATTGATTAACATCTACATTTATAAATTCACAATAATAGTCTATAGACTCTGACAGAGAGGCTTTTCTCACACATTTGATTCTGTTAGTTTCTTAATTACTCACACATATTTGAGTTTCCACACGTTTTTATATTAATTATTTAAAATAACATTTATTTAATTTAAAATAATGTTTGTGAATTTATTTTTATATTCCGTATAACTTGTATATATGAGAAAACACAGAGAACAAAACATGTTAGCGTGACAATATTCAATTAAAAATATAATTACCACAACCTAACACATGAAAATAAAAATTTAATAATCTCTTATAAATAATTAGTCTCAATCACCTATATTAATGATGCAAGTGTTAAAAAAGAAAAAACTAAGTTCCAACGGCAATAAAATAAATAAACCGAATTCATGAATATGAGATTTTAAAATTAAATCAAGATTAATCTATATCTAACATTAAAAAATGTTAAAAATTAAAAAAATTAAAAATGATTGTAATAAAAGTATCAATTCATTCCAATCATTTCTATATAAACAAAAATTAAACTAATAAGCATCAGAATTTTTATTTTAGAAAATAACTATAAAAAGTGAATGAATATTAAAATATAACAATTAAATAAAATGACATAATTTATTTCATTAATTAAATAAAACTATAACAGTTAAATCAAAATACAATTAATAAAGTAATTAAAGGTTATTATAACCTTAATTACTTAATTTAAACATATTATTTTATTCTCTCTAATACCTATCTTTTCTAAAAAGAAAAAGAAAATGTACTAATACAACCACTCATCGTCTTCCTATAATTCTTCTATTAATTTATTTTTTTCATATTATCATGGCCATTGATTCCATTAATATCGATGCAGTCATGGTTAATATTAATATTATCTCTTTTCCTAAAGGTATTTTTGTTGTTGTGTACCCAAGCTCGAAGAGAATTTATACTAACACCAATTTCATTACAAAATTCTTTAACTACTTCTTCGTCAAATTTTTGTGTTTTCCACCCTACCTTATTTGAAAACTCGCACATCTTCTCCTTTTGCTCTGAAGTGAACTTTGTCCTAGACCGTTTCAGGGGACACTTTGTTGGTGTCGGAGCAATCACATTTTTTGGATCATCACCGGTGCGAACCATCTGGGGGGCTGGGGGATAGGTAGAGATTGGTTGGGGGGAGGCAAAGTCGGTTGTATGATGTGGTGGTGGTAACGGTGATGGTGGATGATTGTGATGGTGGGTTTGGTTCTCGGGGGCATGGTGGGCCACCGGAGAAATAAGGGGTTCCTTGGGTTCACAATGATGGAAGTTTCGGTGGCAACCACAAGCGGCGCACTTGATAGAACTGAGGTCATCATATATGATTGTTGACGATGGCATAAATTCACCACAACCGTCCAAAATATAGCCACCTGAGGTAGCCATGTGGTTCTTTAAGCATTCCTTAAAAACCAGTGTGACAGATTGGTTTGTATTGTGGTTAGGGTGGTGGCCCATCGAGACATCATCGGAAAGAGCCATTGTGCTTAGGTTGATTGGTTGGACACAAGTTAGAAATTCACCGGCTTTTAGTGATAACTATTGATGATGAAAACTTTGGGTCAAGCAGTGTCCCTTTTAAACTAGTTTTACAATCTCGGTTCGGATCTATATTGCATTTATTGACCTAAAATTGCGGTGAGCATTAATTAAAGAATTAATTACAGATATTCATAAAATGACGTTAGAAACATATTTATTAATTATTTTAATATATGTATATTAATAATATTTTTTAGAATTTAATGTCTCTGTGTTATTAGTATAAAACTTTTATATTATTAATTAAATAAAATTTATTGTCGCTATGTATAAAGAATACTTGAATTAGCTAGAATTGACAAAGGTCAAAAATTACTTGTAACCAATCTTAATGAGTAAAATGTTAGTTGTTACTAAGAAATTAGACATATTCTTATTAAGACAAACTAATATAAATTCATCTTTGCTCTCTTTATTGCTTTACTGTTTGTTTACTAATTAGGATTGTCTTGTGGACATATATCTTTGTTGAATTTTTTTATTTCATATGTGAAAATCCGCGTTTGAGATATCAGACAACTTTTTTAAATAAAAGAAAAATCTTGCGAAACACATTTCAAAACATATTTCAATCCCCTTTTGTGTTTTTATCTTTACATTTGGTGAAGTCTAAAAAGACTTTTTGGTAAAGAATATTTGGATGTTTACTTGAAAAGACAACTGTAAAGATTACTTGGGTATTAGTCAAAAGTGACATGAGAACAAATTCTCAAACTCGAATAATTATAGATAAATTTTGTGATTTTCTAAAACTGGACGTAGTCCTTGTGGTTAAGATGGAGTTAGGGATGTTAATGAGACAAGTGGGGATAGAGAGTATTCTCTCACTCCATGTCCCTTCCTCATCTCTGTGGGTCGCGTATCCTTATGCGAACACTATTCCTTATCAATACAAATATGTTTGTTGTAATAGGGTAACCCACTAACACTATCCTAGAAGACTAGATGTAGAAAAAATGATACACAAAAACAATGTGGATGCACAAAGATGATGTCGATGCGCAAATGTATGAAGGTAACACTACAAAAATGATAAAGTTTTTGTTTTCAAGTACTTTACCATTACTTTGTTATTATATTTCAAAAGCTAAATTCTAAAAATATTTTTATAATTTTAATTTATAATATATATATATATATATATATATATATATATATTAAACTAGTAGTTTCGTCGAAAGCGTCGAGAATCACGGGGGTGAGGGGTTTTTATCCCTATCCCTATTGACAAGTACAAATTGACATTACTAGATGAATTAATGTAAAATTTTTAGTGTGTATTTTTTTACTACTTTTATTTATCTAACTATTTATCCTTTTCTTTTCAAAACTTCAAATTTTACAAGTTTATTCTAACATTTTTGAAAGCCGAAATGGTCTATTTGATAGTTAAGATAGGTGAAACTTAATACAACTTTCTTTTATCTTACCCTATTATTATATAATGTTTATTGATTTAAAACGATGAAGTATTGTTATCATGTTAGCTTACCTAATCATGTTCCAAAACAATATTATACAGGATATGATTAAAATTTATTATTCTCTTATTTTAAAGATAATAATGTTGTTGGTAATAGTTTAATAATTAAAAAATTATTTAAAGTTTTATTGAATGATATTTTTGAAAGAGCGAAAATAATATAAGAAATAGAGAGGTTGAATTATATTATTATAAAAAAAAATTCAAAGTCAAAAAGTTTTCATAGATGAAGTAAAATATAAGTTTGTTTAACACATAGGACATGGTCCAAAATGTTAACAATAATTTTATTAAATGTTTTATTTGTAAGATAGTGGTTTCATTTAGTCAATAATGTTAATTGATGGTTGGTTAATTAATGGGTTAGTGGGTTATTTGTGGAACAATTTTTGTAATGCCAATTTAATAGACTATTTCTTATCAGCTTAATATAGAGTGAGTTCCTATTTTTCTTTCATAGAAGCTTTATTTTTCGTAACAGTGATATCAATGGTAGGTTTGATCTGGCAAAAGGGAGAGAAACACGTGAGAGAGATTTCACCCAGAAAAAGTCGTAGCTTTGTATTTTTTTCTTCTATCTTTTGTCACCCATGACTTCAAAGAGCAGTTTTGTGCAACCAACCATTCCCCATTTTGATGGTCATTATGACCATGGAGTATGCTGGTGAAGAACTTCCTACGGTCAAAGGAGTACTGACCAATTGTTGAGTTCGACCTCGGAGCACTGACGGAAAGTGCAACTTTGACGGATGCCGAGAGAGCAGAGTTTGAGGCAAGAAAAATAAAAGATTTGAAGGCGAAAAATTTTCTTTTTCAGGTTATTGATCACTCTGATACGCGAAATATAGGTGGTAATTATAACTCCTACATCCCTTGCTATGACAAGTATACCACAACCGACAAGTAATAAGTATTTATAGATCAGGGTTGTCATACCCACGAGAATAAAAAATTTAGAAACATTATTTTTATTTAATAATTTTATTAATTTCCCAAAGCATGAAAATGGTTATTAACTGATAGAGCAATTTGTAGAAAAATAAATCAATGATAATTTAAAGCAAAAAAATAAGAAAAATATGAGAAGCAAGATCCCGATTTTACTACTAATTCCCTCCTTATATTCCCCTCTTTTGTTATTCAAATATAATCATGGTTGAATTGGATTCCTACCCTCGTGACCGTTCCTCTCAGGATCACCCACGCTGCCTAGGTTGACTAGATTAATTAGTCTCTTAAGTTAATACTGAGTTAATTAGGGTTTTAGTTCTATGAATCCATGGGAAAACTTAAGTTCTGTTCACATTATTACCTACTCCTATCTCTAGGATTCTAGCGTAACAATAATCTATTTCTCCAATATTGCCTAGGTTTCTTTTCTCAAAGTTCCCCTAGGGTTACGATCAATTTATTAGGTTGTCAATTTAATAAATAACATTAAGAATAGAAGAAATAAACACCCAAACATATACTGAATAACATCGAGAATCATATAAAGGGATAAATTAGGGTTACATTGTTCTCCCAATTAAAGAAAGATTTAGTTCATGGTAGTAAAAATCACAACACAAAGAATAGTAAAAGAGAAAGAATACATAGACAAGACTTCCCAAGGGATCCAAGTCGTGGCGTGCTCTCCTCCTTCTCCTATACTTGTTGTTGCTCTCTCGTTACCAATCCCCAATTCCCTAGAGAGGGAATGGCGAAGGCTAATGTTTCTCTGCTAATGTGTATCTGGTCGGTTCCCTTTGCTGATCGTAACTTGTTATATTTATAGCCTTCAGAATTGAACTTAGGTTTCCTTTGATAAGATCTTAAAAGATAATATGAGATCTTTATTTTTGAAATAAGATAATATCTCCGATTTCCTTTGCATAAGATAAGATGAGATAGGATCTTGAAAGATAAGATAAAATCTCGGGCCTGCTGCAAGTCCAACTCGCGCGAGATCATGTGTCAGAGAGAAAATGTGTTGTGCAGGTTAAGTCATCTCGCGTGAGATGGGTTGATGAGCACGAGATGTAGTTCCAGAAAGCTCTTGTTCTTTACTGAAGCTCCAATTCGCGCAAGATGATTTCCTACTCGCGAGAAATGCATGAAAATGCACGTTTTTCTCCTACTTTTGGTTATTTTTATCCTGAAACACTTAAACAAACCATTAACAGGTTCTAACATGAATTACTATGATTTAAGAGCAATTAGAGTCATTTTGGGTTGCTTAAGAGTATTAAAAGGACAATTTATGATATAAAAATAGTATAAAATAGCTCACTTTTGTGAGTTATCAAACATCTTGGAAACTAAGATACATCCAAGGATATTTGTGATTAAATGAAGAAGAAGTATCAAGGCTATGCTAGAGTAAAGCGAGTCAAACTTCAAGCCTTGAGGAGGGATTTCGAGACTCTACAAATGAAGACAGAAAATATGTCATTAGTTATTGTGCTAGAACCATGGAGATAAGCAACAAGATACGATTCCATGGAGAGAAGATGAAGGATTTTACCATTGTGGAGAAGATTTTGTGCTCCTTATCACTAAGTTTGACTATGTTGTTTGCTCCATTGAGCAGTCGAAAGATATAAATGTATTCTTTCTTGAACTCTAGAGGAAAGGGCAGAGGTAGAGGTAGAGGAAGGGGAGATCGTGAAAATAGAGATAGAAGTAATAGAGATAGCAACAAGAGTTTCAAAGCCAATGATGATCAAGGCAAAGGTAGAGGACGAGACTTTGACAAATCAAAGGTAAAGTGCTTCAGATGCCGTAAATTTGGTCATTATCGTTATGAATGCTATACTAGGCTACCCAATAACAAGGAAGAGAAGTCCAATTTTATTGAGAATAAAGAAGAAGAGACTTTGTTTATGGATGTTCAAGCTGAAAAGGAACCTGATAAGCAAGATGTTTGGTACATCGATACTGGTTGTAGTAACCATATGAGTGGAAGTAAGTCTTCTTTTTCTCATTTAAATGAAGGCTTTCGTTCTATAGTCAGTTTTGGTGACAACTCTACTCTGAATGTAATGGGAAAGGGTGACATTAGAATTAGAACTGAGAATGACTTAGTGAAAATAATATCTAATGTCCTGTATGTTTCTGCTTTGAAGAGCAATTTGCTAAGCGTTGGTCAATTGTTAGAAAATGGTTATATTATCACCATGAAGAATGGTGCTTGTGAGTTCAAAAAGGTTGTTCCCATTGAAGATTGAGATTGATCATTCATGCTTAATGGTGGAAGTAAATGACCCTTCATGGTTATGACATTTTTGGTATGGTCACTTGAGTTTTGGTGGATTGAAAATCCTTCAAAAGAAGAATATGGTGACTGGTCTTCCTCACATTACTGCTCCCTCTCAAGTTTGTTAAGAATGTGTTGTTGGCAAACAAAATTGCTCTCAGTTTCCCAAGGGCAAGTCATAGAGAGACAAGAAAGTTTTGAAGTTGGTTCACTCTGATATTTGTGGACCAATAAATCCAATTTCGAAGGTAAAAGGTATTTTATTACCTTTATTGATTATTATTCCCAGAAGACTTTGGTTTATTTTTTGCAAGAAAAATTAAAAGCTTTTAATGTATTTAAAAGCTTCAAGGCTCGTGTGGAGAATGAGAAGAAGAGAAAGATCATTAAGACTCTCCAAATTAATCGAGGTGGTGAATACCGGTCTAAGGAGTTTGAAATTTTTTGTGAAGGTCAAGGCATTCGAAGAGAGCTCACAGCAGCCTATACACCACAACAAAATGGTGTATCAAAGAGAAAGAATCAAACCATTCTCAACATGGTTTGAAACTTATTAGAGGTACAATACCAAAGGTGTTTTGGCCGGAGGCAATAAATTGGAGCATTCACATCTTGAATAGAAGTCCCACATTTTCTCTACGAGATATGACATTGGAGGAGGCTTGGAGTGAAAGAAGACCAGCTGTAAACCACTTCAGAATTTTTGGGTGCATTGCCTATGCACATGTCCTGGAAGAAAAAAGGAAGAAGCCTGATCATAGAGGCGAGAAGTGTGTCTTTCTTGGTGTTACTGAAGCATCCAAGACATACAAGTTGTTCAATCCACTGATAAAGAAGATTGTGACTAGTAAAGATGTTGTTTTCGATGAAGAAAACATTTGGGATTGGAATGAGCAGCAGCCTAGTGAAGTCCTCTGTGATAACGAAGTTAAAGAAGCAACTCCAACGTAAAAAATTCCAGCAAATACTACTCCAACAGTTGCTGATTGTTTTACCAACAACAGAGAAAACACCAATGCAATGACTCGCGTTCGAAAAAGGCCTACATGGATGCAAGATTATGTGGTAACCGGAATTGATAAGGATGCAATTACTCATTTTGCATTGTTTGCAGAGTGTGACTCGACAAACTTTGAAAGTGTTATCAAAGAAGTAAAGTGGACAAAGGCGATGGATGCTGAATTGAAGCCATTGAAAGGAATGACACTTGGGAGTTGACTGGTCTTTCAGAAGGGCATAAGACTATTGGTGTAAAGTGGGTCTTCAAAACAAAACTCAAGGAAAATTGGGAGGTTGATAAGCACAAGGCGAGATTGGTGGCTAATGGTTACAAGCGAGAGTATGGAGTTAACTATACAAAAGTATTTGCTCCAGCTGCAAGGCATGACACAATTAGATTGGTGGTTGCATTGGCTGCGCAAAATTCTTGTTCTATTTTCCAGCTAGATGATAAATTGACATCCTTGCATGAAAACTTGGAGGAAGAGGTATACGTTGAACAACACCTGGTTATATTAAGATCGACAATGAGCATAAAGTTTATAAATTAAAAAAGGCTCTTTATAGACTAAAACAAGCTCCAAGAGCTTGATATAGTTGTATTGAAGCTTATTTTTTGAAAACATGTTTTCAAAAGTGTACTTATGAGCACACACTTTTTGTTAAATTTAGAGATGGTGGGAAAATGCTCATTGTTTTTATGTTGACGATCTTATATTTACTGAAAATAATAGTTCCATGTTTGATGATTTTAAGAAGTCAATGATGGATGAGTTTGAAATGTCTAATCTTGGTAAGATGCATTACTTTCTTAGCCTTGAAGTATTGCAATCCGATGATGGGATTTTTGTTTCCCAAAAGAAGTACATACACAAGCTGTTGGATAGGTTTATGATGGAGGACCATCTCCATTACTTCAACAAATCTCTTCAAGTAGGAGCTATAAAAGGAAGTCAATTGAAGAAATTGCTCAAGTCTAAGGAGAAAGAGTCAAAGTTAATAATCAAGTCCTCACTCCTATTTTTAGCCTTGTAATTTTCTTATAAGTTTTAATAAGTCTTTGCTTTCTTTAAGATTTGTTGGAAAAATCTTTGTGTGAGTACTTGGTAGCTCAAGGCCGAATGGAACTTATTTTTGTAATAACTTATCAAAGTTGGGCAATTTGTGATGCAAGAGTGTGTAAAGAGAGGAGTAAATCTTAGCCATGAGATTAAATGAATATCTAAGGGTTAAGAACGCATTTTAATTCATATTTCAAAAATGAATCTAGACCCTTTATTTTTAACTTAATCGAAGGGTAAGAATCATTCTTGTTTAAAGAATTATTTTTAGCCCTTAATTGTTCATGCTTGCTTGGCCACCTTTGGATGGATTCACACTCTCATTTAGCTTACTTATATGCCTTGGCTGAACACTAATAGACAGATTTGGAATATATTGAAATTGTGTTTTTCCATTGAGACTTTGCTCTCCTAGGGTTTCTTGATTGAACCTCAAATTTTATCAAAGGATCCTTCCATTGTGCCGATTCCCCTTGTCTTATTGATCCCGATCATGGCGCCTTTCCCCTTCCTCATCTAATTCCATTTTTATATTTTTCTTTCTTCCTTTTTTTTTTATTTTTTGTTTGACCTAAATACATAATTCGCAAAACCCTATAAAGAATTGAAGATTGAGCAACAATTCCAAGTTTGTGTGAGGAAAGCTTATATCAGTTCAAGATGCAGAATTGCAATCTTGCAAACCCTCCATCTGGGTTTAGGTTGAAACTGTACAAAGAGGTAGAAGGAGAGAAGGTAGATAACATACTTTACAAGCAAATTATTGGTAGTTTGATGTATTTAACTGCTACAAGACCAGATATTATGTATTCAATGGTCTCATAAGTAGGTACATGGTGTCCAACTGAAATGCATCTGCTGGCTGCTAAGAGAATCCTTCGTTATTTGCAAGGAACCAAAGATTTTGGGTTATTCTACAAGAGGGGTGAAAAGTCTAATTTGATTGGCTTTACCGATAGTGACTATGCAGGTGATTAAGATGATAGAAGAAGTACTTCAGGTTATGTTTTTATGCTAGGTACTAGGGTCATTTCATGGTCTTCTAAGAAGCAACCCATTGTCACTTTATCAAGTACAAAAGCTGAATTTGTTGCTGCAACAACTTGTGCTTGTCAAGCTATTTGGCTTAGGAGAATTCTTGAAGACTCGTAGTTTAAGCAAGCAGGAGCCAGTACAGTTTATTGTGACAACAATTCTGCCATCAAGTTGTCAAAGAACCCAATGTTGCATGGAAGGAGCAAACACACTAATGTGAAGTGGTATTTTCTAAGAGATCTCTACAATGATGGAGTAATTAAGCTAAAGTACTGTCCAAGTGAAGATAATCTACGAGATATTTTTACTAAACCTCTTAGGTTGCTTTCCTTCCAAAATTTTGAGAAAGATGATGGGTGTTTCTGCTATGCAGTTGAATGCAAACTAGAGCTTGAAAGCTGTCAGTTTAAGGGAGGGAATGTTAGCAGTAATTTTATTAAAGATGTTTTATTTGTTAGATAGTGATTTAATTTAGTTAATAATGTTAATTGATGGTTGGTTAATTAGTAGGTTAGTGGGTTACTTTTTAAGTAGTGGAACAATTTTTGCAATGCATATTTAATAGGTTATTTCTTATCAGTTTAATACAAAGTGAATTCCTATTTTTCTGTCATCTTTGATAGCTCTGTTAACAAAGGTTTTATTTTTCATATCAGTGCATGTACGTGTACTAGCTTTAGGCTTTATTTTTCATATCACAAAAAATCAAGTTAATACACTTCCATCCAAATGTTTAAAGAGAGAAAATGGAAGAATGAATAAAAATAAAGGTTTTGTAAAAGAAAGAACACAAGAAGATGGGTAGAATTGCGTTAATTAAAAAAAAATTGTTTAAAACAAACGATATGAATTTGAGAGTCTGATGTTTAAAAGTGACAAACGGAAAAATATTTCAATTAAAAGATTGATTTTAGAGGATGACTTAAAAGATTTCAAACACCTCTGTTAGTCAATTAAAAATAAGCAGATTAAACACAAGATTTTATACTTGTTTGTCTTAACGACTACGTCGAGTTTCTTAACAACAGTTAAGATTTCACTATCTCAGTAAAACAACTATTACAAGTATTCTTTCATCCTAGCCACTTGTGGGAAAACAAAGGTATTCTTTGGACCTATCCTCTACAGGCTAAAACAATTGGTATTCTTTGGAAACAACCTCCATAGGCTAAAAATAAGGTATTCTTTGAATACAGCCTCCACAGGCTAAGAACCACTACTTGTGGATTTGAAAAGGGGTTTTGAAAAGAGATGAAGTAAATCCTCTTTGCAGAGAGAGATATTACAATGAAGTTTAGAGTTTAGAAGATTTTAGAGCAAAACTTGGATAGTAAGCTTTTTAGTGTAAGTATCGCCAATCTTGAAATGTTGAAGATGAAGTCCTTTTATAGATGAAATCTTGAAGTATCTGTTAGACAAAATGGATTTTAAGTTTGTCCTTTTCTTGATACATGTTATGAGTGGTTTTCAACAAGAAGAATAAGATGGAATCAACACAGAATTCAATTGAGATTTACGTCGGCTATAGAATTTGGAATGCAATGTTGCAAAGATGTAACTTGTATAACAAGAAACAGAGGCAGAACATGAAAGAACAAAGAAGAAAAAAGGAGAAGAAGATGGTATCTCATGGAAGAAAACCAACCGAGGGAGAGAGAGAGAGTTACAACTGAATAACCACTTTTCTAACTCTAACTACCCTTTCCCTTTTTATACAAAATCTTCAAATCTCTTGTTTGGCACCCTGCTTCTATTGCTTCTTCTCACCACCCCTCTTTCCCTTTTACTTAAGTCCACTTTGTTGTCTTCTTCTTGTTGGGCTTCCCACTCCAAACTACTCTGGCCCTTGTCCACTATTGGATCCATAACAATTCCCTCCCCATGAGACAGAACCTTGTCCTCAAGGTTAAAGTTTGGAAACAATTGTTGTACTTCATAGTAGTCCTCCCAAGTAGCTTCTTCTGCACTCAACCCATCCCATTGTATCAAGACTTGTGTAATCCAACGATCGCCTTGCCTTATACGTCTTGTATTCAACACTGCTACAGGTACCACTATAGGATGAACTTCAGAAGTCAATAGTGGTAATGGCATGGAAGGTGTGACTCCATCACCCTTAAACAACTTAAGCACAGAAACATGAAAAACTGGATGAATTCTAGCAGTATCTGGTAGTTTCAGTTTATAAGCCACATTCCCAACTCTTTGAATAACAGGAAAAGGACCAAAATACTTCATGCCTAACTTCTGATTTTTCCTCAAAGCTACAGACAATTGTCTATATGGCTGCAATTTCACCAAAACCAAATCACCAACCTGAAATTCGACAAACCTTCTTTTCTTATCAGCTTGAGCTTTCATAATATCCTGAGCCTTCTGTAAATTCTTCTTCAATTGCTTAAGCAATGCATCCCTTTGCAATAATACTGCCTGTAGAGTAGGAGGATCTCCATTATCAGTAACATACTTGTACAGTGTAGGAGGGTCACGACCATAAACTACCTTGAAAGGAGTCATCTTCAAACTGCTATGAAAAGCAGTATTATACCAGTATTCTGCCTAACTTAACAACTTGAACCAAATTTTAGGATTCTCTGAAGCAAAACATCTCAAGTACATCTCCAAGCACTTATTGAGAGTTTCAGTTTGTCCATCAGACTGAGGGTGGTATGCTGAAGACATGGCCAAAGTTGTTCCTTGTAACTTGAATAAATGTTTGCCAAAATTGACTTGTAAAAGCCTTATCCCTATCTGAAACAATGGATTTTGGAATTCCATGTAATTTCACAATATGAGACATAAAAGCCTCAGCAACTTGTTTGCTTGTATAATCTGCTTTAAGAGCAACAAAATGACCATATTTTGATAACCTATCAACAACCACCATGATCACAAAAAACCATGAGAATTTGGTAGTCCAGCTTATGAAATCTAAAGCAACATCCTCCCAAACTTGTTCAGGGATTGGCGTGGTTGTAACAATCTAGAGCAGATTTGAGGACTTTGCTTTTTGGCAAATTACACAGTGCTGAACATAATTCTTGATGTCAGATTTCATCTTAGGCCAATAAAATTCTTTACAAATTCTGGCCATTGTTCTTACTACACCTGAATGTCCCCCAATTGGAGAACTATGATATTCTTGCAAAATATCCTGTATCAATTGACTATCTTTAGGAATAACCAACCTATCCTTCCAAAACAAGAAACCATCCCTAATTGAGTAAGACATGTTGTTGTGTTTACATTGATGATACAAAGATTCAAATCATCAAGTTTGTGATCCTTGGTAATAGCAGCTCTCAACTGTTCAAGAAAAACAGGTGTAGGTTCAGACCAAGCTAGCATAAAGGTCCTAGACAAACCATCTGCAGCTGCATTTTCTTTTCCTGGTTTATATTCTATCTGAAAATCATAACCAAGGAATTTATGCAACCAATTTTTTATTGCTCGAGTTTGGATGGTTTGATCATTCAAGTGCTTGAGACTTTTTTGATCAGTTCTGATTACAAAGTGATGTCCCAACAAATAATGTCTAAACCGTGCTAATGCTTCTGTGATGGCATACATTTCTCTACAATACACAGATTGCATTTGCATTCTGGGAGACAACTTTTTTGAAAAGAAGGCTATAGGATGATTTCCTTGGCTTAGTACTGCACCAATTCCGCCCGATGCATCGGTTCAATATGAATGACTTTGAAAAATCCTGCAATCGCAAGACAGTGCCTCTCAGTAATAGCTTCCTTCAATTTGTCAAAACAAAGATCACACTCGTGCTCCAACGAAATGAATCCATCTTCAGCAAGTCCACAAAGGAGAAGCCAGAGATGCATATCCTTTTATGAACTTCCTATAGTACCCCGTTAGGCCCAAAAATCCTCTCAACTGCTTCACATTATTAGGCCTTGGCCAATTCAAAATGGCTTCCACTTTGGTTGTATCCATAGCAACCCCTATTCCAGTAATCTTGTGGCCCAGGTAATCCACTTCTGTCATGCCGAAAACACATTTAGACAATTTGGCAAATAGTTGTTGTTGCTGCAACACCTGTAAAACCATCTCCAGATGCTCCATGTGGTGAGACCAAGAAGCACTGTACACTAGTATATCATCAAAGAAAACTAACACAAATTTCCTCAGATAAACTTGAAAAACGGTATTCATTAGACTCTGAAAAGTTGCAGGAGCATTTGTTAACCCAAATGGCATAACTAACCACTCATATTGACCATGGTGAGTTCTAAAAGCTGTCTTCACCCTATCTTCCGGTTTCATTAGGATCTGATGATAACCAGACCTTAAATCCAACTTAGAAAAAAAATTGTGCCCCATGTAGTTCATCAAGTAATTCATCAACAGTAGGCATTGGAAAACTATCTTTAATAGTGAGTGCATTTAAAGCTCTATAATCAGTACAAAATCTCCACTCTCCATCTTTCTTTTTAACCAAAATTATAGGCGAAGAGAAAGGGCTAGAGCTATGTTGAATAATACCTTCTTGCAGCATGTCATTCACCATCTTTTCAATCTGATTTTTCTGACTATGAGGATATCTATAAGGTTTAACCTTTACAGGTTGTGCACCTTCCACCAAATGAATTGCATGATCCTGATCTCTTACTGGAGGTAGTCCCTTAGGGATATCGAAAACTCTGCTGTATTTGAGCAGGATTGTAGCTACATCAGGGTGAATCCCCTCCGGCAAAACTTGAGCACTTTCCTTAAATGTCTCAGATTCTTGTAGCTGTAGCATGAACATCTCAGCTATAGCATGAGTTTGCTGCATTCTTCTAACTTGATGACATTGAGCCATAATAGGTTTGGATGCTTGTTCTCCTACCAGAGTTACAAAATTGCCATCCACTAAAAATTTTATTGTAAGAGAACAATAGTCAGCAATGTGAGGTCCCAAAGTTGCCAACCAAGAAGCACCTAGCACTAAATCTGCTCCAGAAATTGGTAACAGAAATGCAGATAATTGCAAAGTGTGACCTTGGACCTGCACTAGCAATTGCTTCACACACCCTTCTGCCCTCATTGTGCTTCCATTGCCAACTAGAACCTTAAACTGAGAAGCTGGTTCTATTGGTAATTTCAAAAATTGAGCAATCCTTGGTTGAATAAAATTGTCACTGCTGCCACTATCCAATAGAATTTGCAATTTCACTCCATTAATTGTCCCTTGAAACCGAATAGTTCCCACTCCATTAGCTCCTTTTAATGCATTAAAAGACAGATGATGATCTGCTTCATTTTCTTCTGTGTTGTCAACCTGTGTCTCATATTCCAATTCATTCTCTTCAGAGTCTTCACTTTGTAGCAATAACAGCTGCTTGTTAGGACATCTATGGTTGGGAGTGAATTTGGCATCACAAGTAAAGCATAAACCCTTTTCTCTTCTTAATTGCATCTCCGCTGGGGATATTTTCTTAACTTCTTGGTTCTTGTAGTTAAGATTCAATGGTTTGGTTGTTGGAGTTGGTAGAATTCCAGGTAATGTGGTTCTTTGGCTATTGGTCTGATTAGTATGGTTTGTATTTGAGCTTGTGTTTGTGGTGTTTGTGGATTTGTTCCAGAAATTTCTACTGAGACCAGTAACATGTGATGATATTGGTTGTTTAACATATTTTTCTTCAAACAATCTAGCTAGAGCTACTGCTTTTGTCAAGGAATGCGGGCTTTGAGCAATTACATCCCTCCTAATTTCAACTTTCAATCCACTTACAAAACAATCCAGCAAAGCCTCAGATGTAACTCCCGAGATTCTATTAGCTAGTGAAGTGAATTCTGAATAATATTGACTTACAGAATCATGTTGCACTAACTTGAATAATGTGGATCTTGGACAATCATACGGTGAAGGACCAAACTCAGATTCCAGAGAAGCTGTGAGTACCTTCCATGATTTGAATGGAATGTTCTTGTTCAACATTTGAAACCATGGTACCACATCTCCTTCAAAGTGGATTGCAGAAATCGTGATTCTTTGATCTTCTGGTGTGTTGTAGAAATTGAAGAATTGTTCACTTTGAAGATCCGATTATGCACATCCGAGCCCTTGAATTTGGGAAATTCCAGCTTTACATTTCTGATCTGAAATGGCGTTCTATCGTTATTCTCCATAGATGGGCTCGCCTCCGTCGTGTTCTTCTGCAGTTCTTGGATCGAGATCTCCATTTTCTCAAATCGTCGATTGTAGTCATAATCCCGATTTTCCAGCACTTCTAATATCTTCTTGATGTCATTTTGTAGCTCCTTCAAATGAGTATTATCCGCCATTGTTGAGTGGAGTTCTAGAATGAAAGCACCAAATGTTATGAGTGGTTTTCAACAAGAAGAATAAGATGGAATCAACACAGAATTCAATTGAGATTTACGTCGGCTATAGAATTTGGAATGCAATGTTGCAAAGATGTAACTTGTATAACAAGAAACAGAGGCAGAACATGAAAGAACAAAGAAGAAAAAAGGAGAAGAAGATGGTATCTCACGGAAGAAAACCAACCGAGGGAGAGAGAGAGTTACAACTGAATAACCACTTTTCTAACTCTAACTACCCTTTCCCTTTTTATACAAAATCTTCAAATCTCTTGTTTGGCACCCTGCTTCTATTGCTTCTTCTCACCACCCCTCTTTCCCTTCTACTTAAGTCCACTTTGTTGTCTTCTTCTTGTTGGGCTTCCCACTCCAAACTACTCTGGCCCTTGTCCACTATTGGATCCATAACAATACATCAGAGATTGCAGATTAGAGCATTTACGGTTTTCACAGTAGAAGTCAGCGCGTATTAGGGATTTTTTGACTTGTTCAGATTAAACACTGAAAAGTAGTTTTTACCTTCGTGTTGCAAAGTCTTGAGTCAGAAAAATGTTTCCACCTTTAGAAGCTTCTGAGAAACGTCAATATTTTGACTTGGCACGAAAAGTTTTTGTAGTTTGAAAGGTCTTAATTAAGCTCAAAGTCGATAGAGACGAGTAATTAATACTTATCTTCTTCTGATGACATCGTCTGTATTCATTACTTCTTCTGAAGTCTTCGTTTATCAGTTATCTTCTGATTGTGTGCATCTATATTTCTCATCTTCTTCTTTTGATGCATGCATCTATTCTTCTAAAGCTTATGCATTTGTACTTCTCTGGCTTGTTTATCTTCATCTTTAACTATTTCGTCTAGTTGCATCTTAGATTTGTTTTGTCTGTACTATGATCATCAAAACTAATACACTCAAACTAAATTACATCTAGTAATTTTAAGATTATTGAAGAATTTTCACTAAGCAAATTATAATTATATAATATATTCTTTTACAAAATCACTTTATGCTGAAAACTCGATAAACTTGTAACTTAAGGTTACTAAATCTAATATTTTTTCACTAAATCTCTTTTAACTTTTACGACTAAAAGTTTGATAAGATATAAAAGATAGGATATATTATGATATATATAATTTTATTAAGGAAAGAATTCTATACAATAAATTATGGTTAAAATATTTCTATAAAGTTAAGTTATATATATATATATATATATATATATATATATATATATATATATATATATATATATATATATATATATATATATATATATATCTGGCATATAATGCATTGCCTTTTTGAATTTGACCACAATTTGTACATATTTTACTTCAACTTCTTTGTCCATTATTTATCCGAATAAGGTTAGTGTCTCATTCCTCAACTTTTGTTAAAAGCTAAGTAAAGAAAGGCACTTATCCGACCCCATTTCATCTAAATGATTAAACAACGGGTAAAACATAAAAAATAACAAAAATATAAATATTTTGGGGAGTTTCTAATTTATAGATAAATAAATAGTTGATTATGTTTAATAAAGTTTGGAATTTAAAATTTTCAAATTTTCATATATAAGAGGAGCTTTTATTAAACAATACAATTTATGCTTTTAATAAATATAATTTGAAGTTTTTTCTGTAATAATAAAACAAGTTTTATTTTTCTATCTGTTATCAACATTTGCATGTGATAACTTCGTTTTCAATATTTATAGTTGGGGCATGTTTGGTTCATGAGAAATGTGAGATCGCCGGTGGCTATGGAAGGTTGAGTTGACAAGAGTGGTGGTGGTGCCAGAAAGGACAGTGAGTTCATGGCGGTTGCTGGTGGGCGAGTTGATTCGCACGGTGACGGTGCGAGTCTCGCAATTGTTAATTGTTTAACTTATATTAATTCATTTAATTGTTTACTTAGATATTAATTTTATTTAATTCTTTTGTTCCTCATTCTTAATAGATTGTTTTTTTTTTGTTAATGTTCCTCACTTTTAATTATATGTAATTTATTAATGAAATGAAATAAATAATGTAATACTATTTGCTTATTTAATAAAGTTAAAAAATGTTTCTGATAAAAATTTGAATCATATCAACTTTTTAGTCCTATGGATTTTTAACTTTTTCTTTAAGTTTTTTATAAGTTTTTTTTTTATTTTTGTCCTTACCATTAAATTTAACCATCAAATCAAACAGAAAATTAAGATAAAAAATGGAAAAAAAAAATTGGAGCAAGAAAAGAAGTAGAACTATAAGAATTTTTTCCTTTTATAACCAATAAGGACAAAACTAAAAAAGACCAAAACAAAAATAATAAAAATTATAAGAGGTTAAAATGAAAATAATTTTATTTTATAAGGACTAAATAATAAAAAAACCAAGTCGGTAAAGTCTAATGATTTGTTTTTTTTTAATTAATTATAAAAATATAATTTTAAATTTGAATTTATTCTAAATATTTACACAGAAAACATGGTAAAAAATTGTAACATTAATTTGATTTTGTTTCTTCTTTTCGAATATTTGTAAACGAAACATTGGGAAAAAAGTGTAATATTTTTGTTATCAAATATTTATTTTCACCATTTCTTATTCTTTTTAGCATTCTCTCAATTTCTAATTTAAAAATAAAAATAAAATAAATAATAAAATAAATTTATAATTTTTATTAATTAAAAACAAAAATAATAATAATAGTAACAAACTAATAACTAAATATGTTAATAAATTAATTAATAAAAAAATATATTCATGTAAAATTTTGAATAATTCATAACACATATAATTTATAACTATTGATAAAACAGATTCTTTTTTTAACTAGCTTTTAGTCTTTATTTTTAATTAGATAAAATTTGAATATTTATTATTAATTTCCATATTATCCTTAATAAAATTTAAATTTTTTTTATTTTTATGATATATTTTATTCTTAATATCTGACGAGTTTATTATATTCTTTATTTCTAGTTTATTATACTCTTTATTTATTTAAATAATTAAAATTATCAAACTGTATTGAATTGTAAATATGTGGTAGAGTTTTGATTTATAATAATGATGATAATGATAATGATTATAATAATAATAATAACTAATTTTATTATTATTATTATAACTATTACTATTGATAAAGAAAATTAGAAAATTTTGCTCTAAAACGAATTTTCTTAGTTCTTTTTTCGATTTTATTAGATAAAACCCTTTTAAATTCATAAAATTATTTATTACTTTTTTTATGAAATTATTGATTTATCCTCCATATGTTATCCTTATTAAAAACTTAAAATTAATTTTACTATTTTTATGAAATATTTTATTCTTTGTATTTCACGTATAATTTGATGAAGTTTATTCTAAAGAATAAAACTATTAAATCAATTATCTGAACAAATTTTATTTTAAATTAAATAAATATACTCTTTTGAATCAAGATATACAGAAAATACATTTAGAATATGATTCACTAAAATAAAGGAGTTTAAGGTAAAAAGAGATTTGTACAGTAAATTATATTGGTTCGGCTTTCAGCCTACCTCTAATCCCAATACAATAACAGTTGTGATTGGTATTCCACTATCAACAATTTTGATCCCTTGTGTCAATAAAACGAAATAAAAATAAACCAATACAACTAGTTCTTTTTCAAGAACCTTTCTTCCTGACTCTTGAAACCTTTAAGAATCAGCTTTGAGAATCTTTTCTCAAGTTCCAAAAACTATTTTTCCAGAGAAAGCCTTTCTCTAAGAGTTTGAACAATTCTAAATCAAAAACGAAAATGAAAGATTAGAATGAGTACACCTGTTGTACATGAACTGATCAACTTGTAGACCAATGTAGATGCTTCAATCCAACACAAACAATTCAACTTTTGAGAAATCTTTTTTTGAATCTTTTGAAATCTTGGAGAAAAAATGTTAAGAACACAATATTCTCTAAAATTTGTTTTTTGCTCTCCTTTCTCTTTTCAAAATTCAAAGATTACTTCTCTTTAAAATCTTTTAATGTAGTATTTATATAAAACATTTGAAACTCAGTTGAGATAAATTTCTGATGGGGATAATCAATTACTATAGAGTGGTAATCGATTACTCTAGAGAATTTTTATCTCCTCTTTGTTTCTCAAGCTCGTGGTAATCGATTACATATATGTGGTAATCGATTACTCTAGAGAGTTTTTGGATTCTCAATTTTCAATTACTGTTGGTAGTCGATTACTTTAACTTGGTAATCAATTACTTCAGCTAAAAATAGTTTAAAATTATCAAACCAAGTGTTCTACCACTTAAGTTTGGTTTTTCTCTTTTCAAAAACAAAATACGGGTTTCCAAATCACTTAGCTTGATTGTCAAAGCGGATTCAAATTCTCTTAGAAGCATAAACCAATCAAATCACAAACTCAAAATCTAATATAAACAATCAATACAAATGAGATCCTACATACATAACTATTAAAACTCACGATTACAAATACATCAAAATTAAAAACCAAGAGTTAAACTTCTTCATGCTTCAAGTCTAACAATATTCACTACTCACTTTCATTGCACTCTTTCTTCCCTTACCATATTTTAAATTAAATGATCATTTTTTTGTATTTTAATCATTGCTGTTGATCTTTACACCATCGATAATAAAATTTAAATATTAATTATTTTTTGGAATATTTAATTACAATTTTTTAATGTATTTAAAAGCTATAATTACCAAATCCATCTTCTTTTATATATATATATATATATATATATATATATATATATATATATATTTTTTTTCATCTGTTATATCTTCGAGCAAAATTATGTAGAAATTTGAACACATAGGTGCGCCAATACTATGTTTTTGCTATTAATAATCATAACTCTTAATAAAAGAGATTTCCTTTTCAATAACAGGTTTTAGTCTCTATTTTCATTAGATAATTTTATCTTTTAAATCTATGAAGATATTTAATATATTTTTATGTTTCAGTTATCGGTTTTTTATGTTTCATATTAGTTCCATGTATATTTTTATTAAATATTGTATGCCTCATAACTTACATGTCAACATGTGATTATTATTTTAGTTGTTTTTTTTTAAAATCTAAAAAATCTGAATTAGTTTTATTAAGAATTGAACACATACTCGCTATTATTTTTCATTAGTTTTATTTTGAATTGATCACATATTCACTATTCATTTTTCACTAATTTTATTTTGAATTGATCACATACTCACTATCATTTTTCACTAGTTTTATTTTAAATTAAATACATTTTCACTATTTGGTTTCACTAGTTTTATTTTGAATTAAATATTCGCATTTCCTCAAACTAATTAGCATTTGTGTTTCTCTGTTAATAATCTTCACTTTTATTGGACAATTTTATTCCTTTAAACTTATGAAATCATTTATTATAATTTTATATTTCAATTATTATAAAATTTAAAAATAAATTTAGCTGCGCATATATATTTGTGTAATATTTTATTTTTCTTTTTTATTTTATTTAAACAATTAAATTTACCAAATCCTTTATATTTATTGGTTTTATTTTAAATTGAGCATGCATCTATTACTCACTTTTTCACACATTATTTCTCTTAATTATTTTTTCATCTCCATTCTTTTGTCTCATTATTTTTTTAATAATCATTTTCTTTCCTTTTATACTTATATATTGAGATGAAACTGAGTCACGTAGAAATATTAATTGCGAACGTGTTTTTTTTAGCATTAAATAATAATAATAACGTCTTATTTAATACAAAGAATACAATTTTTTCTGAAAGAACTTATTTATTTAATAAATAAATATATATACATATAAAGTTTTGAATTATTTTACAAAATAAAATAAGATGCATTTATTATTTTGACTTGTGAATGAATAAAATCAAAGTCATATTAATTGACATATATTAAAATAATAATAATAGTTTATTTATTATATTGACCCGGAAATGAAAAAAAAACAAAGTAATATTATTAACACATATATAATAATAATAATAACAATAATAATAATAACTAACAATAATAATAATAACTACTTCTTATTTAATACATTTTTCTTTTACAGTAATGCAGTTTTTTCAAAGGACTTAATTATTGTTCTGACCCGTAAATAAAAAAAAAGACAAAGTAATATTAATTAACATATATTAAAATAATAATAATAAATTGTATTTATTATTTTGACCCTTGAATGAAAAAGAAAAGTAATATTAATTAACATATATCAAAATAATATTAAAAATATTTTTAATAATAATAAAAAAAATGATAACTACTGCTTATGTAATAATTTTTCTTTTACAGGAATATAATTTTTTTAATGTACTTAATTATTTAATAAATTTAAAAATATCTTCGTGTAAAGCTCTGAATCATTTAATGAAATAAAACAGTACTGCATTTATTATTTTGACCCTTTAATGAAAAAAGACAAAATAATATTAATACTAGTCATTTTTCTTCTTCAAATAAAGTTTGAATCATTAATGAGAGATATTAATGAAGAGAGATAAATTCTTTTTATTATTTTGAACAGTAAATCGAACAAAACAGAAGAATATTAATATCAATAATATTTTTAACTATTTAATAAAATAAAAATTTTCTTTCTTCATAATTCTGCATATTATATATATATATATATATATATATATATATATATAATTAAAACCAATTAAAAAACAAATAGAATGAAAACATATTTGTAATGTTTTTGCTTATATAAATGAAAAACATTACAATTATTATTAAAATATACTTAACTTGATCAAACATTTAGATATTATTCTTTTAATGAATAAATATTACATGAAAGATGAAATTGTTCAATATAGTTTATTTAATAAAAATAAAAGTTTTTAATGTATATTTATACACATTCTTATTCAACTATTTACGCTTTAATATGTCTATTGTATGTTTTCTTAATTCGTTTTGATTCTTCAAGAACAGTCTTATTTTAGTTAACATATTTATTTTTTACTTTTGTTGTTTTAAACATCCTTAAAAAACTTTTATTTTAGTTATATAAGTTTAATTCTAATTTTGAAAATAACTATTTATTTATAATATAATATTTAAATTTTTAAACATCTATATTTATATATTCACAATAATACTTTATAGACACTGACAAGAGGCTTTTCTTAGACATTTGGTTTTTTTTTTTAATTTCCTACTCAAACATATTTGAGTATCCACACCTTTTTTATTAATTATTTAAAATACAATTTATTTAATTTAAATAATGTTTATGAATTTATTTTTATATTCCGTATAATTTTAATATAGAAAAATTCAGAGAACAAAACATGCTGAGCATGACAATATTCAATTAAAAATATAATTCTCACAACCTAACTCATGAAAGTAAAAATTCAATAATCTTTTATTAATAACTAGTCTCAATTACCTATATTAATAATACAAGTGTTAAAAAAAACTATGTTACAATGACAATAAAATAAATAAACCAAACTCATAAATGAAATATTTAGAATTTAATTAGATTAGTTTATTTCTAACATTAAAAAATGTTATAAATTAAACAAAAATTAAAAGTGGTTGCAATGAAAGTACCGTGACTTCCAATTACTTCTATACAAACAAAAATTAAACTATAAGCATCAGAATCTTAAAAAAAAATAATAAGAAAATTGAATATATATATCAAAATATAACAATAAAATAAAACTGCATAATTTATTTCATTAATTAAATAAAACCATAACAATAAAGTAATTAAAGGTTATTACAACCTTCATTACTCAAATTAAACATATTGTCTATCTTTTAAAGATAGCAAAAGAAAATGCATTGGTACAACCACTAATCATCTTTCTATAATTCTTGTATTAATTTAGTTTTTCCATATCATGACCATTGACTCCATTAATATCAACGGAGTTATGGTTAGCACTAACATTATCTCTCTTTCCTGAGGTATTTTTATTGTTGTACATCAAGTTTGAAGAGCACTTTTACTGATACCAATTTCTTAACCACTTTTTCATTAAGCTTTTGAGTTTTCCACCCTACCTTATTTGAAAACTCGTACATTGTCTCCTTTTGTTCTGAAGCGAACTTTGTCCTAGACCGTTTCAGGGGACACTTTGTTGATGCAGGAACTTCGTCCTTAAGTTCATGGCGATGGAAGTTCTGGTGGCAACCACAAGTGGCGCACTTGATAGAACTAGGGTCATCCGCTATGATTGTTGACGATGGCATGAATTCGCCACAACCATCCAAAATATAGCCACCTGAGGTTACCATATGGTTCTTTAAGCATTCCTTGTAAACCATTGTGGCAGATTCATTTGGATAGAGGATGAAGTGCTCGGGCACCAAGACATCATTGAAAAGAGCCATTGTGCTTAGATTGATTGGTTAGACACAAATTTGAAACTCTTTTAGTGATGGATATCGATAATGAAAAATTTGGGTTAAGCAGTATCCCTTTTAAACTAGTTTTTTAACCTTATTGCATTTATTGACGGAAAATCTCGGGATGAATATTAATGAAGGAATTAATTACACAAATATTCATAAATTATGTTAGAAACATATTCATTAATTATTCATTAATGATTTTAATATATGTATATTAATAATATTTTTAAGAATTTAATGTCTCTATGCGTAAAAGACAAAAACACAAGAAGGGGTTACATTGTGTTAATTACGTCCAGTTACTTAGCAACTCGCTAAGTTTTCACTAAAAATCGTGAAAAGAGGTTACCAGTATTCTTTGCACCCAACCACTTCTGGCTATACATATATTCTTTGATCTCAGCCTTCTCAGGCTAAACAACTAGATATTCTTTGGAACACAACCTCCCCAGGTTAATACAAAGGTATTCTTTGGAACGCAACCACCTCAGGCTAAGGGCACCATAAAAGTGGATTTGAAAGAGTTTCTAAGAAACGAAAAATCCTCTACGCATAGAGGTGTTTACAGATGAAGATCATAGTTCAAGAGCTTAAGAATGAAACTTAGATAAATTGCTTTTCAAGCGTAATTTTGCCAACTTGAACCGATGGTGGTAAAGTCTTTATATATGCAAGGTCTTGAGAGATCTGTTAAATTCAGAAATAAGACCATTGTCCTTTCCTTGTAGAAGTCTTCAATGTGTGACAGAGAGCAATCATAGGTTTGACGTTTTGCACAGCGGAGTCAGCGACTTTCAGAACCTTTATCTGACTTGATCAGAGATACCAACAAAAAGCAGATTTGTTTTTCGTGTTGCAGAGGTTTAACACAAATCTCTATTCTGACTTTGGAAGCTTCTTCGAGTAATATATAGATTTGAAATAAAGAGCAAGTTACTTCGTCTGATAGCTTGGACTTCACTTGACTTCACAAGACGAAAACTTCTTCATGGCTTCGTTTGTTCTTAGTCTTGATTCTTCATCTTGAGGCATGATCTGGGTCTATCAAGGGCAGACGATGACTTCATAAGATGCAAACTTTAAGATGCAGACAATGACTTCTTACTTCGTCTGACTTTGGCTTGCACTTCTTCAGTCTAATGCAGTTCCTTCTGTTCTGTAATTAATCAAAACTAAGGGTGTTAATCATCTTGATCTAACACTATGTGTTGTTAGTATAAAAGTTTTATACTATTAATTAAATAAATTTTATTATTGCCATGATTTTTAAAATAGTTATTATACAAATTAGTCAATTTATCCATATATGATGGTTTGTGATCTGATTACTCTAAAAACTATTTTAAGTGAATTTTGTAAAGCCATACTCTTAGTGGTAGTTTATCTTAAAAAGATTGAGACAAAATAATACTTGAGTTTGTTAACTTGGAAAGGTTTAAATCAAATAATACTTTGAGTTGTTAGCCTTAAGAGGTTGAATTCTAAAAATAATTAGGTAGTATTAACACGAAGAGACTGTGCACAAAGAATACTTGAATTAATCAGAATTGATTAGAGTCAATTAATACTTGTACTCTTGTTAAGTCGAACCAATATAAATTCCTCTATGTTTTCTTTATTAATTTACTGTTTTCTTGTTAAGATATATCTTTATTTAAAAAAATTAATTCGAATGCAAAAACTTGCGTCTAAATGATTTTTTTAAAGAAAAGAAAAGGCTTGTGAAAAACATTTCAAAACACAATATAACCCCCTTTTCGTATTTTTATCTTTATTTTATTGTTATATGATGTTTATTGAGTTAAGAGATAGAATATTATTATCATGTTAGCTTACCTTACCGTATTCCTATCTTTGAAAGGATAGTATTATATATGATAGGATTAAAATTTATTATACTCTTATTTTAAAAATAATAATGTTGTTGGTTATGATTTAATAATTAAAAATTTGTTTAAAGTTTCATTGGATGATATTTTTAAAAGAGTAAATATAACATAAGAAGGAGAAGTTCAATTATGTTATCATAATAAAAAAAATTTCAAAGTTAAAAAGTTTTTACAAATGAAATATAAGTTTGTTTGAAGCAAAGTTTTAAAATAAGGACACAGTGAACAAAACTAAGTTAATATATTTGCGTCAAAAGTTTTAAAGAGAGAAACGGAAGAGTGAATAAAGATAAAGGTTCATATTAATACACTATAACTAAGTTACACCTAATATTTTTAAAATTATTGAAAGATTTTCATCAACAATATAATTATATTAAGTATTTTCTTTTACAAAATTACTTTAAACTAACAACTAACAAACTTGTAAATTAAACTTACTAAATTAAATATTCTTTTTTGTCTAAATCTCTTTGAATCTTACAAAACAAAGTTTGATAAAATATAAAATTTATTTTCAAATAAAGGATTTAATAGATACGTATATATTTAGTAAGTAAAGAATTTTATAAGGTAAATTATGTTTAGAAAAATTCTAAAGAGTTGAGTATATGTTGTGGCACCAAATATATTGCCTTTTTAAATTTTAGCACAATTTTACATATTTCATTTTAACTTCTTTATAGTGTCTTCATTTTTACTTATCCTTTATTTTTGTTAAAAGCTAAGTAAGAAAAGGCTGCTGTCCGACCCCAATGAAAAATAAGAAAAATATAAATATTTTGGGGGGTTTTTATTTATATATAAATAAATAGTTTATTTTGTTTAATAAAGTTTGGAATTTAAATTTTTCAAATTTTCATTTATAAGAGGAGCTTTTATTAAACAATACAATTTATGCTTTTAATAAATATATTTTGAAGTTTTTTCTGTACTAATAAAAACAAGTTTTATATCTTATATTTGCATTTGGTGTCAAGTTGGTGCATGTTTGGTTCACGAGAAATGTGAGATTGCCAGTGGCTATGAAAAGACCGTGACGCGAGTTCACGGCGCTTGCGGTGGCGGTGTGAGGCTGTGAATGGCTAATTGTTTAACTTACATTAATTCATTTAATTGTTTGTTTAAATATTAGTTTTATTTAATTCTTTTGTTCCTCATACCTAATAGATTTTTTTTTATTGTTAATGTTCCTCGCTTTTAATTATATGTAATTTATTAATGGAATGAAATAAAAAAATGTAATATTATTTTCTTATTTAATAAAGTCAAAAATGTTCCTGATAAAAAATTGAATCATATTAACTTTTTAGTCATAGTGGTATTTTTATTTTTTTAAAAATTTTTATTTATTTTTTGTTTGATTTTAGTCCTTACAATTAAATTTAACCATCAAATCCAATAGAAAAATTAAGATAAAAAACGAAAATATTTTTTAGAGAAAGAAAAGAAGTGGAATTAAAAAGGACCAAAACAAAAATAATAAAAAATATAAGAGATTAAAATGAAAATAATTTTATTTTATTTGGAATAAATAATAATTAAACAAAATTTATAGAGTTTAAGGATTTGTTTTATTTTATTTATTTATTTTTTTAATTTTTAATTAATTATTAAACTGTGATTTTAAATTTATTTTTATTCTATATATTTATACAGAAAATGGTAAAAAATTGTAAAATTAATTTGATTTTTTCTTTTTTTCAAATATTTGTGAATGAAAAATTGGTAAAAAATTGTATTGTTTATTTTCACCATTTCTTAATTTTTTTTATTATGCTCTCCATTTCTAATTTAAAAATAACAAATAAATTAAAAATGAAAGTTTTGTAAATGTTTAAAATAAAAATAAAAAACATAAATAAATGAATTCCTAATTTTTATTAAATAAAAACAAAAATAATAATAATAAGTTAATGATTAAATAATTTAATAAATTACTGTTTACCAAATCTATTGTTTCTACTATTTTTATCATGAATTAAACACGCATCTACTATTTATTTTCTTCCCAATGTTGTTCTTCTTTGATCATTTTTAATCATCATCTTATTGTTTCTTTCATCTCTATTGTATCTTCGAGCAAAATTCTTTAGAAATTCAAACACACAGCATGTCAATTATATGTTTTTGCTAATAATAATCTATAATAATAATTTATAACTATTAATAAAAAAATTTCCTTTTCAACAAAACGACTTTTGGTCTTGTTAGATAATTTTATCCTTTTTAATCTATAAAGAAATTTGATATATTTCTATGTTTAATCATTGGTTTTTTGTTTTCATATTATCATTAACAAGATTTAAAAATTAATTTACTTTCATGTATATTTTTATTGAATTTTTTTTACAACTCACGTATAAATTTGTTACTATTATTTTAAATTATTTTTTAAATTTAAAAGAATAGTAACACATAGAAATGCAAAAACACAGACGTGGCAGAACTTGTATTTCTTTATATGTTAATAATCTATAACTACTCGTACAGGCAATTTTCTTTTTTATAACATTAAATTTTGCTTTTAGTCTTATTTTTATTAGACAATTTTATTATTTTAAAATTATGAAATTATTTTTATATTTTTATATTTTAAATATTATTTTTAACCTCCACATTGTTCTTGATAAAATTTATATGTAATTTTTTTCGCATATGTTTTTATGTAATATTTTATACCTAACAACTCAATTATCAATTTTCTTAAAATATTTTTAGTTTATTTAAAAAATTAAATTTACCAAATCCATTAAGTTTATCTTTTATTTTAAATTGAGCATTCATTTATTACTTAATGTTTCTCTTAATTTTTATTTTTAATTATTATTTTTTCTACCCATAGTATTAGTAATAACAATAATATTCAATAATAATTAAATTTAATACAAAGAATAAAATTTCAATAATAATAATAATAACGGCTTATTGAATACAAACAATACAATGTAATAAATAATTTAATAAGTTTATAAATATTAAATTATTCGATAAAAAATATAGATTAAAAAATAACGGATTATTTAATATAAAGAATACAAAATTTTCTGAAAGAACTTAATTATTTAATAATGAAAAATATCTGCATGTAAATTTTTGAATCATTTAACGAAATAAAATAAGATGTATTTATTATTTTGACTGGTGAATGAAAAAAATCAAAAGTCATATTACTTAATATATATTAAAATAATAATAATTTATTTATTACTTTGACCCATAAACAAAGTAATATTAATATATATATATATATATATATAATAATAATAATAATAATAATAATAATAATAACCACTGCTTATTTAATACATTTTTCTTTTACAAAATGTAGTTTTTTCAAAGGACTTAATTATTGTTTTGACCCGTAAATAAAAAAAATTAAAGTAATATTAATTAATATATATTAAAATAATAGTAGTAATGTAATAATAATAATAATTATAAAAGAAATGTATTTATTATTTTCATCTCTAACAAACAGTTTATTTGTTCGCTCATTCACGAAGTCATTACATGTGTCAACCAAAGACTCAACCACAACCAATAGGGTTAGTTCACATTTTAATAATCACAATAAGATTAACCATGGAAGTTCAACACAATAAATATCACAGGAACACCCTATTCACAAGTTATCACAATCAATCACATCATGCAACCTAATATGATGCATGTTATACACAGTTCACTTTCATGTCATGTGGCACCAGTAAAACATCTGAGCGATATTCAAGAGTACATGTCACATCTGACACTCTCAATAGAGATACTAATGGTTTCCCCTTCATGAATACCCTGAAGTCCTAAGCTATTACATCGACCCATCAAGGATCAACCATTTTAGTTCCATTCATCATCACTTTTCGAAAGTTTCATTTAATATTCATGATAATCATTGTCCTTTTCTCGAAAAGGTCATGTCTCACAAACATGTCCATCAGGGATAACCTCACACCTTCTCCACCGCAGAAGACATCCATCCCTCTCACTTTCAAACAATTACAATCGATTATCATAAATGAATTATAACCCGCAAAATCAATCTCTTAACTCACACCAATTATTTCACCGTAACAGAATATTTAACACCACAATAACCTTGAACCAAAACAACCATGTGAAAATTAAATACAACATAACAAAGAAATAACATAGAACACCCAAACTATGAAAATATAAATCTCAAACCAGAACTTACATATAAAAATAAATATGTAAACAAGGTAAAAGGAACCCGTAACAGAACCAATTAATGTTTAACTAGGAAAAGGAAGCCAACAACAAAAGTTAATTGATTAAAATTTATCATGTTCGCAATTCTCTTCTCTTGGATGTCTCTCATTTATTTTAATATCAAACTTGTAGCTAGTTCGATTGGATTTTGAACCAGAATTTCAAAGACATATTAAATCTTAATTGGAACACATGTCGTACTTTGTCATTTTTTTCTTCTTTTATGCAACTGGGAAATGATATTAATTAAACTTGCAAGTCCCTAATAACACCATCCCTTACACTTCTAATCAAATCTCATCTCCCTTCCACACACCAACGAACCCAAACCAAAATCGCTCACATACAATCCAAAAATACTCTCATAGGATATATAGAAAAGGCAAAGGATGCAAAGTCAGCCAAGACAAAAGGGGACCGTAATGAAATTGAAGGGAGAGATTCTCCAATGCAGTAAAGAAAATAATCTAATTCAAAATATTTAATTCACATTGAATAAAAAAAGGCAGAGAGGAAAGAAAGAAATCATTATCATCATTAAATTGAGAACTACCCTAACCTGAATTTGTGATCATAAAGCACGAGGCGGAATCAAAATGAGCAGGGTCTCATCTTCCACTTTATTTTTGATTTCTTTTAGGGAAAATTTGTCTTTACCAAAACGCGAGAGTATTATCAAGATGAAAGGGAATGGAAAAATAAGAAAGAATAGGAGAATGAGAAAATAAATAGATTATCTGATGTCTAATATCTAGGCGTGCTAAGATTTTAATTGTCGTCTAATAACAACCCACTAACCCCACTCACAATTTAGTAACTTCTCACTCACCCATTCACATAATCAGTTACTACTCTAATTTATTTATTATTATTTTTGTTGTTATTATTTTATTTTATTTGTTTTTATTTAAAGAAAAAGGGCATTACACCACATGTAGGGGTTTTTCGCCGATAGGGATAAAATCCCCTAGTCCCTACGTTTATTGACTGCCCTAACTAGACTAATAATTTAATAATATATATATATATATATATATATTATAAATTTAAATTATAAAGATATTTTTATAATTTTACTTTTGAAATATAGTAAGAAAGTAACAGTAGAGCACTTGAAAACAAAAACGTGTTATCAATTTAAAAACCCTATATTTAGAATATGAGTATGGACATTGCCTGTCACACATCACAACACCGTTACCTACCCCCTTAAATCACACATCATTGTTTCTGTATCTAGTCTTTTAGGACATGGAAAAAAAGGGTAATAAATTTTTGTTTGTTGGTGTTTTACCTTAATATAAGAAAAAAAAATTTACTTTTAGGGAATAGTGTTAGTAGAGGGGAAGCGGGACACACAAGGATGGGGAAGAAAAATATCATAGCAGGCATTGGGGACAAGAATAAGAAGAGAGTTATGGTAGAGACAGGGAGTAGGAGAGTACCGTTTTGAAATCGTCCGCCCTGCACCCTCCCCGAGTATATGCTTCAACAAGAATCACACCCCTGCTCACCTCGTTAACATCCATGGCTCCATCTCAACCATTGAGATTATGTATAGTTCTAGTAAATCACCAAGTTCCATTATAATTGTTCGAGTTTGAGAATTCGTCTCACGTCACTTTTGGCTCAAACCCAAGTAGTCTTTACAATCGTCTCTTCAATTAAACATCCAAATATTCTTTGCCAAAAAGTCTTTTTAGGATTTACCAAGTGTAAAGATAAAAACACAAGAAAAGAGTTTAATTATGTTTTGAAATATTTTTTGCAAGCTTTTTCTTTTCTTTAAGAAAGTCGTATGATAACTCAGACGTAGATTTTCATAAAGGAAATAAGAAATTTTTCAACAAAGATATATCTTCACAAGATATTCCCAGATAGTTAAACAAAACACTAAAGCAATAAAGAGAAGACAGAGGAATTTATACTAGTTCATGTTACTAAGACTATGTCTAGTTTCTTAGCAATAAGTAAGATTTCACTAAAACAGAGTGATTATAAGTATTATTTGACCCTAACTAATTCTGGCTGACCCAAGTATTCTTCGTCCACAGTCTCTTCAGGTTAAAACTACTAAAGTATTGTTTGAACAGAGCCTCTCTAGGCTAACAAACTCAAGTATTATTTTATCTTAGTCACTTCTAACTAACCCAAGTATTTTTTGTCTGCAATCTCTTTAATCCAACACTACCTAAGTATTGTTCGAACTCAGCCTCTTCAGGATAATAACTCTAAGTATTCTTAGTCTCTATAGGCTAAGAAACTCATGTATTTTTTGGTCCTAGTCTTTTCGGACTAAACTACCACTGCGGGTATGGTTTTACAAATGGTACTAACTTAGGAGAAATCAACCTCTACATAGAGAGGAATATACAATGATGAGAAAAAATAAGGCTTTGTAAGAAAGAATTTAAAGGTGGATAAGGGATTTTTAAGAGTATTCTTCAATTGCCATTCTTCGATTTTTAGCCTTTTTCTAGTTGGATAGCTTGAAATATCTGCTAGATTCACCATCTTTAAATTCTTCATTCCATCCATTGAAAACATGCTTAACATCTTGAGTTGTCTACTTCAAAGTTGCAAAGTATCTTCACAGTCTAAGGATTTGGTACCGAATCTTCGTATTGGAAACATCCTCTTTAACTTTGATTTGATGTATATTTTCATAAAGAGGTAATTGACTTCTCCATACATGATTGAAACAATAACTTTTCTCATAAGACTCTGCAATTTTATTTTTTTTTTATATTTAGAGTTTTTGTGTGTAAAAACAACAGATAAAATAAATACTTATCTTATTTTTGATATTTTGTCTGTCATTTCACTAATCTGACTTAAACTTCATCTAGGATTCAAGGTTGTTTGTTGAATACATATCTGTCTGATTACTTTAAAAGTTTGATAGCTTCAATCTTCTTATAAATACAAACTTTTATCTTAATATTTATATTTATTAAAATTATAAGATATAATTTACCTTTAAACAAATTTTAACTTCTTACTAAAATCACTTAAAATTATTTCTAAAATATAATCTAATCACATACTGCATATAAAGTTAAATTGATTAGCTTGTATAATAACTATATATTAATATAGACTAAAATATAATAAATAAATAAATAGTTCAATTTCTCTAAACTAAATTTCCCTTCATAACGCACCCTTTTTTCCCCTCTTTGACTTTTTCTTATATATTTAAGATTTATTCATATCTTAGATGAATTGATTACTTTTCTCTCTGTTTCTTCTTATATATTTATGATTTACTCATATAACTTTTAATTATTTTATCAATGTTTGTAATTTCTACTTTAATTGCTATTAATTACTAATTTTGACTTTTAAAACACATGAATGACTCACACGTGTCGCTTAGTATCTCTTATTCACCACGTGTTGGATGATTTATAGTCCTTCTCATATTTTTAATTCTATATTAAGAGTATATCCTAGTAGTATATTCCCCAAGTTTCAAGGACATTTCTGTCCCAAAATAATAGAAAGAGTATATCTTGATCTCATTATACACAAAATAATACAATGCTTGAATAAATATACAGTGACATTAAGTATTGTTTTATAAATTATTTAAGATACAGTGACACAAAAAATATACAATCAATTTTTTTATTTTAATTTATTAAATAAAAATAAAAATATTATTGATATTAATATTACTTTTTCTTGTTTGATTTACTGTTCAAAGTAATGAAACTAATTTATCTCCCTTCATTAATATCTCTCATTAATTATTTAAACTTTATTTTAATAAGCAAAAATGACTAGTATTAATATTACTTTGACTTTTCTCATTTCAGGTAAAAGTAATAAATGCAGTACATTTTATTTTATTTCATTAAATGATTCACAACATTACATGATGATATTTTTAAATTTATTAAATAATCAAGTCCATTAAAAATAATTATTGTCGTAAAGAAAAATGTATTAAATAAGCAGTAGTTATTATTATTATTGTTATTTTTATTATTATAACTATTATTATTTTAATATTTGTTAATTAAGATTACTTCTTCTTTTCTTATTTACGGGTCAAAACAATAATTCAGTCATTTGAAAAAACTGCATTATTGTAACAGAAAAATGTATTAAATAAGCAGTAGTTATTATTATTATATATGTTAATTAACACTACTTTGTTTTTTTTTTCATTTATGGATCAAAATAATGAATAAATTATTATTATTTAAGTATATGCTAATTAATATGACTTTAATTTTTTTTCATTTATGGGTCAAAATAATGAATAAATTATTATTATTTTAATATATATGTTAATTAATATGACTTTGATTTTTTTTCATTTACGAGTCAAAATAATAAATATATCTTATTTTATTTCATTGAATGGTTCAAAACTTTAAATGTAGAGATTCTTAACTATTAAATACGTAAGTTCTTTAAGAAAAAGTTGTATCCTCTGTATTAAATAAACCGTTATTACTATTATTTAATACTAGAAAAACACGTGTGCACTTTATATTAATAAAAATAGTGTGAGAAAAAGTGAGTAATAGATGCATGCTCAATTCAAAATAATTCCGGTAATTTTTAAAATAAACTAAAAGAATTGTAACAAATTGATAAGTGAGTTGTTAAGAATAAAATGTTATATAAAAATAGATAAGAAACTAAATTGATTTTTAAATTTAATTAAAGATAAGGTAAAGGTGAAAAATAATAATTGAAATATAAAAATATAATAAATAATTTTTATAAGGTGAGAAGGATAAAATTATCCAATAAAAATAAAAATCAAAAACAAAATTGAACCGTTACAAAAAGGGAAATTGCCTTTATGAATAGTTATATATTATTAATAGCGAAACATTTTATTTGCATTTCTTTGTAGTTAAATTTTATTTAAAAAAGAAAGTTAAGATGATTGAAGAGAAACAGTGTAAACAAATACTAAGGTACGTTTAATTCAAAATAAAATTGGTGAAAAATGAACGACGAGAGTGTATTAATTTAATTTAAAATTATCTTTAGAAATAATAATTCTAAGTATTCTTTGATCTCAGTCCCTGTAAGTTAATAAATTTAAGTATTTTTTGGTCTTAGTCTTTTTGTAACAAATCTTTTAAAAATATCTTTTTTATTCTGATTTGACGTATTTTTTAATAAAAAGATAGTTGACTTCCTCATACTTGATTGGAATAATAATTTTTCTTAAAAGACTTTACAGAATTTTTTTTTATGATATTTAGAGTCTCTGTGTGTAAAAGAAAGAAACAAAATAGATACTTATATTATTTTTGAGATTTTGTCTGTTATTTCATTAATCTGACTTAAATTTCGTCTTATGAGTACAAACTTTTATCTTAATATTTATAATTATCAAAATTATAAGATATAATTTGTCTTTAAACAAATTTTGACTTCACACCAAGATCACTTAGAAAAAAAATTAGAGTATAATCTAATCACATATTACAAGTAGTGAGAAATTGATTAACTTTTACGATAACAATTTTTAAATTTATGAAGACAAAACTTTTTATTTAATTAATAGTATAAAACTTTTATACTAACAACACGAAAACATTAAATTCTAAAAAATATGATTAATATACATATATTGAATTTATTAATGAATCTGTTTCTAACGTAATTTTATTAATCTTAATGTAATAAATTCTTTATTTAATGTTCGTCTTGATTTTAGGTCAATAAATGTACTACAGGTCAAAACCGAGACTGAAAAACTAGTTTAAAAGAGACACTGCTTAAGCTAAATTTTTCATTATCAATAGTCATCACAAAAAGCTAAATTTCTAACTTGTGTCCAACCAACCAACCCAAGCACAATGATTCTTTTCAATGATGCCTCGATGCGCCACCACCCCGACCATCATACAAACCAATCTGTCACGATGGTGTACATGGAATGCTTAAAGAACCACATGACAACCTTAGGTGGTTATGTGTTGGACGGTTGTTGCGAATTCATGCCATCATCAACAACCATATCCGACGACCCCAATGCTCTTAAATGTGCCGCTTGTGGTTGCCACCGAAGCTTCCATCGCAGCGAACCCAAGAAGCCTCCCATTTCTCCAGTGGCCCACCATACCCCCAAATACCAAACCCGCCATGACAACCATCCACCACTACCACCACATCACACAACCAACTTTGCCTCCCCTCAACCAATCTCTATCTGTCCCCCAGCCCCTCACTTTGTCTCCCCCCAACCGATCTCTATCTGTTCCCCATCCCTTCACTTTGTCTCCCCCCAACCGATATCTATCTGTCCCCCAGTCCCTCACATGGTTCACACCGGTAATGCTCCACAAAATGTGATTGATCCGGCTTTAACACAGTGCACCACAAAACGTTTTAGGACAAAGTTCACATTGGAGCAAAAGGAGAAGATGTGCGAATTTTCAAAGAAGGTAGGGTGGAAAGTTCAAAAGCTTAATAAAGAAGTGGTTAAGAAATTTTGTAATGAAATTGGTGTTAGTAAAAAAACTTTCCTAGTCTGGATGCACAACAACAAGAATACTTTCGAAAAGAGAGATAATATTCATGTTAACCATAACTCCATCAATATTAATGGAGTTAATGAAAATGACAATATAAAAAATTAAATTAATATAAGAATTATAGGAGACAAATAATAATCATATTAATGTATTTTCTTTTTCTTTCGTTTTATAAAAGATAGATGTAAGAGGGAATAATAATATATTTAGATTAAGGTTGTAATAACCTTCAGTTACTTTATTAGTCGTATTTTGATTTAATTGTTATAGTTTTGTTTTGTTTGATTGATGAAATAAATGATGAGGATATCACCTCTTTAATATTACATATTTTAATATTAATTGAATATTTTTGGTTCATTTCTTTTTTAAATTCCGATGCTTATAATTTAATCATTGTTTGTATAGAAATGATGTCAATCTATTGATATTTTCATGACAATCTCTTTTAATTTTTTTTTTAACATTTTTAATGTTAGAAATAGATTAATCTTGATTTAATTCTAAATATCTCATGTTCATGAGTTCGGTTTATTTAATTTATTGCTAACACTTTTATTATTTGTTAAAGTGATTGAGAATAATTATTTATAATTAAATTTTTATTTTCATAAGTTGGGTGGTAATTATATATTTTTAATTAAATATTTTTATGCTGGGCATAATTTGTTCTTTAATTTTCCTCTATATAAGTTACACGGAGTATAAAATTAAATTCATAAACATTATTTTAAATTAAATAAATATTATTTTAAATAATTAATAAAAAGATGCCGATAATAAAAAATGTGTGAATAGAAAACTAAAAAAAAATATGTGAGAAAAGCCTCTTTGTCAGAGTCTATAAAGATATTATTGAGAATTTATAAATATAAATATAAATGTACAATTAAAATATAATATTATAAATAAATAATTATTTTCAAGATTAGAATTAAGTTATATGATATTATTGAGAATTTATATATATATATATATATATATCATAAATATATATATATATATATATATCATAAATATTATATATATATAAATTGAAATATACTAAAACATAAAAAATAAATAAATAAAGACTTCAATTTCTCGAAACTGAGTTCCCTCTATAACGCACCTTTTTTTTTTTTTTTCTTGACTTTTTCTTATATATTTAAGATTTCATATCTATATATTTATGATTTATTTATGTAAATTTTAATTATTTTATCAATTACTAACTTTAAATAGATACATGAATGACTCACACGTGTCGCTAAGTGTCTCTTATTTAATACGTGTTGGATGATTTATAATCCTTCTCGTATTTTCAATTCTAGAAAAAAAATTATTCCCCGTCTAAAAAATGTATTGAATAAGATAGTTATTATTATTATTAAAAATTATTATTATTATTATTATTATTATTATTATTATTATTTTAATATATGTTAATTAATATAACTTTTCTTTTTCCATTTAAGGGTCAAAATAATAAATACATTTTATTATTATTATAATTGTTATTATTGTTATTGTAATTATTATTTTAATGTATGTTTATTAATGTTACATTTTTTTATTTACGGGTCAAAACAATAATTCAGTCCTTTGAAAAAAACTGCATTATTCTAACATAAAGATGTATTAAATAAGCAGTAGTAATTACTATTATATATATGTTAATTAATATTACTTTGTTTTCTTTCATTCATGGGTCAAAATAGTGAATAAATTATTATTATTTTAATATATGTTAATTAATATGACTTTGATTTTTTTGTTTTCATTTACGAGTCAAAATAATAAATACATCTTATTTTATTTCATTGAATGATTCAAAACTTTAAATGTAGAGATTCTTAACTATTAAATACATAAGTTCTTTAAGAAAAAGTTGTATTCTCTGTATTAAATAAACCGTTATTATTATTATTTAATACTAGAAAAACACGTATGCACTTTATATTATCATGTAACTCAATTTTGTCCCTCAACATATGTATAAAAAGAAATAAAATGATTATTAAAAAAATAAAAAGTCAAAAAATTGGGGATGAAAAAATAATTAATTGAAATATAGAAATTTAATAAATAATTTCATAAATTCAAATAGATAAATTTATTCAATAAAAATGAGATTAGAAGTGATTGCAGCTAAGAGAATTTCCCTTCCTTTATTAAAAGTTTTAGAATAATGTTATTATTATTACTGTTATTGTGATAGAAAAAATAAGATTGAAAATAAAAAAACAAGAAATATTTCCTTATGAATAGGTATATATTATTAATAGCGCAACACAAGCGCTCCCACGCCTACTTATTTGCATTTCTTTGTAGTTAAATTTTATTTCAAAAAGAAAGTTAAGATGATTGAAGAGAAACATTGTAAACAAATACTAAGGTACGTTTAATTCAAAATAAAATTGGTGAAAAAAGAACGACGAGAGTGTATTCAATTTAAAATAAAATTATGTTGAGATAACGAAATTGGTAGTTTCAGATTTTTAAAAAAGCTAAATTAATATAGGTTGTGACAAATAAAATATTCAATACAAATATATATGAAATTAAATTAATTTTTAAATTTTATTAACGGTAATATGAAAAAACAATAATTGAAACATAGAAATATATCAAATAACTTCATAAATTTAAAAGGATAAAATTATCTAATAAAAATAGAGACAAAAGCCATTATTGAAAAAGAAATCTCTTTTATTAATAGGTATCAATTAATATTATGGATTATTATCAACAAAAATATAATATTAACAAATAAAAATATAATATTGACACGCTTATTTATTTAAACTTTTATGTAATTTTGTTTGAAGAGATAATAAGTGAAGAAAAAATAAAATGATGATTAAAAATATCAAAGAAGAATAACATTCGAAAGAAAGTAAGTAGTAGGTGTGTGATAAATTGATAATAAAATGGTAGAAATAATGGATTTGGTAATTAATATACCACCTCCTTGTGTCTTACTAACAACATGATGTTGGATGTATAAATTTAAATTGTAGTTATTTTCATTTCTTTTTTCTTCAAATCAAATGATGAATAAGAAATAACGTAATCTTTATTATTAGAGTTATAGTTTAACTTCACAGTCTTTTCTTCGTATAAAGTAATAATATTTGTCTCTATTACGATGTACCATCTGCTACAATTACTTCTACACATAATTCAATAGGACAAATGTCATGTTCAAGATAATTCGTAAATCAACATCACCATCATTTACTATTTGTACGATGACATATTTATTTCTTATAATATATTTAGTTATGATAGAACCAATTACTTCATTAGAATTTAACTATTTATCATGGATTTTATTTTTCAATAATTTAATACTTATTACTCTTTTGATTTGTATAACTCTTTTTGATCTTTCAAACATGACTCTTTCATTATCCTTATGTATTTTAGAAAACAATGATAACTGCGAAAATCATTTCTTTACAGTTTGTCTAAGACAAAAACAAAAAGTATTAACATTTTAAATTATTAAACTTAATTATAAAATTAAATTATTTTGTTAAATAAAATTATCCTAAATAATTATTCTATTTTCCTTACCTTGTTAGCAAAAATTGATCATTTAACTATTGTAAAACAAATATCATTAAAAATTAACATTAAAATTTAAAAATAAAAATTTTATAAACAACAAGTGTGTATTCAATTTAAAATAAAATTAGTCGAGACAACAAAACTGGTAATTTTATATTTTTCAAAAAAACCAAAATAATAGAAACAAATTGATATATATGTTCACTGGTATAAAAAGACATTCAACATCGGTTAAAACCGAACGTTAACGGTTCGACGTTAAATATTAATACTTTTAACATCAGTTTTAAAAGTGTGATAACCCACATTAATTGTATCTATAACATTTTTTTCTTTATGCATAATTGACGTTAATTGTAGTTTTCAAGAGTCAGTAATGGATTACAGAAAGTCAGTAATCGATTACATTGTAATCGATTACAGAAAGTTCATAATCAATTATGAAGTTCACAGATTTTCAGATTTTCAAAAACAGCTTCACGTAATCGATTACCATAAGTAAGTAATCGATTACATGATTCAAAATTTGAATCATGGGTAACGTTTACTTGTTGTAATCGATTACGACAGTTGTGTAATCGATTACAAGTTTGAAAATTTGTAACAGCGATTACATGATTCAAAATTTGAATTATGGGTAACGTTTACTTGTTGTAATCGATTACGACAGTTGTGTAATCTATACAAGTTTGAAAATTTGTAACAGCTCTTTTTTTTAAACATTTTTTGAAATGTTACAACTATCTATTTAAACAAGTTTTTAGATCTAGAAAAGAGATACAAACAAGAGACTTTTTTTATAATCTTGTTCATCCTTGAAACAAACTTTCAATGTCTTTCATATTCTAAAAGTAATAAAAGCTTTTGAGCCTTAATTGTCATATCATATGAAAGCATTTCTTGTAGGATTCAACCTACCATTGAAACAACCATTGTACTTTGTTCTCCAATACTGAACATTTGTTGTTGTGAATTCACCGTAGTGTTCGGTGAAAGATTGTTGTTCACCGTAGTGTTCGGTGAAAGGGTATTTGATTACCGTAGTGTCCGGTAAGGGATTGTAATCAAGAAAAAGGGTTTCTTTTCTTGGAATGGTGTGTAGAGATCTCGGGGTGAGATTGTAACTCTACACTGTTTGATTGTGAAGGGAAATCTCTGACGGTGGTCGGAGGACTGGACGTAGCCTTCGGTGGTGGAAGGTGAACCAGTATAAAAATCTCTGTGTGGTTATCTCTATCCCTTCACTTTTATATTTCCGTTGCACTATTGTTTTAATTTATCTGGTTTAAATTTGGGGAAGAACTTTTAATTAAAGAAAATACCGAATTAATTGAAATAGCGTGTGAACCTAATTCACTCCCCCTCTTAAGTGACTATCTAGACTTACACCATCTTGAACTAACACTACATTAATATCATCACACGTGCATGTATTATACACTGTGTAGAAGATATAAAATGTATTTCACAAGCATTATAAATGTTTTTGAAATGTACCATGAGAGAAACTTCCATTGTTGTTTCTCACTACACTGTGTAGAAGATATAAAATGTATTTCACAAGCATTATAAATGTTTTTGAAATATACCATAAGAGAAACTTCCATTGTTGTTTCTCACAGTGGAGGAAGCATATACAGACAATAGAACAGATTTGTTAAGACCAGCCTTCAAGATGCCAAATCCAATAGAAGGGCTAGAGGCATGTTGTATGATTGTTAAAAACGAAAACAACATCTCAAAACCATGGTTATGAATTGAGCATAAGCAATCAAGTAAAGCTACTTCAAAGAAGTCCCCAACATTATCTTTTTGACGGAGACCTGCAATAATTCAGAGAACATGCACTAAATGTCCATTCCTTGTTACTTGATATATTGAAAAACACATGGATATGGAATGATATAATTTCATAAATATAAACTAACTTAAATCCATGACATACCTAATTGCATTAAAACTTCCATGATCACAAAGTCTTTTTTCTCCAGTGCAGTTGAGATCAAATTAATTTGAAGAACATACAACAATGAAAAATGATTCTCACGTAAGAGAATCAAAGCCTGTGTTAACTTTCTACTCTTATCATGACTCAAAAGATACATCAAGAAGAAAATATAGAATAGAAAAAGCCAATCATTAAACTAGTATATGATACTATCACACAATAAACTACAACTCAAATAATGGCTCACGAGAAACAAGATTAATGACCATGAATATGTTAAATGGATTAAATGCAAAATGAACATGTAAGGATTTGATAAAACATACTATATACGACATGGATAAAACCAGGTTTTATAGCAATGAGAAAGATCAATTCCACAATTATAGCCCGAGAGCATTTGTGCAGTCCCCATGCTATTGTTGCCTCATCAATACCTTAGTCTCTCCCTCCACTGTGTATAAGAAAGACATGAGAGAAAAAAAATTAGTCAGCAAAAATCTTTTGGATAAAAAATTAAATAAAAGAAAATAATATAGAGCAAGTCACAGTACTAATATAATGGTCAGTCTAAAGTGAAACATTTAAAAATTTCTAATAATAAAAAAATAAGCTCTGGTTATAAATTAAGAAACCAACTCCAAATCCATAAAAAGTAAGCACCAAAAGGTAAATACACTTATACATTGTGTAGTTCCACAAAACCAAAAGATTAACTACAAAATTATCCAAACAAACACTTGAGAGATGAGATGAGATGAGATGTTTTCACTAGAGCCTAAGTGAGTTTGCCTCTCACTTAGCTCACACCATATATATAATTCAAAGTTCAGAAGAGTACACAGTACACAAGGAGAGTTTAGGACGGGAAAGAAAGTGTGATGGATATAAAATGAATTGATGCAAAAAATTTAGCCTTCAAATCAAAGCTTGAATACATAAGACCATCAATATCATTAATGTTTATGTAATACAATAAAATGAGAAACAATTGTGGAAGAAAAGTTTCAGAAACATCACAATTCCGTTAACAATAAATGAACAACAAAAAAATATGATAGCCAATAAAGTGTTCTAAATTAGATGTTTTCACCAATAAACCAACCAATCATAGTTCACAAAACAATCAACTAACCGGTTAAAGAATTAGAAGGTTTGGGACATATGATCTTGGACTTGATTGGGTATACCTTGTATCTTATGTCCTATAAGTTCCATCATTAGAGGAACTGTAAAGCAAACAAAATATCACCAAGTTAATTTATAACAAAAAATCAAGAATGCCTAAGAATAAGGATCAATATAATCACACAACATATAATATTGGAATGCTTTATAATTATGTATACCAGAGACTGTAACTTTTGAGTTTGAAAGTCACAAAAGACAAACTTGAAACACTGCTCCACATTTTGCTTGTGCCTATTTATCCTATGAGCGCAACAATCCACCATGGAGTTGTCCACACCAACACTCATAAAGGCACTCCATAATCTGCAATGAAAACTTTGAAGCAACTATTCAATAAACAAACTATGTCAGATTTCACACTTCAACATTGCTAATAATGACTAAAATCAAGGTCACTTGACAAATCTGTTCCCATTTAAGCATGACCTTGCTCTTTTGCAGTTTAAAGAATTATAGACAATACTAAGGGTGAATATAACACCCAACATTCCATTTCCATACAAGCAGAAAAATTGACAATCCGATAAAAAACCAAAAGAAACAAAAAGTGAACTGTGTAAAATCCAAAACTCCAAACATAACATGTTTTTTGGTTAAAGTACTAAGTCACAACTATTGATTTGAAAACCAAGTGAGTAAATTTTAACAAATTTGTAAGAATTGGTACTAAGTTAAAATATAACATTTAAACAAAACTTTAATAAAAAATTGGTACAACAGTCAATGAATCTTCAACCATCCAATCTCCTACTCGAATAACACCACCGGATGCATGAAGTCTTGCATTAACAAATATGTGGAATCATTAAACAAATAACTATAATCTTTGGATTCTATACCTGGAATCATTAAACAAATAACTACCATTTTCATCTTGATTACCTCTTTTTAAAGGATGTCAATACTGCAGCTTTCGATATTTGAACTAGATGTGCTCTCCATTCTTTTTGAATAATGTCAATGTCATCGCTTTGTAATGGGTCAGCACTTTGAAATATTTGAAATATTTAATGAAAATGTATTAGTTAATAATTTTCTTATAGAATGATTATATGAATATATAATTATATATATTATCTTAAGCCAAGAATTCATGACAGGGACAGTGAAAATGACCTTCATCCAATACATGACATAATAGTCACATTCAAATTACCCAACTTGTTTATTACATTACATTGATAAGATTCATCAGTTAGATAACATTATTAACAATCAATTGAGGATAATGTTTAAATATAAATTGCATACCTTGGGAATAATAAATTTGGTATGCTTTCCTCCTCGATTAACTCTTCAACTCAAAACATTTGCACTAGCAATGACCCTAACAAGATTAAAGTGTTATTATACAGTATTAAAGAGTGAAACCAAACTACAAGTTATTAAACATTTGATGGCATTTTAATGTTACCCATGTAATAATGTTTTCATCGCAGTAGAAGATTTATAGTGTAAAGAGGAAAACCAAACTACAATATAGTCATTGAGAATAAAGACTATAAGTTGCTAATGAGACCAGTAATGTAAGAAATAATTAGTAACATTATATTTAACATATTAAAAGCATGACATAAGAATATCTACTAACCCAGAAATGTACGAAGTTAAAAATATTTGCTTTCCTAATTCACTCAGCTATGTATACATGTATTAATGAGTTGAGGTTTTGTGATTGCCAACTTTTTGTATGGACTAAGAGTCAAGAAATCCATATATCTCTGATGTGCCATGGTTTTTGCTCAACAAGTGCAGGTAACTATAAGGAAAGAAAATATGTACATAAATAATAAACTTTAACATATGCATTTAATCAATAAAATGATTGACCTTTGCCAAAGTTGTATAACCGAAATGTTTAGCATGATATTCCCAGAGATAATCTCTAATACATTTGGCAGTGCTATGTACATGGGAACATTTTCATTATCAACACCAAAAAATTCTTTTCTAAAACGGAGTTGTATAGGATTTCGCTTCAAGGCTGGTAATATACTGAAAATGTTATCCACGGGATCCTTTTCTGGATCATCATCAAGTGAAAGACTCTCATTACCCACAACTTGTTTGTTTTTATTTAATTCATCCTGCTAAATAATGCTCATATTATTACATTTATTATTAAATTTAATAATGCACAAAAGCGAAAGAAAGTAAATTACATACTGTTTTTCTTGTTAGAATAGTCCTGAGCAAATGCAATGGCCAAGCAAGAAAGGTGTCAATTGCCTGCCTCACGAACTCAATCTCTGCAATGGTCACAGGCAGACGGGCATCAGGGTCAATTACTTCCTCAATCATCACTCTAACCCAATCTGCCTGCATAGGAACCTCGTGGATGGTTGTGCCTCTGTCGCACACAATAGCAATAGCTACTAGCTTTATCACGATCCTTATCCACATATAACTCGCTTCTATAATTAAAACTAGACGAATGATGATCATGCAATATTCATAAGTATGTTTAGGTTATGAAATAAACATAAAATTTACGATACGTTGGTTGAAATGTAAATACAAGTATGTACCTTTCATTGACTGATGGTTTAGGTTCAGGACAACTTCCTTTAGTGCTAGTTCAAATACAAGAGTTAACAATAACATTTATAGGAGGTTCTCGTTGTGTGTTTGTCATTAAGGGTTAAAGCTTCGTAAGCACGTCTTGCTTAATTTTATCATGCACTTAGGACGTAACTTTTTCATGCATTTCTTGTCTCATCTGCTCTAAGGTCTCTTGGCTGAAAGCTGAAGTACTGTAGCGTCGAGATGATGCATCAAAATAATCACGGATGCCAACCCCTTTACCAGTAGTATGAACATGTCCAAGATATTCTGGTTTCCCTATATCTCTAGTCAAAATATCCTCACGGTCAAAAGGAACAAATGAATCTTAGCTAGTCTACTCAACTAAAGAATCATGTGATAATGATAAGCATCCGTCCCCTATTTAAACAATATTGAATTAGCAAAGATACAGACAAAAAATCACAGTAATCATCCACGAGTAGCCTAAGCTGAGAAAATCAACTAACCTAAGCTAAGAGTAATCGTCAACGAGTAGCTTCTTCAATAGAGCACGACGAAATCTATGAGAGTGAGCACGATGACGAGAAGGTGAAGGAGAAAAGAAGGGAGCCAAAGTGAGAATGAAGAGAAAAAAAATAAAGAGAAAGAGAAGGAAGAAAATTAAAGCAACTAGAGAGAAAGTGAAAAGGGAGATGACAGAGTTTGATTAAAATCATGATTTAACCAGTGGTTAATATAGTGTCCAATATTGTAACTATCATCCATGTCGGTTAAATTTGGACTCAATGTTGTATATATAATAATGTCATTTATGCTCATAATCGATGTTAATTAGGTGACGTTAAAACTTGTTTTTGCATTAGTGATATTAATAAATAAAATAATGTGAAAAAAATATTAAAATAATATGAAAAAAAAATGATTGGAACATAGAAATTTATCAAATTTAAAGGAAAGTAAGCGGTACCTACGTGCGTGTCCAATTCATAACAAAAATGAGAGAGATAATGGATTTGGTAATTTTAACTTTTTTAAATAAATTAAAAAAATATAATAAAATATTTCATAAATATAATTAAATTTAAAATTTTATTAAAGGTGGTGTAGAGAAAAAACAATAATTGAAATACATAAAGGTGACAAAAAAAAACTTTATGATCTTAGAAGAGTACAATTATTCGATAAATCTCTTTATTAATAGTTAGAGATTACTACTAACAAAAACACAGGCTTTGTAGCAATAATACATACATGAAAACACAATGTTATTGTACTAAATTGAGGAAAGAAAATGATAGTTTAATTTTAAGAAGGGTGAGGGAAGAGTGTGCGAAGAAAGTGTGTATTGAATATTTATTTAATTTGAAATAAAATTTGTTGAAATAATGGATTTAATAAATTTAATTCTTTCAAATAAACTTTAACATATTATATGTGAATTTTAAAGAATAAAATATTTCATAAAAATATATATATAGAATTAATTTTAAAATTTGATTAAGGGTAATATGGAGAAAAAATAAAAAATTTAAATATGAAAAAATAATAAATAATTTTATAAGTTTAAAAGGATATAATTATCTAATAATATAGATTACATGTGTCATCAATTATTAAAAATTGTATATGAATATATTTTTTATTTTTGATTATTTAGTTAACTTATTTACTTATTAATTTATTACGATTATTTCTGTTTTTGTATGATAAAAAGAATAATTTTTTTAAATTTTAATCCATTACAAAATTTTTATTTACAATTTATTTTTTATTTTTAAATTAAAAATGGTGGACATTGTAAAAAATCGAAAGGAATGGTGAAAATGAATATTTGTTAACAAAAGATAAAACACTTTTTTTCCAATGTTTCAGTTACAAATATTCGAAAACAAGAAACAAAATCAAATTAATGTTACAATTTTTTACCATTTTCTGTATAAATAATAAAATAAAAAATAATTTAAAATCACATTTTTATAATTAATTAAAAATAAAAACAAAAACAATACAAGCAAACAAACAAATCCTTAAACTTTACAAATTTGATTTTATTATTATTTAATCCTTATAAAATAAAATTGTTTTCATTTTTATCCTTATAATTTTTATTATTTTTTTTGGTCCTTTTTAATTTAATCCTTAAGGGCTATCCATAAAAAGAAAATTTTCTTATCGTTCCATTTCTTTTCTTGCTAAAAACAACTTATATTATAGGACTAAAAAGTTGATATGATTCAAATTTTTTAACAGAAACATTTTTTATTTTATTAAATAAGAAAATAGTATTACATTATTTATTTCATTTCATTAGTATATCTTATTAACGATTCAATTTTTTTATAAATATTTTTTACTTTATTAAAAAAATAAATATTAATATAATATCATCTAACTTACACTTTCCATTGCATATAATTCTTAATTCATAATTTAGTTGTCCTATTTTTTACTCAGCAATTTTTATCTTCTTATAATTTCTAATTTACAATTTTAGTTCCTATGCTATTTATTCTGCAATTTTATTACCTATATTTTAGAAGATATATCATTTTAGTTTCTTTATTTTAGTTTTATACTCTTAGTCCTTCAACTTTTAAAAATACACAATCTATGCTTAATATCTATTTTCTTATTAATAATTTTTTAACATTAATTATAGTATAACATTTAATAAATAAAAGTAGGGTTGTGAATTCAATATGAGCAGCTTAATCTAGTTAACTCATAATGGGTTAAAATTTTTTTACATTAAGTTAGGTTAATCTATTTTCATTATATAATTTTATCCTTTTAAATTTATAAAAATATTTGCTTTTTATATTTCAATCATTAGTTTTTTATTTTTATATTACCATCAATAAAATTTAAAAATTAATTTAGTTTTATATATATTTATTAAATATTTTATTCATCACATTTCACATATCAATTTATGATTATTATTTTAGTTGTTTTTTTTTTTTAATTTAAAACTACCAATTTTGTTATCTAGATTAGTTTTATTTTGAATTGAATACTGACTATTCATTTTTCATTTAGTTTCATTTTGAATTTAATATAGACTCGCATTTCGGCACACTAATTCTCTCTTATCATATTTTTTTTTTAAGTAAAATTTAATTACACAGATGCGACAACATTTGTCTTTGTCCATTAATAATCTATAACTATTTATAAAGGTAATTTTCTTTTTCTATAACCGTTAATTTTTTTTTCTAATCTAACAATTTTATTCTTTTAAACTTATGAAATTATTTATTATATTTTTATATTTCAATTATTATTTTTCGGCTCCACGTTACCTTCCATAAAATTTAAAAATTAATTTAATTTCGCATCTATTTTTATGTAATATTTTTTTTCTCACAGCTCACTTATTAATTTATTAAATATTTTTAATTTATATAAAAATTTACATTTATCAAATCCGTTATATTGATTGATTATATTTTGATTTGAGCATGCATCAATTACTCGCTTTTTTCACACACTAATTCTATAAATATTTTATTTTTAATTATCATTTTTTCTACACATAATAATAATATTTTATAACTTTTAATAAAACAGATTCTCTTATCTGTAATTATTTTTGCTCTCCAATTTTATTTAATAATTTTATCTTTTTAAACTTATGAAATTATTTACTAAATTTCTATATTTCAATTATTTTTTCATCTCCATTCATTTGTCTCATTATTATTTAATAACCATTTTCTTTCATTTTATACTTATGTTCTGAGATGAAATTAAGTCACGTAGAAATATAAATATCGAACGTGTTTTTTTAGCATTAAATAATAATAAAAACGGCTTATTCAATACAAAGAATACAATTTTTCTGAAAAAACTAAAATATTTAATAATTAAAAATATCTACATGTAAAGTTTTGAATTATTTTACAAAATAAAATAAGATTTATTTATTATCTTGACTCGTGAATGAAAAAAATCAAAATCATATTAATTGACATATATTAATAATAATAATTTATTTATTATTGTGACCTGAAAATGGAAAAAAAGAAAATAATATTAATAAACATATATAATAATAATAATAATAGTAATAATAATAATAATAATAATAATAATAATAATAATAACTACTTCTTATTAAAAACATTTTTCTTTTACAGTAATGCAGTTTTTTTAAAGGACGTAATTATTGTTTTGACCCGTAAACAAATAAAAAAGTCAAAGTAATATTAATTAACATATCTTAAAATAATAGTAGTAATTGTAATAATAATAATAATAATAAGAAAATGTATTTATTATTTTGACAGTTTAATGAAAAAAGAAAAGTAATATTAATTAACATATATCAAAATAAAATAATAATAATTTCAATAATAATAATAATAATAACTACAGCTTATATAATACATTTTTCTTTTACAGGAATATAATTTTTTAATGAACTTAATTATTTAATAAATTTAAAAATATCTTCATGTAAAGCTCTGAATCATTCAATGAAATAAAATAAAATGTACTGCATTTATTACTTTTACCCGTAAATGAAAAAAGACAAAGTAATATTAATACTTGTCATTTTTGCTTATTCAAATAAAGTTTGAATCATTAATGAGAGATATTAATGAAGAGAGATAAATTCTTTTTATTATTTTGATCAGTAAATCGAACAAGACAAAATAATATTAATATCAATAATATTTTTGTTTATATAATAAAATAAAAATTTCTTCAATTATAATTCTGCAACATTAATAATATATTAATAAAACAAAATAAAATTTATTTGTTACTGTCGGTTGATATTGATTCTTCAATTATTTAAATAATATATTTTTTATCCATTTATTATTTTTTTTTCTCGTCATCCAACTATAATAAAAAAAATAACAATATTAATAGATTTTCACGTCATCTTGAAGACGGTAAGGGGCAATACCATAAATAATAATGTTATATTAATATATTTTATAAATATTGATGGTATATTAACAGATGAAATTAAAGTTATAAAACTAAAATGGTATATGAAATTTAAAAAACATAGCATTAAATTTGTGAAACCATGATATATGAAAATAAAAGTATTTGTTAAACCAATATATTTTTGGTGCATTGTATTATTTGTATAAAGATATGAGAAGGATTATAACAAGAGATATTTCGCAGACACGTATGTGAATCATTCTTGTGTGTATTTGAAGTCAAAATTAGCAATTAATAGTCGTTAAAGTTATAAGTTATTAATATTAAAAGAAATAATTAATAGTGACATAAATAAATGATAAATATATATATATATATATATATATATATATATATATATGTATATAAGAATATATATATATATATATATATATATGTATATAAGAATATATATATATATATATAATTAAAAACCAATTAAAAAACAAATAGAATGAAAATAAATTTATAATGGTTTTCTTATATAAATGAAAAACATTACAATTATTATTAAAACATACTTGTATACAGGAAAACTTAGAGAACAAAACATGCCGAGCATGACAATATCCAATTAAAAATATAATTACCACAACCTAACTCATGAAAATAAAAATTTAATAATCTCTTATAGATAACTAGTTTTAATCACCTATATTAATTATACAATTGTCACAAAAAAAAAAAAAAACTAAGTTACAATGGCAATAAAATAAATAAACTGAACTCACGAGATATTTAGAATTAAATTAAGATTAGTTTATTTCTAACATTAAAGAAATTAAACAAAAATTAAAAATGATAGTAATGAAAGTACCAATAAATTTCAATTATTTCTATACAAACAAAAATTAAACTATAAGTATCAGAATTTTAAAAAAAGAAATAACCAAGAAAATTGAATGGATATCAAAACATAACAATTAAATAAAACAACATAATTTATTCCATTAATTAAATAAAACTATAACAATTAAATCAAAATACGATTAATAAAGTAATTAAAGATTATTATAACTTTAATTACTCCACTTTAACGTATCATTATTCTCTCTTATGCCTATTTTTTTTAAAGAAAGAAAAAGAAAATACATTGCTACAACCACTAATTGTATTCCTATAACTTTTGTATTAATTTAATTTTTCCACACACTATTAATATTGACGGAGTTATGGTTAGCATTAATATTATCTCTCTTCTTAAAGGTATTCTTGTTGTTGTGTATCCAAGCTCGAAAAGAATTTTTACTAATACCAATTTTATTACAAAATTCTTTAACCACTTCTTCATTAAACTTTTGAGTTTTCCATCCTACCTTATTTGAAAAACTCGCACATCTTCTCCTTTTGCTTCGATGTGAACTTTGTCCTAGACCGTTTCAGGGGACACTTTGTTGGTGTCGGAGCAACCACATTTTCTGGAGCATCACCTGTGTAAACCATATGGGGGCTGGGGGATAGGTAGAGAATGGTTGGGGGGAGGCAGAGTTGGTTGTATGATGTGGTGGTGGTGGTGGTGGTGATAGTAGATGGTTATGATGGTGGGTTTGGTTCTCGGGGGCATGGTGGGCCATCGGAAAAACAGAGGCCTCTTTGGGTTCACAGCAATGGAAGTTCCGGTGACAATCACAAGCGGCGCACTTGTTAGAACTGGAATCATCGGATATGATTGTTGACGATGGCATGAATTCGCCACAACCATCCAAAATATAACCACCTGAGGTTACCATGTGATTCTTTAAGCATTCCTTAAAAACCAGTGTGACAGATTGGTTTGCATTGTGGTTGGGGTGGTGGCGCACTGAGACATCATTGGAAAGAGACATTGTGCTTAGGCTGGTTTCATCTGCTTTTAGTGATGACTATTGATGATGAAAATTTTGGGTTAAGCAATGTCCCTTTTAAACTAGTTTTTCAACCTCGATATGTGATCTGTATTGCATTTATTGACCTAAAATCAGGATGACTATTAATTGAAGAATTAATTGCATAAATATTCATAAAATTACATTGGAAACATATTCATTAATTATTTTAATATATGTATATTAATAATATTTTTTAGAATTTAATGTCTCAGTGTTATTAGTATAGAAGTTTTATACTGTTAATTAAAAAAATTTTATTGTCGCCATGATTTTTAAATTAGTTATTATACAAGTTAATCAATTTATCCATATGTGATGGTTTGTGATTAGTTTACTCTAAAAACTATTTTAAGTGAATTTTGTAAAATTATACTCTTAGTTGTAGTTTAACTTGAAAAGGTTGGGACAAAATAATATTTGAGTTTGTTAACTTAGAAAAATTAGGATCAAAGAATAATCTGAGTTATTAGCTTTAAAAGGTTGAGTTCAAATAATACTTGGGTAGTATTAATCTGAAGAGGCTATGCACAAAAAATACCTAGATTAAATAGAATTGACTAGGCTCAAAAAATACTTGCAACCAATCTTATTAAGTAAAATCTTAGTTGTTATTAAGAAATTAGACGTATTCTTGTTAAGACAAACCAATATAAATTTCTTTGTGTTCTCTTTATTACTTTACTATTTGTTTACTAATTAGGATTGTCTTGTGAACTGAATTTTTTTTATTTCGTATGTGAAAATCTGCATTTAAGTTATCAAACAATTTTCTTAAAGAAAAGAAAAATCTTGCGAAAATCATTTCAAAACATAATTTAACCCTTTTTTTGTGTTTTTATCTTTACACTTGGTGAAGCCTAAAAGGACTATTTGGTAAATAAAATTTGGATGTTTACTTGAAGAGACATTTGTAAAGACTACTTGGGTCTGAGTCAAAAGTGGTGCGATTACGAATTCTCGAACTCAAACAATTACAGATAAACTTTGTGATTTTCTAAAACTGGACGTAGTCCTTGTGGTTAAGATGGAGTCAGGGATGTTAACGAGGCGAGTGGGGGCAGAGAATACTCTCTCACTCCTTGTTCCTCCCTTCATCTATGTGGGTCTCGCATCCCTGCGCGGACACTATTTCCTATCAATACAAACATTATTTTTTGTTGTAACAGGGTAAACCACTAACTTACAAAATTTTGTTATTATTATCTTTCATATCCTAGAAGACTAGATGCAGAAACAATGATACATGAAAACAAGGTTGGAAGACAATGCGAATGCACAAAGACAATGTCGATGCACAAATGTATGAAGACAACACAAGAAAAAAAATGATGACACAATGTCGATGTCAATATTCATACTCTCGATGTAGGGTTTTCAAATTAAGAACATATTTTTGTTTTCAAGTGCTCTACTATTACTTTATTATTATATTTCAAAAGTATAATTTTAATTTATAATATATATATATATATATATATATATATTAAATTAGTAGTTTCGTCGGGGTAGTCAAGAATTCCGGGTAATGAATTTTTATCTGTATCCTTGTTGACAAATACAAATTAACATCACTAGATGAACCAATGTAAAAATTTTAATGTTTTTTTCACTAATTTTATTCATCTAACTATTTAACCTTTCTTTTTAAAACATACAAATTTATTCAAACATTTTTATTTAGTTGAAAACTGAAATGATTTATTTGATAATTAAAATAGGTGAAATTTGATACAACTTTTTGTTTTATCTTATTTTATTATTATATAATGTTTATTGAGTTAAGATAATAAAATATTGTTATCACGTTAACTTATCTTATTGTGTTTTTATATTAGAAAGAACAGGGATAAGATTGAAATTTATTATACTCTTATTTTAAAGATAATAATGTTATTGGTTATGAAAAAAAAAATTCAAAGTTAAAAAATTTTCAATAAATGAAATAGAATATAAATTTATTTAACATATAATTTTAAAACAAACATGGTAGTGAAAATCAAGTTAATATACTTACATCCAAATGTTCAAATAACGAAAGAGAAAAGTGAATAAACATAAATATTTATTAATACTTTCGAATTAAATTACACATATTATTTTTAAGATTATTAAAGAAATTTCACTGACCAAATTATAATTACACTTAAATATTTTCTTTTACAAAATTACTCTAGGCTTAAAAACTCAACAAACTTAGAATTTAAGTTTATTAAATCAATTTCTTTTTCACTGTACCTCTCTAAACTTTTTTACAAACAATGTTTAATAAACTTTAGAATTTAAATTTTTCAAATTTTCATATATAAAAGGAGCTTTTATTAAACAATATAATTTATGCTTTTGCTGGAAGTCTGCGTTGACAACAGAGGTGATGACGTCAAAAAGGACCTTGAGTTCACGGCGCTTGCTGGTGGCAAGTTGATTCACACGGTGGCGGTGCAGGCTCGCAATAGCTAATTCTTTAACTTCATTAACTCATTTAATTATTTACCTAGATACAAGTTTTATTTAATTATTTTGTTCCTCATGCCTAATAGCTTTTTTTTTATTGTTAATGTTCCTTGCTTTAATTGTATGTAATCTATTAATGAAATGAAATAAATAATGTATACTATTTTCTAGTTTAATAAAGTCAAAAATGTTTTTGATAAAAAATTGAATCATATCAACTTTTTAGTCATGGTGGTATTTTTAGTTTTTTTTAATTATTTTTTTTTTGTTTGATTTTAGTCCTTACCATTAAATTTAACCTTCAAATCCAATAGAAAAATCAAGATAAAAAATGAAAAAAAAAATTGAGCAAGAAAAGAAGTGGAACTAAAAAGGACCAAAACAAAAATAATAAAAATTATAAGAGATTAAAATGAAAATAATTTTATTTTATAAGGAATCAATAATAATAAAACCAAATTTATAAAGTTTAAGGGTTTTTAATTAATTATAAAACTATGATTTTATATTTATTTTTATTCAATATATTTTATAAAGAAAATGGTAAAAAATTGTAACATTAATTTGATTTTTTTTTTTCTTGTTTTCAAATATTTGTAAATGAAACATTGGTAAAAGAAGTGTATTATTTATTTACACCATTTCTTATTGTTTTACCATGCTCTCCATATCTAATTTAAAAATAACAAATGAATTAAAAATGAAAGCTTTTTAAAATGATTAAAATAATTAAATATAAATAAATAAATTTATAGTTTTTATTAAGTAAAAAAATAATAAATTATTAATTAAATAAGTTAATGAATTAATTAAAAATAAAAATATATTCATGTAAAATTTTGAATATTTAATAATACATAATGTATAGCTATTAATAAAGGAAATTCTCCTTATTTTTCATTAGACAATATGTTGAATATTTATTATTCATCTTCGTATTAACCATGATATACTTTATTCTCTGAATATCACATATTTGTTACACTTTTTAATTTATTTGAATGATTAAAATTATTAAATTAATTATCTTTATCAGGTTTTAATCATATTAAAATGTAAATAAGCAGCAGAGTTTTAGTTTTTGATAATGATAATGATAATGATTATGGTCTATAATTATTAATAAAGAGAATTATTTTAAACTTTTATTGAATAATTTCATCCTTTTAAATTTATAAAATTATTTATTATTTTTCATATTCAAATTATTGATTTTTCTCTTCATATTACTCTTAATAAATTTTTAAAATAATTTTGCATGCTTATTTATAAGAAATATTTTATTTCTTGGAACTCACATTTAATTTATTAAAGTTTATTTAAAAAAATAAAATTATCAAATCTATTATCTCAATAAATTTTATTTTGAATTAAATAAATATTTACTACACATTTTCTTAGCACCCCTCTCTTCCCTCACCATATTTTAAATTAAATTATCATTTTCTTTCCTCACCTACATTCCTTATTTCTTCAACCAAAATTTAATCACGTGGAAATGAAAATATATAGGTATAACAACATTATGTTATCATTAATAAAATTTGATATAATTCTATATTTAATTATTAGTTTTTTGTTTTCATATTATCATTAATAAAATTTAAAAATTAATTTAGTTTCATCTATAATTTTATTGAATATTTTTTCGTCACAACTTAAACTCACGTATCAATTTGTTACTATTATTTTAAGATTTTTGAAAATTTAAAACTAGGACTATTTTTATTTTAATTGAACACATATTTACTATTCATTTTTCACTGGTTTTATTTTGAATTGAACATACATTAACATTTCTCTTCTATCATCATTTCTTTCATCTTGAAGAAAAATTTAATCACATAGAAATGTAAAAATAGAGACCTGACAGCACTTGTGTTTCTATGTTAATAATAACTACTGGTATAGGAAATTTTCCTTTTTGTAATGTTAAATTTTGTGTTTGGTCTTATTTCTATTGGACAATTTTATCATTTTAAACTTATGAAATCATCTATTATATTTTTATACTTTAATTATTATTTTCCACCTCCATGTTAACCTTGATAAAATTTAAAAACAACTCATTCATCAATTTTCTAACATTCTTTTAGTTTATTTAAAAAATTAAATTTACCAAATCCTTTAAATTTATCTTTTATTTTAAATTAACCATGCATTTCTTACTTAATTTTTCTCTTAATTTTTATATTTAATTATTATTTTCTCTACCCATGGTAATAGTAATAATAATAATAATATTCTATAACTTTTAATAAAGGAGATATTCTCTTAATTTAATACAAAGAATACAATTTTAATAATACGGCTTATTTAATACAAAGAATACAATTTAATAAATAATTTAATAAGTTTATAAAGATAAAATTATTCGATACAAAAATAGATTAAAAAATAACGGATTATTTAATACAAAGAGTCCAAAGGACTTAATTATTGTTTTTACCCGTAAATAAAAAAAGTCACAGTTGTATTAATCAACATATATTAAAATAATAAAAGTAATAGTAATAATAATAATTATAATAATAATAAAATGTATTTATTATTTTGACCCTTAATGAAACAAGAAAATTAATATTAAATAACATATATTAAAATAATAATAATAATAATAACTACTGCTTATATAATATATTTTTCTTTTACTGGAATATAATTTTTTTATTTACTTAATTATTTAATAAATTTAAAAATATCTTCATGTAAAGCTCTGAATCATTTGATGAAATAAAATAAAATGTACTGCATTTATTACTTTTACGCGTAAATGAAAAAAAACAAAGTGATTTTTTCTTATTTAAATTAAGTTTGGATCATTAATGAGAGATATTAATGAAGGGATATAAATTATTTTTATTATTTTGAACAGTAAATCAAACAAGATAAAATAATATTATTATCAATAATATTTCTATTTATTTAATAAACTAATAATAATTTCTTCATCTGTAATTCTGCATCAATAATAATATATTAATGAAACAAAATAAAATGTAGTTATTACCGTAGGTTGATTTTGATTCTTCAATTATATTAATAATATATTGTTGACCTATTTATTAAAAAAATTTCTCACGTATAATAAAAAAAAAAATAACACTACGGAGATATAATAGATTAAATATTAATATTATATAAATATATTTTATAAGTATTGATGGTAAATTAACAGGTTTAAAGTTATAAAATTAAAATGGAAGAGATTAAATTCAAAAACAATAGATTAAATTTGTGAAATCATGATACATGAAAATAAAAGTAAAATTAAATCGATATATTTTTTGCCTCATTATATCTTAATAAATTTATAAAATAATATTTTTATAAACCTTAAATCCTAATTTTTTGCCCAAAGTTTATTAAATGAGTTTTGATAACCTTTAATAACTTTTGATTTGGTTAAATTTTTGTCTAAAGTTCATTATATGAATTTAGGTAGTATTTGACACGGTTAATTTTGTCCAAAGTTCATGGGTTTGGGTAGTCTTTGATTTAACCTTTTGACTTGGTTAATTTTTGTTTAAAGTTCGTGATTTAAGGTTTAGATAGTCTTTAACCAAACCTTTTGATATGGTTAATTTTTTGTCCAAAGTTTTATTACATGGGTTTAGGTAGTCTTTGACCCAACCTTTTTTGACACAGTTAATTTTGTCAAAAGTTCATTATATGAGTTTGAGTAGTCTTTGACCCAACCTTTTGACTCGATTAATTTTTTGTCCAAAGTTCATTTTAAGGGTTTGGGTAGTCTTTGACACAACCTTTTGACACAGTTAATTTTTTGTCCGAAGTTCATCATATGGGTTTGGGTAGTCTTTGACCCAATCTTTTGACTAAGTTAATTTTTGTTCAAAGTTCATGATTTAGGGTTTAGGTAGTCTTTGACCCAACCTTTTAACTCAGTTAAATTTTTGTCTGAAGTTCATTATATGAGTTTGGGTAATCTTTGACACAACCTTTTGACTCGGTTAAGTTTTTGTCCAAAGTTCATTTTAAGGATTTGGGTAGTCTTTGACCCAACCTTTTGGCACGGTTAATTTTTGTCCGAAGTTTATTATATGGGTGTAGATAGTCTTTGACACAACCTTTTGACACGGTTAATTCTTTGTCCGAAGTTCATTATATGGGTTTGGGTAGTCTTTGACCCAACATTTTGACACAGTTAATTTTTTGTCCAAAGTTCATTATATGTGTTTGGGTAGTCTTTAACCAAACCTTTTGAGTCGGTTAAATTTTTGTCCAAAGTTCATTATATGGATTTGAGTAGTCTTTGACTCAACTGTTGGACTTAAAACTTGAAGATACTTGGGTGTCTCCAATGTTTTATTATATGGGTTACTTTTGACTCGGTTACTTTTTTGTCCAAAGTGCATTATATAGGTTTGGGTAGTCTTTGGCCTAACCATTTGACACGATTAAATTTTTGTTCTAAGTTCATTATATGAGTTTGGGTAGCAGTCTTTAACCCAACCTTTTGACTTAGTTAAATTTTTGTCCGAAGTTCATTATATGGGTTTGGATAGTCTTTGACACAACCTTTTTACACGGTTAAATTTTTTGTCCAAAGTTCATTATATGAGTTTGGGTAGTCTATGACCCACCCTTTTGTCTCGGTTAATTTTTGTTCAAAGTTCGTGATTTAGGGTTTGGATAGTGTTTAACCCAACCTTTTGACACGATTAATTTTTTCTCCAAAGGTTTATTATATGGGTTTGGATAGTCTTTAACCCAACGTTTTGACTCAGTTAAATTTTTGTCTGAAATTCATTATATGGATTTGGGTAGTCTTTGACACAACCTTTTGACACGGTTAATTTTTTGTCCGAAGTTCATTATATGAGTTTGGGTAGTCTTTGACCCAACCATTTGACACAGTTAATTTTTTGTCTAAAGTTCATTATATGAGTTTGGGTAGTCTTTAACTCAACCTTTTGACTCGGTTAAATTTTTGTTCAAAGTTCGTGATTTAGAATTTTGGCAATCTTTAACACCACCTTTTGACACGGTTAATTTTTTGTCCAAACTTTTCTTTAAGATAACAAAACTAGTGACTTAACTTGGTGACAGATCAAAGGTCACGTCTCACATTGAACAAGTTCCAATTTCTCTCATTCATAAGTGTTTTATATTTTTAAGTGGATTTTGCGCCAAGAGGCGTTCAATTTTTTCGTTTAACTCAGCAATTTTCTTGGACACTTCATTGTCACAAATACAAAGTAAACCTAGAACATCATGACACTCCTCAGGAGTTGCCGACCTATAACAGCTCTTCCGTTCCATATTCCAAGCATAGCCAAGATTATACGAAGTCCATAAGATTGATAAAGTAGACCAATTAAGGATAAGACTAGTTTGCTCCACCGATAACACCAACGCTGTAGAATCAAGCCGACTATATTTTAGATTCTCTACAATCACCCTCAACAATTCATCAAACCGAATACACTCTAGTGCTAGAACACACATATTTTCGAATGAATCATGTACCATTTCCATGTTGTGAGCATCCTTTATAATATTATGATTATCCTTAATTGAATTTACTAACACCCAAAAACTCATCACTTTTTGTGCACTAGAATACAGACAATCAAAATACAATGGTCGAGCTTTCAGAAATGACAAGGTTGTAACTCGATAAAAATCGTGAACGGAATGTCATTCTTCATTAACGCATATAGCAACTAGATAACAGCTGAGTTTCCACATCAAGTATCCCACTTTATATCCCACATCAACTGCGTATGTAATCAATATAAATTCGTCCATCGCAAGCCTCTCAAAGCTCACTTTTTCCTTTTTCTTTCCCTTTCACCTTCACTTGATATGAAGAATATTTACCAAATGACACTTATGATTGAATTTTTCCCCATTACACATTTTTCCTCCTTCTACTACTTTATATCATAAACCCAATGTAAATGTCATGAAGCGAAAATAACACAATTCATCCTTGCTTTCTACATTAAAAGTAAACCTATCTTCCTTAAGTACATCATCCAGATCGAACTCCCTCATATATTCTGTTTCAGATTTTTTGTCTCCTTTTCCTACCTTCTTCACAAGAGGTATTAAAGACCCTATCAATAGATTAATACAGATATGTGATAAGACGAGGTCACACTCGCATCAAAATATTACAATTAAATATAGTAAACTAGAAAGTGACTCCTAGGTCGTCTCTTAAGGACCATCATTGGGTTTTCATCAAAGATAAGACACGAAGTGGGGTGGGGGGAGGAGTTGTTGTGATTAGAACTACGACAAAATTATAAAAATAACAGAAATTAACAAGAACTAAAATGGGATTACCCTATTGATCATATTACATATTCACTTATCCTAGGTTAAAGGATTAATTAACTAAGCGAAAATTAATCACATCAAATGCTCAAATTACTCAACTCTCAATCTAACCTGAATTAATTAACTAAGCGATAATTAACTCTAAGTTTTCCTTATGCAAATTAAGCATCCACACACATCAATTATCTCAATTCCAGCAATTTGTAATTCAGCCCATTAAGCATGAACAAAGATATAAATTACCTTTTAACTAAAACACTAAGTGAGAACAGCAATTGGGGCTTTTAAGCACATGAATAATTGATAAAGAATTAAGCACAAAGAATGCATAAAAATACAAAACAGAAACCTCAAAGTTACTTTGTAACCCAATTCAAGAGGATAACCCTAACTAAATTAAAGACCCATTAAATTGCAGAAATGGAATTGAAATAGCAATGAAATTAAATGGCAACGAAATTAAATGCAGTTGTGAAATGGTAAACGAAATTGAAGGTGAAATTGAACTTAAACAGCAGAACATAAATGAAATTGCAGTGAAATAGAGAGACATAATTGAAGTGGCATGAAATGAAATTGCAATTGATTGAGATGAGTTTTAAATTGAGTTTCTCATGTCTTCTTTATATTTGTTGTGTGTATTTTTCCTAATGGTATTATTATTATCATTAAATTACGAGCTAACCATGTGGTTATCTTTTAGGTTGACACTTGTGATGACCCCGCGAACGGCGAGCAGATGAGGAGTTTCTTGGAGATACAAAAGGCGTAAGCTAGAAGAGAACCTGATTTTTTGAAAACGTAACATGATGTGCTTTTCCCCCCTTTTATTTTTTGTTTGAGTGATTGCTACAATATAGGAATATTAGAAATTTAAGATTCTTGTTACATGATAAATATTTCTTTATTTGAAAGAGTTTTTAATTTGACGAGATATATGTAGAAATTGCTCTTGAAAGTACTTTGTGAAATAAAATTTGGTTTACTTTATTATGGTAGGAATTGAAGGTGTTACATTGTGATATTAGAGCTTAGGTTTAACTTCCTCGGCTGGTGAGTTGTGTGTTTACTATGCTTTTTATGTGTACCTTGATGTATTATGAGATGATGTTTAGTGTGATTTTGATTTGACATAAGTATTATGGTTGGGTGAGATTGTGAGTTGCTATACCATAAGTCTTAATTGCCTACATGCGAGATATTGAGATAGGCCACCTCGATACCACTAATGTAGAAAGCAAGACCATGTGACAAGCAAAAGTGGTAATTAAGTATACTACATCTAAAGATTTTTATTGTATGTATTATTTTAAGTACTAGTGTTATGCATTTTTAACTGCCAGTGCATTATGCTTTGGAAATTGTGCACATTCATTCATTTTACTTGTATGTGTCAAAAATATGTTTATTTGATTGATACAATTTTAAAAGTTCTAGCAACTAAAATATCTCTTAGATAATATGTAAGAAACGTTAATTAAGGAAAGAAGATGGCTAAATTGAAAATATTAAAATGAGATGTTATTGTCTTTACAAGACTAGCTCCTTGAAAATTTTAGAAACTACTGTGAATTTTCAACCAAGACATTAAAAACTATGTTTATGGTAGATGACTTTTTATGAGTGAGTAAATGGGTTAGAAGTACAAATGAGAGCATAACTATTTAATCAACCAAGGGTGAATGAGAGAGTTGAGTAGAGACTTGTTGAAAGGAATGTGTATCTCATTGAGAAATGTAGTTGTTTATGTAGAGAAAGGTTTTTGTTTGAGTTAAGAGATTGCTTTTGTAGAATTAGTTTGTCAAAAATTTAATAAGGAGTCTTACTTCTTTATTTCCCTGTCAATTCTTTATTTTTTCTTTACTTCTATTGTTTTATATTGTTCTAGGTTAGTAGAAACATATCTAGGGTGGTAAAAATCTATAATTTGTTGTTTAAGGAAGCAGTCTTGACACTCAAAATTCAAATTTGAAGTTTTAAATTTAATTCCAAAACGGTCATATTTTCTTGATTTTCTATTGTTTCATTTGAATTTAATCAATACATAGTTTATTCTATAATTTGAAGTTCAAAGCATGTTATGAAAATTCTTCTCACGTTAAGCCTTTTATTTAGTAAGTTTTACGCCAATTGTATTTATTTCTGGACCTTAAGTGTATCAAACTCTAATTTTTTAATAGTTAATATTATTGTTATTATATTATTCAGAAACTCTCATTTTGATGTTTTGGTCCTTAATGCATAATTAAATTGTTCTACCTAAAGGCAAGTTAAAATGACTTGGCTTCTTTTGTATTATTTTTGTTCAAGATAATATTTCTTTGTACTAAGATTATATCATTTATTATATTTAATTTAGATAACCTACAAAGTTCTTTGTGTCTCCTGTTTTTGTAATCCTTTCTTTTTTATCATTGTTATAATTTCATGTCCTTCTCTACATGACTAATTTGATTTGACAACCTCTTATTCTTATTCTCGTCCCAGTAAGGCCTTTTCTTATTACCATTTTATCTTTTTTTCTGTGTCTAACAAAAGCATTAAATTCACCCCATGAACTTATTGTAACGCTCATGATTAACCTAATGTTATAACGAGCAATTAATATTTTATTATTATTATTATTATTTACATGTTAGAGGTACATTCTCTTGAATTTACTTGGTTCATGGGTATTTTAAGTCATTTGAGATAGAGATTTAATACTCTCAATAATAACTTATGATTTTGTTTGAGTCTTATACATTTTCAAGTCCAAAATTATTATATTAAATATTGTAAACGATTCATCTAATATATTTCGGCTTATTTCTTTTCACTGTGCTTTTGACTCTTATAATTCTTTCTTTTCAAAACACATTTGAGAAGTGATAATTTAGATTAATTATTTTTTTTCTTTTAAAGGTTAATGTCAATTATTCTCCAAATTTATCTTGTTAGGCCAAAGGTTTTACCTGTTATTTGTTGTGGATGCATTTAGTAGCTTAGAAGTATGAGGATAAAATTTTAGTCTTTCTATTTTGCTTCATGTTTTATAATTATTTCATGTTATTAGTCATTTTATGAACCACATGTTGGTATGTTGTGGAGATTAAAATTAATTTAAGTCATGATAACTTGCACACATTGTTTTGGAAAAATAACTCTTTTACGTTAGTTAATTTTTTTTTTCTTTTCATGTGTGTCTCACATGACATCTTTATGTTATTAATGTTCTAAGAGTTATATGCTATAAAAGTATATGCAAGAGGAGTAATTGTTATCCACTTATCCACCAAACCAATTGAAACATGACATATACTCTCACCTTAGATCTAGGAGTGATTAAAAAAAAAAAAAACTATGGACAAGGTTAGATTTCTTCATGAGAGGATGGAAACCACTTGGAGTAGAACCCTTGCCTTAGTAGTTTAAGGAATGATAGATAAAAGTGTGAAAAACTAAATAGATCCCTTTTGTGAAGATGATCTGAAGTAGAGTATTTGATGAAGACATTATTTAGGAGCTATATAGGTAGACGAAGAGATTATATTGCATAGTTCACAATAGGTAAATTTCGAGGACGAAATTCTTTCAGGAGAGTGGAATTGTAATAGCCTGAATTTTAAAAATAAAATTAATAAAATAAAAGATAAATAAAATAAAAGAAAACATCTCGAGGAGTTCAGGCCCACAGAATCTACTTAAATCTCTCTGATATCTTTTTATCTCTCTGATAATTTTTTCCATCACTCTGGTGTCCTTGTGCTTCCGTTCCTGTGTTGCTTCCAAAACAAAAAAGTACAAAAAGTAAAATTTCCGACTGAGAGCAGAAACCACAATTCTATTGATCTCAATTTTTCTCCCTTACGTGTGATTGACTCATATCCAGGTCAGGGTAATTTCAAATTTAATCATAATAATGAATTCTTCCTATTTTTAAGTTATGTTTCTTATGCGCAATAACCTGTCATGGCTGCTTGATTGTTTATAGTATTTTATTTTGATCCTATTCGTTCTTACCGTATAATTGTTTTGTTGCAACTTGCAAACCTATTTGATTGGTATTATACGGTGATGTGTTGGAATATTAGTTTTCTTTGTTCCCGTTCAAATTTCTGAAGCTTCCATTGAACCTTTAGATATTCAAGTGAATGTATGCATCTGTTGTGAATATACGCTGGATTACTTTGTGACACAAGTTAGGGAAATAGATTCCTTGTGTTTTGGTTTGATTATTGGATCAGTGTGCTATTGATTATATGAAGAGTTTGGGTTTATGTTTTACTTTACTTATTTATTGATTTTAAATATTCTTGTATATTGATGATGCAACATCTAGTTAAATTATTATTTAGTTTTTAGTTTTATTATTTAGTCTTAGTTTTTCTTAAATAATGGATTTAGTATTAACAATGTGACCTTCATGACTATTACCCTTCCTTTTATTGTCATATTAGCAAACGTTTTTTTAATTAATCAGTATACAATTAACCATGCTTCCTTGAACTAAGTTGCACCATTTTAAATCGCTTTGACAAGTGTAAGAATAGTGGTCGGGTGTTGTGGATTGTATTTTTTAATGCATTGATGAATATTTTGGGATGATGCTTCATTTATTTCAATGAGAATTTATCTAATTGTAATATTTCTTATTTATATGTATGTTATTTAAAAGTCCCGGTATCAATGAAAGGATAATTATGATTTCTAAATAATTATTTTGTCTACTTATGCATATTTAGAAAATACTTATAGAATAATTTCCAAAAAAAAAATGGTGAATATTTAAAAGGAAGTTTTTGAATTTTAGTGAATATTCTTAGTGATTAATTAAGTTTTAGAATTTATTCTACTATTTATTATTTTATTGATATTTTTTATGTATCATTTAATTCCATCTTATTTATTTGGTTCATGATTTATTTAAATTAATTATTATATTGTGATAATTATTACTTAATTAGTATTGATTTCTTCTAGTTATATTGTGTTTTCTAATAAAATCTCAATAAGTTTAATTCTTTCCCTTATTACTATTTTATTATTTTCTTAATATCTTCATCCTTCCTTGTATCGTTTTGTCTTTTTGTTCGGTAATTCTTTAGATGACGATTTATCTGGTTTATAAGTTATTTTGATTTATTACATTGTGATGATTACCGCTTATTTAGTGTTTAGTCCTTTTTGGCTATATGATGCTAATTATGTTTAATTAATTGTATGTTGATCTTAATACCTTTTGTTAAATTAAATATTCTGTTATGTGGGATGATTGATATGGATTGAGAGATTAATTTTGCGGGTCATATTGCATTATGAGTCGTTTAGGTTCATGATAATCTGTTCTAAATGTTTTGATGAGAGGGAGGGATGGATGCCTACTGCTAGAATGATCAGTGAGGTTGGCCCTTGGTGTTTTAAAAAGAGAGAGATTATTATGAATGCTAAACGTATGAAAATGTTTTCGAAAGGTGAAGATGAATGGAACTAGTACGATTGGTCCCTAACGGGTTGATGTAATGGCCTAGGACTTTGAGGGTATTCACGGTGGGGAAAACTTCCACTATGGCTGATCACCTTGAGTGGGAAGTGACTTCCGTTGCAACACTGGTTGCCCTGACTATAACTATCTAGTATTTCTAGTGAGAGTGTTAGAGGTGACATGTACTCCTAGCATCGCTCAGTTGTTTTGATGGTACCACATGGCATGAGAGTGAACTGTAAGTGGCATGCATCATACTGAGTTGCATAATTAATTGGGATGAGTTTTAAATTGAGTTTCTCATGTCTTCTTTATATTTGTTGTGTGTATTGTTCCTAATGGTATTATTATTATCATTAAATTACGAGCTAACCTTGTGGTTGTGTCTGTGGTTGACACATGTGATGACCTCGCGAACGGACGAGCAGATGAGCAGTTTCTTGGAGATACAAAGGGCGTAGGCTAGAAGAGAACCCGATTTTCTGAAGACGTAACATGATGTGTTCCCCCCCCCTTTTTGTTTTTTGTTTGAGTGATTGCTACAATATAGGAATATTAGAAATTTAAGATTCTTGTTACATGATAAATATTTCTTTATTTGAAAGAGTTTTTAATTTGATGAGAGATATGTAGAAATTGCTCTTGAAAGTACTTTATGAAATAAACTTTGGTTGGCTTTATTATGGTAGGAATTGAGGGTGTTACAGGTACGACAACCCTAATCTTAAAAATACTTATTACTTGACGGTTGTGATATACTTATTACTTGACGGTGGGGAAAACTTCCACTATGGCTGATCACCTTGAGTGGGAAGTGACTTCCGTTGCAACACTGGTTTCCCTGACTATAACTATCTAGTATTTCTAGTGAGAGTGTTAGAGGTGACATGTACTCCTAGCATCGCTCAGTTGTTTTGATGGTACCACATGGCATGAGAGTGAACTGTAAGTGGCATGCATCATACTGAGTTGCATAATTAATTGGGATGAGTTTTAAATTGAGTTTCTCATGTCTTCTTTATATTTGTTGTGTGTATTGTTCCTAATGGTATTATTATTATCATTAAATTACGAGCTAACCTTGTGGTTGTGTCTGTGGTTGACACATGTGATGACCTCGCGAACGGACGAGCAGATGAGCAGTTTCTTGGAGATACAAAGGGCGTAGGCTAGAAGAGAACCCGATTTTCTGAAGACGTAACATGATGTGTTCCCCCCCCCCCCCCTTTTTGTTTTTTGTTTGAGTGATTGCTACAATATAGGAATATTAGAAATTTAAGATTCTTGTTACATGATAAATATTTCTTTATTTGAAAGAGTTTTTAATTTGATGAGAGATATGTAGAAATTGCTCTTGAAAGTACTTTATGAAATAAACTTTGGTTGGCTTTATTATGGTAGGAATTGAGGGTGTTACAGGTACGACAACCCTAATCTTAAAAATACTTATTACTTGACGGTTGTGATATACTTGTCATAGCAAGGAATGCATGAGGTATAATTACCACCTGTATTCTTCGTATCAACGTATCTTTTCATAAAGAGGTAGTTGACTTCCTCATACTTGATTGGAACAATAACTTTTCTCATAAGACTTTATGGAAAAAAATTATGATATTTAGTGTTTTTATGTGTAAAAGCAACAAATATAATAGATACTTATGTTATTTTTTAGATTTTGTTTGTTATTTCATTAATCTGACTTAAATTTCGTCCAGAATGCAAGGTTTGTTTGTTGAATACATATCGTTGTTCCGATTGCTTTGAAAGTCTGATAGCTTCAATCATCTTGTAAATATAAACTTTTATCTTGATATTTATAATTATCAAAATTATGAGATATAATTTGCCTTTAAACAAATTTTGACTTCACACCAAGATCACTTAAAAAAAAATTAAAGTATAATCTAATCACATACTACAAGTAAAGGGAAACTGATTAACTTGTATAATAACAATTTTGAAAATCATGGAGACAAATTTTTTTTTTTGATTAATAGTATAAAAGTTTTATACTAACTACACGAAGACATTAAATTCTAAAAAATATGATTAATATACATGTATTGCAATAATTAATGAATTGTTTCTAACGTAATTTTATTAATCTTAGTGCAATTAATTCTTTAATTAATGTTCATCCTGATTTTAGGTCAATAAATGCATTATAGATCAAAACCGAGGCTGAAAAACTAGTTTAAAAGGGACACTGCTTAAGCCAAATTTTCATTATCAATAGTCATCACAAAAAGCAGGTGAATTTCTAGTTTGTGTGCAACCAACCAACCCAAGCACAATGGTTCATTCCAATGATGCCTCGGTGCGCCACCACCCCAACCACCATATAAACCAATCTGTCACGATGGTTTACATGCAATGCTTAAAGAACCACATGACAACCTTAGGTGGCTATGTGTTGGACGGTTGTTGCGAATTCATGCCATCATCAACAACCATATCCGACGACCACGGTGCTCTCAAGTGTGCCGCTTGTGGTTGCCACCGGAGCTTCCATCGTGGTGAACCCAAGAAGCCCCCAATTTCTCCTGTGGCCCACCATCACAACCATCCACCACCACCACCACATCATACAACCAACTTTGCCTCCCCCCAATCGATCTCTATCTGTCCTCCAGCCCCTCACATGGTTCACACTGGTGATGTTCCACAAAATGTGGTTGATCTGGCTCCAACACATTGCACCACAAAACGGTTTAGGACAAAGTTCACATTGGGGCAAAAGGAGAAGATGTGTGAGTTTTCAAAGAAGGCAGGGTGGAAAGTTCAAAAGCTTAATAAAGAAGTGGTTAAGAAATTTTGTAATGAAATTGGTGTTAGTAAAAAAGCTTTTCTAATCTGGATGCACAACAACAAGAATATCATCGGAAAAAGAGATAATATTAATGTTAATCATAATTCCATTGATATTAATGGAATTAATGAAAATGATAATATGAAAAATTAAATTAATACAAGAATTATAGGGAACAATTAATGGTTATGCTAATGTATTTTTTTTCTTTATAAAAGATAGATGTAAGAGGGAATAATAATATATTTAGGTTGAGTAATTAAAGTTGTAATAACTTTTAATTATTTTATTAGTCATATTTTAATTTAATTATTATAGTTTTGTTTGATTGATGAAATAAATGATGAGGATGAATATTCTTGGTTCATTTCTTTTTTAAATTCCGATGCTTATAATTTAATCTTTGTTTGTATAGAAATGATGGCAATCTATTAATATTTTCATGAAAATCTCTTTTAATTTTTTATTTTATTTTTAACATTAAATAGATTAATCTTTATTTATGTTCATGAGTTCGGTTTATTTAATTTATTACTAACACTTGTATTATTAATTAAAGTGATTGAGAATAATTATCTATAATTAAATTTTTATTTTCATGAGTTGGGTGGTAATTATATATTTTTAATTAGATATTTTTATTCTGGGCATATTTTGTTCTTTAATTTTCCTGTATACAAGTTACATGGAGTATAGAATTAAATTCATAAACATTATTTTAAATTAAATAAATATTATTTTAAATAATTAATTAAAAAATGCTGATAATCAAATATGTGAATAGAAAACTAAAAATAAATAAAATATGTGAGAAAAGCCTCTTTGTCAGAGTCTATATTGAGAATATATATATATATATATATATATATATATATATATATATTGAAATAGACTAAAAAATAAATAATTAAAGAGTTTAATTTCTCTAAACAGTTCTTCTCTATTACTCACCTATTTTCCCTCTTGACTTTTTCTTATATATTTAAGATTTCATATCTATATATTTATGACTTATTTATGTAAATGTTAATTATTTTATTAATGTTAGTAACTTATACTTCAATTGATATTAATTGTTAACTTTGACTTTAAATACATACATGAATGACTCACACGTGTCGCTAAGTGTCTCTTAGTTAGTACGTGTTGAATGATTTATAATTCTAGAAAAAAGAAATTTATTCACCGGTCTAGACAAATGTATTGAATAAGCTAGTTATTACTATTATTAAAAATATTATCATTATTATTATTTTGATATATGTTAATTAATATAACATTTCTTTCTTCGGGTCAAAATAATAAATACATTTTATTATTATTATAATTATTATTATTATTATTATTATTTCTATTATTATTTTAATGTATGTTTATTAATATTAGTTCTTTTTTTTTTATTTACGGGTCAAAACAATAACTCAGTACTTTGAAATAACTGCATTATTGTAAAAGAAAAAAGTGTTAAATGAGCAGTAGTTATTATTATTATATATGTTAATTAATATTACTTTGTTTATTTTTCATTTACGGGTCAAAATAATGAATAAATTATTATTACTATTATTTTAATATATATTAATTAATATGACTTTGATTTTTTTTTCATTTACGAGTCAAAATAATAAATACATCTTATTTTATTTCATTGATTGATTCAAAACTTTAAATGTAGAGATTCTTAACTATTAAATACGTAAGTTCTTTAAGAAAAAGTTGTATTCTCTGTATCAAATAAACCGTTATTATTATTTAATACTAGAAAAACACGTGTGCACTTTATATTATCAAGTAACTCAATTTTGTCCCTCAACATATGTATAAAAAGAAATAAAATGATTATTAAAAAAATAAAAAGACAAAAAGATGGGGATGAAAAAATAATTAATTGAAATATAGAAATTTAATAAATAATTTCATAAATTTAAATAGATAAATTTATTTAATAAAAATGAGATTATAAGTGAATGCAGCTAAGAGAATTTTCCTTCCTTTATTAAAAGTTTTAGAATAATGTTATTATTATTACTGTTATTGTGATAGAAAAAATATGATTGAAAATAAAAAATCAAGAAAAATAGTGTGAGAAAATGTGAGTGATAGATGCATGGTCAATTCAAAATAAATTTGGTAAATATAACAGGTAAACTTAATTTTTTTTAAATAAACTGTAACAAATTACAAGTGAGTTGTAATGTTACAGAAAAATATACAAAAATTAAATTGATTTTTAAATTTTATTAAGATAACGTGTAGGTGAAAAATAATAATTGAAATATAAAAATATTTATAATAAATTTAAGAGGATAAAATTGTTCAATAAAAATGAAGATTAAAAACAACATTTAAAGGGAAAAATTGCCTTTATGAATGTTATAAATTATTAACAGAGAAACAATTCAAAATAAAAGTAGTCGAGATTATTATAAAATTAATCACGATAAATCTAACAATAATAAACAATTTTTATATCTTTATGTGACGTGAGATCTTAAAATATATAATGAAATTGGTAGTTTTAGATTTGAAAAAAATTAAAATAATAATAACAAACTAAAATGTGAATTGTGATAAATAAAACATTTAATAAAATATATATATGAAACTAAATTAATTTTAAAATTTTATTAACAGTAATATGAAAAATAAAAACATAAAAATATATCAAATAATATAATAAATTTAAAAGGGTAAAATTATCCAATTAAAATAAAGAGAAAATTCGTTATTGAGAATGAAATCTATTTTATTAACATCTATTAATCATTATTATGGATCATTATTAAAAAAACGTAATATTAACATTGGAGAACTCAATTACATGAAATAAGTACCAAGAAATAAGTACCAAGAAAAAAAATAAGATTTAATGTGGTTCGATCTCACTGGAATAAAATTTTTATTATGTGTAATTTTATTATGGATTATTATTAACAAAAACATAATATTGACACACTTATGTGTTGGGAACTCAACCACCTGAAATAAGTATAGGGAGAAAGAAAAAGAGCACAAAAAAAATATTTAATGTGGTTTGATATCTAAACAGCTAGTCCACGGTTCCATTAGAACAAAATTTTCAACATATGTAATTTTTTAATGGAAAATACAAACCCTCCTTACATATAATTTTTCTGGCAAAAATTATAAATCCTTCCCAATTGTAATTTTTTGGCAAAAATTACAAACCCTTCCATGATGTAATTTTTTCAGGCAAAAATTACAAACCTTTCAATGTGTAATTTTTTCTAGCAAAAATTACAAACTCTTCCATGTGCTTGATACACACTACCTAAAATTTAATACAGTCCTTTACTAGATTTAAGGATATAGTACAAGTGAAAAACCTATCACTCAACCATATATATAGGTCTTTCACCCCTCTCTCTTTCTCATGCTCTCCGATGTGGGACTTTGAATTAACACAAGACTCGAAAATCTCCCCTTAATTCAAAGTACGCTTCTACAATGATCATCACTTGCATCAGAATCTTCTCACTAGCAAACTCTTCTGGAACGATCTTCTCTTGCAACAGCAAAATCTTCTGACTTCTGGAGCAATCCTCCCTTGCAGTAGAATCTTCTGACTAGCAAAATTCCCTTTCTCCTTTAAGTTCTGCATTGTTCTTCTAATATGAGACTTTGATTGCATCCCAACAATCCTCCCTTCAAACAAAGGGCTGTTATACTTTCTCCCTCCCCGCAACAGAAGACTTTCAACACAGGGAATCATCTCAAAATAGGTTCACTTGACCTTTATGAATACATCTCTCGTCAAGTTCCACCTGACCTTCATGGATCCATCTCTCGTGAAGTCGAACCATTAACTCTAATACCAACTATTGGGAACTCAACCACCTGAAACAAGTATAGGGAAAAAGAAAAAGAGCACACAAAAATATTTAACGTGGTTCGGTGACTCAACACCTAGTCCATGGTTCCACTAAAACAAAATTTTCACTATGTGTAATTTTTGAACGGAAAAATTACAAACCCTTCTTACATTTAATTTTTCTGGCAAAAACTATAAACCCTTCCCATTTGTAATTTTTTCTGGCAAAAATTACAAACCCTTCCACAATGTAATTTTCTCTGGCAAAAATTACAAACCCTTCATAGTGTTTGGCACACACTACCTTAAACTTAATACACTCATTTACTAGATTTAAGGATGTGGTGCAACTGAAAAACCTATCACTCTACTATATATATAGGTCTTTCACCCCCTCTCTCTTTCTCATGCTCTCCAACGTGGGACTTTGAATTAACACAAGACTCAACAAATCTCTCCTTAATTCAAAGTCATACACTTCTACAACCATCCTCACTTGCATCGGAATCTTCTCACTAGCAAACTCTTCTGGAGCGATCTTCATTTGCAGCAACAAAATCTTCTGACTTCTGGAGCAATCCTCCCTTGCTGTAGAATCTTCTAACTAGCAAAATTCTCATTCTCCTTCCAGTTTTGCACTGTTCTTCTGATGTGGTACTTTGATTGCATCCCAACACTTATATGTTTGAATTTTCACATAATTTTACTTGACAAGACAAAAGATGAAAGAAAAAAAAAATAAGATTTAAAGATAATCAAAAAAGAACAACGTTAGGAACAAAGTAAGTAGTAGATGCGTGTAAAATTCATAATAAAAATGGTAGAGATAATGGATTTAGTAATTTTAATTCTTTTAAATAAAACAAAAAATCATAATAAAATAGTCCACAAAATTAATTAATTTTAAAATTTTATTCAAGGTGGTGTAAAGGCAAAAGTATCACTTGAAATACGTAAATGTGACAAATAATTTTATAATTTTAAAAGAGTAAAATTATTCAATAATTTTTTATCAATAGTTAAAAATTATTATTAGCATACCCACATGCTTTATAGAAATAATCCATGCGCCAAAACAAAATGTTGTTGTACTTGTGTATTTAAGTTTTTATGTAATTAAATTTTAGTTGAAGAAATAATAAAGTTGACCGAGCAAAGATGTTAAGTTAAGATAATTTAACATCTCAAGTATTTTGATAATTACAGAACAGATAGAAAAATTATAAGACGAAGGATCATGCTAGTACAGACTCACACGAATGAGCATCTCCAATACAGACGTACGAGCATCAAAATATCAAGACGAAGAGTTCTTATAAGTCATCAAGCTAAGATGCACAACAATCAAGATGAAGAACCTTCAAGTGAAGACTCAAGATGAAGTCATGAAGATCATATTCAACTTCGGTTTATACAAAATAGATACAAGCTTCAGCTTGAAGAACTAATGCTAAGATGCAAAGCTTGAGATGAAGAAGAGAATAGATGAATGTATCAATAAGGATTAAGTTAAATTCATTCGTCTACTGAAGTTTCAGCATGTCCTTTCAGACACAGAGTAACTCGCGTCAAATTTCAAATCAAGTCGTTACTCAAGAAACCTCTAAAGGTGGAAAGAGATTTTAAATTAAACCTCTTCAACAAGAAAAGTAAATGGTACTTTTCGGTGAAATCTCTGAGCAAATCAGTCAAAGTCATAATCTACGCTGACTTCTACTATAACTTCATTAAATCATCATCAATCAAGATCGTCTCATATCACCGTCTTCCAACACTCCCTCTCTGAAGATGCTATGTGGAACACTAGGCTACCCAAAACTGCAAATGGTGGATCTTAGACGCAATTGAAGGTCATGATCCTATGCCTTTCAACATTCCCCTTAACATGACTGAGTACATTGGTCTTGGGTATTCTCTTAGCATTGTTCTATCCTGGTTCAGACCACACTACAAGGGACGACACATCATTCAACCAATCCGACTTGATGAGTATGAGCCCCTGAAGATTATATTCATGCCTTGCTAGTGGACCATGACTTAACCTTCCACAACATTGCCAATGCTTACAAATGGGAAATCAAAGAAGGGGCACTCCCTTTCAATCGTATTTGTCTCCTTGTCGTAAAAGAAGGTTGTCCTATACCCTCTTTCATTGTCACCCAATTTTCTTGTCTTGCATACTCCAACACCAAGTTCTTCGTTTACTTTGATCGACAGAGACCATGCAAAATCAAGTTCTTGGCTAAAGGAAAATAGCCTAAGACGAAACAACACTTGGAACATTTCTCTCGGAAAAATAATTATTTCAAGATGACAGATGTTGCTATTGTTAGGAAGATCTATCCTGGTGAAGGCTTTGCCTACACTAATGTTTTTTCTCTTCAGAGTCTTCATCTTGCCTCCATAGTCCGAGATTTCACCTAGTATTGGATGAGTCTTATTCTATTGATGTTGTTCTTCCCTATATCACCCTGCATTTGTTGGAGTCTAAAGAGGTTCCCACTTCTCGTGACTATCACACGATGAAGTGCAAGTATAGCAGTATGGAAGTTGAGCATGTGGAAATGAAGTCCAAGATTCAATGTCTTGAATCCCTAGTGATGGAGTTGCTTACGCAGGTTCAAGCGTCTAAAGGTGGGTAGTCAGGCTTCGTCTACGTTTTGAGAAGTTTTTGATGATTTCATCCCAAGGGGAAGAAAGTAAGACGAAAGATGGAAATGGAAGCATGGTCTAAGGGGGAGAGACGAAAGAATGTCCAAAGGGAAGAGAATAGTCTCAGAGGGGGCAATATGCAAAAAGAAGATTGGTTTTAAGGGGAGCTGCTTAGTTAAGGGGAGCATACATTTTTTAAAAAAAAATTATTCATTCTATCTTTACAATTCTTTTTATAAATTTATTTGCTCTTATTTGATTAGTTATTTGAAATGTCTTTGTGCTCTTATACTTTGTATTAGTCTTTGTAAGTACTTTGATTGTAATCTCGTGTACAAATTACATCACTTTGATGTAATGTTATTAATAAAGAAGTACTTCAAATAAAAACATCTTCTTGGTGTAATTCTAAGATTCTGTTACATATTATGCATTTTGCTCCAATAATATCTTATGCAGATGTTGTTCTGATGTCATCTATAGAAAATCAGGTGCAGAATAAGTAAAGTCTGATAAGGATCAAGCATGAAGTCAAGATATATAAGTATGGTCTGTAATCATCAAAAATGGGGAGATCGTTAAGTCAAGATGATTTAGCATCTTAAATATTTTGATAATTACAGAACAGACGGAAAGATGATCAGATGAAGGATCATGCTAGTACATACTCAAATGAATGAGCATCTCCAATAAAGACGTTCGAGCATTAGAATATCAAGACGAACCGTTCTTACAAGTCATCAAGCTAAGATGCATAATAATCAAGATGAAGAACCTTCAAGTGAAGACTCAAGATGAAGTCATAAAGATCATACTCAACTTCGATTTATATAGAATAGATGCAAGCTTCAGCTTGAAGAACTAATGCTAAGATGCAAAACTTGAGATGATGAAGAAGAGAACATACAAATGTATCAATAAGGATTAAGTTAAATTCATTCGTTTGCTAAAGTTTCGAAAGTCCTTTCCGAACACAGAGTAACTCACGTCAAATTTCAAATCAAGTCGTTGCACAAAAAGCTTTTAAAGGTGGAAAGAGATTTTGAACTAAACCTCTGCAACACGAAAAGTAAATGGTACTTTTCAATAAAATTGCTGAGCAAATCAGTCAAAGTCATGATCTACACTGACTTCTGTTGTAACTTCATTAAATGTTCTGATTGCTCATTCTGCCATTTATAAAGAGTCAAGAAAAAGGACAACATTCAAGATCGTCTCTGTCTAACTGTTACTTTAAGAAGCTCTCTTATAAAAGGACTTTATCTCAACGATTTAATGTTAGCGAAATTACGCTATCAAAGTTATCTTCTGATATTTCGCTCTCTTCATCTCTGAACTTCAATTGTATACCCCTATCTACAAAGAGGATAAACTTTATCTTTTCAAAACCATTTTAAATTCATTATTATGATGTTTAGCCTATGAAAACTGTGTTCAAAGAATACCTTATTTTTAGCCTGAGGATGTTGCATTCCAAAGAATATCTTCTGTAATTAGCTGAGGAGGTTAGGTCCAAAGAATACCTTTATATAGTCAGAAGCGGTTGGGTGCAAAGAATACTTGTAAGGGTTGTTTCATTGGTTATAGAGAAAACTTAGCAAGTTGTTAAGTAACTGGACGTAGTCTCTTTAGACGAACTAGTTTAAAAATCTATATGTCTTATCAATTTTTGTTATTGAATAACTACGGATAAATATTTTGACTAAGTTTTTGTTAAAGTTAATCTTTAAATTGAAAATCATTTGTGTCTGTTTATGTTTTGAAACATCATACATAAACTCTTGACAATTTTTAATTAATACAATTCAACTTCATTCTTATGTTTTATTTTTTACAAAAGAAAATAATAATTTAATTTAAAAAATATAAAGGAAGAGAGTGTAAAAAAAACGTATAATGAATATTTTATTTAATTTAAAATAAAATTTGTTAAAATAATTGATTTAATAGTTTTATTCTTTCAAATAAATTTTAACATTTTAAGAAATAAAATATTTCATAAAAATAGACACATGTAATTAATTTTAAAGTTTGATTAAGGATAATAAGGAGAAGAAAACCAGTAAAAGTAATAAATAATTTCATAAGTTTAAAAGGATATAATTATCTAATAATATAGATTAGTTTAAAAGGATATTATTAAAAATTGTATATGAATATATTTTTTGTTTATAATTAATTATTTAACTTATTAAATTATTAATTTATTATTATTATTGTTGTTTGATAAAAATTATAAATTTATTTATTTATGTTTTTTATTTTAATCAATTACTAAATTTTCATTTGCAATTTATTTGTTATTTTTAAATTAGAAATGGTGGACATTGTAAAAAAAAAAATAAAGAAATGGTGAAAATAAATATTTGTTAACAAAAACTAAAACACTTTTCTTCAATGTTTCATTTACGAATATTCGAAAACAAGAAACAAAATCAAATTAAATAATCAAATAATAATACAATTATTTTATTTTATTTCATTAGTATATATATATATATATATATATATATATATATATCATATCAAATATTCCAAATTTTCAAATAAATTTTGCTTTTGACTTTATCATGAATAATCAATTAATAATAAGATTATTTTTATTTTGTTTCATTTATTATTGTTCAATATTCTAGAACTATAATCTTGGTGGTCACACCCCGTTTTAAATTGCACGGTATTCGGAATATTTCCGGTGCCGACAAAGACACCTTTCAATTTTTTGAGTAAAAAGTATTTTGGTGCATCCAACTCTTTTTGGTTGAAATTACTTTCCATGCCACTCCACTTTTTGCATGTCTTCATTTTATTCTTTTTTTTTTTTTCTATGTATAATATAAAATGTATTTATAAAGAGTGAGAAGATGGAGAAAAGTGATTGAAGATGTGAATTATATTTTAATGGGTATCCATTGATTAGAGTGTAGGAAAAGAAAAGTAATTACTTTTTATATATATAAAAATATATTTTTCATCTAGAATATAGGAAATATATTTTACTTTGTAAGTATATTATTATATATTTTAATTTATCTAGAATTTATTAATGAAGTATCATTACTTTCTATGATAATAAATATAAAATTTCCACTAAAACATTTTATTTTATAATAATTCTAGAATAAAATTCTAATTTTTATATTATTAATTAAAAGTAATCAATGTAATTTTTTTATTGATTTTAATGAATTAGATATTTCATCTAATTAAAATTTATAGACTTAAATGTAAACAAATTTTTATTATTCTTCTTCTATTTAATAATATCATTTCTAAAATATATTTTCTTTATATAAGATTCTATTTTTAACTTCTCAATTTTATTTTTATATAAATTTTAATAAAATATGGTTTAAAAAATTTTAGTTATGATTAAAATTAATAAAATTAAGTGATATAAATCCGACTTTTTTACTGTTAGTTAAATTTATTTGTGATTATATATATACATAAAATATTATATATACAAAAGATAATAATAAACGGAAAAAATTTATCTATAGGGACTTAGATATTGCTTGTAGTATTTTTAGATTAAAATTGAAATTTTATCTTAGTAATCTGCATAATTAAAATTATATCAAATAATTATGTAATTTATTAACATGAAATTTCAATTCTAATTAGAAAACGAAAAATATACCTGAGAAAATTTGCTAAAATTTTATGATGGTAAATAGGTCCTTCAAATCTAAACATTAAAAAAAAAGTTAGATTTAATTCACTAATTTATCTTATTTAATAATAGCATTTTTAAAATACTTTATATTTAAATTAAAATTATTTTTTAATAATTTAGTTTTATTTTTATATAAGTTTTAATGAAGGGTGATTTTATAAAAATATTTATTTATAATGAAAAATAATAAATAATATAAATTATTTTTTAAAATTCATATAAATTAATTAAATTTATGCATATTTGAGTTGGAGGTGGGAGTGTATAACATTTGTAGTGACTTCATTGATAAAACAAAACAATGATTTAACTGCATATCCTATCCTTCTTTGACAGCTTGAAATATTATCATCGATTTGCTCATCTACTGAATTCTATTGTAAAATTATCTTATTTTTTTTATAATAATTAACTTAAAAATTATATAAACATTAATTTTTTATTATAATTATAATTTTACACCTTAAAAGTGCATAAAATAATTTATTAAAAATGTTATTAATATACATACATAATGCAAGTTTTTATTTTTAATACTCCCTATGAAATATAAGAAAAAATAATTCTCATATATGATAAATTAATCTTAACTAATTTCTATTATTTAAAAATATTATTTATTTCATTAATGACGTATTTTTTTCATCATCTTGATATCAAATTTGATTTTAAAACAATTTAAGAAAAAATTAATTTTTAAATGAGAAATAGTATCATTAACTTTCTCAATTAATTCAGTTAAAAAATTTCTTAATTAATATATAAATTTAGAAATAGTGTACGTATTTCTCACGCAACTCTTACTAAATTATTATTTATTCAGTTTAATACATTTAATGCACTAGATCTATTAATATTATTACATTGACTGAATAATAGCAATAATAATAAAATAATAATAACAATATGCTTAAGAAATAACACTAATAATAAAAAATGTATATTTCTAAGGTAACTGATAATAAATTTATTATTTCTATTCATCGTTTATTTAATATACTAGATATTTTAGTATTATTGCATTGATTGAATAGTAATAAATTAAATTGACTGAATACTACTAATAAAAATAAAATAAAAGTATTAAATAGTAGTGTGAGAAAAGAGAAGGTATATTTATTACTCACATCAAACCCCAAGTAGGGTCAATAACTTAACCATAGATTAGAACTAGGGTTAAAAAAACAAGTGGTTAAGAAGGCTCAACCATTTCATTATCAACAGTCCCTCACTCAAAACATCATCAACCATTTCCTCACTTCATCTTCTCTCTTTCTCTTTAGCTCTCTTCAACCCTTTTTCTTGCTCAACTACAACATCAAACTAACAAAAACATCAACATAATCCTTCTTTTTCTTTCTTCAATTTTTCTCTCTTCAATTTTTCTCTTCTTCAATTTTTCAACATTCCCTTAACCATAAACCATAAACCATTCATACCACTATATCCATTTCTCAATTTTTCTTTTTTTTTCTCTTTTGATGGAGAAGAATTGGTCTAAAAAAATTAAGCTTTTTTGTCACTAATTAGTATTATTATTTTTATTGTTACTACAAGCATAGCATAGCATTTCATATCATATCATGGAGGTACTAACACCGCCGCCGCCACCATCAACAACAACAACCGCCACAACCGCCGCAACCGCCACAGCGAAGTCGCCGGAACCCGAATCCGACACACCGACCCGGATCCACCAACCCACCGGAAATTCAACCCCGAATCCAAAGCCGTTGTCTTTTTCAAACGGGGTGTTGAAGCGCCACCACTCAAACCACCGTGACCACCACCGTGCGACGGTGGTTTACAAAGAATGCCTGAAGAACCACGTGGCGAGTTTGGGTGGTCACGCCTTGGACGGCTGCGGCGAGTTCATGCCGTCACCGGCTGCCACCGCCGACGACCCCACCTCCATCAAGTGCGCCGCCTGCGGTTGTCATCGGAACTTCCACCGCCGCGAACCGGAGGAGCTGCCAATTTCTCCGGTGACACATCACGTGCTTGAATACCAACCCCACCACCGCCACCACCCTCCGCCGCCGCATCGGAGCCCCAACTCCGCTTCCCCACCCCCGATCTCGTCGTACCCCTCCGCCCCACACATGCTCCTCGCCCTCTCCGGTGGGGGTCTCTCCGTCGCGCCGGAGAACACAGCAGCTCCGGCACCACCACACCACCATCACCACCACCACCAATCTTCGTCGCGAAAACGGTTTCGGACAAAATTCACATCGGAGCAGAAAGAGAGGATGCACGAATTCGCCGAACGTGTGGGTTGGAAGATGCAGAAACGTGACGAAGACATGGTTATGGAGTTTTGCAACCAAGTTGGTGTTGATAGAGGAGTTCTCAAGGTTTGGATGCACAACAACAAAAACACTTTTGGAAAAAAAGACAACATCGTCAACAACAACAACAGCAACAACAACGTTGTTAACGGTAACGCCACCGCCGTCAATAACGGAGTTAATGGTTCTGGTGTTAGTACTGTTGGAGGCATTCATGTCGAAGGCCGTGGAATTAACGGTAACGGTGATGATGATGACAGCAACCTCGATCGTGTAAACGAGTACGAGAATGATAGTGGGATGAACGGTGGTGGTACTAATGGGTCCTCTTCTTCTTCTTGAAAAATGAAAAAAGAAAATTTGAAAGAATTAAGGATATCTTTGGATAGAGTAATTAAGAGGTGGTATCGTTAATTACTTAATTAGTTTTTCTTTTTTTTACTTTTTGTATTTTGATTTATTTTAGTTTTTGTTAATTAATGAGATGACGATGAAGATGATCATCACCTTCTTAACATGGCAGAGATTTGATTTTGATATGGGAAAAGTCCTTTTTGATTCTGCTTCTTGGTTATAGTTTAAAGTTTGTTGTTAGTAAGAAAATGGTTAGTGTTAATGAATAATTAGTTCTTCAATTACTCCAACCTTAGTTCTTGTGTGTTTGTTAGTTCTATTCTATGTGTTGTTTGTTTGTTTGGTTGTTCTTTTTTCTGTCTTTTGGAATAGCAAGGTAGCTGGCATGGCTTTTCTTCTTCTTACTCTCTCACTTTTGGTCTTTAGAGATTGGATTTGCTCTATGAGAAACTATAGCTTTGAAATTTTGGTGTTCTTTTTGGTTGAGATGATGATGATGATGATGATGGTTAAGCATAGTGCACTTTTTCTCATTCTCCGGTCAGATATGGAATAAGTAATTATTTTTCTTAACATCTTGTGTCCGATTGAGAGGCAGAAAGTGTTGCTACGTAGAGTTTAGAAGGTGTGTTAAAGGCGGTTGTTAATTGGTAATTTGTAATGTTTGTTATTCTGTATTCTATATATTCTTTTTTGAAGAAAGTTAATCAAAGAAGCATGCACAAATTATATTATATTAGGGTGTGGGGTGTGTGAAGTTTGTGTAATCTAAGTGTGTTATGGATTAGTGGAAGAAAATGGAAAATGTACTTGAGGGATGATGATGTGGGCAATGATTACAAGAGAAACCTTATTATCCTTTTAATTATTCTCTTTAATCAAGTGTTGAGTCAACACACAAATATGCTTTTTTATCCTTTATGCCAAAATTGTGAGGTTGGTTTCCTTGTAAGAGTTGTGGGTTTTAGGAGAATCTTAATCCTACTTTTTAAAGATAATGTTATTTAAAAGAATGTAATCTAAGTAGCCATATTTTATGCAATAATCTGACTGCATGTGATCTTGGAAATGTTTGTAGCCTCTTTCCTTATAAGGCAAGTAGATGTAGATCACTTTATTATTATAATTAATAATGATATTCAATGGAATATTTAAATAATAAAGAGAAAGATAAAGATTAGAGAGAGAGGGACAGGTCACAAGGTGTTGTGTCTTCCACCCCTCACATTATGGGTGCATTTTGTTTTTGGTAACCCCTTATTTAATTTATTACATGTTTTGGGTCCACATACTCATTAATTTTATTTTGGAATTCGTTTTTGATGAAGTCACTAATCTTGTTTTGGTAGGGGATGTTGGGGCCCATAGAGTATGTCCATCCATGGTGCTCCTAACTACCGAGGCATGGTATGGTCCTAACCCCTTAATTGCCCCTTAGAAATATGGATATTTTTCATTATTTGGTGTAGTTGATTAGGAATTGTATAAGTTCCCCCACTAAATGAAACAGTAATCAACTGTGTGAAGAAATTTCTCATCTTTACCACATATGATTCCAAATGCATTGTACAGGACTAGGAGGAAATTCGAATCATATCTACATTTCTGTTTACTTTATCATAAAGTTTTATTATTAGGAGATTTGGCTGTATTGGGTTGACAATATTCTTACACTTGGAAAATTTTGGCTGAGTTTTTCTTCATAATTAAGATGCATTCCCATGTGCCTATAGCTTAGTGGGTTTCTTTAGTGGAATTCTGGGACTAACCAATTAACCATATATTATGATTTCATTGAATCATCCCTTTCATGGATAAGGGAGAAAAAAGAATGAATTCTTTAACTTATTCAGTAAAAGAAAAATTGTTGGCACAATTAATACATACAAATGTTATTAATCATCTTAAAGTAATAAGAGAATTATACTAATTATATTTGATTGAGTTGTTTAATCTTATTTTTTTAACTTAAACTCAGATTTCAAAAAAAGAAAAAAAAAACATTTTTACTTTTTTTCTTTGCACGATATTTTTACTACTCTGAGTTAAAATTATTTGATCACAAACTTTCATTTGAGTTTACATTATATAATGTAGATATTAAACTTTTCACATTGTTAATTTTATAGATTATTCCATCCATCGATCGAATTACATGTTGCTGGGTTTCTTAGGTTATCCGCTTCTTGAGTTGGTGGTGAATTAATGTCCTGAAGCACAATCATGGATGCAAGCTAATTCTAAAGATACTTTTTTTCTACACATACACATTTTTTAAATTAAATCTTAAATCATATACATGCTTCCATTGTTTCATGTGATGCTATAATCTTAGGGAGACATAATGAGGGGAGAAACTAGAAGACAAGAATTTTTATGCTTTTTTATAAAATTTAAAATTGCATAATCATCTCATTTTAAGGTTAGAAATTCTAAGAAATTGCATCTCAATTTAATATTTTTCTCCTAGACATGATATATATATACATGGACTATTGACGATTTTTTTATAATCCTAATCATAAACTAAAATTGTAGAGTTCAATTATTAAATGTATTATATTTATCAAGGTATCATAATAATTTTTTATATCATAATACTAAATGTTTTTGTTTGTGTTGATACATTTTTTGAAAACTAATTGTTTACTTTTTAAAAAATAAATTAATCCATATGCACATAATGTTTAGTTATTTGTTTATGATACCAATGTTATTAATTTTAAATTTATAATTTTTATAATTAGAATATTATATATATATATAATATCAATTAATAATTGGTTTGAACTTGTGCTACTTAAACCAATTATTTATTTATATTATATATATATATATATATATATATATATATAATGGATAACATTTAAAAAAATTATAAGAAAATATAACATATAAAAATAATACTTATTAAGTTTAGTAACATTTTAACAAATGTTATATTTGAAATATGTAGTAAAATGTCATTAATAATATTTTAAAATTTTTAATAATATTTTTCATTAAATAAATATTATTAAAAATAGTATAAAATAATATTTTTCAATTTTAATAAGAAAGTGTTACTAAATATCAATTTTGTTATTTATGAATACATCTACTATTAGGGATGGATAATGAATTAGATGTAAATATAATTTTTACCCAAAATTTTCCCCGTAACACTAATTGTAAGGTTTGGTTGTACAGAAAGATCCTTTTCCTATTCTCCTGTCTTTATCAACAGTAGCCTTAGAATTTTCATGTGCCTCAAACAATATTAACATTCTCTCACTGTTAAATGCACGAATCCTGCACTTAATTATGCTTACAAATCTCTTTTTGTAAGAAAATCAAATATTAAAAAATTTTAAAAAATAATTAAAATAATACCACTACTCAAAATTGATTTAGCATGTCCAAATTCCGGATACAGAAACATACTCATGATAATTCTAAGATTGTTGAAGCATACATTGCTTATAATTGATGATTACAAATTAAGAAAATAATGCTTATATGGTGCACCACACTTATCTTAATAATGCATTTTTTGCTTAATGTGGGAGATAACTTCTTTAGTTGGGGTAATGCCAACAAAAAAAATGAATTTAACACCCTATATGTCATGGTGTTGATGCATAGGCAACTTCTGTCCCTACCTAAAAATGACCTATGGTGATATGATGTGACCCTCTAAATTACTGGATCAGGTACCATAAATTACTTTATCAGTAACATAATATTTTGTGACTTAAATAAATATTAATATTATTAAGCAAATTAAAAAAAATTATATTAAAATATACTAAATTATGTTATTTAATTTTTATTTATTCATAATTTACATATTAAATATTTTCAATTTTTTTAATCAATATACCAATAAATAGGACCATTTTATAAATGATTATAATTGCTGATTCAAATGGTTCTTTGTTCTTCTGTAGATGATAGACCCATCTCTTTTTCAGTCTTCTTGTATATTCTATCTGTGCGTGCACGTTACATATTACAAACACGTGCCCAAACAGTGTTGTTTTATAGCTTGAAACACCTAAATTTTTAGCTAATTCACCTTAGTTTGGCAGAATTAGAGTAATGTAATTCACATATTTAAAATTGAAAACACATGGTTTTATTAGATACTCTTTTTCACCCTCCAATTATTGTTTGGTGAGAATGATTTGATATTTTTATCTCTTAATTAATGTTGTGATGCTAAGCTTTTTATGTATAAAGTTGTTATATTTAGAGTCTTTACTACAATAGACGCGTGTATGGATACTTGATGATTTACTTAAAATAAAAACATAATTCCACTCTTTGCACCCAACTTTCATATTTTGTGGTGAATTATATCACTGAAATTTTTAACTTACAAATTTTGTTATACAATTATTTCTTTAAATTTTTACCATTAAATTTTATAAGTTCTGCCATTAAACTCTCAAAATTTTCACAAACTTTGTAAATAATGAAGTGGCGACATTTTGAAAATTGGGCGGCAAAAATTGTAGATAAAATAGTTGAATGGAAAATTTTATAAGATTGTGACAATTAAGTAACAAAGAATTGTAAATAAAATAGTTGGATGATAAGTTTTGTAAAATTATATTAGGTGACAAAGTATGTAATTAATCCGAAAAAGCTTCTATTCACATTGTACTGTGTCGTCATATATGGAAAATTTTTCGTATACACATTTACATTATTTATGGACAATATATAGTATAATTGATAAACAATTATTTTTCATAAAGATTTAAAAATAACTATGTCTTAAAAATGTAGTTAGGTTGATACGTATAATATATATATATATATATATATATATATATATATATATAAACTTAATTTTTCATGCACCATATATGAAAAAGTTTTCATGTATAGATAATTTGTCGGGACTACGAATTTTTATCCATTGATCTCTAATTTACTAAGATGAAAGAAACTCATAGCAAAACAAAAAATATATTAAAAAAATCAACTCCTAAAATAAACCTTGTTATAAAAAATCAGAATTCCCGCAGCTTTTCTAAATAGATATTTACATTATCTTTATATATATAACTATTTAAATCAAGAAAATTTTCAACTAAGAAACAAATTTAAGTTAAGTGATTAATACTTTTAATTTTCTTAAACAAAATTACTCTTACCATAAATTGGTTCAAATATTTATATAAACTTCAACTGATTGGAGAATCCATCTTTTCTTCTGCTGCTTTGTACTATCTTAATTGAAAAAGAAACTAATGTTTTTGTTTTTGTATTCTTTTCTTAGCTTCCAATATGAGAGTACTTGGCATTTATTTGATACTCTAATATATTATGCACTGACAAACAAATTAACAACAATGAAAAAGGTCACACACAAAAAAAGAAAAATTGTACTTAGAAGTTTTAATTGGCATGAAATAGTATACCTGCACGGCTCCACCTATAGTGTCAGTATCTTTATTCGATGCACATGTAATTTTGTAAAGTAATTTCAGTATAAATTTCATTCAGAATAACCAGTCTAGCTAGCTAGCATTTTGTGTTGATACAATACATTGTTTCAAGTTAAGAGAGAATAGAAAATTAAGAGAAAATTAATATGTATTTATATATAGAATGAGTAACTATAAACTAAATTATAATTAGTGTAGTTTTCATATTGGTTCTAATTAATAATATTTTTAATAATTTTTCATCAATAAGTATTAGTTGTTAATATTTTTAATATACTTACTAAATCAATAATTCATTGAGTTCTTAAATAAAACTTTTTCTTACAGTATTTTAGAATGAGATAAGTTTTGGAAAGACAAATTACCCATTAAATCAAAGATATATAAATAATTTCAATTCCATCAATAATTAAGGTACGCCTAAATGTAAGAATATCTATTGGTAGTTGTAACCATAGAAAATATCTATTGTTGCTCATCACTTACTCTTAGGTGTTCAGGGACCATAGTTATTGCATATCTAAGGAAACAATAAATTAATGTGACATTTCTATAGTAATTTGAATCCCACAACTGGGAAATATTTAATGAGCATCTGGTGGGTGGTATGGGGAGAAGCTAAGGTGCAAAGGTCAACTCTTAATTAAGGGTGAAAAGTCTCAGCACACAAAGCAAGGAATCTAGAAAATAAAGTTCCCCTTAGACTATTGCTATCTTCATTGAAAGGAATTTATTTATTTATTTTCCTTAATATTAAGTAATACTATATAGTATGTTTTATTATCCTATAGTGTTATGATATATATTTTTTCATTTATGTCTTTATATTTGTTTTTTAAAGTTAGATTAAATTAAAAAATATTATGATAACAATTAAGAATGATTAATAAATCCGAAGTTGAAACTAGATTAAGTATATATACATATATAAGGAAATCTTATTCTGTTTTCTATTTTTACTTTAGTTCAAACTTTAGAGAATTTAGTTATATGTAAAAAATAACATAAGCAACATGTTAAAAATTATATAATCATAAGAGAAAAAGTATAGTTATCCTATTATAAGATTAAAAAATATATAAAAACAAAATCAATAGATTTTATATATAAACTGTGCGCCTATTAATAGTGTGGAAAAGGGAACATTTCTTGTTATATGTTTTTTTGTTCAATTGTAAAGACTTTCAGTTATTAAAAGTTCATTAATTAAGTCTAATCTTAGAGAGATTTTTTGCGTTTGAAAAGTGGCAGGTTCCACCCTCTTTAATAGATAATTAATGCAACCTCAAATCAGATGCAAGGGAATTATTTTATATAGAGGCATTTGTTTCAAGTGTTAAAAACGGTGGAAATAATTTAAATTTGGTAGATAATTATAAATATATTCTTTGTTTTTATTTCCTGATAAATTGTATTCACGTATGTTTACAGATTTTATTCTAAGAAAGGAGGGTGGAAAAGTATCATTATCACGAGAATAAAATTTGTTGAGTAAAAATCTCTAATTTCTTAATTGTCAAATTTTAATATAAAATAATATCTATTAAATGATAAAGATATTTTTTTATCAAAAGGAAATTATTTTTAATCATACTCGACAATTTACTTTTGAAATTAATTCTTAAAATGAAACATTTATTTTTTAAAGAAAAGGACGATTTTAATCAAAGATGAGTCATATATACAACACGATTTTATGTTAAGTCACATGATATCGTATGAGATACATGACTTTTTAAAAAAAAGCCGAATGACATATATTTTTTAATTATATTTTGTTCAAGTCATAATCCATATTAAACATAGATACATATTGAAATATTTTGTTCAAGTCATGATATCCATATTAAACGTGTACATATATTGTAAGAAACGTTTTAAATTTTGATTTGTCATGTTATTAATCATATTTATATTATTTGGCAAAATTTTAATATTTCTAATAATAGCTTAATAATTTAGTTTTACACGTACATACATTTTAACTATAATTTGACATTTTTTTTCTAAATGGACCATGCCATGCACGCCACAAAAGTTAAATTGTTTTCTTGGGTGTCGTGCTATTTGCTTCATTTTTAACCTAAATTTTCAAAGTGAAGTCCCATTTGGTAAAGATTATGACCTAGTACTAGGCATAACCAGAACTGAGGTTTGCATTAGAACATGCTCCATGTGCCACTATTTAAGAGGAGTTGGCAACTTTCCCAAAATAAACCATTACAGTTCTCCAAGGGAACCTTTGCTAAAAGGAAAAGATTAGCACAATTGGTATGCTAATCTAAACCTTTAGGGCATAAAAGTTGCATGTGTTTGGCCTAGGTCACAATATGGCTAGCCATTTTCATTAGATTCTTAGTGTCCCTCTCCAATTAGTACTCTCTCAGCTTTGTGTCACTATGTGTCCTTTACAAGGGAATTGCACTATATAATATCTAGTGGCTTTGATTCTCTTTTAACCTCATCTTCAAGGTTGGGTTAATTTTAATATTTTATGTCTAACATGGCAATGGAGTCATTTTCAAGAAAGCTCCTACAACTGAGGAAAGCCTACATAAATTTTTATTGTATTTTTTAGTTTTTATACTTTGAGTTATCTAATTTGTTTAAGTATATTTAATTTTCTAATTAAGTAAATTCAGTTCTTTTGTCATGCCTTCTCATTTAAAATTCTCAACTCATATTTTTCGTATCCAAATATTTAGGATTTATAATGGGTTTGGGTTAATTACCAAAAGATGATTCATTCATTAGAAAATGAATCAGGTAAACTATAATTACAATTATGATTAACCCACTATGAGATTTCTTATTAATTAATTTATCAAAATTTCCATTATTGGTATTTGGTAGTAGTGAATTTAGGTAAGTCACATACTGAAACTAACATATTACTACATAGAACCACTGTAAAAACAATTTTGATTTATTGGCTTCGGATTTTCTTTATCCAAATTGCACTTCAGCTCTGCCTTTGAAAGAAACTTGTTTTTTTCATGTTATAATATGAAATATCTATTAATTTTACTTAAGACTAACTTTTTGAACGGATAATTTTACTTAAGTTAAATATAATTACTTTAGCCAATACAACTCTTTCTGAATATTTAATGCAACTATATATTTAAGATTTAAACCTAAAAATACTGGTCAAACTAAAATATTTGCACATTTATTTACCTATACATTCGATAGTTTAATGACTAATTTTTACACGTAAATTTGCATAATTATTGTTAATAAGATCACCTCTTCCAATACATTTTTCATTCATAAAATTTTATTTAAGAAATTCAATTTCATTTTCACTCAAATCAACATATTATTAATTTTATTATAAAATTTAGGTTAATCAAGATTCTCTCTCTTTTCTAAACTTCTGTTTGTAATCCTTAAATTTAGGTTTTAATCTTTAAAAGAAATTTTGTCACTATTTTTAGTCTATTCGTTAAATTTTCTGTTAAGTGATTAAATGAATATCAAATTGCGTGAGTTTACACTACTAATAAAAAATTATTTTAACCTACTATAAGGTGATATTCATTTAATTACTTAATAAAAAAATTAACTAAAAGGATTAGAAATAGTGATGAAAAAATTTCTAAGATGAAAATCAACAAAATAAATTTTGAGGTATAAAATATATAAATATATAAGGACAAAGGAAAAAACTTTCTTGATCTTTAATTTTGTTATGTTCAAGAAAACAAAAGGATTAAAGAAAAGAAGAAAAGAATCATTAAAATTAAAAGAAAGAATGGTTAAGCAAAGCAACAAAATGAGGAGAGGACCAGTTTATTGGGGGAGTCAATAATGGACCACACAATTATTTAACAGCATAAAGATTAGGGCACTACTATTGCTGTGGTCCATTATATTTTTTATGTCTTATCTTCAACAATCTCAATCTTCAATATTCTTGTGAACATCACCTCGTCTTTTTCCCTTACAAATACACTTGGTTTGTCTCCTTATTATTTCAAAGGGGAAATTATTTTTATTGTCTCTCTAAAATTTTAAAATTTTAATTTTAATCTTTATGAAAGTTTTTTCTTCTTCTTATTTTAATCTTTTAGTTTAAAAATATTTCACTTTTAATCTTCAAAGTAATATTTTATAACTGATAAAAATATTATTTAAATCACTTTAGGAACAAAAATAATATATTCTTAATTTTGAAAGATTGAAATTGAATTAAAAATTCTAAAAAAAATTAAAATCAAAATTTTTAAATTTTAGAAGAACAAAAACATGAAAGGAAAGAGTTTTTTTATATTGAAATTTATATCCAAAGAAGATTTAAAATAAAAAAATGAGCTCTTGTAGAAGGTTTTGGACTTCAATGCTTAAGTCGGTTAGTATGGCAGGACACCATTATTGTAAAGTAAACTTGTTATTTACAGGTTCATGACCTTCTTTTTGTAAGGTAAGATAATATATAAAATATATTTTAAAAAATATTAATTAATACAATTTATGTATTTAAAAATAAGTTCAATAGTAATAGATAGACAGTATAAAATAGTTTTACAATATCATCTAGTTATACATATTTTTAGTATTTAAATTTTAATAAATATTTTATAAAAGTTACAAGTGGATAACTTTGAAAAATTATTTTATACATTAGACCTTTTTCTCTTAAAGAATACAAATGTATTATAAGTTATGTATTAATTTTTAAGTATAAGAGTTATTTAAACAAAATTTTTACAAGTTATTTTAAATTTAAATAAAATGAAAATATTCAATTTTAATTATTTCCGTTTTTAAAACATATTTACAGTAAAAAAAACTACTCTTATACTACTTATATTGTTGTGGAAAAACTCTTATAACTCTTGCTTTAATTTCTTCAGTATTGTATTTATTATATATCGTTAAGGTTGAATGGCTTATAATATATATTTACATTCTAAATATCCCTATAGAATAAGGTATATATATATATATATATATATAGAGAGAGAGAGAGAGAGAGACATTTTTTTGTTTATACTCTAGTGAACTTTTATTTTATTCTTTTATTTTCAAATACAAAACAAACATAAGTTAAATTTGCTCAGTCAATAAACGAATGACTTTTAAAATCTTAATTGATTAATCAAAGACATTGTTAATTATTAGTTCTAGATAAAATAGTAATGAATCTTTGGCATATAATAATTATGTATAGTTTTTCTTTCTGCACCACTCATTTTTCTTTTCTTTTCATCCTATTTTATCATCAACTTTCTATTTTATTCCTAATTTATTAAAATCTTTTGTCACTTACAAAAAAAAAAAAATAGAATACATAGAAAAACTCAATCATTTGTATATCCTAAATTAACCAAGAAAAATAACAAATTACAATTAACTTTCACCCTTGATTGGACTTTTAAGCGAATATATTTGTAAGAATATGTTAAAATGTATATTGCTGGTATTCCACTTCTATAAAAGTCTCAGCTATATACATATCATTGCTCTGTAATATAAAAATAAAATAAAAAACAATTTGTATTCTAAAAGTTTAGTACTAAATATTGTTTTATATACACTCCATTTGGTCTCGAATATAAACAACAAAAATTTCACCTTCTTTTTTCAAATATAAACAAACTTCAATAATTTTTATCTTATTAAATACTATAATTACTAACATATCCTTTAATTAATATTATTCTTATTTAATATTTCGACTCTTTATTTTATGTTTAATAAATAAGAGTATAAAGGATAATCCAGGAAAAAATTTAAAAATGATAAAATTTAATTCAGATAACTAATTTTTTTAATAAAAATATAATGTCTCTCTCTTTTATTTTTTTTACGTTCGAGGGGTATATTTTTTGTTTGGGTTGTTTGAATATATTACGCTCTTCATAAGTTTCTTTCAAGCTAAAAAAAGAGTTAACTTTCTCGTTTCGTATTTTTATTGCTTGTGTTGAGTGTTCGTGTTTCCCAAAAATTGATAATGGAACTTGATTTTTTTTTTCTTGATTGAATAATGGAACCTTATTAGAGTAGAATGATTACTTTGAAGAACAATAATTACCATAACTAGACAGGTTAATTGAAAGTTTTGCTTATGAGTTATAAAATATGAAATTAGGTAAGTTTGCATTAAAGAAAAACCTAAGAGGGTTATTTTCTCTAAGATTTTCATTGAATAATATTAGTAGAATTATGAAAATGAGTTTAGCCCGCTGAGTTAGTTTAATGACATGAGAAGTCTGAGTTAAACTAGATTATAAAAAATAATCAACCCAACAAATCATAATATTAAAACGGATTAAAATATATAAATAAAAATCTATAATATTAAAATGAATCAATTATATTTTATAAAAATAATATTAAAATTAAAATATAATTCATTTAACCCACCCATTTATTCTGATTTAAAATAGTACAAAACAAAAACAAATAAAATATAATTCTTTGGTCCCAATAACTAATGATCAATCCAAAATCTAAAGTTGATATTATAGATTGGGTTAAAGTTATATAGTTAATTGAATTTTAATTACTTTATTTTTCCTTCTTTATTAATTATATTCTAATTCTATTTTCCTACTGAAAACCTCATTTTTCTCTATTTTGGCTATAATTTCACAAAAAAAAAGTGAACTTTATTAGTTTTTTTAGATTCAACTATACTCATTATTTTACTTAAAATGTTTTATATAAAAAGATTACGAATAAAATTTGTCTATCAACTACAAACTACTTGGCCTTTTCTTAAAAGAAAAATTAAACAATGGGAGACAGACAAAGATGGTCATACATTCACATGTATATTGACATGTGAAGTCGTTAAAAAAAAAAAGCTTCATAGGTATATGTTGCTCCCACATAGCAAAATATACTTTCAAAAACTGTACCAAACATGTACCACGTGATTTGAATTGTAAATTCTAGAGACCCAAACAAAAGCATTATGAATAGAACACATGCACATAATTATATGTTTGAATTATATCTACATACATGTGTTTGGTTTCACGCTGAATTTCTCATAATCACCTTGAAATATCAATAATGATTTTATATAAATTTTTATATGGATGGTTCCATCAAAAAATTATTGGTATTTTATCGTTATATTAATAGCCCTCAATTAATGTGATTTTAAGTATACACTGATTTTTGCTTTTATATAAAAGCATCGGAACATAAGTTATAGTTCTACTTTTTCTTATTTTTTTAATTATCAGTTTTTTAGAAAATTTTTGTTCTTATTTATTTCTATTTTCAAATTTTAATATAACATTAATTCTTTATCTTTCAATTATTCCTTTATTTAATTAATTTACAAATTATAAAATTAGTATGCATTTATCATAAAGTACAAATAAAAAGGTAAGAATTGATGACCCGCACAAGAATGGATAAAATACACTCACATGGACATGACAAGTGTACCATAGTCGTTACTTAACGAGTATGATTTGATGATCCAAACTAATCGTTCCTACAAGGACAGTTAGAACAAATTGTGTTAAATATAGTATTAGTGTGAATTGATTTTAGATTTTGACTAAGGCAAGGTAAATTGTAAAACTTGGGATCAAATTCGGATTAATAAAAGTGATTAAAATTTCGATTTCACTACTATTTACCATAATCCCCTTTTCTTAATATTCAAGTTATTTAATTAGATAAATTAGATTTTGACTCTCGTATATGTCCCTTTCAGGACCAAATACCTCTCCTAAAATTGAATCGATTAATTAATTACTTAAAGGTTAAACTAATTTGTTTAGGGTTTAGATTCCATGAATCTTAAATAATCATGAGATTATGGTTTCATATCACATTCTATCCTTGTCTCTAAATTACACTTAAGTGATATTTATTTTCTTAATATCTCTTAAGTTTCTTTTTTCAAAGTTCCCTTAGATTCAGATTCAATTTATTAGTGGCTAATTAACAAAAAAAATTAAGATTAGAAGAAATAACTTGCAATCATATTATTGAACAATATCATTATTTGAATCAAATTAAAATAAGTTACATTGTTCTCTCAATTAAACAGGGATTTAACTCATGATAATCAGATGATCAATATAAAGAAATTAAAAAGAAAAAGAAAAATACATAGAAGATTGCCTTCTAAAATAAGGGAATAATGATCAATGTTCCCTTAATAGCTCCTTTCCGTGTGTTCTCTTTTTCTCTTTCTTTTTTTTCTCTAGATCTCTGTCTTCAAAAGTTCAGAAGTGTCTCTTTCATTTTGGGCTTCTCCCTTTTATAAGATGCAGTTTTGGCCCAATCACAACCTCATCTCTTGTGAGTTATGTGGTCTTTCGCTCTAGAAAAGGTGACGAAAGTATGAATTTCACCACTAAAAGCACATCTAACACGAGATATGTGGTATCTCGCACGAAATGAAGTGGCAAAGTCTTCCTTTTCTTCTCTAGAAGGTCATCTCGCGTGAGATTAATGGTGTCTCACGCGAGATGGAGCAGTAAAGCCTTTTTGTTGCCTCTAAAATCTTGTTTCACCTGAGATAGACCGGAGTCTTACATGAGATGTACTTAACACTTCAATTTATTTTACTTTTTCATTATTTAGGCATTGAAATACTTGAACATGCATCAAGGTACTTTAGGAGTAATAACCATCAAAATTCACTCAAAATAAACTTATTCCTATTTAATTTGACCTAATTTAAAAGAAACTAATAATAATAATAATAAAAAAAAAAGCATACACAGATTAACTCTCATGGTAGATTTATCAAGCATAATTGAAAATTTGAAAACTATCTTATAAAAAGTAAGAAAATTTATTATATTTCTTTATTTATGTAAAATAGTTTTAAAAGATAATTAAAAGAGGAATTGTGGGAATATATACCAAAAGAAAAATAACATTTCATTAGTGAAACATAACTAATTTCAAGTGTATTCATTATTAATTTTTTTAATCCATAATTAACTGCGAGTTCTATTAATGATATAATATTCATTAATGATATGTTTATTGATTGAAAAAATATATTTTAAAAATAATAATCTCTTAAATTATTTGATGTCATGGATTTTATTGGAATAAAACTAAAATTTATGACAAATTAACTACTCTAACTATCTTTATTAGTCTTGATATTTATTTTTTATATATAGGACCACATGTAATACTTCCTCCGATAAAGAAAAACATGTAATTTTATTAGTTTCAATTTTTTTTTCACAAATTGCCCCGTTTGCTCCTTTTTTTTTTTGTATTTGCTGAAATTTTACTCCTGTTCATTGCATATAAAATAAAGAATTAAAACATTAAACAATGGTATATTAATTAAAAGATATTTTAGACATAACAATATTATATAGAATATATTAAAATTCACTTATATTTAAAAGAAAGTAAGACTTTTTCCCTTATAATCTAGACTTGAGGCAAAAGTGTATCTCTAAATTTAATTTTAACCCGAATCTATATTTTATTTAAAATCAAATTTGCCATGCATTTATCAAATATTCCAAATCTAATTCCTCACCTCTTAACAGGTTTCAAACATGCGAATAATGTCATGATGGAAAAAAAACCTTCTTTGTGAATTTTTCTCAATTCATCATAGGTATATTTCATGAATATACCAAGAAGTGGAATTGATGGAGCACAAAATTTGAATTGAGATAAGATAACACAAGAAGGGTTATGGTGTAAAATGTCTAATCCAAAGGAGTGACATAGTCATAATCTATGGCAGGTGAAAGGAAGAAGGAAGAGCCCAATTTGTCTAACCTAATAGGGTAAATATGCTTCCTGATGCTGTTCACATGCACCTTACTTTTAGATTCATTAGGGACCATGTGACACTGTATCACAGGCCCATGATGTGCCATTAATTTTGGGTCTAAAGTACTTTTCTACTCATGAGAGTTAAGAGAACCTTGACCCTCTCCCACTTTCCAACCCTTAGAGAGAACCTTGTAAAGCCATCTTGTTTCTTTCCTTGATCCTTTCAATTACGTAAGATTGGTTTGAATAATCAAAATGACGGAAAAGAAATTAATTCCAAGGAAGATTAGCTTAATTGAAAGGAGATCTTTTTAATCAAATTAATAATGATGTAAAAAATTATAACAATTCATACACTCTTCTACTAAATGATATAGATTCTTGACTAATTAAAAAAAAATTATGATTAAAGTATAAATTCTTATAATGACATAGATCCCTTTATCAATGTTCTTATATTTTAAAATTCTTTACTCAAGGAATACTCACTAAATATGATTATCATTTGTTAAACTACAAATACTTATTTAAAAATATATATGAATAAAGTGTCACAACCTATTTAATTGTTATTTGTATATCAAATAGATCCTTATGAATTATCTATATTTTCAATGAGTTTCTATTTTTCTTCAATTAAAAAAAATTGAATTTTAACCACTATTAATGAATAAATTTAATTCAATTTTTTTAAAAAAAATTAAAGACTATGAAAATTAACCAATTATAAATATGATTTTATTATAAAAGTCAATAAACTAATGTCGTGATGGATTAATCACGTAAAATACTTTTATTTTTAATAGTGCATACATTAAGATTGTCTAATATATTTCAAGTAAAAGTGAGATCAAACAACCCAATTAAAGATGATTGATATAATATATATCATCTTTAATTGGGTTGTTTAATCCTATTTTACTTTGAGTTAAGTTAAATAATTTATTTCATCCACTCTTGTCATTTAAGTATTTTTGTGTTAAAAATATTAAGTTCATTTCAATACTTTAGTGATATAAGTTTTAAAACAATTAATTTAAAATAGTAATCACGTTATGTGTTAAAAATGAGAAAATTATATCATGTCATTGAATTGTTGATATAAGAAATCCTTCCTGTATCTTTCAAATGCATCTAGTGGTGTTTAAAAGTTGTTATTGTTTTAAATTAATTATTTTATAATATAAAATATTAATGGTGTTAGTGTAAAATTAAAAATTTAAATAAATTTTTTAAACTTAAAATATTAAAATAAAAAAGTGTTTAAATTTAAAAATCTCTAAATGATAATTAGTTAAAATACATTTCATTAAAAAAATTTACTAAATATTTCTTTTATATGTACTAAAAACATAATCCTTTTAAAGATTGAATTATTTGTTTCAGAATTTATGAAATAGAGACGAAAAATGATGATTGAAAAATTAAGGGTAAAAGGAGAATGGAGAATGAAAAGTCATGAATTCAAACCCCTCTTCTAGAAAAATCAACAACTAATATCTAATTTTTGCCTACACAAAGAATTAATATATAGTTGCTTCTCTTATAAAACTCTTGATATATCATCACGAATAGAATCTTTTAAGTTTAATTTTTGCACCTAATTATTTTATTGATAACACATTTGTTAATATTATAAGAAAATAGACTATACAGTGTAAAATTCTTTGAATTATATCCCAGCATCCAATCACAAAAGCAATACTATATTATGGTGTTTTTGGCATGTTCTGATCACTTCGAGGTAATGTTACAAGAGATTCCTAATAAATTCTTACTTTTACTTTTTACCAAAATAAATATAGTAATAAAAAATTCAATTAGTTTTGTTGGTGGTGTAGCATTAGTATTTTAACATAGAGTACCCCACTAGCCAAACACAAAATTCACCAGGAAGCAAGGTAGAAAGAATAATAATATATTACCTGATACCTAATTGATTGTTTGTTTGTTTCCAAAGTACGTTTCATTCTACAGGTTTTGGGTGGGGACTATCATGTATCATTCAGTAAGTTTTCAGTTTTCATTTTATGCATGTAATTGCTATATGTTCACACATTTATAAGAGGATATAAGGTATATTATGTAAGCCTAAATTGATTTATGGGAGCGAGAGTGAGAATAAGTTAAGTTAAGTTAGACTCAATATTTAATACGTTAGATTTGTTTTTTATTTTATAGGTTTGAGTGATTTTTGATTTATAATAAACAGTATCTTTTAGCCTAAAATAATTTGTTTTAAAAAATTTAACCTGACATGTTTTTTCATATCTGTTTATAAAGACTTATTTATAAAATTTGTTAACATTATTTATTTTTAAAATTTGTTTATTTTAAATATAGATATAATTTATTATGATATTTAATAGAAGAGTATTATATGATATAATGATGAATAATCTTTTATTTAAATTTTAATATATGAGTTCAAAATCAGGCTGAACTTACCTCGTTTATAAATTAGGCCCGGCCATGCCCACCCTTATATATAATAAATAACTTGGTTATGACTAAATAAATACAGTTACCTGAATTTAATATTTTTTTCTAAAGATATATATATATATATATTTATTTATTGTGAATAAAAAATATTCATAGAACCATAGTAAATAAATAGTATTTAAGCTTTTAATGTGGGTAAGACGGTTTTGACACAATGACTGGCCCAAAAGAAAGGTTAGGGCCCAAAGCATTATTTTTCTCGTCAAACAAAAGTCACACATCCACGTACTTCCTTTCAATTGGGTGAAATTATAAAATTATTCTTGATTATACTTATATCATTTTTTTTATACATTTTATTTGTGTAAATTAATTTAATTTAATTTAAATATAAATTAATATTTTTAATTCAAATAATTATAATTTAAAAATTATAATATTTAAATCAACAATTAAATTAGTAAACATTATATTATTTAATAAATTTAATTTATAATTTATAAATTAAATTAATAACTGAATTGTAAGTGAAAATAAATAAAATGAAATGAAATTCAATCCTTTGAATAAAGAGCAAAACAAATAAATAAGGATAAAATGCAAAACATTTGAAGAAATTTGAATAAGTGATGAAAAAGTAACAATTGGAGTTGAGAACTCATTCAAATACACTTTTAAAATTCATACATGTACCAAATTTGTACCAACTCCCATACAATTGTGAAGCATACAAACATAGATGTAATACATAATTTGTTATCAATGCACAACAAAAATCATGAGTTTTACGTCTTAACACATAAGAATCAGTAACATAACTTATATAGGAAAACAACATAAATTGGTCACAGAAATCTGGAATACACTATTTGACTTTGATATTCTCAACATCATCGTACAAATACTAACTTTGTTATCTACGTCCTAACATATACATCACAAAACTTCAATTTGTGTGTAACTAAAAAACAAACCTTTTCAAGTGTATTCTTTATCCTTTCGGTTGATGTTAAACATTTACTAATTCTACAATTGTTCTCACTGTTAAATTAAGTAGTTTGAAATTAAGATTGCTTATATATTATTTGGAAATATTATATTGCAGGATAATCTTTAATCAATAATTTAAGTATAAAAGTAGTTAGAAAAATAAAATGAGAGTTAGTTAATTATATTTAATTAAATTTCAAAAATATTATTTTCTTAGCAAACATGATGCTAGGAAAGCAACTAGTTTAAACCAAAATGATATGATTTACAATTTCTTTTTCAGTATTGCATGGGTTTTGGGTTGAGATATACAAATTGGACTTTGGGTGGACAAAGGAATGGATTTAGGGTTCAATGTGTTTCAAGCAAAGGATTTTCACACTTCCAACTTCACAAGGTAAGGCTTAATGGACCTCAATTTTTGCCAAGCCTTTTTATTCTAGATGTTAAAAGTTAACAAAAAATACTTTTATATTACAATATCATACTACTATGTAATAGATAAAATGGAAAATGCTTTCTATTTTGTATTGATTTTGGAATCATGTTTTGTATTTAATCGATCTCAAAACCAAATATATAATGGGAAGTGTTTTTTGTTTAATTATACCAAGAAATCACACATTTATTTTCGAATATGTAGTAAGTTTTTAATGTAATTAGTTTGTGTTGAAAGTATTAACTTATATTATAATTAAATTGATCAATATTGAAAATGTAATTTAATTATATCATACTTAATTTAATTACTATTAAAATTGATAACATGTACCATATTTTATTCAATTGATTCGTTTACTATTAAAAAGATTAATTCTCTTGTGATTAATTTGACTACAATGAAAAAGTGTATTGTATTGTAATTAATTTGATTACTATTAAGAAAGTAATTAAATGTTAATCAATTTCATTATTATTAAAAATAATAACTTATAACATAATTAAATTAACTATTATTAAAAAAATACATATTATATCGTAATTAATTCAACTACTTCTAAAATTTATGATTTTATTTATAAATCATAATATAAAATAGAATAAAATGTGTTTTCATATCTAGAATACAAAATGGAACTCACATTCGGATTGGTATCTAAGTTAGATACAATACGTAACAGAAGGTAAGGGAGTAGTAAGTTAATTGAATGAAAATTACATTCGATTTTTGGACCATGATTATGCTTGCAAAAATTAGTTAGAAGTTGAAAATTTAATTATAAGCTAGAAAGTTAATTGATAATTAAAAACCAAAAGCTAGTGATTGAAAATTAAAAAAAGAAAAAAAAAACTGAAAAAGATATTTAAATTTAGAATAAGCATGAATTTGAAGAAAAAAAGAACACGTTAAAGTATGTAAACTAATAAAATGAATTATTAACAAAAGATAAATAAAATAAAATAGTTGACAAAATTAAGTATTCATGTTATTAAAATGATCCATAACCAATAGAATTTCATATACATTTCATCGAAGACATTTCAAGAAAAAAAAATACAAAGAAAGTAATGGACAGAACTTAAAAATCAGGGTTAAGATAACAATTCCCCTCAGAAAATAAGGATGAATATCCTTTAGCTTTATTTCAATAAATCCAACCCAAAACTAAATCAAACCATTAAAACTGCTTAGAAATAACAATTTGAAACAGGTTTTAAATTGAATAGATTTCAAAACTGGTTTTGAATTGCAAATCAACTTTGTTTTAAAATTGGTATATCTCCTGAAACTTTTTCTAAAAGAAAAATGGAATTATATGTCCTATATTATTTCTTGATTACAATTAATTTAAAATGATTTTATATTATTTATTAATTATATATTATTGTTGTTTAAATGACTTTTAGAATGATTATCATAAAATTTGATAAACTTACAATATTGAATCTTGAGCATATGATAATGTAGAATTCTTTTAAACTATTGTTATCGTCACTATATAATCTATTTGTTATATTTTTTCATGAATCAATTTATCATGTACTATTTTACTCTGTTTTTCAACATATCAATGATATATGTATTGACTTTGCCTTTGCCGTTAACTTGTAAAATTTAAATGATCAAATGCAAATGTTGCTTTAATTTTAAAATATGACAATTATTAGTTTTCCATGTTCTTATTCAATTTATTTATAATGACCTGTTAGTATAATTTTTATTGTGCTGAATTATTAGTTAGGTAACTTAGAAAATGTTTATTCATTAAATAATAATAAATATGAAACGTTTTCAAAATATATTTCAAGTTAAATCCATTTTTTATTTCTCAGTAAATTTCTTATATACTCATGTTACTTCGGATTTATTTAATCTAACCATATACAGCCGTAACTAAGCATTTTAATGTTAACTAACTTTGTTTTTAATGAAATTAAGTTAGGACTCAAATAGTTAAGTTTGTGAACAAATTTTTTTTATGATATAATTTTTAAAAACTATCAGGAGAAAAATTAAATATTTTTACTTTTTATTAATATTGAATACTATTAAATTGTTGACAACTCTTTTTTCCCCTTTTTTTTTATCAAATTAAAAAAAATATCACTATCTATATTGTGTTTTGTCTCTATTTCTTTTCTACTCAACCAATATATATATATGAGTAAATATTAGGCCACAGATGAACTTCCGTCAGCAATATTGTATCGTCCCACCAAAGCCTTATTCTCAGTAATTTTCCATTTGTCGCAACCTTTGTTCATGTTGTTAATTTAAGAATTCCTGTCTCAAGAGATTAAAAAGTAAGGTAACATTTTATTTGTTAATTTTTGGAAGATATTTTATTTACATCTTTAATGTTTTAAAATTTATAAATTAGTTTTTCCCTTCTAATTTTGTTATTTGATTTGATCTCATCGTGCTTTATATAATGTTATATTTAAACTATTTGAGATCAAATTGGATAATTAAATTATAACTAAGAGATTAATTTGTCATATTTTAAAAATTAGAATAACGTATATGACATTAATATTTTTCATATTTTAACTTAAAAGAGATACTTGTCAAGAATTCCCATGGTACTCTTGTATATGTTTTTAAACAAAGCAGAAATATAACCTGAATTTGTAAAATTTCCCCAATGTGAACAATAAATTAAATAGTAAGTAGTTTAGTTTGTTTAACCAAAATCATAGGTTTATAGTTTGATTCTTACATATGAAGGAAAAAAAAAAGTTTTTGGCAGTTTTTTCTAGGCATAGTTTTAGATTAGCTTTTAACTTATAAAATTAAAGCCTTTCAATTAGAAATTTCTAAGGTAAAATTAAAATATGTGCAATGACTTAGTGAATTCTATTTAGTTTACACAAAGGTGCTAATCAAAATTGATGAAGTTGCATAAGTTTTTTGCTTATCAAAATTAATAAATTAGTTTCTATAATATTTTATTAAAAAGCTTATTGATCGATCAAACTCACTTATAAAGAGTGAATTAGAAGTAACATCTAGATATAGTTAGTTATACATACCAAGAATTGCCACAACATGATCATCACAATTTCGGAGCCCGTCTACTTCACATATATTTATTAACTAGATGCAGTATTATGATTTATGAGTGCTTATATGCATAAATTGTTCAATGAAAGTTAGAATCTTCTCGCAATCAAACATGCACAGAAAAGCAAATAGACAAAGCATTTGATTTCTACCTTCTAAATAAACATTCCATCTTAGCATTTTTCCACAGTGAGGTCACAAGAACAAACATGAAGATAAATTATTCTTTTTTTAGAAATGCTAGCTGTACAATTACTTGTACAACAGTTTGTATAACAATACTTTTACATTGGTTATTTTTTTCCACACATCATTTATTATATCTTGTAATGGGAGATAGAGAAATAGATCCATCAAGTAAATGTTAGGTCCTCGGCCAAAAATGAAAGAAAGAAAGATGTATTTCACTGAATAAACTTCATTATTAATAAATTTTACATAAAAATTTATAAATCTTTTAATATTTAATGCATACAAGTATAATATTTAAAATCTAACACACCCCATCCAGATGATGTGTTATAAATAAAGAAAATTTATTAATTTTATACAGGTCTTTTACCTCTCTCTTTTTAATGTTTATTGATGAGAAACTTTAAATTAACACAATACACAATAATAATATTATATAAATTATTATATATAAATTGTTATATGTGTAGTTTCTTTCAAATATTTAACACAAATATACGTCTCAAAGATCTTAAATCTTGAGTTCTAATTTTAATGCTTAAATCAACAATTTAAGATTATATTTTCTAATACACTTTTTTAAAATTTCTTTTTGATTGGTTAAAATTTATTAAAAATACCAAAATTTGGTGGATACCACATCATATTTTATATATTTCTCTCCTCATTTGGTAGTTTTTAATAAATTTTAACCCTTTAAAAAAATATATTTATAAGACTGTGGTAGAGAATAGACAATACGTTGCTAGTACTTTTCATTTTGGCAAATTACTTTCAGTTAATAAATGTATAGGTATTTTGTACTGAAAACATTTTTTTTTATTTGAATTGAATAAAATCACTAAATTAAATTAATTAACTCAAACGAAATAATCTTATGATGCCAGTTTCTTCACGACATTCCAATCTTAGAAATATATATACATGTTATTAGAAACTTCTTTCCTTTATTTTTTTTAAAAAAAATGGTAATATGGAGGAAGCTAAGTATCCTTTGGCCATATTATTTCACAAATGCATCTAGCTTGGGAGGGACTACTTGTGATGGAATATTTTGGGAATAGACATCTACCTGATTCAGTATTAACGTATACCTGAAACTTTGTTTCCTTCCATGCTCAATGCCTAACTTGTTCACATGGAAAAATCTTATTTTTTTGGTACAATGGAAAATATCTACGCACACAAAAGTGGTACTTTATTATCCCCTTTCATGAAATCTAGCTATAGGGCACAATAATGTCTTCCAAATATCTTCCCCTTTGCACATTCTACATATTAATTTTAGTTAGAAGCCACTTGTGCATTTTCAAAACCGATTAGTGTTTGTGGCTCTCAATTCCAGTGTTACATGAAATTGTCCAACATCAGCATATACCAAAGGTATGCACCATTCTATTCTCATGATGCTCATTAGTTTACTTCTATATATACACTATTGCATGATATTTATAGTGCTTTAACTGAATTCAGGGTTGAACCGAACATATTGCCTAACTTCTTCATGCATTATATAATATAGGAAAACACACACGGCTAGGTAGTTATATCTTATTGTTTTTGCTACTTTTATTTTGATTGATTCTAGTATTTAATTACATCATATTTTTTTACTTTCAATTTTTAGGACTCAAATACAAGGTTCAGTAAATTTAAAATAACTCACACAACTTGTTCGATCAACTAAGTTAGATTCATCTAAGTAGAGATATAACACTCAATATTGAACTATATTTAATGTGTTTATCTTTGGTAAGTTCATATTTAATGTTAAAGTTGAAACATGTACTTGTAATATTTTTAATTTTCACAACATACTTTAAGAGACATAAATGTGAGATGAGATAAATGATGTAACATGGAGAAAAAAATTGTAAAAAGGTGTGTATAGATAACATATTTTTTCTTTTTACCCTAACTAGTTTGATCTAAGTTAAATAAACCTTTATTGAGTAGTTAATAAAACTTCTTTATTTCAACAACCAACATGATTAGACATGTGGACCGTGTGAAACTATTCAAAGTGATCTCAAAGACACTGGCTAGTGGATTGGAGATTTATTTGGGATCATTCTAGTAGAACTCACCGAAATCAAGTTAGTGCTTTTAAGGGGATTAATTTGGGGAGAGTGAAATGCGCAAGGGAATTGTTGTTAGCACAATAATAAAGTTTTACTTAGCAAGATAATTTCCATATATAGCTAGAGAATGGTTATAATTGCTACTTTTACCAATTTGTTACACACGACACAAATTGCACACTTGGAAAACTGGTATGCATGATATATAGTAAAAGTGATATTGAATTCTTGAACATTGTCTTGATTAAGGAAGGAAATTTAATTAAGTGAAAACAATACCAAAATAGAAAAAGGAAAAAAAATGGCCAGAGTGGGCAAAGCAAAGTGGGGTTTGGTGTTGTGTGGAATCCGATCAAATGATATATGATCTTAGATCAATGGAATCAAAATCAGCATCCCATGAAAAGACTAGGAAATCAAAGAAGCAAAAACTAATTTTCCTCATCAAATTTAAAGCTAACAAACTGCTTCATTGAGTATAGTCACCAATCAAAATCCATAGCACAACTGAATTACACAAGCTCATAAACAAATCAAAGCAAAAGACTAGTTAACTTACATGTTTGGAAACATTATACCATTTTTGAGAAATAATTACTTTTTTCATCAAAATCTTTTGACAAAAATAAGTAATATTATTTCTCCAAAATAAGTTATATACACCAAACATGTAAGAAGAGAATATGATCAAAACTTTCACTCATCACAAAAACAATTTGTGAATATTGTGATTACCTTTGCCTTTTCTCTTTAGACACATCATCATCATCATCAAGCTCTAGAATTACTATATATAATTCTAGAATAAGAATATTCATACTAGTTCACTAGTAGCATGTTAAAACCACAATTCTTAACAAGCAAAAGAAAAGTCCACAAAATATATTACAAGCATATGTAGTTCTTGAGGTATAAACAAAGAACTTTCTCTCAAGTTCCATTGGAGGATGGAGGTGATGAACACTCACACACTACTTCAGTTTCAACCGTTCTTTTGTGAAAGTTTCTATGGCAACCACACGCGGCACAAGTGAGAGCATTTGTTCCTTCTTCTCCACTTGCCATGAACTCTCTACAACCATCAACAGCGTACCCTCCAACGTTTGCAGCATGATTCTTCTGACACTCGCCATATTTCACACTCCTAACACTTCTTTGAGGCTCCTCTCTTCTCACAACCACTTGCCTCTTCCTCATGTTTGAGTAGAACTAGTACTACTGCCCTTCAAATTCTTCTTTCAGGTCTAGCTTTCAAGAAACCCTGCAAAGATTATAGTGTGAAAATTTTGATCTATGGTGAATTAATGAAACCAGAAACTGGAAGAGAAAGAAACGAAGGAGTGTGAGGGAGAGAGAAGGAGAAGAAGGTATAACTTACTTGTGATGAATATGCAGAGCCCTAACCCTAGGGTGTGTATTTATAAAAGATAAACTTGGTGATCTCTTCTATGAATAAATTTTAACAATTAAGTGGGACCTACACCTACACATAAGTCGTATTCACCTCTCTCTCCTTTGCGTATCTACTATTCAATCATCTAATGTAATAATGAATTAATTAAGAGATTTTGGGTTCATATAGAAAAGATCATAAATTAGAGTATCAAAATATATCAGATAAATGTTAGTAATTATTCTTGAAGTTATTTTTAAGATAATTATAATAAAAATTGATAAATGTGTCATGTACGATGATTTGTAATTTTGATGATTATATATAATTTTTTATATACTTTTAGTGTATTTTAATTAAAAAAATTCATGTAGTTTTAACAGTTGTAAGAATTTGCTTAAGTTGTAATATCAAAAGTATAATTGCAGTAGAGGACGATTATGATGGCTCATAAGTTTATTTAGATTTTGCTTTTTCTTTTTTAACCCTATTAGTCAAATAGGTTTGACAAATTTGCTAAATAATGAAATAATTCTGAGGGATCGAGGAAACATCACGTGATCCAGTTAGGCTATTTGCATTAAGACAAGGTCTTGACTATGATTTGTTGCTAAACTTACTAGTTCTAGTATGTTGTTAATATTTTAGATTGATGTCTCAATTCATTAGTAAAAAATCATTTTTAGCAAATAGTTTAACCTTTGTAGGTTGATAGATTAGACTACTTCTTATACCCTTAGTAGCAATATTTTGTCAGCTAGCTTATAAAAAAGATTTCTCTCATTTTATTAGAAACTTTAAACTTGATCATGCTTAATTTTTAATTTTTGTCTTTGACTAGCATTAAACTTATTTTTAGAATAAATTAAAAAAAAAAACGGTTTTCACCACTTATTAATTACTTTGATTTATATCAAAATAAAAGGGGATATAATGCAATTTATGATCAAGTTTTGATAAACCTAGACGTAATTAATTAACTTTTCTGATCTATTCACCAAATTCCGTGTTTATCCGGTAACATTGAAAATCAAACTCAATGCAAAATGATTCCCACATAAATGAGGAAAGCCCTCAATAGTGATGGGTTTAATTTGGAAAACTTTTCCCTTTTCACCTAAATAGTGATGGGTTTACTTAGCAAAACGATAAAGAAGGGTTTCATTTGGAATAACCAGCTAAGCCAGATTTAAGCCTCACACGTACCATGGCCCCTAACTTGATTGTAAAAGGCAATTTTGTGGGGTGCAATGATACGATACCAATAACATTTGTCTATAGCGCTTGACCTAAAAACGTGTGTATGATAGGTAAGCATTGCCAAACTTGTACGACAAAATTCACAATGATTCCTTTGTTTGTATGTAGATGTAACTATACACACATGATCCATCCTTTGATTTTTAGGGGCAAAAAAAAAAAAAAAAACCTTTAATGTTTTGATGATCACTCATTAAACCAAAATGTCATGGGAAAATTATTGTCTTCTTTATCTTTATAATTAGCCACTTTGTATTACCATTCTATAGAATCATTAATTTTGGGAACTAAAGCTTCCGTTTAAGGTTGCCCATAAACCTTTTAACTAGTTAAGTAACATGGTTTTAGATTTGTACCAAATATTGACCAACCATTCACCCACCTAACTTTGATTTCTTAGACAAAAGTTTGAATAGGAACTCATAACACATTATGCAAATCTTGCACAGTACCGAAATCAATCCACATAAAAGATGTGTTCATGAAATATTTTCAGTGACTAATTTTTTTTTAATTTGATCTTTTGGGAGAAATTAATAGTAATATTTTCGTTATTTAGTTTTTTTTTTTTTTTTGGTAATAGCCTATTACTTCACTTCAGTAATATTTATATGTAGAAAAGATTGGTATGTTAATTTGTTCGGTAATCACTTTTTGTCGCTATTTATTTTATGATATAATTAGCTGGATAGAAATGTTTTTTTGTTATGTCTATAATATAAATGTATACAAATTATAGCACACAATAATATTCTACCCAATCATTACAAATATAAATGTAAAGAAATTATAGCATACTGTAATAAAATGTATACAAATTATATATAACTTAAACTAAAATAACTTCATACTAATTGATATACATATTTGGTGATTTAAATGAAAATTGAATATGTCTTTTGAAAGCGAATGATTATAAACAGATAATTAATTAGTAGTTAATTGTCACTTCTCATCTTCCGATTCTAGTTGTATTTTTTTTCCTATTATAGAAGTATTGCTATTTCTCTGATTTAAAAAAGCTTAAATATATCGTAGAAATTAAAAACATTATAATTATATATTCTATAATAACAAATTAGGGTATTCCATACGCGAAGACTTACATCACTCACCAATTTCCACCATCGCTTGGGTAAGAGTACGTGCAGTCATAATCAATTTCCACCAATTTTTCTTTTTTCCTGATTTGGTTTATGTATATTCTTTCAAGATCAATTCTATTGAACACCGTTCAATGTTAAATGTGAGCATATTTTCCAGTAAAATTCAAACTTTATTATGTTATAAGGAATTTGGCTTCTTCTGCTATACCCTACCCCATTTGTGAACATTACGTAATTAGATTATTGGCTTTGATTGTCAATTTTAAAAAATTATAATTTCAAAGTGTCTCTTTATTAAGAACATTTTAGTTTATTTTTTATTGATGCATAAACAGGTGTTTGTCTAAAATATTTAAGTACAAACTTCTACATTTGTGTGCTTTAGAATGTATGAAAACAGCATTTTGCTTGATAAATCTTGTTGGAGACTCATTAGGTAAATAAATACAAAAAGTATATAAATATATAGAGACGGAATTATAAGTATTTTTATACGGATAGAGTTTAAAAGCAATTTCATAGTTATTTTTAGTTGCATATTTTTTGTCAGAATTAATATTCTAATTTGATAATTTGCATAAAAAATTGTATTAAAGGTTAAGATAAATGATTAAAATATAATTCTAAATTTATTAGTAGAAAGATACCACTACTAGATCTTTATATTTAGCGACATCTATTTACTAACATTAGAAAAAATATTACCATACACTATCTTTATTTAATCAAAAAATTAATGAAAATATTTTTTAAAAATGTTACTAATAACATTTTTACGACAGGATACAAATATAATATTTGCTAAAATATTACTAAAAATGATAAATGATATTTTTTATGTTCTTACAATATATTTTAAATGTTACTAGCTTGTAACCATATATGAAGTAGAAAACAATACTTAAAAGAATTGCATTTTTAAAAATGATAGTCTCTTAGTAGCTATGTACATAAGTTGGAATACTTAAAAATATTTTCCCACAAAAAAGATAAATTAAAAAATCTATATGCAAACAGAAAACTAAGTACACTAAATTGGTGTAGAAGCAATACTAATTATTTAGTCCTTTTGAAATGGGAGATAAAGTAATTACACCAAAAGATATAGACGATTAAATGCAATCTAATATCCTATCATTTTAATGAATGACAGCACTATTGAAAAAAGAGAATATTTTATTAGTTAAGATTATAAATATTATCTGATTAGTCAAGATATATAGGATATTGCATAATCAGATATAGTTAGAGGGAGATTATCTGATTAGATAATAGATTTTATCTTTTCTGATCTGATTAGATAAGATTTTATCTTTTTTTTTTTATCTTTTCATTTGTAACACTATAAATATAGTATCCTGTATACAAGAATGTGTGAATGAAATAGTGGTAAATTATATTGGTTTTTCAAGTTGGTATCAGAGCTCCCGATCTTGGAAGACTTTGCTTCCGCATTTCATTCCGAGTTGATGGTTCGACTTGGTGAGAGATGAATCCATGAAGGTCAGATGGACCTATCTTGTGATGATTCCCTCTGTCGAAAGTCTTCCGCTATAGGGAGAGAGAAAGTATAGTGGTCCTTTGTTTGAAGGGAAGATTGTTGGGATGCAATCAAAGTCCCATATTACAAGAACAATGCAAGGCTTGAAGGAGGAGAAGAATTTTGCACATCAGAAAATTCTGCTGCAAGTGAGAAGTGCTCCAAAAGTTAGAAGATTTTGTTGCTGCAAGAGAAGATCGCTCTAGAAGAGTTTTGCTAGTTTTTGATGTAAGTAAGGATCATTGTAAAAGTGTAGGACTTTGAATTAAAGGGAGATGTGTTGTGTATTGTGTTAATTGAGAGTCACACATTAGAGAGTATCAGAAAGAGAGAGGGATGAATGACTTATATATATGGTAGAGTGATAGGTTTTTCACTTGCACCACATCCTTGAATCTATAATGAATATTTTAAATTTTAAGTAGTGTTTGTCAAACACTTTGGGGAGGGTTTGTAATTTTTACCACAAAAAAATTACACATTAAAGGGTTTGTAATTTTTCCAAAATAAAAATTACATCATATTGAAGGGTTTGTAATTTTTCCAAAATAAAAATTACATCATATTGAAGGGTTTGTAATTTTTCCAGAAAAATTAAACATTAAAAGGTTTTTAATTTTTTCAGAAAAATTACATATTGAAAGGTTTGTAATTTTTGCCAGAAAAAATTACATCATATTAAAGGGTTTGCAATTTTTTCTATAAAAATTACATCATATTGAAAGGTTTGTAATTTTTACCATAAAATTACTTCTTGTAATATTTCCAGAAAAATTATACATTGAAAGGTTTGTAATTTTTTGCCAGAAAAAATTACATGTGTAAGGTTTTATAATTTTTTCCAGAAAAAATTATATGTAAGGAGGGTTTGTAATTTTTCCGTTTAAAAATTACAAGTGGTGAATTTTATCCCAATGGGATCGTGGACTAAAAAAAAAAGGGAGGAAACTGGGATGACATTATGAAAATTAACAAATTCTCCAATCGAAAGAGGATTGCAGTTGTGTATTGAAGAAGATCAAACTCTAGCCAGCAAAGGAAGATATCAAAGACTTATAGGGAGATTGATATATCTCGCTCACACCAGACTAGATTTAGCTTATGTTCTTAGTGTGGTGAGTCAGTTCATGCACAATCCTGGTGCACAACAGATGGATGCAGTCACGTGAATCTTAAGATGCTCTTGATGATAGGAGATCAACTTCTAGATACTTTACATTTGTAGGAGGAAATCTCGTCACATGGAGAAACAAGAAGTCGAATGTTGTAGCTCGTTCCAGCGCTGAAGTTGAACTCAGAGGAATGGTTCTTAGACTCTGTGTATGTAACTTAGTCTACTTCTATAGGATTTAGGATATATACATATACGTCTCAATCAGTTGTATTGTGATAACAAAGCTGCGCGCGACATTGCTCGCAACCCTATCCAACATGATCGTATAAAACATGTGGAAGTTAAAGATCAACTAGCAGTTATTATTACCAAGGCTGTTACAAGTCAGATTTTTGGGAAACTATTAGACAAGTTGGGAATGGATGACATCCATTTACCAACTTGAGGGGGAGTGTTGAAAAAGTAGAATATCTTATTAGTTAAGATTATAGATATTATCTGATTAGTCAAGATATAGAAAATATTGCATAATCAGATATAGTTAGAGGAAGATTATCTGATTAGATAAGATTTTATCTTTTCCTATCTGATTAGATAAAATTCTATCTTTTTTCTTATCTTTTCATTTGTAATACTATAAATATAGTATCCTGTATACAAGAATGAGTGAATGAAATAGTAGTAAATTATATTGGTTTTTCAAGTGTGGGGTTGAGTTAGGCCCTAACTCACAATTTCTACTTGGTATCAAAACCTATCCTAAATGTCAATGAAGATGTTGGGCCACCCGTTGGACCAATATTGGACTACCCGTAGAATATCAGGTCGTATTGAAGCACCCCAAGTTGAATAGTTTCCTCGCTCGAGAAGTTCAGTCCTCGGCGTGGGAGGGATCGTATTGAAGCACCCCAGTTAAATAGTTTCCTTGCTCGAGAAGTTCAGTCCTCGGCGTCAGATAGTTTCCACGCTCGAGAAGTTTAGTCCTCGGCGTGGGAGGGGTGTGTTGAAAAGTCAAATATTAAAGGGGTGAAGTCCTACATCATCTAGTGATGGGACCTGTTGCATATATATAAGTGAGAGACAAACCTCACTTCACAAGCCGGTTTTATGGGGTTGAGTTAGACTCTATCTCACAATTTCTACTAGCACTATCGTAAACGTGCAAACTTTTTCCCATGACAAAACAAACAATCATGTTAAGTTTCCTTTTTCTCTTGAAATCTTTACGAGAAACATCTAGAGACATGAACTACATCTAAACATCCAAATTCAATTTAATGGAGAAATTAAGTTACAATAATGGAACTCATTAAATCTGCAAGGTCAAAACTAAGTTTCGATTAAATATATTTGATGATGACGAATCCAAAAACATTGGTTGTACATGTGTACAAATGGATCTAGTGTTAAGGTGTGTATGTAAATAATTCAAGAGGGTGGATGTTTCAAGTATCCTAGTAGAGGATTTTCAGGATAACAAAATGACAAGAAAAAGTAAAATAATTTTTTGAAATTTAAATTAGTTTATGTGTTAATTAATTTCTAAAATTTTTCTCATCGTTTATCGAAGTTATATGATTGAGTTTTTATAAATTAGTTAATGTAAAAATTAATATCAACTTTTTAAAAATATATTCTATTTTTTTATAAATAGTATATATTTAATATTGTTGGGACCTCAATTAAAGTGTAAAGGAGAGAAAATAAAAACACACAAGAAAACTAATATAGTTCAATGTCTTAAAATCTATTCTACGATTCTAAGACAAACTACTTATGATTTTTTATAGAAAAATTATAAATCCTCTCATACATAATTTTTACACGAATAAATTATAAAATCTCTCACACAAAATATTTGTAAGGAAAAATTACAAACTCTCTCACATATAATTTTTGTACAAAAAATTTATAAATGATAACACACACTACCAAAAATCAAATATATTCCTTTTATAAATTAAAGAAACCTACCACTCTACATGACTTTCACTCTTTTTTTTTTTTTTTTTTTTTATGTCCATCTACTCTTATAAATGAAAAACCTATGGTGTATACACTTAACATATACATGCCAAATACATCCAACAAAAAGTACTGTGTTCTCTTAGACATACGATAACTTTCTTGAAGAAGAAGATTGTAATATAGTAAGACAAAAATTCTTAATTAACTGACTATGAAATTGGTTAGGTAATGCTGGTATGTGATATTGATGGAAGACTAATGTAGAAGGAGTCCCTTTTTCCCTATCCATATTTGGTCACCATGTGAGAACATTGTTCTTCAACTGCCTCGTAGATGCTCTTTTATGCTTAAATTGAACAAAAGTGCCCGACATCACCATTGCTCCATCTCTTTTTCGATCCACAAGGATGCAAAAGGTAGCTTCATGTCGTTAAACTGTTAGGTGATGATATATATTTTAACTTTAAATAATAATAACAATTATAATGTTCTCTCGTATTTAAGAAATATATAAAAGGTAAAATCTACAACGATAATAATGTTGGGAACATGAAATGTTATCAATTGAAAGAGGTGTTAATTAATTGATAAATGAGTAAATTATATTTAGAATTTTGGGGGTTGGTAATTAACAATTAAGCAATTTAAAGATTGGTTTATTAAATGAATATAAATTTATCGGTTTAAAGATTGCTTAACTAAGTGGACACAAATTTACCCTAAGAATATTGAAGGACTATAAGTTGGGACAATCTAGTCTAAAAATATAAATACATGTCATATCACTTTTGCAATTTTAGTTTGGAAGATAATGTTGCCGAAGATACCTAATAAATTATTTATAATATGTGTGTTAATTTTTTTATGGACAAATTTAAATTGTTATTTGTTAATTTTTTTAGGAAAAAAAATTCGAATATGCGATTTCTCTCCTCCCTTTTATGAATACCCTTTTCGGTCATAGCTGAAATTCCAACTTTGTAAAAAGAAAAAAAGTATATAAAATTTGTTTGATGGATCAATAAGCTCTCTAAAGAAATTCTGAAATAGACATTCATAAAATAGAAGAAAATTATTAATAATCTTTATACCACGATATATAATATATCTACATGTTACATTTCGGTAATGTTTATTAACTAATCTAAAACTCAAAAGATAATACCTTTGAAACCAACCACGTAAGAGGAATTAATTAGTTGAGAAATGTGAATAAGTTATGATAAACCCTCCAACACCTATTTTTAATCCTTACAAATTAATAAAAAGATCACGTTAAGGAGAATAATTTTAGCATCAACAAACACTTAGATGTTAAATGAGGTCTTAGTGAAGAACAATAATGTATCAATACTAAATGTGTGTAATCAACTTATTCAGAGAATCTCACTCTTCTATATACTTTTTAATGGGTTTTGGATTCATGGCTTTTTCATAACTATTATATGACTAATTACTGTTTATTGAACCTAATTATATTTGGTGGACAGAAAAATAGTAAAGCGGGACCCAAAATGGTGATATGGACTAATATTTTGAGCTTATGACCCATTTCTATCTTATCCTAATCGGCATTAACATGCTAAAAAATAAGCTTTCTTGATCGCATGGTTCATGAATATTAATTAAATTATATACATTATTCATCAATATATTATATTATTATAAATTAATTCATTTATAAGTATTTAATGTTATTTCCATAATAGAAGATAATGATTTCATTTATGTTATTATTTTAAAATCTTAAATTTTTGGTTTAGCTATTATTTATTTCAATTATTTAATACTTTATATAATTTAACATTTATTAAGAGATTTATGTTTCTATTTATAATTAATATAACTTATGTTATTATGTTACAAATACGATATCTAAGTTTGATAGGCTTTTTGGATCTGGCTGGTTTTACCATTTTCACTTGGATGTAATGATTTTATTCTTATCATACATGTGTGTAATTTTATTTTTATACATTAAGTATTCAATTTTACATTCCCACCAATTAGATAGAATGGTTGCTTAAACGTCATGCTTAACTTCAAGAAATATTCCTTAATAGAAAATATTGTTGGAGCATATTGTGTGATACTTCATTAGTTATGTTACAAAGAACTTTGGTTGGTAGTTCCTTGATAATTAAAAATATTATTATGGGGCAATAAGAACTCGACACCTAGCATCTGAACATTTGAAATAAAATAATAATAAAATTTTTATTTAGACATGTGACACATTGCATCTACTAAACTTATCTAAATATCTTTTTAAGAAACCCACATTAAAGATAATCTTAGTAGTGTTTGGTTGTCTTATAATAAATTCATATTTAACTAAAATTAATGATAATAAATTCACCCAGTTTTAAATTTCAAGGAAAATTAACACTAACAAATTCATATTTAACTAAAATATATTATTTTTGTTCTAAATTTAGAAAATTATTAGTTTATATATTTAATTAAAGGCACACTACACACTCTTGCCACTAAGCATACATATCTAAATTTGAAAATTGGCCCCCAAGGTGGAATCAGAAAAAAAAAAAAAAAAAACTATTTTACAACCATTATTAGTTGATTGGGTACAAATTAATAAAAGTTTTATTTATTACGATTAGAGAATAATAGCGGCAACATCATCAAGTCCAACATTGTAAGCTAAAATTTTAGTTTTCCTATCAATTATAAAGGTATCCTTGAAAATTGCAGGATAATTATGACTTTATCTTTTCATCTGAGTTATTCTTTTGAACGTTATGTCATCTCTTTTAATTATATTGTTTATCTTTTATTCAGCAAAATATTCTGTTATAATTATGTTGTTTATCTTTTCTTTTGGTGCATATCTTTTGACTTTGTGATGCGTTTGATTTCTGAAAATGTTTTCTGTTTCTATTTTCTATTTTTATTTTCTGAAATAATTTTCATTTTTAAAATTTAAAATATAGAAAACACGTTTACTTATATTTCTTGTTTTCTGTTTTCAGAAAATAAAAATATTATAAAATATGTTTGATTTGATTATTTTAAGTAAAAAAACGTGAAATACTTTTAGTATAAATTTTATAAACAATTATTTTTATAATAAGTTTACAAATATAGCCTTGATAATATTGCGTTTTCGTTTTCGTGAACGGATGAAAATTGATAAAATTATAATGTGTGTGGCTTTTTTTATTATTCAAAGAAGTATAATGTTACTTCATTGGTATATGAATTATATTTTTTTTTTTAATTATTCAAGGAAGTATAATGTTATTATATTGCGTATGATGCATATAAATCTCCAATACTTTAACACGAGTAACTCGTACATGTATCTTAGATTTTATCGAGAGTCTAATTTAATTTTATTTAAACAAAATTTATTATAAGCAAATAAACTATTTAATAAATATATTGTGTTGGGTTGAGCAAGAAGTGTTGACATGGTTGAGGATGACTCTAGGATCTCGGTCCTAAGCATAGTATTTGAATTTGTCTTTCCAGTCTTTTTATAGGATTTATATTTACAAAATACTCTTAGTAATTTAACCAAGTGGAAGTGTGTAGCTAAAGTTGATGTGTCTGATTGAAAGCACACGTATATATTATGTGCAAGTTAATTCTTGTAAGATGGTATGAGTTTAAGTAAATTAACTTTAAATTTGATCAAAAATGTAATACTTAAATGGTGATGTGATAAAGACACCATATTCACTTTAATTTTCTATTAAATATTTCACATTTCTCTTCTACGAATATTAAATACTAACCACTTAAAAAAAACTTGATTATATTACTTAAAATTGTGTAATGTATAAAAAAAAATTGTTATCAAATAACTTAAATAATAATAATATAGTTAAATAATTCTCATCTTAGGAAGAAAGAGATGTTCTAAAATATCCAAATTGATAATATTTGCTAATGCGTCATTTTGATATTAGATATATAATTTTAATTAATTTTTAAAATAATTAAATTTTTAAAATATAAAAATTTATATATATTTAATATTAATTAATTAATTTATATGATAACCTTGTCATATTACAATTTTGGGATTACATCATAAAAATTATCATTCTCATAAAAAAAAATTGACAATGATGAAAATGAGATGCTTGATTTAATATAAACATTTAATTAATATATATTAATATTAATGGTATAAAAGAGGTTTATACCATCATAAATCATAATTAATATTTATGATATATTTTTCATATGTAAATATCTCAAAAATCATAAAATACAATACATAGTGATTAATCTTTTAATATAAATATAAGTAATTTATATTATAGTGTAACATAATTACTTTGTTACGTTTATATTTTTCCAAAACTTATAAGAAAGTTTCACTCATTTAATAAGTAATTATTTTGGGTATCTTTTATATAAGTAGGGTTAGGAAACTGTTTTTTATTTTATAGGTTTGAGTTTGACATGTGATATATAATAGATTATTTTTTTCAACTTAGCTTGTCTTATGATCTCATAGGTCAGTCTATTTCTCTAAGCCTATTTATAAAGGTTTGTCTCTAAATTTTATTAATAAAGTCTTTTTTAAAATTTGTTTACAACACTTATTTATAAATTTGTTTTAATTATTTTTATGATTGTTTAAATAAAAGATTATTATAATAGGTAATTAATGATTTTCAATTTAAATCATGATATATGAATTTAAATTTTATCTCATTCTTATTGTCACCCCTATTTACAAGTGACTATTAATTTAATTTCTCCTTATATATTAACTTAAGTTTCAAAGTTTTTACAAGTGGTATTTCTTAATGAGCCAACTGAACTATACCTCTTATCACCACAAAACAATATAAATCTCCCTAATCACATGATTTTTAATTAAAAAGAAAAATATCACAAATATGAACCGTTAATTTTAAATAAACAGTCATTTATAAATGCTTCGTTTCTCAAATATGACCTATTTGCTCATTAATATTTTGCTTTGATTTTCTTTCAACAGGCTTACTGGCCTTTGTGTTGTTCAAAAGGTCTTCATGTGGCAAACGTAACACTAGAATGTCAACGCTTATTATTAGTTATTTATTAATATTTACTATATATAAGATTAGCAATTTGGGTTTGAGTCATAATTTTTTTTTATATATATATAACAACTGTTTTTCTTATATGTCTATATTTTTTATTTCTTGTAAAGGAAATATATATATTTAATTGCTACTAAGGAAATGTCTTATATTATTGCTCAAAAAGTAGTTAATTATATGGGTTTGGATCAAATATATGATCGTGTATCATGCTTAAAAGATATATTTGTACCTAGCTAATTGGTGCTTTCTTTTCATTTATTAGTTATCACTCCTTTCTCTTGATTTTATTCTTGGTTAAGCAAAAATAGTGTTGATATGAATACATTTAGGTGGTGTGAAGATAAGAGATTCCATCGATTTGAAATACCATGTTGAATCAAGTTATCCCATCACATCATTGGCTTCCTATAATATCAAATCAAATGATTGAAAAGCAAGTTGCAATACAAGCTGGCACAAGAACGGTTTCTAGCAAGGAGAGTGGATGAAAAGGCTTTGAATCAAAAGAGTGGAAGTTGATTAAGATGTATTTAAAGAGTTGATGGGGACTTAAGTATGATGATGTTTTGGAAAGATAGAGAAAGATGAAGTAATTTGCTACTCAACTACCCAACCCATGTATGTGACAACCACCGTTAAAGGACTAATCATTATGATTTTGGGGTCCTAAATAAATAAAGCATCTTAAGCTTCTTAATTAACCACAAATACTCTACTCTAATTTTTCAAGGTTGTGCCTCTTAGAAATTGATTCTAACAATAATTAATGTTAGTTCAGTTAATAAATAATAGATTCATATTTTAGAAATTCTAGATTCAGTTTTTACTATTGACGTGAGAAATTTGTGAATAAAGAATCTATTGAGTGTAATAAATAGCCAGTATTTTAAAAATATTTAATATATAAATTCTTGATAATTGTAAAAATAAAATTATTGAATAATGTAATTTTAGATATTTTAATAAAAATATATATTTTTTTAATTTTTTAACCAAAATATTAAAGAAGTTAATAGAGACAGGTTATATTTATTTTTTATTTTATAGGTCTAAATTTGGTTTGTGGTCTACTTATAATTCGATCTGTTTCTTTATACATATTTATAATATCTTATTTATAAAATTAACTAACGAAATTAATTTTAAATATTTATAATTTTTTGTGATATTTATAATATAAAATATTATAATATAATAATTAATAATTTTTTATTTAAACATTAATACATCAAACTTAAATCTTAAAATTCAATAGGCCAAAGAAATGAAGATTCGATTCGTTTATGAATCAGGCAAAGCCACGTATAGGTAACATTTATCTTAATTTATTAAATACTTTTATATATATTCTTTAAATTTTAAAATATTCGGTCAAGGAAATTTGAGCACACATCTTACCTAAACTTTTGATTAAAAAAAAGGGTACAAAATGATGTAAAACGATGACAAATCACTGATTAAGATGTGCAATAATGCGAATCAAAATTGAATCATGGAAATGAATTTATTTGACTATCCGTATAAACTACTGTAAATAGGACCCTGAATTCATACCACTGACACCAAAACCTTACATTTCCCATACACTAAATATTGAAAGTTATTGTCAGTTTCCTTCAAGTAAAACAATATTGCCTTAAATATGGTGCAGGGTGCCTTTCGTACTTGGTCCACATGATGGATTGATGGGTAGGTATGGAGGGTCACATGTTACCCAAAAAAGCTTGGAGTATCTAAATGACCCTTTCAAGGTCTTTTACTTTTTATTTTTTTCTATGTCAAAATATATTAGATGGTAGGGTACTAGGGATATTTTACATATTATATCACAGTATATTTGAAAAATATTAATTAACAGTCCATATATAAAGATATTTTTCATCTTAGTTTAAGTCCATATATAACTGGTTGTTCACCTTTATTTTCTACCACTAGCTTGTTAGAACTTAATTGGTTCATAGTTAATTGGATCTCGACGGCTACAATCTCTTCTTGAGTTGAATTCTTCTTCAAGGGTGATGAGAGGTAGTATTCAAAAGACATTTTGATGCTTTAAGGAGAACATGGAAAATAAGGTAAAGATTATATGTATATTTTGATTTTATTAGTTTATTTGTCGATGAAAATGGATAAGGCTAGATTGGTCTTTTCGATGCTGGATTTAACTTTAATTAAAAATATAAAGTTTGGCTTAATTTAATTATTTATTATAGTCTTTTTTAGGTTTATTTGATTTACTTAAATATCTGATTTTGATTTATAAACTTATTAAAAAATCAAAATAAGATATGTAATATTTATTTTTTAAAAAATAATATATGTATAGATATTTTCCCTAATAAGTTCTAGTTGAGAGTTTTTTAATTTTATTTGTCATATCTCTTCAAAATTTGAGTACTTTGCTAAATAATAACAAAAACATAATATAAGTAAAAATTTAAAAAATTTTCTTGATCGAACATTTTTAGTTTAATAAATGATCTTATACTATTTTAAAATTTTGTTCTTATGATGTGGTTACAATTAAAAATAGATACACGGGAATCATTATTTCTTTTTAAAATTTAGGTGTATTTGTAATTGTATTTGTTTTGTAATAACAAGAACATGTTCAAACGCATATAAAATTGACCAGGTATACTTCATGAGACCTTTTTAATATTATAATGGTCTTTAAGGTATTTTTAAAATATGACAATGAGTGTATATACATATCACATGTCCATACCAATTGAATAAAATTATGTAAATAATTTCTCAATTACCATAATTAAGGAATATTCTAAGATAGAAAATCTCTCTATTTTAGGATAGAAAACCTTTCCTTAAAATCTCAATAATCTTGATAATATTACGGATTCAAGCCTCCAAAATCTTCGCTAATAGATCCTATTAACAACGTAAAATTAAGTTAAAACAATCACTCATATAAGTCTTTAGTCGCTTATTCTTGGATTCTTGTCACCTAAAATGCTAGAGGGAACAAGGACTTTTAAATTTTTATTTTATTTTGCTATCTTTTTTCTCTATCTATTTTAAAGGAGAAAAATATAAAAAAGAAGAGTGTGTTTTAATTTAAAACCTAAACTTTTTGCAAAGTTTTTCATATTAGAGAAAGAGGGCATTTGTTGAAAGATATAGTTTCAAAAACTAAAAACTAAGTTAAAAGCATTTGCATTTATGTTTTAAGGAAGGAAGAAAAGAGAAAATAAATATAAATGTTGTTAAGTCTGAAAAGATGAAAGATAAATCAAGACCCAATAACAATCTTCCCCTGCTGGGAATTGACCTCGTGACCTTGACTCTGATACCAATTGTTGAATTGAACGCTTACTACTAGACCAAAAGCTATAGTTGTTAGTAAGAGCACAACTCTTTCTACTTAAGAGCGTAACAGCCCAAGCGTCACGAGTCGACTATGACTTAGCCTACCCCAACCTCCACCACGGGACAATTGATGTATACCCACAACAAAGTAAATATTATTTATAATGATTATCTCAAAATGTTAAGTATTTAACTTTAACTCCACTCTCGTTTATATGTAGCTTCTAATTAAGGAACCAAAAACTAAATTAGAGTACAATATCTACCTACGTTTTACATAAATAGACGTGTCAAGTTAGAAACAAATACAATAAAAGAAGAAATCTCTCTGCTATAGAAAAAAATGTTCATAATTTTGTACTTCCCAACTATAAAAGCAGGATCTATATCAACTGTGATAAGACATCTCGTAAAAAAAACATTAAATGTGAAAGGAAAAACATTAAATTGAAAGAAAGACCAACACCATGAAAAACTCAAATCCTTAAAAAGATATTTTCAACATTTGTCTTTGTTTCTTTATTTTGGTTCATTATAAAATCATTCTCGATGAAAAGGTTAATCTCAAATAGTTAGATTTACCCCGAACATATTTATTGAGTATTTAGGTGTAACCTGAAGAGACTATATTCAAAGAATAATTTTAATAACCTAAAGAGATTAAGTTCTAAAAATACTTGTAACAGCCTGAAGAGGTTGAGACCAAAGAATATTTGTATCTTTTAAGATATAGTGAAACCTTAGTTGTTGCTAGGGAACTGCACGTAGAGGTTGAGGCCAAAGAATACTTGCATCATTTAAGATATAATGGAACCTTAGTGTTAGATCAAGATGATTAACATCTCTAAAGTTTTGATTATTACAAGACAGACGAAACATCTACAGACAGAACATCAAGTCAGACGCAACGAGCACAAATGGAAGATGATCCCTCAAAATTGAAGTCATTCGTCTATCTCAAGTAAAGTCATCAGGCGATAGGCTAAGACGAAAACTCTTAAGACTGAAGAAGTTCATCGTCTACCAAAGAAGTGAAGAAAAGTATGAGTCACTCGCGCCAAGATTTCAAATTTTAAGAAGTACTCATTAGAAGCATCCAAGATCAGTATTGGGATTCACGCCTACATATGCAACTCGAAAAGGTCTTCACCTTTTTCTGTCAAGTCTTTGTACAAGTAAGAAAAAGTACTACGCATGCTATCTATATTCGATGCACACGTCATCAATCAATCAAGTGCTCTCTGACACCTTTTTGGACTTCGTTTGAAAAACGCTCAACGACTTTCTTCTATGTCTAACGGATATCTGAAGATTTTGCCTATTTAAAAACTTCGCTTCTTCAAAGTTCAGTTGGCGAACACGCTTCAATATTCTACCTTATTGTGAATTCGCTCTTTGTTATTTTTGCTCTTCATTTGTAAAACCCTCTTTGCGAAGAGGAAACTCTCTTTTTATAGAACTCTTTCAAATCCGCTTGTGTGGTGTTTTAGCCTGAGAAGGCTGGTTGTTCAAAGAATACCCTTGTTGTTTAGCCTGCGAAGGTTGTGTTCAAAGAATATCGTGTTATAGCCAGAAGTGGCTGGGCGTAAATAATACTTGTAACCTTTTCACGGTTTGTAGTGAAAACTCAGTTGTTACTGGGTAACTGGACGTAGTCTTGCATAGACGAACCAGTATAAAAATACTTGTGTATTTGTTTTATTAAGTATTTGACTAACGGGGATAATTAAACCATAACGTCTGTTTATTAAAATCAACCTTTGAAGATTAAGATTGTTTCGTCTGAACATATTTAAACGCACAGACGAAAGGAACAAATTTTTTTTAGTAACACAATTCAACCCCCCTTCTTGTGTTCTATCTTTTACACTTAGTTGTTTTTAAAGAATTGAACCTAGTTTTGGGTTAAGATGAACCAACATAAAAAAATCTTGTTTCTCCATTTATGCTAAAGTCTCTAGCCAAAGGGGTAGAAAATATTTGTGAAAGTTTTTCTTAAACTTTTGAAAATCTGTTGATCATATCGCATGCCTCACTAGATGAAGCTTTCTCTTCAAAAACTGTGTTCGTGAAAAATTTATTATACATAAATCAACCTTCTTCTTGTGTTTTATCTTTACAAGAGTTCATATCATTTCCCTCAAATTGAGCTACGTCTAGTACTTTCAAAATGTTTGAAGAATTTTCACTAACCGAACTCTAGTTATATCCAAGTACCCTTTATCAGAAAGTTACTTCTAACTCAAATCTAGAAAGCTTATAATCCAAGTTTACTAAACCAAGTATTCTTTTTCACTAAACCACTTCTAACTTTCACAAATAAAATTTTGTTAAGATATACAATCAATTCTTAGGGAAAGAATATACAATGACATACAAAATGTATGAGTTTGTTAAGTAAATGATTCTACACAAGAGAATTACACTTAGAAAATTTTTGTATTGAAATTGGGTATTTAGTCCAACACTTGTTTTTCTCGTTAAGTTGCGTATTTTTCTTTTCTTACTTATTCTAATAAGTTGACTCTTGTATATAGATAAATGTGAAAATAGTCGTTGATGTTGCTTAAGTTGTACTTAGGTGAGGGAAACGACATAAATGTCATAAAATCATAATATTTGGCACAACAAATTCAAATGTTATTTTTCACTAACACATGTCATTTCAGAGCTAAAACGCTACTACATTATACCATCAAGCTATTTGCTCATTCAGAGTGCATATTCTCAAATTTCAAATGTTAGATGGAGACAAACTCAATAAATATATTTCCCTATAATGGGTAAAAGGTTATATGAGTAGCAGAGATCACAGACTTTTGTAAGTTACTTGATATTTTGAACCAAATATTGAACGTTAGACAAAATATGTTAACACATCAAGGGTATCTTTAAATGATAAATAAACTTTAGTTGGTCATTGGCTATAGTCCTTCTTCGACGCTTAACCTTATTTATCATAAACGTTGGACGATGAATACATTATTGAACGATTAATTATACTTAGTTCAACACATATGTGGTCAATCTTATTTCTGATAGAAGCTATTGACAATTGAATCCAATTTTTTCTATAATTTTCTAGGTCTATTTCAGAATATAAAAAAATATATTTAATTATAATTTCTTCAACAATGTGTGTTGCCACAAAATCTTGCAATTATTAACGGATAAGGGGATAAAAAATTTGATGTCTTATGTTCTAACATATTTTTCCTAATAATAATAAAAACATGTATAAATATTTCTTTATTGTTGTAGTTTTTTACCTTTTTTATATAAATGTTATTTTAAAGCTTGAGTTTGGTCTTTATCTGAACAAACCGTTAAAAAAAAGCAAGCTAGCTTTTATAGCAAATGAGCTAGTAGAGGCCAAACTTTAAACACATTAGACCAATGACTCGCAAAAGGAGACTTAGACTCATTTCCACCCTTAATTGGTGTTAAATATTGTTTTATGTATTATATTATTACCATTTATGAAAAATTTTCATTAATCAATTGTGATCAATTAATCTTCTTATATTAAGCAATAAAATAAAATAATGTGAGGTTATTGTAGAATATATACTGGTGTGAAAATAGTTTGGTTTGTTGCTCTAACAAATTAAGACTAATCAAAATTTAAAATTGTGGTTTGGAAATGAACCAAATTAACTTAATATAGCTTGATGTGTTAGTAAGGTTATGCTATTCAACTCATATATTTTTAATTTTTCTTTATAAGATTATAAAATAAGTTAAATTTGTTGGTTCATGTGAATTGGTCCACAAGTTAGTTTATACCATTTTACATCAAGAAAAACATATAAAATATCTCTTAATTATTTTTTACTATTTTGTTAGGGTTATCTTCATTTTTCTTTTCACTCATTTCTCTCTGCACATGTTTCTCCGTGTCATGAAAATTCTTTTTAACATCTCAACCTCGTTATACATGTTGATGTATTAATTCTTTAATCATGTCTTTGAATTCAAAGGAATACATTTGTTGATAAGTTGGCAAAAATCATCATGAAGGGTAATAGATGAAAATGGATTTTGCTTGCATTTGATGATTAATGTTACATTATTAAAATTAACACCAACAATATAAAGATTAGAAAAAATTTAATCCAACCTTTTGTTTATAATATGTTAAAACAAGTACAAATTAAACTTATAATAATTCATTATTTTATTCCCTTGTCTAAATTATATTCTTTTAAAAATAAATTTGATCTACGTTACCATAAGAAGTTTTCATTATCAACCACTCATTTGATATCAATGTACTCACGCAAATCTTTCTTTTTCCACGCCTCTTTTATCATTCAACTCCTTTCCAAGCAATATTACTTGATTCATGCAAAACATAATTTGTGGAAAATTGTGAAGATTCTCTTTTTCTTTCATCTTGCATTGCCGTTTTATGCTTCTGATTGGAGAAAGGGTTGTATCACTGATATCAAATTATCTATAACATGATTGTTGTAAAATTAGCTTATGTTATTGTCTATGCAATGCATAGATGTTGGACATAAAAATATATAGTCAATAAATTAAAATTCAATTGATACATATAAGTAGATGATTTCTTTTGCAAAACTAAGTGATGGATATGAGACAGAAATAATAAGATTCATTTATAGAAGAAAAAGATTTAAAAAAAGAGATGGGAATATTGTGTATTCAAATATTTTTATAAAAATTTAACAATTATTAACTATTAAAAAAATAAATAAATATAGCATTAACTTATGCAACCTGTGTATCTAAATGATTCTCCAACATTTAAATAAGTGTTTAGCTGGTAAATAATATATAATAAACAAATATTAATTACTTCTATTTCAAGAATCATATTATATTTATATATATTTTATGAATCTTAGATTTATGGACTTATGTTTAATTGTTAAAAATATATCATGTTAATTACTCTACTTTATTTAAAATAAACTTAGATTATTCCTAATTAATCACCTTAATGTTATTATTTTGAATATTTAATTTGACCTCGTGTTATCATTGTTATCAACTTATTTAATTTTCACGTTTAGCCTACATTACCAACTAGCTAGATGTAATCGATTTACACCCTTTTCTAGAATTGTTTATATTATAATATAAACAATGGTGGGTATATTTTCCATCATTCTAGCCACTTAGAATTTTAAGAAATTTCGGATTATACAATATTGGATAAAATAATCTAGACACAATGATGGCTTGAAGAGTTGAAGAATGAGTTGATCTTGTTGTAGGCAATGATTAATTTGAATTAGGCACAATGGTACCTATTCTAGTAGGGAAATAACTAATTTACACCACTCTAATTATATCTTTTATTAAATTTCTTGTTGAAGAGTCAAAGAAATGATGCTATCATAAAGTGTGTTTCTTTAGTTTTATACCTTAAAAGGAAATTTCCTTTAAAATAACAGTAAATCATGTAAAAATGACAATGTTGATCTTAGGAATTTTCCTTTAAGAGAAATCGGAGAATACCCAACAAAGAAGTCAGAGATAAAGACCAACCTCAATAATGGTGATCTTGATATATTCATATATTTATAAGAATACTTTATCAAAAGATTAAAAACAAATAATATAGATAGGGCCCATATGCTAATATCCAACATCAAGGTTAACTTATACTTTATAAATTAAATTTAATCACCGTTTAATTTAACTTAACTTATTAACTAGATTATATATATTTATAGCTATTGAAACATTTTCTTATCTTAAAGTTATTTTCATCTTCAATAAATTTTTTTATCTTTATTTAGTTTTCCTAAAATTATTAAAAATAAATATATTCTTATTTTTTTTATTGATTTCCTAAAATATTTTTTTAATTGTGTTATTATTTTAATTTTTATTTCATAAAATTAGTTTTTCAAGAAAAATTTACTCTATAGATAAAAATATAGGATTTCATGTACTTCTTAACTTATCACACAATCTTTTTGGAATATTAGTTTATCCTCGTTTATTTTAAGTCAATCATCTTACTTGTCCAAGCAATGCTATTTGTCGCTGTAAATTTGAAAACCCCAAATATACAACTGTGGTATGACAAGAATACAGTAACATATTTCAAATTTGAAATTCCAAAACACATTTATCCTGTATTCAAAAGAAAGTTATATGAAAGGGTCGTAAACAACAAGCCACACTGAAAACAATAATATTTACTTATTTTAATTATATAATATAACTATATCATAAAATATCAGTCTCATATTAAAAATATATATAAATATTCATTATTACAAAACATAAATAAAAAATCCAACTTACTTAAAATTTAATATACATAGATAATATTTATTAATTTAGAGGCGTGAGAACTTATATATTAGCAAGACCCACCGTAAGTTTAGGTAAAAAAGATTACATTTTATGATAGGTATAAAAAAAATTAATCTTATTCTACTTTAACCTAATCCATTAAAGTTAAATTAGTAGTGAATTGGGTTTGTTACTTACACAAAATTTTGATTTAGTAACCCAACTCTTTTACTTGTATTTCAATCTATTTTAAATTTATTAGTAATTACTAAGAGTATATTTGGTTTTAAATGAAATTTTTCACATTATAAATATGCATGAAGTTCATTAACTTTAAATTAATTATTACGATTAATTGGTTAAAAAAATTGTATAAATTAATTAAATTTTCAATGTATTTTTTATTTTTAATTAATTTTTTAAATTGTGAGTCATGATGTAAGTAAAGTAGATTTTGTAACTTTTTTATCTCGTAATAACACGAGTCAAAAGTAAAGTAGAATTTCACTAGCAGATAAATTAGATTAGATTGACTTTTTCCCTAGAGTGAATCAGATGGATCAAACCATATTATATATTTTAATAATTCTATAACTATTAATTGATCGATGGGTTAGTTACGTTTAATTTATAAGAAAAAAAAAAGGTTATTGAATATCTTACTCCTACTTGTTTCAACAACTTTTCTATCTAAATTAAATTTGACTGGTATTTTTATAAATTAAACCACATGTATAAAATTTCATATTATTGAAAATTATTTAATAATTTATCAAATATTTTATTTTAATATATAACATGATATTAAAAATATATATAAATATTAATAATTAGATAATATATCTACAAAATATCAAATCAAACAATTATATTGATCAAATTTAATTTATACAAAATGATTTCACGTATGATATCAACGAATCCTACGATGCATACATTGAACAAACCCTACTTAACATACTTAAGGTTTTTATGAATAAAGTTCTTATTAAAAAAAATTATAACGCTTTTAAATTTAATTAAGAGACTTGGGTTGGGCTTAGACAATAATTTTTTTACAAAAATGGGCCTACTTCTGGTTTATATGGGCAAACAAATGTGTTCCCTCATCCATCTCCTTCACTGCCCAAAATACCAACCCAACTTCTAGCTCCAGTAATTCTTATCTTCAAATAGGGGAAAGAAAAAATATAAAAAGCCATGTAATTTTTTATTTATTTTTGTTTTTTTGTATACATATAGTTTTGTCATTTTTGTTTTCTCAACAAAGGTTTGCATTTGGATTAATAATATATTATTCGAATCGCATTTTCTTGTAAAAAAATGTTTGCATTACTTACACCTAGCTAGTTTTAACTCACATTAAATCTAAGTTATGTTAAAAAAAATGATGTTCCATTACTAATATATAACTCAAGTTGCATTGTTAATGAAGTTAGACTAAGTAATCTTTTAAATTTATAGTTTAAAATATTAGATTTGAAGAAAATTTAATGTAAAAATATATATTTAGGTTGGAAAGTTGACTAAAGGTGATTCTATTTCGTGTAACTATTTTTAGTTTCTACATTGAATAAATTTATTATTTTAAAATTTTTAATATTTGGTTAATCCCTTTAAAATTGTTAATCCTTTTTTAAGTCTCTAATTTTAAAATACATCTTTATTAATTCTTAGAATTATTTTGAAAATACTTTTTAATAGTTATAGAGTGTTATCTATATTATTTTAAGGATTTAAATTGATATATTTTTAAAATAAAGGAACTAAAGTAGGGCAAAAATTTCAGAGAAATTAAAACCAAAATTTTAATATATTATTGGGACTGAAGATATATATTTATCTTAAATTTTATTTTTAATAATTATCTGCATTACTTTTATCCCCGATAGATGTCTCATTGTATTTTATTTTTTTAAGTTAAAAGAGAGGTTAGTGTAATATGTGAAAGGGCTTTTAGGTAACATTTTTAAGTAATTATAGAGTTTAATGTTAATATTAAAAGGTGCAAATTTTTATTAAATTTCACAAAATTATAAAGATGTATGAGTAATTTATTCATATTTTTTAAATATATATCATTGGAAATTAATATTTTTTTTTATAACTGTAATAATTATATTTTTAAAACTCAAAAAGGTTGTATTTCAGTTAATAAAATAGTCATATATATATATATATATTAATTACTTGAAATCTTAGGGAGAATTAAACATATATTACTGAAATGAATTAATCATCTAGTTATAATCTGTTCCTCTTTGCATGGTTGTAAAAGTTTTATATTTTGCCATTTTGAAATTACTAATAACCTTTTATTTATACATTTACGCAAAGCTTAAGAAAATTAATACAATGATATTATTTGATTTAACAAGTCATGAAAAAAAAAAGTATAATAGAAGAAGTAATATGAGAAAGCATCAAATAGAATACATATTTTTGTATTAGATAAATATATAAGCACAAGATCTTAGATTCAACTCTTAAATTATATACATATGGTCTTAGATGAACCTGACTACAAATTTGTGTGACATAATAATAAATGGTGAAACATCATCAATTTTCAATGGTTAATTTCCATATAATTCTTCTTTTCAAATCAATCATTAATTAATCGTCATCACCCCTACATCTAAGATATGGGTTACAACCACGAGTATAAATGTTAGCAGGTTGAGGATCTTTGACTTTATCATCATTCGCCAATTTTCTTGTACTTTGTACCCTTTTCAAATCTTCATGTGTATTTTCATCACCTTGCACACCATGGTTGAATATGGTCATGCTAAGAAGAAGAAAGCAAATGAACCAAGTCTTCATCATGTTGATGGATTAATTCAATGTTGTGTTTATTTTCTTAACCAAGTTTGTTTGTTATTAGGTCTCTCTTCTATTCTTCATTTGTAAGAATCACAATTTCCATATGCAAATTTATAGCTCAAGTTTATTGGTTATGGTTAAAGAAAAAATAAAACAAAAACTAAAATTTCGGTTTAGCTAATGGTGGAAATAGTAACTTATAAGAAAGGGTTGTAATTTTGTAAACAAGAAGCCACACGTAAAACAATAATATTTACTTATTTTAGTTATATAATATATCTATATCATAAAATATCAGTATGATATTAAAAATATATATAAATATTATTTATTAGAAAACATATATAAAAAATTCAACTTACATAAAATTTAATATACGTTGATAATATTTATTAATTTAGAGCTGTGAAAATTTATATATTAGCATGACTCACCATATGTTTAGGTGAAAAAAAAGTACTTTTTATAATAGGTGTAAAAGAATTAATCTTATCCACTTTCTCTGTTAAGGTTAAATTAGTTGTGAACTTGATTAGTTTAGAGTTATTTACTCACACAAATATTTAATTAGTATCCTAACTATTTTATTTTAATTTCAATCAATTCTAAGTTTATTAAAAATTATTAAAATTATATTTGGTTTGAAATGAAGATTTTCACATTGCTTGTGAAGTTTATTAGTTTTAAATCAGTTATTAAGATCAATTAGTTAAAGAAATTATATGAATCAAATAAATATTTAATATATTTTTTATTTTTAATTAATTTTAGTAGAGTGTGGACTTCCATATTTAACTCATTAACCCATAATAGCATGAGTCGAGTAAATAGAGTAGAAGTCAACTAATAGATAAATTAGATTGGGTTGACTTTCTCATAAATCCCATAAAATAAGTCATGATGATTCAGACCAAATTATATATTTTAATAATTCTATAACTATTAATTTAATGGTGGGATTAGTCACATTTAATTAATAAGGAAAAGAAAAAAATATTGAATATCGTATAGCGACTAATTATATGGAGATTTATTTCAATAACTTATATAATTCACTATATATTTTTATTAATTAAATCATTTATAACATGCATAAAATTCCATATTATTTGAAAATTATTTAATATTTCATCGAATCATTTTATTTTAATGTATAAAATAATATTAAAAATATATAAAAATATTAATACAAAATATCAAATTAAACAATTATATTGATCAAATTTATTTTATACAAAATTATTAAAATATATAAGTTAATAAATTTCACGTTTGATATCAACGAATCCTACGATGCATACATTAAACCAACCCTACTTAACATACTTAAGGTTTTTATAAATAAAGTTCTTATAAAAAAAAAATTATAACATTACGCTTTTAAATTTAATTCAGAATCTTGGGTTGGGCTTAGACAAGAATTGTTTTGAAAGAAAATGGGCCTACTTCAGGTTTATATGGGGTAAAACATATTTGTTCCCTCATCCATCATCTTTACTGCCCAAAATATATACCAACCCAACTTCTAGCTCCAGTCATTCTTATCTTAAAAAAAAAAAAAGGAAAGAAAAAAAATAAAAAAATCCATGTAATTTTTTCTTATATATATATATACACACACACACACACACACATATATATATATACTTTTGTAATTTGTGTTTGCTCAACAAAGTTTGCATTTGGATTAATAATATATTATTCGAATTGCATTTTCTTGTAAAAAATGCTTGCATTACTTACACCTAGCTAGTGTAATATGTGAAAGGGCTTTTAGGTAACATTTTTAAGTAATTATGGATTAATTTATCAAATTTAAAAGGTACAAGTGATTATCAAAATTTCACAAAATTATAAAGATGTATGAGTAATTTATTCATATTTTTTAAATATAAATAATTGGCAATTAATATATTTTTTTTATTAATGTAATAAGTATATTGTTAAAACTCAAACAGGGTGTATTTCAGTTAATAAAAGAGTCACTTGGTATTTTACATATATATATATATATATATATATATATATATATATATATATATATATATATATATATATATTACTTGATATCTTAGTTAAGGAGAATTAAACATATAATACTAAATTAAATTAATCATCTGGTTATAACTCTTTGTATGGTTGTAAAAATTTTATATTTTACAATTTTGAATTTAATAATAGCCACTTATTTATACATTCCCACAAAGCTTAAGAAAAATAATACAATGATATTATTTGATTTATCAAATCATGAAATAAAGAAAGTGTAAAAAAAGAAGAAAATGATATTATTTGATTTAACAAGTCATGAAATAAAGAAAGTATAAAATGAAATAAAGAAAGTGTAAAAGAAGAAGAAGTCATATGAGAAAGTATGGAATAGAATACACATATTTTTATTAGATAAACATACAAATGAAAAATCACCAGGATCGACCTAATAACAAGAGTTGAAGTAATAAGCACTAGATCTTAGCTTGATTCAACTCTTAAATAATATGTATATGGTCTTAGATAAACATGACAACAAATTTGTGTGACATGATGATGAATGATGAAACATCATCAATTTTCAATGGTTTGTATATAATTCTTCTTTTCAAATAAATCATTAATTAATCGTTAACCACCACGACATCTAAGATATGGGTTGCAACCACGATTATAAGAGTTAGCAGGTTGAGGATCTTTGACTTTATCATCATTCGCCAATTTTCTTGTACTTTGTACCCTCTTCAAATCTTCATATGTATTTTCATTACCTTGCACACCATGGTTGAACATGGTCATGCTAAGAAGAAGAAAACAAATGAACCATGTCTTCATCATGGTGAAGGATTAATTCAATGTTGTGTTTATTTTTTCTTAACCAAGTTTGTTTGTTATTGGGTCTCTCCTCTATTTTTCATTTGTAAGAATCACAATTTACATATGGCAATTTGTAACTCAAGTTTATTGGTCAGAAAAAAAACAAAACAAAAACTAAAATTTCGGTTTAGCTAGTGGTGGAAATAGGAACTTATTGTTAGCAATACGTTTTAGGGTGTCAAATTAATTGCTTAGTTATTTGTTTTGATGGTTATTGTTGACAAAATTTTGGGATATATTCATCTGAATTTAACATGATTACTATTTTAAGTTGGTTTTAGATTCATTAGTTATGTTAGTTCTGAACCATAATTTTATTCTTTAACTAGTTTTAAATTACAAAAATCTTCTAATAAAAGTAGTGTTTCTTAATATAAAAATAGAGCATTTAAAAAAATAGCAAAAAGATAATAATTTCAACAATAGAGCATAATCAAATTCAAACCATGCTTTAAAATATAAAAAATTAGCATTTTAAAAAATTAAGTAAAAATACTCAAAAATAAAAAAACACACCTAAAAAGAAATGCATACTCTATTAGCAAATAAGTCGATGTTAATTTATGGGTTTAAGTGGAGAACACAAAGGATATTGTTGAAGCACACATTCCTCTACAATCAAAATTCAACTATCACACAACTCTGGATCATTTTTCCCTGAAATATTTATAAAATGAAAAATTATAAAATAAAATTTACTTCTTTGAATAGTTTTTTATTATTTAATTCATAAAAATTTTATATCATTTTAAAAAAATTAAAAGATTTGATTTTTTAACAAATTAACTAATAGAAGATTATTTTTTTAAAAAAAAGAACCTCATATCACTAAGGAAAAAAAGGGTGATCAAGTAAAAAAGACTTGATAGTTGAAGAAAAATCTTTTTAAGAAGCAAACCATTCTCAGAGTATTTTAAATTAAATATCTTCTGCCAAAAGCCCATAAGACCTAAACTATAAAGACTAATCAAGTCCAAAGATCAAACTTTGCTACGAAAGAAGTGTCTTCATCAGTCACTATTCATATTAATAGGATTTTGATGAGATTGGACTTTTTAGCCTCGAATTTTTCATAGGAAGTAGTATTTGCTATAACTCGACACTCATAAAAAATAATTGTTTTTTCTTCAAAAAAAAAAAAAAATAAAAATTAAACATCGACCTAACTAACCATAGCAAGTCGAAATAGATGAAAAACTATTAATAAAAAACATGGTAAGCGTTATTTAAATTGCATTTATTGGGAGTGATTAGATACTTAGATGTTCAATATCTGGATCATACCTAAGAAAAACATTAAATGAAAGATGTATCAATAATTTAAATAGATATTCACACCTTTTGATGATTAATTTTCAGTGACGGTGATTAAAAAAATACTCCAATTAAAAAAAATTGCATTGATCCCTTCTCATATATAATGTAAAAGGTTAATTCCTTCAAAATAAAAGCAAAGAAATAAATTATTGATGTGTGGCTACAGGTTGGCTTTTTGACTTGATTCAGTTTTCAAAATGCAGAATCCATGTGTTGGAATATTCATGACTTACATGATGAGTATCTAGAAGCAGCAGAAAAAGAAATGGAGAGAACTCTGTTGGATGGTTGCTGCATTTAATTGGCATGGAGTTAGTGCAAGACTTGACTAGCTACACAGAATTTTTTAAGGTATTTATCGGGGTGTGTTTTGATTATAACTTTAAAATTTTGATATTATAAAATATAAAAGTTTATACTTATTTATTAATTGTTTATTAGTTTATGGATACAATATCGTTTGTTTGAAGACCACGTAGAATTTAGCAAATTTTTATACATTATAATTTTTACTAAATTAAAATTGTTTATAATAAAAAAGATTGTCTAACGCAAATATTACATTCACGTATTATTATCAGAAATATGAATTATGTGTATAATAAAATCAATTTATAAAATAAGATATCTCAATTATATATACATAAAAGATTATATTTTTAGGTATAGGAAATCTCTAATACACTGATATATTAAATATGAGATTAAATAACTAAATAACGGATGATATGATATAATTTAACAATGTGATATGATAAATTTAATAATAATAATAAATAATTAAATGATAATAATAAATAATTAAATAATAAACTCTGACATTATATTAAAATTGTGAGATATAGATTTAACTTATTCTAATTAAATTTATTATTTAATCTATGTGTTTGAGATATCCGGTCTTGATATAAGAGATGTGTTAAAATCTCATATCATTTATAATTTATTATATATATAAGTAGGAATAATTTAAAGTCAATTTTATCCTACTTTATAAATTAATTTTATAGGATTAAAATATACCATAATGTACCATCCTAATTCATGTTTCTTCCAAATGAATGGATAAAACACTAATATTACTCAACAAATAGTTGTTAAGTCTAAAAAAAATATTTTATTTCTTCATTGTGAACACAACCACACATTTGATTTCTTCAATGTGAATACAACCACACATTATTCCACTAATCCTATTGTTTAAAGGAATTTATAAAATGAAAGTAAAGAAATGGGGATGCATTAATAGATGCAAAAGAGGATAGGCATGCCATTTGTTCATGTCCCGGTCTTGCTTAGATTTCTCTAATAGAGGTTTCCAAAAAACCCTCGTGAAAAATATGTGAGAAATTTAGCTGTTGAACTTAATAGAATATTTTAACATTTTTCAAATTTTAAATGGTAGATTGTTTAAAAATTTTCAAGTTGTTTCTAAAGAAAAGTAAAAAAAAAAAATAATTACTTTTTTCTGGTACTTTTTTAGAGAAACAATTTATTCAAATATCTCAAATAATATAATAAATACTTTTTTAATAAAAAATTCATAAAAAGAAATAAAAACAAACATTACTCTTTTATAGAAGCATTACCACCATACCAATAATGCACAAGTCTTCTAAAATTGTTAACCTCATTAATAAATGACAGATCTTATATATCTAACCCTAAATATTTGGTTGTTGCTGCACAATCTTGAAGGATTTAGAAAAGCAAATTAAACCAGACAACAAAATAAGCTGAACAACTTAAAAATTATGAAAAACAGGTGCAAAAGTGCGGGTACCTAATTAGCAATCATATTGAGCATGGAATAATTAAAAGATCAGCATTTGCTACTTTATTGCCACTATCATACACAGAATTTAATTATGTGGAACAATTCTCCATTTGATTATGTATTATGTGTCTTTTTCTTTTTAGTTACGTGTAAGGCAATGCAAGCTGTCAAAGCAGTATGAATCCACATGGTGCACTAAATGCACATTGAGTTTGGCTTGGAAGGTCATGCTTGAGTTGATGCACATGATTCTGTCTGAACAAGTTAACTCTTGCTGGCAACTTGAAAAAGATATGCTCAAGGCTTTCTCATGATGATATCATACATTTGTTTTCTTCTTTTTCTATTTCAATACTATGTATATGTATGGTTGATGGATTATCTTTTCCATTAAATATATGATCAGAAATTTGATTAATTTTTAATTTATATACACATGTTAAAATATAAATAATGTCTCACGTTGAATAAATAAATAATTACCCATGAATTTATAAACACAATACATTCATTACTAAGAGATTTTTTTAAAAAAAAAAATAAAAGCAAAACCGTGAGAATTTAAATCTAAAATATACAATAAAATGCGTGTGTTAGTATTTAACAAGATACATATATTAAGATCAAACAATATACTTAATCTATTGTATATGTAAGTGTATATATAGGAAGCACCTCATCATCATATCTTTATCTGTTAATGGTCAAAACCAATAATGCAAGGTGGGACTTGATTGTTGCAGGATGCCATATCTCCTATGTAATTAAAGTCCAAGTCATTTTGGTGGAGCCAAAGATAAGCAAATTTTGTATGCACCTAACACTATAGTTGCAATTGAAACTTCCCAAATTCATGCAACAGAGTATAATATATTCATTTATTGATTGTTAAATTTTCAGTAGAAGAGTTCAAATTTATAACTTTCACATCTTCCTTGTTTCTTCGTCTTTTAACACCCCTTTTCCATCAATATAGTATAATTATATTACAACCATATATGCTATATATATATATATATATATATATATATATATATATATATATATATATATATATATATTACATTATAAGTATTTATGTATTGAGATCAAGTTTGTATTATTAAAATAACTTTACAAAAGTTTGATAATACTTGTATTATTTGATGTTTGAATGTTATTTTGGTAAAGATTTTTAATTTTTTTAAAATTTAAATTTAAATTTTTAATATTTTATATATTTTTAGAGTCATGTATGGATTGTAGGAATTTATGAAAATGAGAACAGGTCAGCAAAATCTTACATTATGAATACCAGAGACGAGCAGTAGAAAAGTTGGGATGAGAAATAAAAAGAGTACTCTACGTTAATTAGGGGTTATATAAACCGAACAAATAAATTAAGAGTAATTTAATTTGACTTAGTTTAAATTACTTATAAAATCAAAACCAAAGCCAATCAGTCTTTTGTAATTTGATTTGAGTCAGTTTCTATAATTTTTAAAATTCTTTTTATAAGTATTAAAAAATAAAAATATATTAAAACATTATTAAAAAATAATTCAATTATACAAGTTATACTGAAATAATAAAATACATAGAGTGAAACAAGTAAAAATAAGATTAATTTATAATAATATAGTTTAAAAATATGAAATACGTAAACAATATTTTAAGTTAATTAAAAAAATATGTAAAATATAAAATTACTAATTTACTACAATAAGAAATACAAGTAGTATAATGATATAAAACATAATAATGTTTAAGTAAATACAAATATGTAGTTTAGTTTGGTTTGCTTCTGAAAGTAAAATCTTAATCTAAACTGATCTAAATAATATATTTGCTTTAGTTTTGAACATGTCTCCTCTCTTCTCCATATATAACTATTCTTATGTTAACAATAATTCTAGGTTTTTCTTCCCCTTTTCTAGAAGCAAAGTACACACGCTACTAGACTTTGTACAAATTTATGTTTCACGTTAATAATGGCCTTTGATGATGTTTGAATAGGATGAATTTTCTTTTCTTTTTGATTAACTTGGTAATGTTCTTTATGCTAATAGGGCCTTGGGGTCATCATATAGGGTAGGAAGATAGGGTTGGGGAAAAGGTACAACATTTACTCTCTATTTTGTCAAAAATGGTCCCGTGTAAGAAAGACATGCAATGTCAATTTGTTTCCCATAATGTTACACATGAGTCTTGAGGAGAGAGGGCTTAAGGTTTTTTCTTACCCCTTTACAGCATAGATGTTAATTACTTGCAGTTCCACTTTGCCACAATACAACTATAAAATTGATACAACCTTGGGGAAAAAAAAAGAGGTCGAGAAAATGCACATGAACATTTATGATATCCAAAAAAGAAGAAATGAGTGGACTAGGAAAATTGATCATGTTATATTACATGAATATGTTTTCTTTTTAGATGTGTTGTGAATACAAGGTTTAAATTGTATTGCATTTTCAATGGACTGAAAAATTTTACTAGATTTAAAATTATAATTAAATATACGTGTAAGTGTGGAGTAATCTTGACGTGATTATATAGAATTGAGATAAATTTATAACTCACATTTTTAATATTTATTAAATTTATAAAATTATCATTTTTTTTAATATAATATTCATGTGCATTATCAAATTTTTTTTTAATATAATATTCATGTGCATAATATAAAATTGATAGAATTATCATGTTTATATTTATAAATTACTAGTATGGTGAAGGGTATCAGAATATCAGATTTGTTAATATTTATAAATCACTAGTACAGTGGCAGAGCCTCCAAGTTAGTAATTTATAAATTGATAGTTTTGTTGGTTTTATAAATCACAGATAAGGTGGCAGAGCCTCCAACTTAGTAATTTATAAATTGATAGCAGAAATAATCGAATAAACAAAAACTATTATAATAAAGCAGCGGAAAACAAGAATAAGCAGCGAAAAATAAAGGATCTTAAAACACAACTGGTATAGTAAGTATCATCTTGTAATACTCGATAAGAAAATATAATAACTATAATGTATAATATGATGAATTAAATATATTATATTATACAGAAAAAAAATCTGAAGATAATTTTGAAGTTTTCCTAAGACTTTTACAAACGAACAAGTAAGGTCTTACGACTGCCTTCTCCTTATGGACTTACTTTAGCCTTATAAGCGTTCGTTCAACTGAGACTCCCTATTTATCTTTATATCTGTATTCTGTATAATATAATGATTTTTAATTCTAAATCATATTATGATATAGTTAAAATATTTTCTAAGGCATACAAGATAAATTTAGTCAACCATGAAAGAAATATGATCTTACAGGTTATTTTTCAAGAAAGAGAGAGCTTTAGAGAGAGAGTAATACTTGCTTCTTCTATATTGATTCGTTCATATTTTACAATGGAGAGAATGAAGTCATTATATAGACTTCAAGTACAAATAAAGACAAAATAAGAAAAGCAAAATTACAGTATATTGAAATGACAACACTTATTCTAAAATAAAAGCACTAGTAAGAAAAGTAAAATATACACTAGTGGGTTGTCAGTTCACTACTTTGTAAGAGATTCTGATTCCAAGCACTAGTAAAACATACACTAGTGGGTTGTCAGATCACTGCTATCTGCTTTATATGAGAGATTCTGATTCCTCCTTATCTTGAAAGGGTAATCTCTTCATTTGTCGTTTCTTCACATGGGAGTTCAGATGACTCAGACATAGTTTGGTCATCAATTGGAGTTTGTTGTCCAAAACTTCCCATTGCTTCATAGATTTCTTTATTCCTTCTTTTCTTTTGGAAATATTGAACTAATTTGTTGTTACATTCTATTGGAAATAGAAAGAACATTTTATCATTATAGGATGGTAAATATAATTTTGTATCAAATGTTTCCTTTATTAAATTAAATTCTTTTTTATCTAATTCATTGAAGAACCAGTTATATCCCATGACTTGAGCTCTTAACAGATTATATTGATAAGTGGTATTTCCTTGGACATCCCAAGTATCATATCCATCATTGTATAGACAAGGATATTAGAGGCTGTCTTCAAAGAAGATTTTTATAACATGGGTAGGATAAGATTTATTGAAATTACTAGGACAAGTTTCTATCTTTAATGATAAATGACTCATCATAGTAGCCTGGAGATAATTGATAGTTTCATTTATTGAGGGGTCGAAACCTTCAAATTTTTCTGAGGGGGGAATGAGAATAGAACTGAGACATCCATATTCTAAGAGGGTTTTTGGATTTATTAGGAGGTCTTCAGAACAAGTGCTTTTGAAACTTTCTAAATCTATTCTTGCTTTTCTAAACAAGAATTTTATTTTACAAGGACAATTATTATCCTTAATTTGTTCACACAACTGGTTGGCTTTTATACAAGGGAACTTCTGATTGAAGTAAGATTGAACTTTGATGAAGATTTCAGGAGGAGAGTGTTTCTCAGAATGTATTTTAAAAAGAAATTTTTGAATAATTAAAAATTTCTTCATAGATAATTCCTGGGGAGAATTTATTGATTTCAAAATCGTTTCTTTATAACTCTTTTGAGAATTTGTTTTTTCAACAATGATCACATCAGGCTCTGGGTCTAATGCTTCTTTTATAAGTTTTGCATTGGTGGTGTTCAATTCTAATGCTTTATCGGCTTCTTCTTTTGAATAAAAGCCTTTAAATCTAGGATTTTGAATACCTTCTTTGGCAAAACATAAATCTTGATAATTTGTATAAACACCTTTATGAGGTCCAATCAACAAGGTGAAATATGTAAAACCTTTTCCTGAAGGAGAGGCTTTTGTAAGGAGGGGTACTCCTTGGTTATCTGTGTCACAGAAATTGTATAAGGCACAAATGATACCTCTTTTTATAGAAACTATGAAACCTTCATTTGTTTCAGTGGCCTTTGGGATATTCCATATATTATCCACAAGCACATTGAATTTATCATTCATTTGTTCCCTACCAGGGTAGTAGAACTTATTTGTAAGAACAGACAACTCTTGGTTACCAAACTTCATTTTCTCTTTTATATTTGGATAATGAAACTTTGAGTTTTTCATTATCACCTGCAAAACGAGATAATATGTCAGCAGCAATATTTTTTATCCCTTTTATATGTTCAAAATTTATTTTTATTCCATCATGAAAAATTAATTCTTGGAATAATATCCACCTTTTATGTGGTTTTTTATCAGAAGATAACTGAGAGTTTGCATAAGCAACTATTGCTTCACAATCAGTTCTTATAATAATTTCTTTTTTATTTATAATAAAAAGTTTGAAATTATTTATAGCATTTATAACAACATTTACCTCATAATCGGTTGATGTAGAGTAAACTTGAGGTTTTGTATTATATTTTCCTGAAGCATATCTACATATTTCTTCAGATGATATATTATCATATTTATTTTTCTTTTTCTTTAGGATAGCTCCCCATCCTAATTCACAACCATCACATTCTATTATTAAATAATCAGAATCTAATAGAAGACTTAATTCTGACAGATTTTTAACCATCTTTTTTATTTGTTGGACTAACTTAATATCTTCTTGGTTAAACTTTCTTTGTCCTTTTATTGAAGTTTTATTATATAAAGGAGCTGTATATTTTACTAAATCTTTGATAAAACTTCTAGCATAATTTAGTAATCCTAAGAAAGCTCTTAGAGTTTTTATATCTTCCATTTATCTGGAAAATCACTTATCTTTTGTGAAATATGTGGTTGTAATTTTATTTTTCCATTTCCTATTTCTGTGCCTAGAAATGAAATATAATTTTTACATATTTTCATTTTTGACTTGGATATTATTAATCCATAATTTTCAAACAATTCTAATACCTTTTTCAGATGTAGATAGTGTTCTTCTTTGGTTTTCGAAAAAACTAACACATCATCGATATAGGTACAAGTGAAATTTTTATAATCTCCAAATATTTTATCCATTTTTCTTTGGAATATTTGAGGAGCATTTTTAAGACCAAAAGACATTACTTTCCATTCAAATAATCCTTCTAACATGAAAAGGGCTGTCCATTTTACAGAATCGAGATCCATTTTTACTTGATGAAATCCAGATTTTAAATCAAATTTTAAAAACCATTTGGCTTTTTGTATCCTATTTATTAATACGTCTTTAGATGGAATGGTATATCCATCTATATTAGTATTATCATTTAATCTTTTATAATTATAAACCATACGAGTTTTACCTCTTTTGAGTTCACTATGTTTATTAACAATAAAAGCTGGGCTTTTATGTGGGCTAACACTTGGACTTATGACTTGTAGGTCTAATATTGTTTTTATATGCATCCTACATTCTTCTTGTTCAAAGTTACTGTAAGGAATGTCTTTTGTTTTTATGATTAGATCAGGGTTTATTATATCTAATTTACATATAACTGGATCTTTTTCCCAGTATTTTGTAGGATCATCTCCTATTATACTAGATTTATTAAGCCTATCTATTATTTGTTGTATATTATCAAAATTTATAGACTTATTTATTCTAATAAATTTGTAATCTTCTTCTTCTTCAGAAAATATTTCATAATATTTTTCTAGTTCTATTTCGATATTAATTTTTGTACATTTACAAGTGTCTCATTTTGTGCATTCACAAATTTCATCTGAAATGTTAATTTTTTTATTTTGATTATTATATTATAAATGAGTGGACTAGGAAAATTGATCATGTTATATTACATGAATATGTTTTCTTTTTAGATGTGTTGTGAATACAAGGTTTAAGTTGTATTGCATTTTCAATGGACTGGGTTTTAGTGAAAAATTTTACCAGATCTAAAATTATAATTAAATATACGTGTAAGTGTGGAGTAATGTTGATGTGATTATATAGAATTGAGTTAGATTAATTTTTAATATTTATTAAATTTATAAAATTATCATTTTTTCTAATATAATATTAAATTTATTTTATTATTGTTTGTTGTTGCTTATCATATTATGTCATTACAATAATATTTTTAAGTGACGTTTTATAATTAATGGTATGGATTTTATACACTTAAATTAATATTATTTTACATTTAATATAATAAAATTATTAAAATTAAAATAAAACAAAAACTAATTATTTTTCTAGTTTAAACGTCGTGAATTAACCGTGTAAAAAAAAATTCACACACGTCCAATAGAGATAAAATTTTGTATATTACGAGGATTTTGTGGTGAAAGTCAGTTAATTCATAATATATAATAGAGTGAGATTGATTGTTTATGCAAAACACATTTTTGTCTATTATTTTCAAAGAATTGGGCACTTGGTGTTCATTTAACTTAATCTTTTATTGTCATCTATGATCACAACCTCTAAAAATCTGTTAATTATAATGTCTTTTATGATTACTTTGACCACTCAGACTTAACTGATTATTACAATTCTGTTAAAATATCCCAGAAATTTTAATACTTGGATGATTGGAATAAAAATATTTTATTAGAAGGGTAAGATTTTAATTTAAAGGATAAGATTTTTTTTTAAAACAAAAATATTTCTTTAAAATACTTGTTCATTATTTTAATTCAATAATGTTATTAAAGTAATAATATTTAAACACTCTTTTATTTTAAACAAAATTTTAAGGTGGTCATGTAGTCTTGGAAGATGCTTCTCATTCATATTCTAATTATAAATGGTGATATTTAAACAACCTATAATTATGTTTAGGGGCTTAATTAAGGGAACGAATCATTCTCTTCCTTCTGCTACTGATGAGGATCAAGCCTTTTTGATGGAAAATGCCCCCCTTCTTTTTAAGATATTTGTTAGATTTTCAATGAAGGAGGGAATCATTAAAATTTCATTATCAGAGTAAGCAAGTGATACATTATTGATTGAAGAGATGTTAATTTGTTTTGGATGTTATTAGTTTTTTTATTTTTTTAGGATTTGAACTTATATCTAAACTAAAACTAAATTTTCGAAAAATTACTTTATCTAAATACGACTACTAATTTCTTGAATTCTAGTGCTAAAAGCCTTCTTTTTAAGTTTCTTGAATTGGGATTGGTGTAAACCAAGGAAAGGTTGTTATTGGAATGTCAGGTATTAGTACATTCTGTATTATTTAGTACTTATTTATTCTATTTCATTTTAAAAAATGTCAAAGATCTTGAATATTTTAAAAGGGTTAACAAGAGATTTATTGTGATTATGGAGATGTTGACCCAAATAAAATGGGTTAGTTGGTAAGGAATTTTTCAGTCCAAATCATGTGGTAGTTTAGGGGTAAATGGATTAGAACTTTTTAATTTGAGTTTATTAAGTGTATAACAACTTCTAGTGTATTCTAATGTTGTTTGATATTTATTACTCTTAGCAGAATAATAACATTGATCTTGTAGTCAAGGAAGAGGAGAAGTTATGAGTTAAATTTTTTTTTGCCGATTAAGTAAGAACTATTTTGTAATAATTTTTTTGTTGTTATAAAAAATATTTTAGTCACCACAAAATAATTTTTATTTAATCATTTAACAAAAATAGTTAATGGAAAGACAAAAAAATTATAAGGACTAAAAAAAAAATAATTTTTCAAAAAATAATTAACTCTTAACTATTATGAATAATAAGTAATATTTCAAAGATATTTTATTTTATTTTTTTAATTTAATGATGTTTTTAACTTATTAAAAGTTAATCCTTGAATAGTATAAAACTAAAGATAAACATGTTCAATTTTCTTTTATTCACGAGACATTTACTTCAAATTATGTTTTTTTATTCTCGTATTTAATAGAATGTAATGCATAAACATTCTTAATTATTTTTTATTCCCAAGAAACTTTATTTCTATGTTCCATGCACTTTTATTCTCCTTATTCCCAAGAAACTATATTTCGATGTTCCATGCACTTTTATTCTCACGAGGGAGAAGATGAAGATGTGATATTCTTGTAAGAGTAAACAAATTTATTTACTATTATATTGATAAATTCTATTTTATCTATTTTTTATTTTAATTATTTTTATATTTTAAAATATATATTGAAATACTACTAAACACGTATTATAAAATTTACCTAATTTATTTAAAAGAATGTAAAAATGAAATTAACCTGAAACAAATTATTCCTCAATTAGTATATCTCATTTGGTAGATGATACAATTTAATTTTACAAAGGCAGACACAAAATAAAACCTGAATCAACCTCCACTACCTTATCTTCTCTGTTAAAGAGATAAGGAATAATAATAATAATAATAATAATAATAATAATAATAATAATAATAATAATAAAACTAACCATTAATTTGTCTTCTTGGAATGAATAGATTACTTTCTCATCATAAAATAATTAACTATATGGTTAACTAATTCTACTTTTAAGTTTGTATTATTGGGTTGACTTATTTCTTGCCGTTAAGCTTTCAAGGACCATTTCATTCTTTTCATATATCAAATCAATTAATAGCTCAATAAAGGATCTACCAACTCAATAAAATTAGGTATGGAATTAGTGAACTAAAAATTTAACTCCGGATTAAAAAAATAATTAAACAACCAAATTCATAAAACTAAATCTAACACCCCTGAATTTTCCAATAGATAGAAATATGTTATAACTTTTGGACCTAGTGAAATCACAATATTATCCATGTCAAGGAAAGAAAAACTAAATCTAATAACATAGAACTTTTTCCAAAGAGATACAATCTAGCTTTTTCTATAGTAAGGCATTGAGTAACATAGGATATGATGATAATAGTATAATAATGTTAATATTGGATTGGAAATTTGGAATATACACTTTCTAGAACCGAAAGGGGTTCAAGGCCAAAGTGAGATTCAATTATGAAACTTGGTCCTATGACTAAGATATTAAAAAGCAAAGTTTTAATTTCCATAAGATGATGACTAGCTTGTAGATGTTACAAATTGATGAACCTATCTAGAAGCTAAGCTTTTCTTGACAACCAGCATCATCTAGAAGCCATTGTTCAAGCAAAGAGAAAGGCATGTCAATTCCATCACTAGTATCTGCCTTACTTTCATCTTGAAAAAGAGTAGCTTCAGGAGACAGAGATTGTGAAAACTCAGAATTTGAGGAACAATCCAAAGACTCATAACCAAACAATGACTCATAAGTCTCTGACAATTCAACACTACTGTTGCTTGTGCTCCCCTTTGTTGTTGTTCCTTCACTAGAAGCAGTGTCAAAGTTGTTGATCAATGAATTTTGAGTCACAGCTGATGCAGCACCACTTGATGCTAACTTTGGTCCATTTTTCATCCACCCCTTGAGCAAACGAGCTATGTTTTCAGCACTTGAAGCATAGCATATAGATTGTGTTGTTGGTTTAGTAAAATAATTATGACTGGAGAGGTTTGAATTTGAGTGCTCATGAGGTAATAAGGCCTTGTTTGGTGAGAGAGCTTCACTAAGTGCTTTTTTGGCCATGTGGATATCTGTTTGAAGCCTTCTTTCCCATTGGCCTCTAGACATTGGTTCAGAAACTGAAACACCTATATTTCTCAAGCTTCCTTGAGAACTTGATTCCAATTTGTTCAGCTTCTTCTTCAAATAAGTGTTCCAATAGTTCTTTATGTCATTATCTGTTCTTTGTGGTAAGTAAGCAGCTATGGCAGCCCATCTGCATCATAATTAATGTGCTCTTAGTTTGGCAAGTGAATTAATCTAAAAAAGAAATTAAAAGTACTAAGAAACTTAATCCCCACACAAAAACCCAATTATTACTATAAAGAAAAAGGAAGTTTGTCTCAAAAAAATAAAGAAGTAGAATTCATATTAAGACATATTGTTATAAGGTACCAAATTCAATAACTAGTTAAGTGTTTATGGCAAAAATGAAGTTTAAGAAACTATAAGATGAATTTATTTACCTGTTCCCTAAAAGTGCTTGAAGATGGATTATCATCTTCTCCTCCTGGTCTGTGAAGTTACCCCTTTTGATTCCTGGCCTCAGGTAATTAGTCCACCTAAGTCTACAACTCTTACTACACCTTGACAACCCTGAAAATTAATCCAAGATGAAAGTACCAGTTAAGATCACAAACTCAGAAATTTCCTTAAGTTGATAAAACCATGACAAAAAAATAAAATAAAAATCCAATCATCACAAAATCACCAAATTGATTAAGATATTAAGTATGTGTCTGATTTCAAGTTTCAGATGTAATTTTTAAGAAGCAAAAGCTTCTACATCTGAAAAGTGTTCCAAACAAACACACTTAGAGAAAAAGATTCAATACTAACCAGTATTATTGGGAACAGCCTTCCAGTTGCCAGGACCATGTTCCTGAATATAAGACACCAAAATGATATCTTCTTCAGGAGTCCAAGGTCCTTTCTTCACACCATCTTTATCACAACATGGTGGCCTTCCCATCTTCCTTTGTTCTACACTCTTCTTTACTTCACAACTTTACTATCTATACAACTTTCTCTCAACCTAGCTAACTACCTATATCTCTCTTGTTTGTTTATGCTTTGGTTTTTCTAGCTCTTACTTGCAAAGTGCTAAGGCAAGAGTCAAATGAAGGGGTGTATAAATAGTGCAAAAGAAGGGAAGAATTAAAAGAGTGTATGTTGTGAAGGATCGCTGACTGAGGATAGAAGGCACAAATAGTCAAAAGTTGACAGCAAAAGCATTAACTCTCATTTGAAGCCAAAGTCAGCTTAGGCTTTGGAGCAATACACCTCAGTTTGTGCCTCTCGAAACCGCGTGGGAGCATTGAATGTGAATTACACTGGGAAATTAAACCTCTATTATCTAGTAGACTGCTACAACATGTTAAAGTCTAACCCCCACAAGTCATTAATGTTAATTAGATAAAGCTGGTGTAGTGACTCTAACAAAACCAAAGCTTTCATATTACTACTATCATGCCCTTGTTTGTATGTGTCTCAACAGTTCCATCATGCATGTGATATTTTGATCCATCACAATGAATTAGTCTCCCCCTTTCTCTTTCAATTACTTATCAATCAGTTCATCAATTAATTAATTGTATGATCAACTTTACACAGGCAAAAAAATTTCATTACTTTGATTTACATGTTTCTGTGTGATTGATGCCAATGGTTTTTTTTTTTTTTTATCTTAAAAAATTTAGATACAATCTCTTAATTGATTTTAATATTATTTATTACTTAAAATTAAGTTTCATCTTGATATTTTACATACTAAATAATTACATGATATGTTCCTGCCTTCAATTTTTTTTCTTTTATGATTATTGAGTATAAATTAATAAATATAACAAATTTTAATTCAGTTTTAATCTTGGCTGTAATTTATTTTAATTGTAATCCAAAATATATCATTAAATATTTTCTACGTATTTATAAACAATTTTATAAAATCCTTTCAAATCTTATAAATTTTAATGATATAAATCTAATAAAATTTATATTAAAAAATCTTGTAAACTATTATATATTTACACGAAATCATAATGTCTTTACAAAATCTTATAAATATCTTTTATAATCCACACCATTTTTTTACATTAAAATAATATTTCAAAATCTCAATTAAAGATACCTCTAAATGGATATATAAAATAATTAAAATAAAGAAACAAACATGTATATGATAAATAATAAAAAAATCATTAATGGAATCCTAAATTTTATAAATCAAAGATAAATAGGGATATTTTTTTTAAAGGAATCCGAGACTGAAGGAGTAGTATAACATCTTAAAATGAAATTTTAATCATGATTAAAAAAAAATACTTAAAACCAAAACATACCTATAAGTTTTGTTCTTATTCAACTCAAAGTTATGATTTTGTTTGGACAACAACATGACAGTAAGTAACACTTTTCTTATTCATTCACCTAGTTCATATATATTTGATTTATATTGAAGAATTTTCTTTTGTGCACAGTTTTCAAATCTCAAAGCCCTGTGAGTCCGTTTATTATGATTGATGATATAAATATTAAAAAATTGTCGACAGTGAATCAATATATGTAAGGGTATACAAGAGTCAAGATCCTGTTGGTGCTTGGCCAATCAAGTGATGGATTATGACCTTGGTGGATGAAGACCATGATGGATATAATGCATGGCCATAAATGACTATTGTAAACAATTGGTTCAAGCAATTTTCGTGATAGAAAACCGAGTCTACGTCTCAAACTGGTTTTACTTTGTTGCACTCATAATAAATTCCATGAATGCCATTTGAGAGAGTAGGGCAACCATACCTAGCCCCACAAGCCTTTGAACGTGTCATCATAACTCGTACACATCTGTACATATAGTAAATTATGTAGTAGTATCATACGTGTCATTTCTGTGTTTTCTTTGTGTATTAAATAATACCCTAATGTTATTTTATTTTACAATATTAATAACATGTCTTTTAATGGTCTCTTTCAATTCATATAGTAAATAAGACACGTTTTAATGAAAGTTGGTATTAACTTCTATATGTATATATAAAAATTAATTAAATACATTTTATAAATTATTCTTAATCTAATAAGAATATTTAATAGGGTTAAGTTAATTGAATTTTTACTAATGTTTGAATTAAAATTTTATTTATGTTTTAAGTAGTGATGAGGAAATATAATGAGTTAATTCCTAAAAGTAATTAATACTACTAGTACTATATTGCTTCTTTGGGACGTTAATGAGGTTTTGGTTAATTGCTAAGAACAAAAGTCAAATTTAGTTTGCATTTGCATTTGCATTTGCATGTGAAATTTAGTCGGCAGCTTTTCTTTTCATGAGAGGGTCAAACGGAAAGACACTGTTTGGCATAGAATTAGCAGCCAGAAATGGTCTTGCATGCATGTCCATAGAATAGTTGTTATAATAACTCAATTGATTAGATTGATAAAATTTTAATTTTTAATTTAATCAGCAACAATTAATACAATTAAAAAAATTAATCATTCATATTTTTAATGTTACATATTTTTAATAAAAAATTACTTTCTTAATTCCTTCTTAATAGTTGGATTTTTGGAAAAGAAATATTTTTATTTATCTATTATTTATAAAATTCTAGATTATATTAATTAGTTTTAGTTTTTATCCCTTATATCCTTCTCCCCTTATCTATAATTATTTTGCACATACATTCATTGTAAAGTTGAAAATAATATGCACAAAATAGAGATTTTACAATTATTTTAACATAATAAAAAATTTATTATATTTTTTAAATTTTTATAAAATAATCTTAGAAGACAGATAAAAAAGAACAAAGGTAATAATTTCCTTAAGAATGATAAAGTTAATTTTATAAAATTTTATTTTTTCTTATTTATTTATTAAATTTTTTCTTTGTGTAAAATAACATATAATATAATAGGAGGGAGGGAGTAAGTTTAATTGTGTTTATTGTTTGGACTTCATTAAATCTTTCTCATGAATTTGGTTCATGAAATTTGAGTGCATGTTAATTCTTCAGTGTCTATACGTTATTGATATATCATAAGTGTAAAGTTAACTTAAATTATCATAGCTACATATGACTTTGTTGTATATATAATTGGCATGCTTTGTTGTATATATAATTGACATGTTATGATATTATATGTTGTCATGTTTCTGTCATGATATTTTGGAGCAAAATTTTATTACAGTCGTATCCAATTTACCAACTTGCAGCATGTCTTATGTTGATTTTAATACTAAAAATTATATTTAAAAGAAATATATGTTATGTTCAATCATGTTCATGTGTGTATAATATAACTTGCTTCCATTTTATTTTCCATATGATTTTCCATATGATTTGTGCCATTTTACCACAAATTACTCCTTGTTTGGTTGTCACGTGCCTTTCTTCTCATTACTCATAATTTACTTTTTTTACGAAACTGCTTCTCTTTTTATGGTGCATAATATTATGTTATTTTTTAATTTTTATTTAATATAATTTTATTTATTATATTAAAAAATTAAAAAATATTATTTTACTAAATACAGCTCAACTACAGTTGAATCATTGTACCTTTTAATTTGAAATCCTAACCAATTTAAAACTATAAATATAATTAAAAGGAAAAACTATCTACTACATAAATTATTTAAAAATACAAAAATCATATGAAATAATACACTTTTATGTATTTCAATAAAAAAATATTGACTCCAAATATTGGTTTCATTAACACATTCACTGGTGCACCGGTTTGATTAATATGTTATACGTCATCAAAGAATTTGAAATAGAACAACCTCGATATCAAGTAAAAATAGTCAACCTTAATAAATTTATAACCTGTAGGTAAATAGGACTACAGCTATGAAAATGGTTGATTTTGACTTAAAACTCTGAAGTTTCCATCAGAATAGTAAAGAGGTTAGGCATGTGCCCCATGTGGTCACAAACTTGAGTCCAAGCTCTTAAAAGAACATGTCTAATAAAGATAAATATTACACAGTGATCCCAAATCTTAAAGGTATTAGATATTTTATGTTAAATTTATATTTTTCATTTTTTATGTTTTAATATTTTTAAAATAAAAATATAAATTTGATATAAGGTGATTAAGTGTATGTATATTCTTATTAGTTGTATAATATTTCTGACAAAGAAAAAGTATTAGACAAATTTATATTAGGTTCTTTGTATAAGCACATGTATAATAGCAGACATAAGTCCAAGCTCCTAACTAAGGTGTCTAATCTCAACAATATATCTACATAAGAAATTTTAAGACAATAATCTTCCACATTTGGTCATTAATTCTTGACTTTTTCTTTTACAACTAGCATATTCTGTGGGAGATTTCAAAATTAAATTTTCTTCACATATATCTTTAATTTCTTGTCTTTATTATAACATATACTTTTTATTGAATTATACAAATCTATAAAGTAGTTATTATATTGATTAGCTTTATTGGTTTTTAAAAAAATTTAAAGTGTTAATTATATTCTTATATGTTGGTAAATAGTTAATGTTTGAAAAATATTATATACAACTATATCAATGTTCATTTAATAAAAATAAATAATGAAAAAGAAAATAAATATTTCATATGAATTATAAAATGTCTATAAAAAGAATTATCAATATGTTAACCAACAAAAGGAATAATTTTTATGTGTTCATGCCTCAAATTCTAACTATTTTTGGTCTCATTTGATGCATGTCTTGGTTTCTCCATTTACTTTTTTTGTACTCTTAATTACTACCCTTCTTATTTGTGGTAATTAGAAGTGCCAAAGTAGTCTGACAAACTAGTACAACTTAAATGCATCAAATAAAATATAAAGTTAAGTTACTTTTATTGATTAATTAACTAACCTTATCATGTTCAATTTAGACTTTTAATCTATACAAACTTGGGAAGTTTTTGAAATTATCTAGCTTTTGAATTGAATTTAAATTTTATTTTAAAAAACCCAAATTAAATCCAAATATTCTTTTATTTGACCCGCCACCATGTAACGGCATGGTATGACTTGATCAAAATGAATGGCCTATTTTGTGAATTCTTTTAATTATAGTTCAGTCCAAGGGTGAAAATTTCAAGGTCAAATCATGTGTCACAAATTTAAGATAATAGATATATAAGTAATTATGTTATTATTTTTTATTTTTTAATAATTAAATTTTCTTATTATTACACTTTTATGCATCAAATTTATTTTTCCCCAAATTCATCGTACTAATCTTGGATTGATACTGAGTCAATTTTAGACTTGATAAAGAATAAGTCTCAGTCTTGTTTCAAAGATGTACTTGGAATTTGGTGTATGACCATGGTTGAGTGCTTTAATGAAGTTCTTTAAGTTGATTGTAAATATGTTGAGTTAGTCTTTATGCATATGGCTAAAAAAAAAATATATTATTATATGCCTTTAAGTCATATCTAATATTCTCATTAATATCATTTTGGTTTATAAAAAATAAATGTTAACACTATGTTACTTAATTTCGATAAATCATTTACAGTAATTACATTAATACTCCTTTGACAATTCATATATTTGTTAATCCTTTAATAGTTATTCAAAAATATAATATCTATATTTCTTTAGTATAATAATTCTTTAATTTAGAAAACTTAATAGTAAATTTTTTATAAAAGGAATAAGAATAGTATTGAAAATAGAAATATCACGTGTAGTTTTAAAAAACATACCAAAATATAAGTATAAATATTTAATTATTTATTATTGGTTGAAATTCACATATCCTTAGAGCCCGACTTACTAAGTAAGCAACATATATGAAATAAACTTATCGAGTGTGGGTCACTTAATATGTATAAGGGTGTAAATGTTATTCTTTGTTCATTGTATAATTAATATTTTTTTATATTAAAACTATTTGTAATAATTTTCAGTTTCTTTATTTTAATTAATTTAAGACTTAATTTTAGAAAAAATTTCTTATTATTAAATTACCCATTATATAATCTTCATATTCTGAGATATCCATTATTTAGCAGGAAAAAAAATATAATCTATTAAATGTAGTAGAAGAGAATCCTCATGAATAAGATAAACTTATAACACACATTTATAACTACATTAATTTTAATTACATTAACTTTATGTATTTAATCATTAAAATTATTTATGTACAAAAGTAAAAACAATATCAAAATTCATCATGATTAGATAAATAAAGATTCAGGAGGAAAAGTAACACTCTCTATTAGTTGTGACTTCAAGTTTGTTGACAATACAACTGTCTTTAAAATCAAAGTATTAATCATATATAGGTTTTGATGTTTACTGGGTCACCACAGTTTTATTCTTAAAAAATAAAAAAACTATGTCAGTGAATTAAGAGACCACATAGTTTAGAGAATATCTTTGACTGTCATACGGTCGACGACACTATACGGTCGCCACTAAGGAATAAGAATGGCTTAATACTACTTTTTAACGTCAATTCATTTTTACGTAAGTATGCTGATAGTTTTGGTTATATAGGGAGTAAATATGATTTTTAAGAAATAAAAATAATAAAATAATAATATATTAATATTTTAATTATGAAAAGATATTTAGATTATATCATTTATTATTATTTTAATTTATAAATTTAATTATTTAAGGATTAAAATAATTATAATAAATATCTTTAAAGAAATAAAATAATATATATTTTAAATAAAATATCTTTAATTTTTCTACCGGTTAGAATAGTTCTTTTTTTTTTTAATTTTAATATCTTTATAAAAGAACAAAAGTCAACCGTGCATTTATTAACTTATTGATTCATCTACTTTTATCGTTGCAGAATCAACGGAACTTAGATATACAAATTATATAAAGATGCAAAACAACAAAAAGGTACTTATCAAAAGATCAAGGTCATGGATGATTAAGTTTTATTATAACTTAAATCCTATAGTCAAAGAAATTCTTGTACAAATAATCTATACTTGAATTATATCATACGGCTATGTACTTGCATATGTAGAGTTCTCAGCCAAATTAAGCTAAAATTAATACAAAATATCATTAATGAATTATTAATATATATGATTAATACTTGCATAAATCTTTGTCATAAATATTTGTCATATGATTATATACCTGATATGAAATGTTGATAACTCTTCACAAGTTGATTACATGTGTTGTCCAAGGAAAAATGAAAACTTTCTATTTTTTTGGACCCGACATTAATTAGTTGATTAAGAAATTACACGACAAGTGATAAGACAGATCAACAACCACTAAGTTAAAAAATAATGCCTAATGGGAACAAGATAGTTTTTAAGATCAATAAGCCTAAAGGCTTAATAAGATTGAGAATAATGCCAAGAAAATTAAACATGGATGTACAATACGTATATGAATTGGACATAATTTGAAAGACAAGATGAAGGAAAAGGTCAACAAATTATTAATATGATTATTACTTTTGGCCTATGAAAACCATAGAGAGAGATTTTATGGTTAGCAGTCTCTCTAATTGAAAGAAAGTTGAATATTCAAGATTGGCTCAAAGGTATTCGCATCCATGGCAATAAGTTGAGTTCAGTGTCAAAATTTACAGTGGAAATTAATATATATTAATCAATATCATTATCCGTTAAGTGGAACAAGTAATGATCTAACATGCAAGTCATAAATTTTAAGGGCCAGGTTTACTTGCAAGTTGTAATTGAATCGATAGAAATTAAATACTATTTTAAGTGACATTTGAATGAGATCTATTTTGGTTGTTAAGGTTATTTATTGAGTTATACTATGTCCTCACATTATCATTTTAAGTTTTAGTATGTATGAATTGATAATAAACTTCAATTCATTTTAATATTAAGTTAGCGAATAAGTTATATTGTTAGGAATATTTTAACAATCCTAAATTGCAATATCAGTAATAAGTGTCTAATTTAGACACTTATCTTTCTCTTTTGCATTATAATTTTGTTTTTATAATAAATAATAAATATATCTCATTGTCATAATTAAATTTATTTATTTTCAAAAATTAAAATTCAAAAAATTGTATCTATTATTTAATGATTCTTTCTTTCTAGGATGTCATCAAGTAATTCTTAAAGCTAAGGATAATTCATGTGATTGAAGAAAAAATTCAAAAAAAAAAAAGGAAAAACTCACATATAACTTTATGATTATATTTCATGTGAACCTCTGAAAACATCTAACCTTACTAGAGATTTATATTTAGTGTGGAGAAAAAGTTTCTTTTCGAGAAGACAACATCACATTGAGTGTCACACTTACCTTACACTTAACATGGAGTTTTCAATGAGTTTTTTTTTTAAGGCAAGCTCATGTTGAGGCACCAATTATGCCTCACACTCAACATGAAGATAAAGAGCATTCCTCTGTCTCTAGTGCAAATGGCATTACGTGTTATATGCTTAGCACTTAGAAAATATCTACCTTATAAGCATTGGTGTTCGCATTCAACGCTAGAAGATACATAACACTTAAAAAGAAAAAGGCAAAAACTTTTATGAACATTTTGAAGACGTAAAAGATGACACATAAAAAGATTTTGTTAGGGCAGTGATTAACTCCTTTGTTGACTTCTTTATTTCTTCTTCATTTTTTATATTTCTCATGGATACGAGTAGTTAATTTCTCTGTTATTAGGTTTAATGTAACTAAGATAACCCTTATGTAATTAATCTTTGTTATTTATTCATTATTACTCATTGTTATTACTCTTCTTTTATATTAATGTTTGTTTTGATTTGATCACCCTTAATTTGATTTGTATCACTTAAATATTTTTAGAAAATGATATTTGAGTTGTATAGCCTAAAGAAGCAACTAATGAATTTTATTGCTAGAAATAAAGTAAGACATATTAATTATCATTTTAACCTTTATCCTTAACGACAATATTTGACACTAGAGACTATAAACATAAGAGCTTAAAAGTACACAAACTAAAAGAAAGAAAATTAGGAACTAAACAACAAAAACCACCAAAAATTTAAGGATAGAAAACATAATTAACCTATAAAGAAATAAACAAGCACACTTTAATAGAATTTTTTATTTAAATAAACAATTAAAAAGAATAATAGTCTTTATAGCAAATGAGTCAAATCTAGTTAGGTTTTTAAACAGGCTAAGTAACAGACAGTTTAACATATTCTCACTCTTAGAAGAATTTCATTCGTAATAAGACAATTATATAATGATCAATTGTCTTATAATAGATTGGTTGAACCAAGTTATAATCGACGTATGATATTTGAATTAAATAAATTAAATAAAGAGAGTGTTGTTTTGACTAATAATTATAACTTTTTATTAATAATAAGTATTTAAATTTTATTCTAATTAATAATTATAAATTTTAGATTTGTGATATGAGTTTAAATTCCCCTCTAACTAACCATTATATTTTGTGTTAGTAGTAAATATTTATCTAATACTAACTATTAATATTTATTAGTGAAAAATTAAAGTCAATATAATAATAATAAATTATTAAATATTTAATAGAAGATTTAATATGAATTTTCTAGGGTGAATTTTTTATAAATATATTTAAGGTACTTAATTTGGTTTGAATAACAAAAGAAAAACTAATTTTTATATAATAAATTATGAAAAAAGAGTATAAGAAATTTAAAGAGAAAAGGTGGTTAGAAAATTTAAGAATAATTTAGGAATAATATATTTAAAATGAAAATAAAATTATTATTATTATAAAATTGAAATATCTACATGTAGATAGGTGGATTTGATTTATTTTAACCTACTTTGTTATGGGTTAATTCAACCCAACCTACCTAGTTTTTTCTTCTAGAATTTTTGTTCTGATTCTGTCAGTGGTGGGTTGACCCACCAACCCACAAAACATTAAAAAAATGGAAAATAATATTTACAGTATAAATTTAACTATACAGGATATTTTTTCCTATATTCTAACTATCAAACTCAGATGTATCAAAGAGGGCAAGCAAGTGAATTTAGGTTGATTTTAATTTTTTTATTAGGTTTGGATTGTTTGGATCTCGAAAATGCCTTAAACCCTTAGAAATTTAGGTGTAATTAATTAATACAATGAATGAGTAATTTAGGTATAATTAATTAATACAATGAATAAGTGATTTGAGTTTGGTTGGTTAATCTAACTCATCACAAGTTTAATTTAAGTGAGTCGAGGTGAGTCAAGTCTTAAGTGTGTTAGGATGTAACCTGCCTTCAATCTATAGTGGGTCAGGTTAGTCGGAAGATTCTGACTCATTTTGATGATTTTATCTATTTAAATTAGGCTAATTGACTCTTTAGGGTCATTTTTTAAAAAAATTACGTTAATGAGTTTATTTCAAAAGTATTTATTAGAGGGGTTTGTTTTGAGTCAAAGGCGTTGGGGAAGAAAACGCTTTCAAGGGTAAGCGTTGGAAGACTAAACGCCTCCTTCTGGACTATACACGTCACCACTTGTGATTGAGGAACTTTTGAAATTCAAAAGAAGACGTTTAAACACCGAACGCCTCCTTCAGAAGGCATTTAAAATCTGAACGCCTCCTTATTTTAAATTAATATATTTATTTTATTCTTTAGATAATTGTTCAAATAACGTTTTTTACGACTCCTAATTACTATTTTTAACCACTTGATTGAGTTGTCTAAAGTTTAGATGCTGTGTTTAGTTTTTTATCAGAACAAATGGATTGACATTGTATTTTTACATGAAACAAACAACAACGCTATTTACTGATTTCACAATAACAAAAAATATATACATAAATTTTAAAAAACAATTATTTGTTATTTAAAGAATAAAAAAATATTAATTTTAAGAATGAGACGTTTATATTTTAAACGCCTTCTACAAAAGGAGGCGTTTGGTCTTCTAACGCCTACTTCTGAAGGTGTTTTCTTCTCCAACATCTTTGACTCAAAACAGACCCCTTCTAATAAATACTTTTAAAACAAATCCATTAACGTCAATTTTTTTAAATGACCCGTAAGGTTCAATTAGCCTTTAAATTATTATTTTTCATGATATTAAAAAAAATATGCTATAATATGTTGAATTGAACACCTATGAGAATACATTGTATTGTGAGATGTATTACATAGGTAAGTCAATCATCTTGTTCAGAAAAAGTACTTTTTTAATATAATTATAATATTTTTTCATAAAATATATATAAATATATATAGAAAATTTAATTTACATAATTAAAACTCAATATACGAGTATCAAACAATTTTTATATGCAGATGATTTAATTCAAGTATCGAAATTGTATAATGATGATCTTGCAAGATTAAGGATGTAATTAAGAAAAAAAAATATTAAAAAGGAATATGTAAAATTTGAAGAGGTTTTCAAAATTTAATTGAAGTAGAAGTGTTTAAATTGATCTCAAATTTACATTCAAACATCTTCTGAGTGATGTCTAAGAAAAATTAAATTAAAGAATCATTGAAACTTCGCACTTGTTAGCTCGAGCTAATGTGGCATTATTAACTGTTGAGAGGATTCATCACAAAATTCAATACAAGAAAAGTGTCCATTACATTTATGATAATTACACACTTAGTAAAATCAGTATATTCAATCAATTTGATTATTTCAGTATCCATCAATTTTTTTCTTTTCAATATTAAAATGAATATATTTAAGTAATCTTCTTTCCATTATTAACAACCTATTTACCATCAAATTTTTATGCTTCATTTTATTGTGGTCTACACTTCTTCCCTTCTTTGTAACTTGCTTTATATATTTCGTGACTTTGTATACTATATTATCCAATGTTTTTATTACTCTTCCTTTTATTTTGTTGTTGTGGCATGTCCTTAAATCACATATAATACGCCTTGAATGGTTTGTGATTTAAGCTCAATATTATATATATATATATATATATATATATATATATTGTAAAATAATAATTTATTTAATTAATTTTATATCAATTTTAATTTTGATCAAACAAATAAATAAACAATATATAAAATAATTATAAATTAAAACTAAATTAAATTAACGAGTTGAACTTGAACCAAACTATTTTATAAATTTAAATTAAGTCAAATTAAGATTAAAAGAAAATTCTTATCGAATTTAAAATAAATTTTGAAATCGAGCCAAACTCATTGCTAATCCTTCTTAATATCAATCGAAGCAAGAATCTTACTATATTTAATTTCTTAAATGTTATTGTTTAACTTATTTATTGTAATTTATTTCTTTAAATTGATATTTATTCAAATTTGGATGTCTCTATAGTTATGTGCACGTCAAATTATTTAACTTGACAAATTTTAGAGAAAAGAAAACAAGTCTCTTTCCCAAATTGTTATTATGAACTGAAATAAATATTAATTCCAACATTTTCAAATAAAAAAAATATATAAGAATTAAGAAATTAGTTATATAAATTAATGAATTTGGTAACAACTTTCTTAAAAAGTGAATTAGTTGTGTAATATAATTTAAACTGAAAGTGTTTAGCTTGAAAAAATTATTTTTTATTTTAATTTTTAATTTTTAAAATAATTTTTTAAAAACTGTAAAAATAAAGTTACAGTATTTTTTTTATTTTCATATTATTTTAAGAATATTTTTAATAAAAATATTTTAAAAATTATTTATTTCCAATAAATATAAAAAAAACACCAAACACGGTATTTAAAAGTAAATGGGACCTTATTCATCGATCTTGTAAATTTTGAACCCAAAATTATTCTGCAATGCAATTAATCAACTTAAATTCAACCACCATGGATAATTAAGTTTATGCCATGTGGAACAGGAAAATCCATGGCAGTGTTCTTGTCCCATGCGTAACAAAAACGACAAGATATTAATTGATGGTAATTAGAGGTCAATTTTGATACATTTCAAGTCATGTGTTGTCCTTGTTTTGCTTGCCTTGTCACCTTCACACCTCATTCGTGCCATTAAAGGTGTTGGAACTTGTATTTCTATGCCTAGCATTTATATTAGTCTTTTCATTATCTCATTATATAGTATATTGAAGACACCACTTATTCTTAAGATAATTTTGTCTTAGATATGATTATAGTTCATGTATGTTCTTAGTTTTACATTTTAGTGTTTTTTGTTTTTCGTTTTTATAAGTTTTTTTCTCAATTTTATTCTTTCTAGAATTTTTGTTTCATTTTTTATACTGTAATTATTATTATCTTTTTTCATTTTTCATTTTTTGTCTTTGTAATTTCATTTTAGTCCTTGTAAATTATCTTCTTAAGACTAAGAATAAAATAATATAATTTATAAATACTAAATATGAAAAATAAATAAATTACACTGACAAAAATAACAAAATTTTACCAGGACTAAAACTAAAAGGACGATAATTACAGAAATTTTTTTTAAAAAAGGACTTAAAAAACTAAAAGTAAAATAACAATAAATTACATGAATTAAAAATATATACAAGCCTAGAATTATTACTATGGATAAAACTGTCTTTTCAAATATGTAATGTATATGTTTTTATTGTATATTTTTTAATGTAACATACATTATTTTAAAATAGTAATTAATTACGTGAGTTATTGCGATTAAAAAAAGATTTTTCTATTAAAATTAGAGAAGACACTAAATTAAGAGATGTATCTAAGACAAGAGGGGAAGATTGTGTAGGAAGAAGAGGCCAAATAACTAGGACAATTTATAAAAATCATGTTTTATAAGGATCCAATAAATTAAAATATTAATAAAATAAATATTTAAAATTTTATAAAAATTAAAATAATAGTTTTTTCATAACTTTTATGTTGGAATATTTGTATAATGGGTGTGTATAAATATAATAATTAAAATATTATTCTATATCATTAATTAATAATTAAAGATATTATTCTTATCAAATATAATTATGAAAATAATTAAATAAAATTTTGTTTTATACTTAATCTAATGATTAGTTACACTAATTATTCATAATCTCATAACCTTTTAAAAATAATGAAGAAACATCTCTAACAAAATTAAGTGGTTAATCTATCTTTTCATTGATTAGAAATACTTTTATTGCGTCAATCTATTCATCACAATTAATGGCACCCGTAAGCTTTCAACAATGATACACTCTATTTTCAAATTCATCTACTTTTGAAATTATTATTAACATTCCTCTATTTTCTTAAGTATTATATTTTTATTATCATTATAAGAAATCTTATATGTAATATATTTTAAAATTGAAGGTTGTTTATATTTTCATACTGCACTATTAATATCATATTTTTAAATAATTAGAAAATTTAAAGAAATATTTTTTATCTTGAGCCAAATCCTTTTTTCTGTAAACGAAGAAAAGTTCAGCTTTAGATTGAACCTAAGGCTCAAATATAACAGGCGGTAGAAACTACTAAAATCTCAAAAATATTCATGTAACTTGCTGAAAAGATAATGTTAGAGATATGCTAATCTATATAAATGTATTTGATTTAAACCAAATCACCGTAAAAAAAAAAATTTAGAATTTTTCTAGGTGTTTATCCCACCACTAACTACTTTAATCATCTATTAAAGTAAAATTAATAAAGTTTATTTACTTATGTTATTTTTTATTATATTAAATTTTAAATAGGATGTGTCAAATATTAAATTTTCATTAGTTGTTTATGAATAAAATGATTTTGTGTGAATATTTTTATAAAAGTTTTTTAATGTACTCTTTTAATATTTTTTATGATAGAGAATTTGTTAAGTTATTATTTTAATCTTTATTATTTATGATTTTCACATTAAAATTGTTTTTACTCTTCTTATTCTTATATTTTTATTTTTCTTATTTTTTGAAATTTTATATTATTATATATCACATCCATCTTATTTCATTCAATAAAAAAAATTATATTACACACATTTAAATTTATATAATTTTTCTGCTACTTAACCATACATTATAACAACAATGTGATATAAATAAGTATGATCTTCAAACTTGAAGACCAAGTAACCAAAAGTGGTTAAATAATCAGCTAAGGAACTATTAATTATAATCCCTAAACAAAATGTAAATGTATGGCAGCAAATCAATTTGAACATACCTCCAACCCAAGAAGAAAAAGTATTGTATTTATCATAAGTGGCTATGTGAACAAGTATTAGGCAGTAACCTACTTTTCCACCTTGTACTTTTAATCAATATTCATCAAGTACCCTACCTTCCACCTTTACTACAGCTGTCCTTTAAGGTGACAGTCATGTTTAAAACAAGTTTTTTTCTGGAGTTTAGTTCCTGTCAACCACAAAATATATAGCCTGGGATAGTAGTTATGAGGATCAGATATTAACCAAACTAATTAAGATAATGTAAGGAATAATTATCCAAAATAAAGTACCTAATCCAACTTTTCCCATTATCTGGGGTGGAAAAGCCTTACTTGGAAATATTGTGCATTTTTTCTAATGCAAATCTAATGGATAAAAATAAAAAAATATTCTAATTCATTGGCAAAAGTAATTTTTTTGTTGTCTAAAATGTACTTATAGAATGTTTACCCAAATATAGTTAAATGCATTCGGAATAATCACTTTGCAATTTGAGTTTATTTTGCCAAGCCAGTTGTCAGGTTTATCAAGATTTTATTGCTGTCATTTAAATATAAACATCATTGAGAAAATATTTTACAAATATATATACATAAATGGATTTGGTTATTTAATTATTTAATAATAAGAATTATTCTTTGATAAATAATCATTATAGATCAGACTTAATTCTTCTTTAGTAGTAGAAAATTAAATTAAGAATTTTCTTTCTTTGTCATCCATCAAATCGTTCTTTAAGATTTAGAATCTTATTTTATTATCAATAAAATTATTATTTATATTTTTGATTTTTCTTGTAAAAGAATAAATTATTTTACTTGAATGATTTATATATATCTATTTCTCGGAAAAAACAATTCAGTTGTACACATATAATTTATATTAATTATTATACTCTTAAATAACTTTTCATCTAATAATTTTATTACAAATTCCCTGTTATATTAAATGTTCTTCACACATGAATTATCTCATTTATATAGATGAAAAGTAACGTGTGTATATATATTTCAAAATATATTAATTAAATTATGAGCAAATTAATTACGTCTTTATTGTTACTTAATTTATATTATATTTGACGTGGTTCAACCAATAAAAATATGTTATACAAATTTTTTTTAAAAAATTTTCTCCTATAAATCCTTGAAAAATAAAACAAAAAATACCGTATATTTAAGCAATAAAATTAGCAAAGTTGGTAAACCTTAGGTTTGGTCATCATACTCAAGCCTGAATTTCAAGAATAGTCTTATTTATTACCATCAGCAAGAATAGCTTCAGTGCACTTTATAGGAAATGCATATCTTCACAAAATAATGAAAATTTTGAACATTATTGAACCTATAACTTCTCATTGACAATATCATTATGTACCTTTACTAACCTGATTATCACAGATTTCCCATAAACAAGTCCATAATTTTCTTTTGAATCTTGCATCGGGAAGTTCAAATGTTTGATATATACTACATTGGAAAATGAAATCTAAGAACAAACACGCCACAGAAAAAATGAGAACAATTAATAAAAGCATTAAGGCCTGGTAACATACATGAAGTGGTAATATTATGCTAAATTTTAACAATATATTTAAGTTGAAAATATGTTGAATCATAAGAGGAAAAATTTTCGAATATAATTAGTTTTTTCAACAAGATTTTCTTAAATATTTAGTGGTGTTTAGTTTGAGAAATGATTTTTTATTTTTATTCTTAATCTTTTTTCTCTGAAAATTGTGAAAATGGAATTATTGTATTTATTTATTTTCATCCACTTTTAAAAAGTAACTAAATGTTTTCACGTCTATTCTTTATTTATAGTAAAAATAAAAACAGAAAGCACACAAACCAACACAACTTTAAAACACAATTTAGCATTCCTAAAATATTATTTTTCACGAGATGAATCTTGTCTTATTACATGTTGGACAATATTTCCAATAATGTTTGAAAAAAAAAAGCATATAAGCATGATGAAAATAAAATAAAAATCTTAAAAATTTAGGAAAAAATAAAAGACTAAAATAAAATTTAAAAGTAAAATAAAAAAAAACTAAAAGTATAATTTAGCATTTGTTTTATATCTTGCATATAATAATTTAAATAAAGTATAATTTAGCTTTAAGAGATGAGAAAGGTTAACCGGTATTACACAGTACACACTAACACTATGATAATCAACATGAAGAAGAATGTTTACAAGTTTGAAAGTGCTGCATTTAACCATTAGCAAAAAATTAAAAAAATTTCTGATTGTTTAAAGATTATAATGAAATTTATTCGTAAAAAACATTACATTAATACTTCTTACAATAAATATAAAAATAATATTAAATAAAAAATAAATATCAAATTCAATTTTGTGAATAATCAATCAGAACTCCTACCAACTACGTGTAGGTGATAAGGATACAAAGGTTGAGGTGGTGTCAAGGAATAAAGAACTAGCAATGATTTGTGTATATTTATTTTGCTAAAATGGATTGTAATACATGTTTAAGCCCATGAAAACAGACAAAGCCCAAACCAAATAACTACAAATATGATAAAATAATTTAAATTTATAATTGACATACAAGTCAATTATGCTTTGTAAAAAGCAACTAGATCTATGTAAAAAACCCTAAACCATAATTTATTAAAATAGAATTACAGTAAGAAACTTAATTTAACAATCTATGTTCAAAGTGGTTGAATAAAAAAAAAATTTCTAGACCCTTTACATGATTCACTATAGATATTAGACAGCATTAGATCTAAATTAAAGAAGGCAAGTCCAGCAAGTGATGAGTCAACTATATGAAAAAAACTTGGAAAATAAATGTTTGGTTTAACAATAATGATGTAAAAGTTTAGTTTAGCAAAAGTCCAAAAATAAATGTTAAACATAACTATAGAATACACATAAATAAATAAAGGTGTGTATGGATATGTTGAAGCTAAAAATATAAAGCGTGTCAATGGATTCTAATTAAAATTTGAATGGGATCAATTGTATGTATTAATTATAAATTAATATAAGTATGATTAAAAACAAATGATTTTTTACTTTTTTCTTACCACAAAACGATTTTTAATATTCTTTCAAAATTATAATATTGAAAAGAATCAGTTAATTTTTTAATAACATAATATAATTTAAACAATATAAAATTTATAATTTCATTATATCATTCAAGCCAAGCAAAAAATTACTATCATTACTATTATTATTACACCAATGCTAAGACAAAATTTATGAACGATTTTTAGATAGTTTTTTTTTTTAATCCTTTTCAATTAGAATTAAAATTTATGTAGAAATTTTGTATTTGCCGTGTTGCTTTTATTCTTAAATATTTTTGACGTCTTGTTTATTTTGTTGGGTGAGAAAAGGTGACCAGTATCACACAGTGATAAACATATATTAATGCAAGTGTAGTTTGTTTGGATTTGATTCTCTTAAAAGTAAACTTTAAAATATAAATTATAAAAATACCTGTTAATTATAAAATTCACTCGTTTTTTAATTGTTAGATATAAGTGATGAACTTAACTCAATCTTACAAATCAGATTGTACAGTGAAAGATGATTTTTTACTAGTATACATGCAATATACTTTATCTCTAAGTGATATGAGATTTTCAACACATTTCTTCACGTCAAGCGTGACTATGGGGTACGATAAATTCCACATCAACAAAGAATCCTCTATAATGAGATAAACAATCCCCTACAATGAGGTATAAAAGAAAAAATCTCTAACAATAAGATACAAAAGATCCTAAAATAAACTCTGGTACCATATTAAAATATTAGAAATGCGAGTTTTTAACCTCAAACAACCCTAAATAACATATTATTCTATAAAGTATACTTTTCATTTTTTTTTTCTTATGATATTCACTAAGAAAATGTTTATTAAAATAGAACATGAAAGCTACAACTTTGTCAAATTATTATCTTCCCGTTGGTATTAGTTTGAGGTGACCCTTGATGTGTTTTTTCAATTGGAACATTCATATGTCCACACTGAACAAAGATTCAAGTTGAGCTATATTTTTCTTATCATCTTGGCCGCCGAACAAGATGTTGATTTGGATTTATATTAAATAATTAGACTAAATTTAAACTTGAATGAGACATGTTGATGGTGAAATTAAGGGATGACAAATATACTATTTTCAAGGTATATGTAGTAACTATCGTCATTGCTTTTAAACAATTCTAAGTTCAAAGTAATATAAAATATTATGGTAATTTAATCTTGATACTTAGTTTCTTAACTACCATTTTTAATACTTTATACTTGGAATTATCATTTCTTAACTTTTATCATGTGTCCATGTTCACACTAGACTTCATAATTATGAAGAAAATTAGCTACTCCCTTGATGAAACTTTGCAGATAATTAATGTTGTATCTTCATTAGGCTAAAAAATATGTTGTGTGAATACAATCACAAGATTTTAAAATAACTCACATATTTTACTCAACCAGTTGAATTAAATTTTCTTGATAAATTATATGTGAAATAAGATCTTGTAGAAAAAGAAATAGAGAAAAAATGAAATAATTTTTCTATCAAATAAAATGAGTTTATGTGTAAATTAAAAGTTAACTTTTTTAAAAATATAACATGAAAGATATTTTATAAATTAACTTATAATATGCATTTGATTTCACAGTAAACATTTTTGAATCATATAAAAACATTAGTCCATGTGATTTTAAATAAGTTTTTACATGTTGAGTTACACTTTAAATAATTAATTATAAATTAAAATATTTTTATATAATTAAACATTGAAATAATAATTACATTAATTCAAAATTAATTTTAATTAATCAATTTCATTGAATTTTGGTTCAAATGCACTTAATGACATGATTGGAATTAGCCATAAATTAAAGCACAGTAAGTTGAAATTCCAGCTCCTTACACGTAGTTTTCTGTGCATTTTCTACTGACCCATGCAAAATCAAGCTTTTGAAAATTGAAATCACAACTAATCCATTAAAAAATGATATCTATGCTTAGAGATAAAGTACACCAACCTTTAGAACCCATTTTTTTTATAAAGTTAAATTAAAATTAATTTTGATAGAATGTTATTACAAGAATTCATAAGTCAAAAAGTGTGAATATAAAAAGTTGTGTCATCAATCTAATGGAGAAAATTGTAAGAAAAACTAAACCTATTATCATTACCAGCCTGTCTTTGCTGCATGGATCCATCATGTGAATCTCACTATAGGTGTCTGAGGTACAAAATTTAGATTATTTTAATAATTAATTATATGTATAATTAATTTTAATTAAAATTAAATTTTATTTGAATAGCTTTATTAAAAAATAATTAATTTTGTTTGGATATAATAAAAAATTAAATTTTACATAATAAAAATAGTGTAAAAGTAACTGAAAGAAGAAATAAATTACTGAAAATAATCATAAATTTTAAATTCTTTATAAGCAACAAAATCAGGTTATTTTCTTTTTCAAAAAAAAATTACAAATTTAGATTATCTTTTTTGGCTGTACAACTTATTTTCAAATAGTTCTTTTACCAGAAAAAAAAGCTAAATTTTAGAAAAGACAATCCTTCCTAAACATATACTCTAAATCTAAACTGTTAACAATTACAGTAATATATGTTTTTACTTTAAAATTTTATAAATTTGATATTAATAGTCAAAACTAATTTGTTCATTTTAATTCTTTAACTTTAAAATATATCAATTTTGTTTCTAAAAGTAGTTTAGATAACATTTAATAGTTATTTTAAAACATTATCCAGATTACTGTAAAAAAATAAAAAGTGATATATTTCTAAATTAGAAAAAGTAATATGAAACAAAGAATAATTAAATGACCAGATTCAATATATCTTTACCCTTAGCAAAGATGCCTAGATCATTGACATGCTTGGGATTATTGACATATGAATAAGAAAAGTGCTTTTAGAAAATTGTGGTACTCATCTAAAAATTTTCCTTTCCTGTTATAATTTCAAATTGTTTTACAGTGAGTGTAGTTATTGTGTAATAGACCAACTTTTTGATAATTAATTTCACAAATTTATGCAATCTATTAAACATATCTTTGCAAGATATTGTTGATATAATAAATAAAAAGGTGAAATAATTAAAACCCATGATTAAAGTAAAAAGTTATTGGAATAATTGTAACTCCATCATAACTGAATCTTTTTCTACACTGAGTGGCTATCAAGAAAGCTATTGGAATAATTGTAACTCCATCATAAGCAAGCACATTTTTTCTATCAAGAAATATCAATGCCTTGATCACTTGTAAATTTCAAAATGGATAGATGTATTACCAATAATTTAGACACTTAGGCCAATCATGAATTTTGAATGTAATATTTTTGGTTTCTTTAAAAAAAAAAGTGATAATTTATTTTACATTATCACTTATTTCTTATAAAAAATAAAGATAATATTTTCTTAAAATATTAATTATATTTTATGCTCATAAATTTTTATAATTGTAAAAGTTGTTCTTAACTTTCTTTCTTGTGAATTATACTTTCATAACTTATGAGGTATAATTCACAGAAAAGAAAAATTGATGGCAAAATTCACTACAAAGTCTGGAGGCATAACATGTAATTAAGTATTTTTTTCTAAAAATAAATTTTATTTAACTTTACCTCATAAATAATATTAATTTTTTTCTACCATAAGTAAATGATCTCATTCCACCTGGGTATAGTATTTTTTTTTCAGCCAGTTTTATGTGTATAGTATTTTGCTTTGGTGTTAATAATTAATCTCTTTTGAAAAATATAGTTGAACATTTTAAATAAAGTCTATTTTCAATCATTTTTTTATTTATAAAACTGAAAATAAGAACATTACTTAAAGAGAGATGAGTTGAGTTACATTCACATAAATGTAATATCAGTTATTTTATGTTATTTTCATATCTTAAAATGAAACAAACACTAAAAAAAGTAAATCTGATGATCCTTTTTAACTTGTCTACTTTTTTGTTTGAAAGCCTCCCATGTTCATGCCAAAGCTAAAACATGAGGCATAAATTCTACACCCATATTCTCAAAGAATAAAGAGTTCTCTTTGTGCCAATTAATCCACATTTGTCAAATGTTGTCTTTATCTCTCACACAAGTGGAATAAAATTTTGACCAACCACTAAAAATGATAAAATCCACTGAAAAAATTGAAGTTGTCATATTCAATTGTTCATAAATAATATATAATAAAAATAATATGAAATTTATTATTAAAATATCTAAAACATCCTCTGAATATCTCCCCATTTCACCAATTGGATTCAATAATACAAACAAGAAATTACATACTTTAGGAACAAGAGATGGTCACACACAAACATTTACAATAACTAGCTGCTATCCAAATTTTTTTATACCAAACTTAAACCCCATTCCATATCTTTATATCACTAGAACCCTAACTCAAAATTTTAATTACTTTTTATTATCATTTACACACCTGACTTATTTTTTCCGGCCACAGTAGCAAATTTGAGACTTTTTAGATGGTAAATCGCGTAATTGGTCCCAAATATCATTTTTCTTGGAAGAAAAATAGTTTGAATAGATAACTCTAATATAAAGTTAACCGGTGATACTAATACTCATCCAATTAGTCAATCACATATAAAATATGAAAAAAAATATGTATAAAAGTAAAAGGTAAAGGTTGAAAAAATTACTTCAATATATTTACAAACTAAATTTAGATAGGTGAACACGACGACCAGTATATATACTTGTCACAAAATAAACACAGTGCAACTAGCATGACTCCATTTTCATGCCACTTATTTAGTCTTTTCTCTATCGGTGCATGGTTGAGTTTTCACTTTCACAATAGGTCACAAAGTACAAATTTTCCATTCCTTACAAATGCATGAAACCTGAAACATTTGTCTCTATCTGTGGAAAATTTGGGACAATAACAAATACATAAATTGACAAAACTTTCAATTCAATTCAATTCCCTTTTTTCTATGTCTTGTATAATGGTCGATAGAACCGTCTCAACTCATGGCTCAAAAGTAACCCATGAATCCAAGATAGGCTCAAAATCTAGTGGTTGACATGTTCTTTTCTTCCCTTAATTCTTGCTTCCAATATGGTTTAAAGTCATTTGTTTTTTCTTTTTCATGACAAAACATTGAGCTTTTATGAATATTTTATAGGTACAAAGTCATGAAAAATTCAACGTGCAAAATTAAGAGTTTGCATGACCTCCCCTGTTTTACTTCCCCTGTTTTAAAGGGATTGAACCCATTCATGGCTTGCTAGTAAGAAATACTGCATAGATGAGATATAAATGAAAATTATATTTGTTTTCCTGTTATAATAGATCATATTTAAAGATATTTTGGACCAAAGGATGGATCTTTTTGATGGGTATATTAATATTTGGATTTTTCTCTCACAACTTGTGGAAACTCTGTTCTGGGTTTTTAGCAGAATCTTCATGAGGTATTGAAATTGAACTTTTCATCACAAGTTAAGATATTAGTCATTTATTTAATCATCTTCATTTTTATTTATTTTTTATATATTTCTGTTTGTTGCAGATACTCTAGTCATGAACCAATCAATTCATCCTGTTCTTCAAATCTTAGCAAAGAAAACTATCATATTGACCCTAACAATTCCAAGTCAAAATCTGAGGCTGAAGAAGATTTTTCCAAATATTACAAAGATGCAGAGTTGAAAAGTGAAAGATTTGAGGAGGGCACTGATGTTGTTCAATTTAAACAAGAGTGTAATCATACAAATGATTCAGGTGGTTCTGAACCAGAAGCGAAGTATAATGAGGATTGTTCTGAAGCAGTTATGGCTACTAACTGTGCTGAAAATCCTTGCCTTGAAGATGAGGAGACAATGAGGTTGGTCTTCAAATTCCAGTATCAAACTTGGAACTGTAGTGAAACTTTTGATTTTGTGAACACTGATAATGATAAGGCTTCTGGAAGCATCATCAAGAATGAGTTCATCTCAAGTAAGAGTTTCAGCAGCTTCTTGGATGAACCATGTGTCCATTCAAAATATTTTCCTTTGGAAAATGATTCTTTTGATGAAACAGAAAGCAACTTTGAACCAGAAAGGTGTGTTGATCAAGTGGAGAATCTTAAATCCAATGTGTTTGTTGAAAAAATTTCAGATGATGACATTTTCCTTTCTCAAGAAGATTCAACTTTTGTAAGCTATGAATTAGATTCCATCAATTCCACAGGAGATGATAGGTTTTCTTCAGACACTGATTTTGGAACCACTATTGAGCTTGACACTTTGGGAAACCATGATGAAGAATATGCAGTGTTAACAAAAGGATATTTGGACTTTGAGGGTGAGAAAATATCAGAAAGTTTTGAAGTTGAAGATAGAGATACAATGGTTGAGATAACAAACTTACAAAAAGAGAGTAGTATGCAAGATTCAGATAGTGAGAACAGAAAGTTGAAAGACCATCATTGTTTTCAAGATGGGTATGGAATAATATTGCATGGTTCAACAAGTTCAGATCTTGATGCACAATGGGAACATCAGGATTTGATAGAACAACTCAACATGGAGCTGAACAAAGTTAGAGCCACTGGTGTAGCTGCCACCTTTGAGACACAAAGGATAATGGAAGACTTGAAGCCATGGGAAATTCAAGAAAAATTTCAGCATTATGGTACCATAAATGATCTTACAAAATTCTACAAGAGTTACACAGAAAGAATGAGAAAGTTTGATATCTTAAATTTCCAGAAGTTGTTTGCCATAGGTCAGTAATTCTAACCTTAATTATTTCACTTGCTTTCTATTTTTCTTTCCTTCATTTGTTAAATGAGTTTATTGTTGATTGATGAACAAATTCATTCATTTTGGAACTATCATCAATACCTTAATCATCATAATTGGAAGTGAGGATACACTAAATTTTATTAATTCAACTCTGGGAATGCATGAATTTTTCAAACACCTTGCACTAGAGTGCATTATGATACATTTGGTTTCAATTTATTTTCCAAACACCATAACATTAATTCCAGAAATGACATGGCTATAATATAACATTAGTATTCAAATTTACATGCAACCATAATTATGTGATTAAAGAATTTAAATGGTATACATTGACCTTGTAAATTTTTTTTACCCCGTTAACCAATCACAAAATTTTATATCTTTAAAATTTTGACTCTTTAATTACATTACACATACCATAAATTTTGAATAACAGATTGTATAAAAAATTTGTAGACCATATAGTAATTAAACTAATGATCAAAAAATACAATTTTACTTAGCAACTAACTGCAATACATAATCAACCAGTTAACTCAATCATAGAATATATACGTATACATATATGTATTTTTTTCTCTTCACATTTTATAACTACTTGTCTAGTTATCTGCGTATTTAATTGTTTATTAAATATTTTTCTAAAAAATAATCATCTCAATAAAACTACAACTTTGCAAGCAAAACAAGTGAAAACTTATGAATTTATGATTTAGCATTTAATTGGTCATTGAATTATGGTTTATTTAGTGGTTGAGAATCCAATTACAACATAGTATTTTTATGTTCCATGGCAAATTATAGGTTCCCTAAAGACCAAGGACCTTATGCTTTCATTTCCAAGCTGTAAGAACTCTTCTCCAACTATCACATCTTTTATTCCACACATCTTTCTCCATAATAGACGCAAAAAAACTGAATCTGACCCATTGAAGAAGTTCATGAGGGAATTATACAGTGACTTGGAAATGGCTTATGTGGGACAGTTGTGTCTTTCTTGGGAATTCCTTCAGTGGGAGTATGGAAAGGCCTTGAAGTTATGGGAATCTGACCATTACAGTTTGCAAAGTTACAATGAAGTAGCAGATGAGTTCCAACAATTTCAAGTGCTTCTGCTAAGATTCATAGAGAATGAACCTTTCCAAGGTCCAAGAATTGAGTACTATGCCAGGAATCGCTGTGCTATGCAAAATCTTCTTCAAGTTCCAGTTATAAGAAGTGAGTAAGAACTTTCAAAGACTTTTTTAAAAGAAAAATATTTGATAGACAATTACAATATATAAAAAGAAAAAAAATATAAAAATACATATGGATATATTTTAAGAGTGAGTTGATTGATTAATTGAATATTACAGTTGACTAATTAATTACGTATTGCAGTTAGTTTTGAAGTACAATTACTTTTAAAAAGACTTCTGTCTCTAATATTATTTTTTTATTTTAGTTTGGTATAGGAAGTTTAAAATGTTTCACTTTAACTTTTTTAAAGTACTTTTGTTAGACTAATTTTATTTATGAGTCAGTTTTTTGCACAATTATTTTAAAGGTCTTAATAAGTAGTGCCATAAGGATACTGGTTAAAAAATTAAAAGGGAAATAATTTATTATATAAATCATATGTAAGCACAAAACAATGTTAAACAGTGAAATTTTATGCATTTTAAATTAGTTTATCAAGGGCACTAGTTATCATTTACCATATTTTAACTTTGGATGATGTGAAAAACATTTTTTCAGACTTATCATCAAGTTAACAAGTTAGTGCGTTGAATTTGGTCTAATAAAGGCACGTTGAGAGATTAAAGTGAAATTTTTTAAATTTGAGACCAAGCTAAAGAAAGAATTAAAAGATAAAATGAGAGACTATTTTAACTTTTTATAAATTAACTTTACTTCGTCTTTTAACTTTTTATAAATTAACTTTACTTCGTTAATTGTAATAGGTAATTAATTAGTCAACTCATTTATAAAAATATATACGTATATATATTTTTTTCTAGATATTTTATAATTAATTGTTTAGTTATGTTTGTTGTAATTTTTTATTAAATGTTTTTCTTTTCAAATATCACTATGAGCTATGTGAAGTACCAGGTAAAGAAAAAAAAATTATGAAGCAAATAGTATCTAATGACTATAGAACCCCTCAATTGGCTGCAGAGGACAACACCAAGGATGAAGAGAAATTCAAAACAAAAGACGAAGATAAAGATAAAATCACAAGTGACATGCTAGTAGATATTTTGGAAGAATCAATCAAGACACTTTGGCTTTTCATTAAAGCTGATAAACATGTATCTTGCATGAGCCATAAAGGTCCAAGAGAAACTCAAGCAAAGCTCCAAGACACTGCAGATTCAGAACTTCTTATGGAGCTTCAAGCTGAACTTCAAAAGGTAATGAAACTTGTAAACTAAAGGCAAATGCTAACCAGTTAGAATTTAAGAAACTAAAATGATAAAAAAATTTATTGAGATATGTAAAATTAGGCTTTAGAATATATTTTTTTTGCACTAACCTATGAATTTTGCATTAAATTTTTATTTTTATTTCACAGTCAACTACAATACGCAACTAACCAGCCAACTCACTCACAGGACATATACATATATGTATTTTTCTTTCTTCATATTTTATAACTAGTTGTCTGCTTGTTGTATATTGCAATTTGTCTATCAAATATTTTTCTTTAATATTTTCCTTTTTAATTCTTTAACCAAGTGTCCTGGTTAGCAAAACCCTATGTGAAAAAGGAGTTAATAATATTTCTTCTTTTGTTTTGTTTTGTTTTGTTTTTTTTGGATATGATATATGTGTAGAAGGAAAAGAGACTTAATGAACTTTTGAAGAGCAGAAGTAGCATACTGAAGAAGTTCCAAAAGCATGAGGAAGTTGGTAGAGATAATTTTCTTTACATTTTTCCTCAAGGGGACATAAAATTGGTTTGGAGAGTGTTGAACATGTCAAAAATAACAAGGGATCAACTTGCATGGTGTCTTAATAAACTAAATAACATCAATTTTGTAAACAGAAGCATACATATAGAACCATCTTTCTTACTTTTTCCATGTCAATAGTTATTTTCTTGTTTTGTTTTTCTTTTATTGTACATATGTTGATCCACATTTACAAGGTCATTGTGGATTTAGTGAAGAATTTTTTTTTCTTACAACTAAGAAGTTGGTGATATATTAGTTAGGATGAATAAGAATCAAAATCAAATGTGATTCTTATATAAATAAATGAATGATGTTCAATTTTGGAGCAAGTCTAGTAATAGCCCATCATGGGTGTCTTGTTAAGTCAAATACTCAGAGCTTTATTTATAAATATACAAAAAATGTTCAACACCATTATGAAATGTTAAATGTCACTAGGTTTGTAACTCTTACTTATTAATTTACTTATTTCAAGAATTTTTTATATAAATAAAATTTAACTGATCAATCATTTAGTTTAACAATTACACACATTAAAATTTCATATAATTCTAAAATTATTTAATAATTTATCAAATCAATTTATTTTAATGTATAATATAATATTAAAAAATATAAAAATATTAATTGTTAGAAAATTTATCTAAAAACATATAAATTATATAAAATTTAATATACATGATTTTGAAGATAAAATTTCTTAATTTTACAGTTAAATTGTCAAATTTTATTTATACAAAGTTATTGAAAAATATTAATAAATTTTACACCAAATATTCACACGTGTGCAATCCTTCCCATACACAATTTGTATCCTGATTCAGCTATATAAATATGAGTTCAAGTCATTTTCTACTCCTTCACTAGAAAGATATTCAAAGGTAGTGAGCAAAACAAACAAAAATGAAGTTCAGCCAGAAATTGTAGTACCCTTAACACAAAGATCCATAACAGAAAAGAAAACTAAACATTAATTCAGAAAACTTGTAGATGATGTTTTACAAGTTTGGGCTATTTCAGGCCAATGTCTTTACTTTGGGCCCATGTAGTAATTTTTAGAGGTTGAGAAGTCCAACCCGACTTATAAATATGGTTTTTTTCTTTTATTTTGTTTTTTATTTTAAAATTAAATTTAACTTCAAATTTTTATAAATTTTCTAAATTTATTTTTGGTGTAGAGATTGAAATTTATCAACAATTAATTTATTTTTATTTAACTTGTAGAAATTAAATTTTCATAACAATTAATTTGACTTCTCAACATGTTCACAAAATCGAGAATTCCTAAGATAGAATTCATGCCAAAAGATCCATAAGGGAAGGAAAATGGTTCAAGAAGATACATGAGTTATACCCCATTGAATAGGAATTTAATACAAATTGATTTTTATATACTCTGTTTTGAATGTCTTTATGTTTTTGTTTTACTTTAATTAGTTGTATTTTCTTGCGTCATATTAATAAATTACATTATTGTTAAAGAAAATACTCACTTTTATTTAGTATCAAATCATCTAATTATTCAATTCATTTCCGAACAGAAAACACACAAAGAAATCACAAACATATGAACAATTTTTTAAAATAAATTAAATTTGAATACATTTTACAACTAAAAACATTGATAGTCAAATAAGTTAAAATACAATATTAAATTAAAATTTAAGACAAAAGTCGAAATTAAAAAAAACAAGTTAATATATATATATATATAGGTAAATAATTATTTTACTTAAATATTCATTACAAAGATGAATTAAATCTTTAGAAAAAAAAATTAATCCATTCGATCATCCTCGTTACTTTGTTAAAAGTAATTAAAGAAACTTTTAATAACTCTTTCTCTATACGCGGTGACATGAAATTTGGCTTCTCAAGCTTAACAAGAATATTATATTTAATATATGTGATTGAGTTAAAAGTTTAGGGTGTGTATATCTATTTATCCTTATTTTTAATTAGTTATATATAATTTTTTGATTAGTAAGGTTTATTTTATTGTAAATATTTATTATTATTTATTATTTATGTATCCTGAATTTTAGACGACATGAACTTACTCTATACTGAGAATTGAACTTTTCGAGCATGGAGACTATTAAATGAGTGATTCAATATCAGATTTTTAACACACTCCCTCATGCCGATGACTGAACTTCTGGAGCACAGAGACTATTCAAATAGATAATTCAATACCGGATTTCCAACAAAAGATACTCGCTGAGTATTTATAGGTTGAAATTGACGTTATAATTTTGTCTATGAGTATACACTAACCTTAATCGAATAGATAATACCTTGTGTTAGACAACAAAAATCATCATTGGTGATGTGACAAAAGGCCAACTCAACCGCTTTAAGTAATGATGAAGCGTGAGTTGATATTTATAAATAGTAAATAGATATGTACACGGTGTAAGCTGGTTGGTTAATAATTTGGTACTTTTTATGTTATAAGTTAATTATGGTGCAATAGTCTTTTGTAAAGTTTCTTAATTATTTAAAGATATTATATTAATATCTCTTATATATTGTATTAATATTCTTTTAATTTTAAAAAATATTACACTGAAAACTTGTAAATATTAACTTCATATGTGCCTCTTGGAATGATCTAACACTACAATTTTCTTCAGGTCCCCTCATGCACGTTGGCACCCCGTTACGTGAATTTGTAACCTCCGGAGAAAGTGATGAACAAATTAAACAAAATGTCACATTTCATTTGTCAAATTCATTCTTGCACGATACATTAATATTCTTTCACTATCCTCTCATGATGTGAAGTAATTATTGTGCCAATAGTATTCCTTATCTAAATCAGTGAAAGCTAAACTTCATTTGTTTAATTATTTATCATCAAGTGTTTTAGATAAGCTAAAATTAAAGTCTATCTTCTCTTAACATAAACCTTCTTATTCTTTGTTTTAACTTTTAGCCTTTTCAGCTATGCTCCAAATAATGAAGAAGATTCTACGACCCTTTTGTTTTCCAATTTGTAGATATTTTTCTTGTTCTTCTTTTATTTTTTTTTCCCTATCAATCTTTCTAGCTAGTACCTAGATATTTCTAAAAATGATACTATCATACTAATATTGGAATTTGGAACAAGGAAAACAGAACTAAGATAAAAGAAGGAAAAATAGATAAATAAACCATGAAACAAAAAAAAAGTATGTACATATGAACAAGGAAATAATGATAACACTTGTACATTTACAAGAAAAATCAGTACCTATTGGAATTGATTTTAGTGGTAAATATACTAAAACAGTAGAAATGGTAAGTATTAACCAACCTTTTTTTATTCTTTCTCTTATTTAGAGTATTCCTAACTAGGGACTAATTCTTTGAGATACTGAAATTTATTTAAGAGATTGATGATTGTTCTTTCATAACTAACAAAAGCCTTGTATTGAAGAATGCCCCAAAATAATTGTTGTTCGCAGTCAACTATAATATGCAGTTAATCAGTTAACTTACTTACAGAATATATATATATATACGTATTTTTCTTTCTTCATATTTTATAACTAGTTATCTGATTATCTACGCATTATAGTTGTCTATCAAATATTTTTCATCCTAAATTTAGTTAATCAAGTGTAACATTTATTAGTGGAATAGGTAGTGGACATATCACTAGTGCAAGGGGGTGAGTCCCATGCCAAAGAAGAAGCCTTCCAAGCATCATATGGAGGCAAACTGAAGGGAAATCCATTGGTTTTTCCAATTGTTTCCCACTGATTAAGGTGTTCTTGACCTTTGTCTAGTTCCTTTGTTCCAATGTTTTGTTGCATATTATGTTGTAGATTGATTGAGAATCCACTACAATGATGTTGGTTTGGCTCTTCAAATGCTATATAGTCAGGGTTGGGAGAGAGCATTGAACTTGCATCAATTGTGCTGCTGCACTTGTTTGGGGGGTTTGTGTAGAATATGAAGTTGTCAACAAGGTCTCCTCCATCTGAAACAGGAATTGGTGAAGCCTTGGAAACTGTGTCTGTGATGGTGCTGCTATTGGTGATGGGTTTGTAAGTGGCAATATCTGAGGCTGAGAAGTTGTTGGTGTTGATGGCATTATTGTTGGAGACTTGGTGTAACTCTTGCTTGTCACCACAAAATTGAATGGCTGGTGATTCTAGCTGATGATGGCAGTTTGTAACCTGTGTGAACATATCAGATACTATGCCTCCAGGTAAATGAGAAATCCATGGGTTAGACATGGCTTTCTGTGCCATGGTGAGAGAGTTGGTTTTCTTGAATATCCTACAAATTGCCCATGAATCCTGAAAAGACACATGACACTTTGTTTCACTACATTGATAATCAAATTAAAATACATAATCAATCAATATCAATATCAATATGCATGTATTTACTAATGATTTATTTATTTATCTTTCTATATAGGCAACTAACTCTTCTAATACTCTAGTAGCCTATATACAGTTGCGATATATTACTTATTGTTTATAACTTACATAATTAAGTTATTAACTGGAAAAAATTTGAATATTATTTTTTTTTTAGATTTTATGTTGCCCAGAAATATGTATAAGTGAGAAATAATTATAACCTTACAAGCTAATTTTGTAAGGTTGGATTAGATTTATAACTCACATTTTTAACATGGTATCAAAATCTATCTTAAGATTATTTGTGCCTCGATTTTAGAGATTGTATAACTAAAAAATAATCATCATCTTATAAACTAGTTTTATAGAGTTAAATTAGAATTATAACCCATATTTCTAACCATTTTTACAAAATATATTCTTAAAAAATAGTCACGATTTTGTTAATAAAAAAATTAGTTTAACTCTCAAGTTTAATTTTTATATATTATTAATGTAAAACATACTTTCTATCAATTAAAAATCATTGTCAATATAATTATTAAGATAATTATTATTAAAATTAACAATTTTATGATTAGATAAATTTCAATGCATAAAATAGCTGCTCCTACTTGTATACACGTATATGAACAAGGAATTTGTGCAAGACATACATTGAGAGGGAGACTTTTGTCTGAGAGCCTTTTGGGAGGGGTTGAGTCTGAAATGCAAGGTAGCCTAAACTCATGCATCATCCAATCAGTTTTCATTCCTTTAGCAGCTCTTCCTCTGTAGAACACAAGAGACTTCTTCAAACCAATGCACTTTCCTTCAGAGGAATATATAGGCCTGTCAGTTCCTGTGGCCTTCCAAAACCCAGCTCTTGTGACCCTATTTGGACGGGCACTGTTCCTATATTTTCTGTCCCTTGGACAGTAGAAGTACCACTCTTTTTCCCCGGTACCTGCCAGCTCTTCTTGTGCATAAAAACAAAATATGAAAACCAGGTTAAAATTGGGAAATATTTTTTAAGTTTTAACCAATTGAACCTTTGATTCTCATCCTAGAAAAAAAGTATAATGTATCTTAGGTCCAACTAATTTAATAAAAAGACAATTGATATGACTTTTATGATAATTATTATAAAAGTTAACAAGTTTATCATACATAATAATTTGTAATTGGATAATGATACTATATAAAATTATTTTATACTAATAACTTACATAGTTAGTTTTGTTTTCTATATTTTAAAAATGGTAGTTTTGGTCTAGGTATTTTTTAATATGGTTGATTTGGTATGCTCAAAGAACTTTATTTTGATTTGACTAAGAACACAATCTATAAATTTGAGGAAAAAAATTACTATTTACAAAATGTAAGAATTAGAATGAACAAGTAAAACTTGCAAAATAGTCTTATTATATAACTACAATATACAACTAACTAGTCAACTCACTTACAAAATATATACATATATATGTACATATTTTATAATTAGTTATCTGATTCTCTACATATTATAATTATTCGACAAATATTTTTCCTACCATATACATAAAATTTGTCTATGTGACATAAAGCAAAATAACAAGAGAAGAGAAAGGCAGAAAACAGAGTGAGTTACGAGAGTTCTTACTTGGAAGGTCCCATGGATCATATTTGTAAATATCCACTTGCTTAATCAGTTCAATAGGAAGAGATTTCTGCTGAATTTTTCTCTTGAGATAAAAATCAACAAGCTCTTCATCAGTGGGGTGAAAACGAAATCCTGGCATCACTTCATCAATTCTATCCATCATCTCATTCCTCTCCTCCATGATCTTTCTATGAATTTTTTGTCCAAAAACCAAATACTAATATATAGAGAGAGACTTCAAGATGTCAACACTTGCTCTAATATGTTTAAGAATCCTCAACCTAGTAAGTGACAATTAAATATAAGATATTATTATAATACTCATCATGGCTATGATGTTTGCATTGAATACATGGAAACACAAGAATGTTGTAGTTTGCAAATTTTGGAAAACAAAACAAAACCCATTATAAATGTGATGTTATCAAATATAAATAAAGACATAACTGAAGTTAAAAGTACATATTAAGAAGTTTCAAATGATGCTAACTCACAGTGTATGCAAATTTGCTTAGTCCAAGACCATGTTTTGTGCCTCTCAAGAAGGTTAAGTTTCGGTTTCCAAAGCTTTTGCCACCCTTTTAGGATTTGTTCTAATGTGAGTGCGTGTGAATTTGGATGAAAATCAAGATGACTTTGGTGTTGAGAAGAGGTTGTGTTTGTTAGCTATTTAAGCTTCTTAAGATGAAACACATGCCAAGGAATGTGTCACAATGAGTTAAAATAAAAAAATAAAAAAAACTAAAACCCCTATCAATGGATCTCTCTCACTTTCCTTGGCCTAATAAATTTGTTGTGTGAATAGAATGACCAAAAAATATGGATCAGAATAAGAGACTGCAGAATTAGAAGCATTATGGATTTTTTTTTTCTTTTATATTGTCAATGTGTGTGATTATTTCATTTTCATTGCTGATGATGCTCATAAAATTTTGGTTTAATCTTCAACAAATCAAAGACAAGCACAAAATGACAAGGCAAGCTTCTAACGTGATTCTTTTTTCATTTTCTATAGCTAAATAATTTTATTTTGAATTTGATCTTTTTTGAACTGTAGTATAAGGACCCTATGCTCAATATAATACTCTTAATGTTGCTTTCACTATGAGAATTTCTTTGCCTAATTCTTTTGAGGACCCTTACAAGACAATTTTTGTCATTTTTGTGCTAATTCTTGGATTGCAATATTCCCTTTTCTATGCCTAACTTTTAACTTTTTGTGTTCATCATATTCAATGACAAAATATGAACAAGTGACCTGTCATTAGTCTTCAAAATAATTACTCCAAAGTTCATACACTATTGACAATGAGGGCATTCTCACTTAACCTGTTTAGGAACAGTGTGAGTAAACAAGAAGTTGACCATGGAACTTCCATGGATAAAATTTAAGTACTTAGAGGAATCTTATTTATACACTCACATCTTTTTTTTTAAAAAAAAAATGTCATTTTAATTCTGTGCATGGGTTATATCTATATTATATAATTAAAATAAATAAATAAATAAATATTATGCAGTAAAAAATAGTGACAAGTTATAGATGGGGAAAAGGGTAAGTTTAGATTTTTTTTCTCTATAATAATTTTTAGGAGAAGAAAATAATAAAAAAATGAAATTTATTTCTCTAACAATTAATATTTACTTTTTATTAACTAATTCGTAGAAAGTCTCTTGTCTCTTAAAAAAAATTAAAAGAATTTTTTTTATAAATTAATTAATGAAAAATCAATTTTAATTTTTAAAATGTAAATTTACATTTTTCTTCTTTGAAAAATCATTTTTAGGAAGCTCACTCGTGTTGGCCCAAAATCCTGTATTTTTATTTGTAGAAAAACATATTTTCTCGATTAATCATGACTTAACTCATTATTGTAATTTGTTTATTGACTTTAAAATAACAAAAGTTCTAAAAATTTCCATAAAAATTGATTCATAGTTGGTCGACAAGTGTAATTCACACCGGTAAACTCGTATTTTAATATTTCTTTTTATTAATTAATTAAAAAAGTATTATTTGCATATCATAGTGAAATATAAAAACCCGACATATTAGCATAGTTGTTAGATACAGGGAAAAACGAAATATAAAAAGTTAATGACAAATTGACAATAAAATATTAATTAAAATTACAACATAATTAAAACTCGATTAATTTTAAATTCTAACTATAAAATATAATAAATGTTTAATAATTATAATTTTATTTAGTATATATAAGTAAGAGTGTGAACAAGTTATATATGTACCACAGTTGACTAGTAGTCACACCTATCCATGAAAAAAAATTACAAGTCATTGCCTATTCGTAGACCAAGACTTAATTATGGGATGGATATTAAGAGTAATTTTAATAGATAGTAATTGGTCTTAATTCAATTGTCACTCCTAATCAACTATTAGGTTATAGTCAAGCATTCCTGTGACTGTTTAAGAAATTGATTTCTTCTAATATGATATTCTTCTATTCATACAGGTCAAACAATGTATTTAAGAGATATAACTACTTATATTGTTTTTTTAGTATATAAACCAATTTTTCATTTGACATTTAAAAGTTAATTTCTTTTAAAACATAAAAAGTATCGAAATAAATTTTATTTCTCCCAATAGGAAAGATATTGTAATAGGAAAATCTTCTTTTTTTAAAAAAAATAAAATTAGCATTACACAATAGGAAAAAAATTATATATAAAATCCATTACAATTCATAATAATATATATATAATATTTTGTAATAAGTTGACCATATAAAAATACACCACTAATCAAATCCTAATTTAATATAAACAAAAATATTAATTATTTGGTTAAGTATTTTCAATGGTTTTTCATATTAGAAAGTGATATTCAATTAAGCAGCATAACAATGTTTACTTAATTGATAAGTTACTGCTGCAAATTCAACCCTTATCCATTACAAAGAAGAATCAATGTAAAGCAAATTTTACAGTGGCACAAACCATTGCCAAGTTCAAGTTTAAGTGTAAAATGAATTTCATTTCAAACTGAGAACCAATGATCACTTGCATTCAGTTCAAATTCAAATTCAAATAGCACAGTCTTTAAACTATAAATAAATATTGCTTGAATGGATTGAGTAAGCAACTACATAGAAACAACTGTCAAATTTCCAATCACTTCATGGCTTATTAAGAAAATTATAGCTAGTCAACCTTTATCACTGTGTGAGTGTTAAAAGGTGAATTACTCAATGAGAATGGTTATACATTATTTGTTTCTTATGAGAATTTATTAAAAATTATAGATTTTATAAGTTTTAATGATTTCAACTTCTTTCTAATTAGTTTATAATAAATTTAAGTAAAAATAAAACATGTATTAAAATTAGTGTATTAGGGTTTCTTGCTAGCAAGTAGTAAATCTATGTATAATTAATTTTAATACGAGTAAATTATCATTTTACTTTTTAAAAATATAAAAGTCAGGTAATTTCAGTTTTAAAAAGATGAAAAATGATAAAAATGTATTTGAAAATATAAAATGTTTATCATTTTAATTCTAAAATATTTTTATTATTATTTTGATTCCTCGAAATTAGAAATTAAAACAATAAAAAATGTTAATATTCAAATACTAAAACAATAATAAATAATTAATTCAGATATAAAAATAACAATAAATATCTTTTATGAACTATTTTATTAATTTGTTTCTTTTAAAATTTAAATTACCTAATTTTCATATTTTTAAAAACTATTTTATTATTTTATTTCTTTTAAAATTTAAATTACCTAATTTTCATATTTTTAAAGCTTAAATTTCAATTTCACACGGAACTAATTAGCATTCTTAAAAATTGTTTTAATTTAAAACTTATTTTTTTTGTTTATTATTACAGTTTTTAATACTGGGACAAGAATTCCAATTATAAAATTCAAAAATTACACTGAACACACACAATATATTATTACATTACAGTATTATAATATAGACAATTACGTGAAGCCATGAACTTAAGCATAACCTTTTCCCCCTAAATCAGAATTCCATGTTTACATTTCACATTGACTTCATGTTATGTTATTCCATTTTGATACCTCTGTCAATTGCTATCGTATATACTGTTTTAAAATTTTCTTTACAAATTACAGACGAATGATGAAAAGAATGAATTAAATGCCTAGCAAATCCAAAAACAACGCGTAATATCTCTTAAAATATTATGTTAAACCAAGCAAGTATGCATCATCTACTTCTTAGGTTACTTTCCTGAGTATGTGAACTAGTTGAAAAATGCCTATTACATCACTTTTAAGGTTTGATTATTGCTTTCACAGCTATGAAACTGGTAAAGTTTAGTAGAGAATTATAACAAGACACGAATGAGTAAAATATTGAATAAGTCTAATGGAGAAGGAAACCATAATATTATTAATAAAAAGTGTTAGGAATTTTATATTTTAACGTGAATGTGAGATAATGTTATAAAGTAATTATATTAATTATTTATTATCGATAAACTTTATTTTATGTAGTATAAACGTTAACAAGTTAGTGTTAATGATATATGAAATAATAAAAATTTTATTATATTAATGTCTATGATAACCTAATAATAATTCTCTCTTAACTTAAAACTCAAGATATTTTATTGAGGAAGTAATATAAAGTTATTATTTATGTTTTTACCCAATTTCTTCAAGATATTAGAGAAGATCATCAAATTAATCACTCCAATATTAAAAATTCAGTTTTTAGTCAAGACTACCGATAGATTGAGGTAAAATAGTTCTTCTTTAGTAATTTGAATCCACGAAATTACTAGCATGATTTATCCCGTATAAAGAAAATTTCTCAAATTTGTTGCAAATATCATTGCGAAAGTCTTAACAAGTGGATCACAACATCAAAAGAATGCACATCACACATATTATTCTTTTTTAATAATCATCTTATATTATAAATACAAATTATTCACTAACTTTGTTAATGATTAATTTTTTAACCATCTTTAATAAAACTCTTCATTCCAACCATGTTTTTTCTAACTATAAGACTCAATTTTACTTATGTTGCAATGATGGAAAGGAGGAGAACGGAAGAGAGTGGAAGAGGAGAGAAGAGAAATAAAGATGAAATAAAATATAAATAGAAGTTTTTAGTTAAAAGAGAAAAAGAAGAGAAAAAGAAGAGAAAAGAAGATAGAATGAAATGGATTGTTTGATTTAGAAGAAGAGAAGAGAAAAAAATGATTTTTTTATAAAGTAACTTATTTCTTTAATGGACAAAATTATTTAAAAATTACTCTAAAAAAAAATTCAAGTTATCACAATACCTGAACTCACACATTATCAAGTCGATATTAAAAAAATTCTTTTACTGTCCCTACTTTAAATGCATGAAAACTAGTTTCTATATATTTTTTTAGGTTATCCTCAAAAGGAATAAATAAAATTATTTTGATTCCTAATATTGTGATTAACCCACTAAATAATTTAAACATAACTACTAGCTTATTTTATCCAGAACTTTGGATAGGTATATCCTATTTTTCTTTATGACATTAACATTTTATGCATTACAAAATAAACTATTTTGAATTTTTTATAAGATAATTATTTGTAAAATGTACATCATATATATAAAGTTACGCAGTCTTTAGATCGAGAAATTGTTTTCTATTTTTATTTTTTAAAAATAATTTTCTGAAAATTGTGAAAATGAAACCTAAGTGTTTCTTTATTTTCACACAGTTTTACAAATATTATCATGAAAATATTTTTAAAAAATTCAACCAAACACGCTTTAATCTCTATTTTTTTATTTTACGTGAAAATGAAAACAGAAAAAGCTCAAACCAAATACCAGTTGAAATTGCACAAATAAATTTCTCTTTTTATTTTTTTTTTTGTTAATTGTACAAAATAATACATGTCTACCAACATGATATATTAATGGTTTATAACACATTAATGCATCTAAAGTCTAAGCTATGTTTGGGTTATTGTTCCAAAAGTACTTCTACTAACTGATCAAAACCCCTATTTTTGCATTCATTTTGCTTTTATTCATTGAATTTACATTGAAACGTGAGCCCAACATTTTCAATTACAATCCAAACATTTACTAGACCATCTCAAGAACTCTGTTCCTCAAGTACCACAGGCAGCTCCAACTTTTCACTGCCCCTCTGAATCATCAAAACTACTTTATCTCCTACATTATACTCATCCAATGCTTTTAACAACTCTGCTTTGCTCTTTACCTGCCAAGGGTACACCAAAGTTGTCAAATTAATGCATGCAGTATGTACTAAGGTCCTGTTAGGATGAACTTCTCCGTACAAGTACTTAAATAGAAGAAAATACAAAGATTTGGTTTGTTTGGAAAGTTTCTCCATAAGAACTTATAGCAGAATGAAATATGAAAGAAAAATGAAATAAATTTCTTTATAAGCTAAGTTTAGCTATACATGAGCTAATTTTTAGAAGCTCTCGTTAACTTTCTTTTTTTTTGGTCAGCAAAAAAGCTTTGTATTTAAAAAGGTACAAGGGTACCTTAGCCATATACATCACAGTATCCAAAAGGCTAGAAAAGGTGGTTATGTTCTATTTAGATCACATGGAATCAGATATGATATAACCACCTCCCATGAAAAATATTTGGTAGATAACTACAATACGCAGACAACCAGACAAACTAATTATAAAATGTGAAGAAAAAAGAAGAAAGAAAAGAGATTAATAAAAGAAATACATATTCATATATGTTTTGTGAGTGAGTTCGCTAGTTGGCTGCATATTGGAATTAGCTACGAAATAAAATTGACCTCCCATCATTCATACACAAGGTACATAATGGTCAAATAACCACCACTCTATGGTTGTTCTATGCCTATATCCCACCTCTAGTTATTACTTGGTTGGCTAGATAATATATAATTTCTATATAATTCAAAACCAAATATGGATAGTCATGATGCTTCTGCATTATCCTATTATTTATGGCTGCCTTCACTTCAATGATTCATTGACATAACTACAAGCATGCTCCCTAGCAGAAAGACCACTGTTGAAAAGAGTAGCTAAAATCTTTATCCTTTGATTTCAGCCAAGACCAAGCAGTGAAGTTAATGTCCTGTGACAGTTTGTCCATGTTAAATGATTCCCCCCGAATATGACCCTATTTTAGCATTTCCACACACACCAAATGATTGCACTCCATGCTACATACCACCTCCTTTTACTCTCCTTTGTTTTGACACCAAAACCGTGCTGATAATAATGTATAGATGCTGCTCTTGGTAAAACAGACAACTGACCAATCTAATTGTAACATTGCTTCCAAATAATATCAAGCTTACGATATGCAAATAGGACATATTGGCTTGTTTCAACTTCTGCTTGACAGAAATTACAGATAATTCCCATCAAGAAGCTGAATATTCCTCAGCAGTAGTTTTTCTTTAGTAGGTAGTCTATTTTTAAACACTCTCCAAATGAAAACCATGACCTTGGCCAGTATAGTCATTCTCCAAAGCAGATACAGAAGCTGTCCACTTCTCCCAACCTCTGCATAGCATACATAACAGTATATGTAGAGCACACTGAGAATGTCCCTTCCAGAAACCATGACCTTGGCCAGTATAGTCATTCTCCAAAGCAGATACAGAAGCTGTCCACTTCTCCCAACCTCTGCATAGCATACATAACAGTATATGTAGAGCACACTGAGAATGTCCCTTCCAGTATAGTCATTCTCCAAAGCAGATACAGAAGCTGTCCACTTCTCCCAACCTCTGCATAGCATACATAACAGTATATGTAGAGCACACTGAAAATGTCCCTTCCAGATCCTCTAACCAGCACCAGGTATCCAGTCGCCCCCTTTTCAAGTTAGCACTATTTACTACCTGATTCCATCTATGTAGAATACTTAGTTCCCATTGAAACCACCCTCGTCTCCACTTAAAATTCCATGACCATACATTATCCACCCACTCTCCAATGTTGGCAACGACTTCCTGTTGTTGTTCAGAGTTCAGGAATAAGCTCTCTTCACCTCTCCAGGATCAACCCAGAACCTCACTTCTCTACCCTCCCCAAAAGGCCATTCCATGCATTTGTCTAACCATTTGTCAAGACTCTCAACAACGCATACCACTCTCTAATCCTTCCACCAGTCTGATGCTGTTGTGCTCCTCTCCTCTTCCACTAAACCTTTCCAACCCCCATATTTTGCTTGTAAAATATCTACCAACATAGACTCTCGAGTTGAAAATATTCCACCTCCATTTCGCAAGCAGTGCATAGTTGAAAATACCAATATCTTTTGTTCCTAAGCCTCCTTGATCCCTTGGTGCACATACTGAGTTCCAACTAACCCAACATATCTTCCTAGCCTCTCATTAACTCATGCTTATGCACAAGCTTAGTTTACCTTATTAAGAAGTTTATTTCATTTTTCCCCCTATTTTCTTCTCTCAGGTGCTTGCAGAGAAGTTCATCAAAACAGAGACCTAAGACGAATTTAGCTTCTCACATAAGCTAAATTCAACTAATGCACTTAATTTTTATACAAGCTCTTTTCACATAACTTCTCTTAAAGATAAGGTGCATAAGTTGATTTTAGCATAAGAAGAAACATAAAGCATTTATTTTCTTGTTTTTTCTCCCATAAGTGCTTACAAAAAAGTTTATTTAAACGAGGGCCTTTAACAAGTAGGGTGGTGTGTAGGAGCAATATTTGTATTTTATAGACCAAAACCATAAAAGGCATAGGAAAAAGATAAAATACAAAAGAAGGCTCACAGGCTTATTGTCAATTGCAAGAATGACATCTCCAAGGACTATATTCCCAGCAAAGCCCCTTGTAGTTGGATTTAGCCCCGCTTTGGCAGCAAGACTATTTGCAGGAACCTAAGGAACATAAGTTCTAGGGAGTTAAAGAATGATTTAGAAGCAAAGTTTAATTACTATATAAGAAAAGAATCTTGAGATTTACCTGAAGAATAAGAGCTCCATTTCGAACGTTCAGTTGGTTTGCAATTAAGTCCGGGGCAATACCCAAGTTTAAACCAGCTCTAACAACCTTAAAGTGACAAATCATGTAATCAATTATATCCTTGAGTTATAGATCTTAAAAAGATACTGCTGCTAAAACCAAAGAGTATATATAAAATAACAAAGAGTAAAGATAAACATAAAAAAAATTTCCCAGTGTCGTCTTCACAGACTAACAATTAAGCTTTCTTTTCTTTTTTAAATCAAGAAAAACAGTATAGCTTCTCTTATGAAACACAAAGTGGTATCAACCATGAAACTTTATCAAGATGAATACAAGGAGTTGATATCTGAAGTAAAGAAGCAAGAAACATAGATTGCACACAAGTTTTCACAGCAAAGCTAAAGATTTGCCTAGATTGTTTCAGTGCATGTGTGGTTCCATGAAGCCTTACTTTTCCAAATTGAATCAGCTGTGGAACAATTCGCAATACAGTTGAAGATGGGATGGCAAATCCTACACCTGCTGATGTTCCTGCAGTAACAAAAAAAAAAAAGGTAAGAAACATGAAGCATACAAAATTAAACTGATTGGAACTGGAACTTGCGACTTATACAGTCGTTTCCTCAGGCAATGGAAGTGACTAGATCAACAATGTAATGAAGTGAAAAATGTTGAAATTTTTTTACAAGTGGACCAAAACGATTTTCTCAGCTATCATATCAGATACACATCAATGTTTGGTAACATAGTCCAATTCCTTTTGATTGTGATGGTAATGTCACTTGCCTGTCTGAGTAAATATTGCAGTATTAATCCCAATTAAGCTTCCTTTTGAATTCAGAAGGGGACCTCCGCTGTTAGAGTCATAGGAAAAGTAAGAAATGCAGCATTTGATCAGGGTCAGCCCTGGGCATAGTCCAAAGGTGTGACAGCACAGGGCACGTGAGTAAGACGGCCCCAAAATTAACAAAAAAATAAATTTATACACTAATGTAATGAATTTTTTATTTTATTTTAATAAATAGATTGAAATTCCTATCTTTTTTATATCTCTTTATATTACTTTCTTGCTTGTCATCAGTTGGATTATTCTTAGTTTATATTTGGAAGGGAGCATGGTGTAACCTGTTCCCAGGATTTATGGCTGCATCAGTTTGAACACCACCTCCAATTGTTACGCCAGTTTGACTAGAGATGTCTCGGTTAAGCCCACTAATAACCCCAACTGTAAGAGTATGATCAAAACCAAATGGATTTCCAATTGCCAAACATTGCTGCCCCACTTTTAGAGACGATGATTGTCCCACCTTGATAGGCCTTAAAATATCTTTAGGAGCTTCTACCTGCATTTTTAGAGTTGTTAATACTTAATATCTCATCGTGTGAGATACAGTCATAATTTTATTAACTATCTAAACAAGTGATAAAAGATGTAATTTACACAATCATTGGATTAGAGACTTGATTGCTGCAATATGAACAGAAAAAGGTAACTTGCACATCATATATCGTTTATTTATCTTGGTACTAAATGTTTCACTTCATTAATATTAAAGAAATATATACAGACAAACTCATCTTTGGTACAACTTTGATAAACAGAGAAAGCAACTTCTAACCATCATTAGTTTAATGCATCACTCAAGGAAAAAATTATTCAAATACTTTGAATAGTGAATAATCATTGAATGGAATTGATTAGAGCAGTAGAGCAGAAAGTAACAGATTGAAGACCTCATATACCATTGGGAACCGAAACATCATCAAAAAAGAAATTCAACTAGGAAGCAAAATATTATAACTTTTAAGGTGAAATAAATATATTGTCAAGTAGATTGCTTATGAAAACCAGACAATTGATTTACAAAAGAAATAAATTCAGAGTTAAAAGGAAATCATGCCTTCAAGACAGCAAGATCCTTTAAACGGTCTGCTCCAACAAGTCTACCTTCAAAATTCTTTTGTAACCTAAATAAGAGTGCGTAGAAAGTATATATACTAATTAGTATGTCTGAAACAGCAATATACGCAAAGAAATAAAGTCTCCATGAGTCTCACCCTTCTGATGCTAGAATATTAACTCGGGCAACAACCTCACCAGCATTTGGGTTTCTTGAAAGGGCGTTGCCAATTACTGAATAATACAAGAATGTAACAGTCAGAAGTCAGCACCAGACCCAGAAAAGCCTACTAAGTATACTAATATTGCAAAAACATACATACAAATTGAAAAGTGCATAGTTATGGAGATAGAATTCAAACATAACATAAAAAATATATTTTCTCAATTGATGCTGACCATGATAATTTGTTACAATGTGGCCCTCCTCATCCCAAACTACTCCAGAACCATTTCCTTCAGGAATCTGCCAGCATAGATGAAAAAATTAAATTACATTGTTTGATATTCTACTCATATATAGGACAATAAAAGCACTATCATGCTTATAAGATAGACACAATATAATAATTAAAAAAACTAGATAGTTAGTCCTTGATATGATCTTAAAATAATTAACATCAGATAGTATAGTTTAAGTACTAAGTTACCTCAACCACACCAGTTACATTAAGCTGAGGTCGTAACGTCACATCAAAGATGTTAACAACAGAGTACGTGTTCCTTTCAAATAATTGGACAACTCGATCCTGCCATTCACAATGAATTGGAATTAAAAACTCCTATATAACGGCTAAAAAATGTGCCATACAACCAAATGAGACAAAACTGGGGCTATAGCTGAAAACTGACCTCTATGGGAAAGAGTGGCCCAGAAGAAAACACAGGAGGAGTTACTTCTTCAAGTGTCACTGACGGATCTCCCAATGCTAAGGCTATACATTCGTAATTTATTGCGTGATGATAAACTTTGCTAGAATATACTAATAGACACTTGTATAAAAAAATAAAACAATATGTCTATCATGAGAGAACATAGAAATTTAGAATGGAACAACTAGAATTCTATTACAGCACTACACTAATCTCATATTCGCAATTGATGTCATATGACAAGTTAAAACTATGAATTGGTAACACCGTTGCCTACTCACGGTTCCATATAACAAACTAATAATGAGAACTGATTGCACCAAATCAAATGTGATCAACCTCATTAGCATTTACAGAAAGAAAACTAATTTCCCCCCTATACCCGTAAACAATGCAAGTGGTTAGAAAAAGTTTTTAGTCCTGTAAAATCACAATTTTTTTTAGTTTTAGTCCTCTAAATTTCTTTTGCCAGATTTAATTCTAAATTTTTATTTTAATTGATAACTATCATAATTCAGTGATGACATAACTGTAGTATGACTCAAGACATTCTACATGAGAAATCATTCTATGATGACATGTAACATGACATATGTAAACACAGTTAGTAATCATAATATATGGAACAATAACAAAGAAAGAAACAATCACCATTGAAACAGAGACAGAAACAATCACCATTGAAATTACAGTTCAAAAGTTAGTATTTTCAACATTCAATCAATCAAACAAGCTGAACACAAAAGCAGAACCGTGCGGACCTGACAAGTACCTTGAAGAACAGAAACAAGAATACATAGTCAAACTAGCCATGAACACACGTCGTGTTGGGGACACAACAACCTTCCTCAGCATTGCACCAAAATCCACAGTTTCATCTTCAACAGTGCTGCTGCTACTGGTGTAATCAATCAAACACACACAAACAAACAAAAGTCACAACCCACATAAAAAACAAGCAATTCCAACAATGAAAATGCACTCTTGCACGCACGCTCAAAGACTCAAACTTTGGAAACGCAATCACAAATGACACACACCCAATTGCAGTATTTTAATTGAAATCTATGGCCTGTTCACTTTGAGGAAAAAAAAACACTTTTTTTTGTTTTCATTTTCTATTTTCACTCTTAAGTACAAAAATGACACCTTTTTTTTCCACTTTGTTTCTGATTTTCAAAACTTTTTACATGAAGTAAGGAAAACAAAATAAAAATGTACAAACTTTTGAAAACAAAATATCAAAAATGTTCTTCTAAAACAAACCCTTAGTTTGAAAAATGAAAATGCACTATTGTACGCTCAAAAATTCAAACTTTGAAAACGCAGCCAAAAGAGACACAACCCACTTGCAGATTTTTTATTGAAATCTTACTTTCACCTTATAATGAAAACAAATTTGAATTGTTTTCTCTGTTACATTAAAAACTTCTTAAAACAAGAAACACAAAAATGTTTTCTCAAACCAAACAGCTCCTTAGTTTGAAAGTTGAAAAATGCACTCTTGCAAGCACAAAGGCTCAAACTTTGAAAACACAACAACAAAATAGACACACCCAATTTCACTTTTTCACTGAAATTTCAGTTTGCAACAACAATGGGGTAGCATAAGGTAATGGGGGACCTTGAAATGGAGATGGGTGAAACGGTGTCGTTTGGAGGGTACTGTGGGGAGTGAGAACAAACAGAGGACATTCCATCAAAGCAAATCTCACGGCGACTGAGAACACTGCTTGTTGTTCTTGTTCTGTGTGTTGGAACTCTCACTGACCACAAATTGCATGCTGAAGATAACACTTGCATTTTCTGAATTTTCTAACCCCAAAAATGGTACGTGCAAAATTGAGTGAGAATTTGGAATGCTTTGAAAGTTGAATTTGGGGGATGAAGTGAGAGAGAGAGATAAGGGTCACTCTCTTACTTATATTGTTCTCCACCCAATCCAATGGAGCCAAAAGAAGCCTCAAAATTATAGTTTCACGGCAAGGAATATTTTAGTTCTCCATTCTTAACACCAATGATATTTTAATTATTTTTAATTAATAAATCATTTTCTCATTCTTAATTTCATTGTTTAATTTACTCTTTAAAATTATTTAAATAGTATATTTCATTGATTTATTCTTCTCATGTTCGTAATGATTGATTTATTGACTGTGATGGTTGAATATATCTCATAAAAAGTAGAAATGATTTTTGTGATATTATTATGAGAATAAGTAGTAAACAAACTACCTAATCTCTAATTACATCAAATATTAAAGTTACTTTAATGAAAATATTTAATTTCTAATTTCATTTGACTTAGCATGTTGATACTTATGAAATAAATACATGTACATAAAAGATTCATTAAAATTTTATAAAATATATAATTCTAATGTATTAATTTTTATAATAATATACAATTTTGATATTGTGATGTCCTTGTAAAAAGGAAATTTAGATAACAATCTTTTTCTTTTTTCTATGAATATATGTGTGATATAACTTCCTCTTTTATGAATCTATTTCATAAATATGTTATAACAATATTATTGATTTTAAAAAAAATTTACAAATGAAAATTTCGAATATATATAAATATTATTTGATATAAAGAATTTTGTTATATTTGTTTATATAAGAAGAATACAAAGATAACACAATAAGGTGATAATAAGATGATGTAGATGGTGTAAGGTGATTATCAGTATAAGATGAGATGATTAGACTATCTGACTCATATATTTAATGATGATGTAATTTTCTCCGTGTAAATAGTTTGATGTAAACAAAAAAAAAAAGTGTCGGCAACATCTCATTTTTTATTAATTGAGAGTTTCGATAAGTTTTAATTGGTTTAGAGTGTCGGTAAATATAAAATGTATTTTTTATTTACTTTTTCTGTCTATATAAGTAGCTCTAGCAAGTATGTAAGGTAGAGAGAAAATACTCAATCTTGTAATCCTTATAAACTTTGTTATCTAAATCGTGTTTTCTTGTATTGAAGGTCAACAAATATGATATCTATAAGCTTTAAATTGGTGATAAACTTGACCTCACTCCTTTAATGGTACCAACAGCATGATGATGTATGTTGACGGAAGAGGCATTGGCCTGTCTATATATCTCGCTTTGAGTGATCAATTCGACAGCGTCACGTAGGTAATGAGTTTGGATAATAGTTGCTTGCTAATTTTATTTATCTCTTGTAAATTTTATTTATGACCTAAACTTAAAATAAATTAATTTTTATAAATTAATTAATTAAGTTTTATAGAAAAATCCAAATTTCACTCAAACTCGTGACAATATAATATATATACATTGTGAATGTTGTAGTGGGAGCAAATAGCATACCCTAACCCATGAATCATATTTTCATGGTTATGATTCTATTAACTTACCATAGTTATTAGCCCTTAACCCTAACCAGACCTTTCCCACCATTTACTCTGCTTCTCTCAAAACACCAAACACCCAAATATCAACAAATTCAATTCACTCATCCCATTCTCCCTCCAGTTTCTAATTTCCACCAATAAACAAAATAATTTTTTTTTATAAAAACCCTAATTCAAATGCTCCACTTTTGTGTCTCTCATTCTCTCAATTGAACTTGTTCCTCTTTTTCAATTCCAATGGCTAGTGGCCTCTTCCACTTGTTCACGCGCAAGAGAACGCTGTCTAAGCTTCAAACCCTTCTCTTAAACCATTCCCAATTCCACACGGTTTCCCCAATTTTGACCCGTTTTACAAACCCGATTCTTCACCCGAGATTCTCCCAAAGTTCGAAACTTTCCGGCGAAAGATTCCGCCCCACGAGGCTGTTTTCCGCCGCTGAGACGCCGGAAGGTGAGTCCAACGCCGATTCCCGTAAGGGCATTGATTTTGAGCTTGGAAATGAAGTTATTAATAGTAGTCATGGTTTTTCTGAACATGGGGATGTAGCAAATGATAGTAGAAATGAACCCAATTTAGAGATTGTTGATTCTGTAGAATGTAGCACTAGTTGTAGCAGTAGCAGTAGTAGTGATGTTAGTTATGATAACAATGAGTTAGGGAAGAAGAATGAGGAATATGTGCACGTGGCATCGCGTGACCCTGTTGAATTGTACTGTGAAATTCGGAGCACAGAAAGGGCTGCAAGATTGGATAGGTCAGAGGTGGAGGTGCTGCAAGAAGTATGCAATTGTTTTGCCAAATCAGGTTGGGCATCTAATCAGGCTCTTGCCATTTATATTGGTTTGTCGTTTTTCCCCACTGCAGCACACAAGTTCCACCACTTTCTTAGGAAGAAATGCACTGTTGATGTTGCCAAGTACTTGGTGTCGCTTGGGCCGATCGATGAGGCTGTGAGGTTTTTGTTTCCGATATTTGTTGAGTTTTGCTTGGAGAGTTTTCCTGATGAGATGAAGAGGTTTCGGGGTATGGTTGAATCGGCTGACCTCACAAAGCCCCACACATGGTTTCCATTTGCACGGGCAATGAAACGGAAGATCATTTATCATTGTGGGCCGACGAATAGTGGTAAGACATATAATGCTTTGCAGCGGTTTATGGAGGCTAAATCGGGTGTTTATTGTAGTCCTCTTAGGTTGTTGGCTATGGAAGTCTTTGACAAGGTTAATGCAAAGGGGATTTATTGCAGTCTGCTGACTGGGCAGGAAAAGAAGCGTGTGCCGTTTTCGAATCATGTTGCGTGTACTGTGGAAATGGTGTCGACACAGGAGTTGTATGATGTGGCTGTTATTGATGAGATTCAGATGATGGCAGATCCATGTAGGGGGTATGCATGGACTAGGGCTCTCCTTGGGTTGAAGGCTGACGAGATACATTTGTGTGGTGATCCTAGTGTTTTGAATATTGTCAGGAAGATCTGTCAAGACACAGGTGATGAGTTGTATGAGCAGAATTACGAGAGGTTCAAACCTTTGGTGGTCGAAGCAAAGACCTTGCTTGGAAATCTTGAAAATATTCGGTCTGGGGATTGTGTAGTTGCATTCTCTAGGAGAGAGATATTTGAGGTTAAATTGGCCATTGAGAGACAAACTAAACACCGTTGTTGTGTGATATACGGTGCTCTGCCACCTGAAACTCGTAGACAGCAGGCTAGTTTGTTCAACGATCAAAATAACGAATATGATGTTCTCGTGGCAAGTGATGCAGTGGGAATGGGCCTGAATCTTAACATTAGAAGGGTTATTTTTAATAGCCTTTCAAAGTACAATGGTGACAAAATGGTTCCTGTACCGGCATCACAGGTTAAGCAAATTGCAGGAAGAGCTGGTAGGAGAGGATGCCTTTATCCTGATGGACTTGCTACAACATTGCATTTAGATGATTTGGACTACCTGATTGAGTGTTTGAAACAACCCTTTGATGATGTAAAAAAAGTAGGGCTTTTTCCATATTATGAGCAGGTTGAATTGTTTGCTGGGCAACTTCCTGATTTGACGTTCAACATGATTTTAGAAAAATTTGGCGAAAGTTGCCGTTTGGATGGGTCATACTTCTTGTGTCGACATGATCACATCAAGAAAATTGCTAATATGTTAGAGAAAGTCCAGGGATTGTCTTTAGAAGACCGCTTCAACTTTTGCTTTGCTCCTGTTAATGTTAGAGACCCAAAAGCCATGTACCACTTACTTAGATATGCCACATCATTTGGTCACAAGCTCCCTGTAAATGTAGCTATGGGCATGCCAAAAAGTTCTGCTCGGAATGATGCAGAACTCTTAGATCTTGAGACTAGGCATCAGGTATTATCTATGTATTTGTGGTTGTCAAACCACTTTGACGAGGAGACATTTCCATATGTGAAGAAAGTTGAGGCAATGGCTTCAGACATTGCTAACTTACTGGGTCAATCTCTTCTTAAAGCTAATTGGAAACCTGAATCAAGGAATACAGGGAAACCAAAAACTGAAAAAAGAGAAGAGCAACCAGGAACAAGGAGTACAGTCAAATTACAAACTGAAAAAGAGGAAATGGGCTATTCAAGACCACAGCCGATTTTAAAATTAATTGAGAAGTAAGTATCACTGAATGTGTGTGTAACTTCTTTATCCAAGTGTGTATTTAAATTCACTAAATTTTGAACAGTATTACTGGAGCAAAGCTGTTTGTTATGTCTCTTAACTTATAATTAGGGGGGAATATAAAGTCACTTGACATCTTGTCAACAATCAATAAAACCAATTGCCTCTGTCAGCTCACTTGATCTCTACTTTTTTGAATTGTACATTTGTTCAAGATTCATAGTCTTTGGCTTAATTACATTTCCGTCCATGTAATTTAGCGCCTTTTTTACTTTTAGTTTTTGTAAGTTTTTTTTCTTGCTTTGACCCTTAGCCTTTTGTATAATTTCATTTTAGTCTCTATATTTTATTTTTATCATTTTTCATCCCTTTATTTTTTTTTTCATAATTAGTTCTTGTAAATTTGCTTATTTATTTGTAGTCCTTGTACAAAAACAATTTACAAGGACTAAATATGGAGGGAAAAAATCATTTACAAGAAATAAGTATGAAAAAAAAATTACAGGGATGAAAACGAAATTAAAAAAAAAAATTACTAGAACTCAATGACACGTTTAGAAAGATTAAGGACAGAAAATGAAAAAAAAAACTTACATGGATTAAAATTACAGGGATCAAAATGTGTATTAAGCCTAGTTTTAACATGATCTAGTATTCTTTCTTCTTTTTTCTGTCGGCTGTTTATCTATCACATAATCTTTGTTACCTATGAGGTTTTTTATTTTATTTTTTCAGGAGACGGAATCAAAGTGTCCCTACAGCTTGATCATTCAAAGAAAGTAACTGTGTAATGTGATGACTTTCGAGGTAATTCTGCTCATATTTCACTTATGTTGGGAATGTAGTTTTGGAATTTATTTTGACCATGATAAGACACCCTGTCAAATCAACATATAAAAGTAAGATCATGTATGAATTCATGAAATGAATGTGAAACGATGTATTTTCTATTGCAGTGGCACCTTCATCTCATTTTAAAAGAATGGTACATTGAATCTGATTGTGCTTTTTTTCATTATAATTCAACCCCATTAAAACAAGTACAAGTAAAATCAATAGGAACGGTTTTGTTGCCAGAACCTAGACTGGTGAAATTGGTACTCCTTTTTCGAGTTGAATTTTCATTGGCAAGTTCAACTGTTTATCTCTGACTCAATATTTTCTGTAATATGCCATTCGACATTTTTGCATGCTATCAGTGAACAACTAATTTCTGATTAGGTTAGTACTCAACAGTACAGCACTTCTCATAATTTATATATATGGAATTGTTGTGTCCTATTAGACATGTATACATGCTTCCTTCGTTGTCTTATAGTGGAGTTCATACACATTGTTAACAGTTAGTAGTCTAACTTGTTTCGGTTGTTTTACTCCAAAATAGAAGGAACAAAGAGTCTAATTTTCATGTTAATTGTTGTACTCAGGGGTGGCTTCCTAACCATTTATTTGGAAGGAGGTTTTTTTTTTATTTGTTTCACATGAAGTTACACTTTCTTCATGTAGTTTCATTGGATAGTAAAATAATTAATGAATACCATGTGATGTTTCACTTGTTTTATTTTAATTGGTACATAAGAAGTTCCAATTTGTTCTATGAATGGTTGCTGTTCTTGTTCTTGTCATCTGTAACCTAGTTCCCTCCAAAAGCTGTAACATTTTTGGGGTTTCATCTATGGTGTGCAGGTCATTTATCAACAACCACTGCAGCATAACAACTCACACCGGTGCTTTTTCATTCTACATTATTAACCGAAGTTGTAGTTAGTGGCACAGCGCTGCAGCAGACCCAAGAAGAAAGCAAGAAATAAAGAAAAGATCGCGGTCGGATGAAGGATCATGACATCCACAGAGAGAAAAACCAACTAGGGGACATGCATTGTGCATGTTAGATAAACCAAGTTGGGGTCTTTGTTTTGTACTCAAATCAAATGTAGCCTAGAAATTTTGTTCAATTTTTTTCCTTTGCTGACACATCTGAATAGAGGGTTGAATGTTTTAGGCTTCAGTTGTGTGCTTGAGGATCTGAATAGAAGTTCTGATTTATGCAGCTTAACAATGAACAAATAGGTCAATCATAATTTCCATAAAAAAATCCATGATGCCTTTACTCGTTTCGTAGTTATGCTTTCATCATGAGGCTTCTTGTTTTCCATCTGTGGTATCTGTTTTGAGTAAAATGTGTTTCAAAACATTTTTGGGAAGAAATGAAACAGGAATGGAGTAGTGTTAAGGTTATTGTTATTCTCTCTTTAAGGCCTAATTTCGATTTTCAAGTGTGTTGTAGTGTTCTCTCTCCCCAAGGCCACCTTTTCTCTCTTCAAGACTAACGAGGGACTCACGTACTTAGATACACTAATAAAAAAATCATGTGTAACACACTTAGAAAGAGCCAAGGTTTGGATTTGAGTGGTTCATTGATCATTAAACCAACTATTATAGTGTCATTCTCTCTTCATGGATCAATTAAGTTCTTCTGGGGACTTGCTCAAAAATAAGAAAAAGAATCTTATGATTATATGAATATTTCATTCCAAAAAGAGAAAAAAAAATTGAAACAAGTGGGATTGATTTTGGAGATTGGATGCAGCTGATTGACGGGGGACATACTCTCACACTAAATAGTAGAAAAGTATGTGAAACACTTAAAATAGAGTCAGGTGGGATTCAAGCCTTTGACCTTCTAATCATATATACCAAGAAGCTAATTTATCACCAAATTAACTTCATGTGTTGCAGTGATCTTCTTTCTCTCCAGGACTGTTTACTCAGTTACACACTAAAAAAGAAAAGAAAAAAACAGAGAGAGCAGAAAGCATGTGAAATACTTAAAAGAGCTGTGGACCGTTTTCTCTTAAAGCAATTTTCTGTGCTACAAGGACCTCCTCTTTCTCGGAGGCCACTTTGTCTCTCTTCAAGGGTAACAAACAACCCATGTACTCAGCCCTCATAACAGAAATATGAAGCACTTTAAAGAGTCATAAGATGGCTAAAGTATTAAAACAGGTGATTTTGGTTAGAAATATTTTGAAACTGAGGTCTTTTTTAAGCAAAGGTGTTAGGACTTCCTTAGAAAATCAAAGTCCATGAGGCCTATTACGCCTTCGAGGACACAGACACATGGACGAATAGACATTGAAGGCACTGACCAAATGACACTTCTGAAGGTGAAAGCATTGGTGCATTAGGGTGTGTTCAAAGGAAAAATAACACATTGCACCATTAAGTTGAACGCATTTACAGTATGGTGTCTCTAGTGCAAAATTACCACGTGGCTAAAGGCACATCAGTCTTAAGCGTGACTTCTATCAATGTTTGTGGTCTTCAATTATAAGGAATGTCAGTCAATTTTTTTTTTCTTTATGTCGTCCCTTTTTAACTTTCACTCCCTCCTCACTTCCATTCTCCTTTACTAATTGTTGGTCCTATTAGAATATGGAGGGGAGGTGAATAAATTTTATGTTCCTCTTTTCAACTTTTTAGTCGGTTCATTTCTATTTTCTTTTAACTTTAGTTTTGATCCTACCTTTGTTAATCTAAGCACAATTAACGCAAGATATATCACATAGTTCAAACAGCGGAAATTAAAAAGATAGATCAAATTATTATTCTTTCTTATTTTTTCAAACCAGTTACATTCAGAGTTATATTTCAAATGAATTTTACATACAAGACCAATATTCATTTGAATTCAGCATACATGTAATAGAGATATAAAAGTATAAGGAGAAGAAGATTTGAACAGATTATCTATACTGGTTCGGCCTTCCGCCTACATTCAGTCTCAATACAACAACTCTGTTGCTATTGGTGTTGCACTATTGGTCCCTTTGTGTTCTTTACAAGCAATCTGCACAAGCAACACAAAACGAAGTAAAAAACACTCAATACAATCTGTTCTTTATCACAAAGAACCTCTCTCCTATATTCTTGGTACCTCCAAGAATCAATCTTGTGAATTCTTTCTCAATCAACACTACTCTATTCTAGAGAGACCTCTCTCTAAGAGTAAATCAAATCTTTAAAGCAACAAAATACAAAGATCAGAAATAGAATACACCTGGTTATGCTAATCTAATCAACAATAACTTCTGAATCATTCATACATCATGTTCTCATCATCCTCTAAGAAAACTTTTGAAAATCTTTTCAAAATCTTGATGAGTTTCTTGGAGAAAATGTTAAGAACTCAATAAATTCTCTGTTGAAAGTGTTTGAACGCTCCTCTCGTTTTTCAAATCAAAAAGAATTTTTTAGAAATGTTTTTCCAAAGACTATTTAAAGCAAAACATTTGAAAATAGTTAAGGATGATTTTCTGATGTGATAATCAAGTACTATATGGAGGTAATTACTCCGGTGAATTAATTTCAAACTTGAAGATTCAAGCTCGCGGTAATTGATTACTTGGAGCTGATAATCGATTACTCCAGCAAGAATTTGAATTCCCACATTAGCTAAACTGTTGGTAATCAATTACTATAAAGGGGTAATCTATTACCTTAGTTAAATGCTCAAACAAGGTAAATTACTTCAGTTGGTAATTGTTTACTTCAGATTGTTTTCCTTTTCAAAAGGGAATCACCAATTCCTTAGAGCAAATCACAAGTTAGATTTTAAATCACCATAAATTCTAAACTAAGCACTCACAATCACAAGCCCTAAGCTAAAAAACTTCCAATACAATAACAAATCTATATACATAACTATGAAACCAAGATTACAATTTCAACATTAAAATCAAAAGACTCTAAAGACTAATTTAAACTCCTTCAAACTTCAAGTCCAACACTAATGAATTTTCTTTGTTACCACAAGACAAGTATGTAAGTTATAATGTTTAATTTTATTATTAATATTGTTAGTTCTATTAATGTAGGAAACCCATTAGAAGTAATTAATAGCGCTAATAGAAATTAGTTTTATTAGTATAGGAAACTCATTAGAAGTAATTAGTAATAGTAATTTTATAAGTGTAGGAAACTCATCAGAACGTATTCTTGCATCGTGGTATACTACCAAATTTTTATCACAATAAATTAATTTTATGTACATTTCATTCTTTATGCATTAATAAAATATGAGATTTTTTCATGGTGACATAAATGAGATCCTCTTTTAGATGGCATCAATGGAGGGATGGTTGACTTGTAGTCTAGATAATCTACTCGATTTGGCTAAGAAGATAGTCATTTTCCATGTGAGTATGAGCGAGTGACACAGATGGCCACTAGTGCACCACCTGAAGGTTAAAGATTCGCTGTTAATGAAGTTAACATCCTTCCTAACAGTAAAGAGACATGTGATCTAACATGTAACAGGCTGACAGTGGATCCTGAGCCATATACATTGCCTCCTATGCCTGAGAGGCAATATGGCATGTATTACACACTCTACTGGTTTACACAAATGCCTTCTCAAATGTTGTACATGTATAATTATCCTACACATCCTATCCATATATTGATATTGGTTAACATCAGCACCCATGACACGCAAAATAGTCCCCCATGGATAATTCCTTACGATATTTCACACATAGATGATTTAGTTAATGTTGACTTGATGCCAAAGTTCGAAGTTAAAGCTAGTAGTAGAAGACCACGCCCTAGAAGCATTCCAGACAAAAACACATGAGATGAGACAGACCTTGTGAGACTTCTAACAAACATGATCATCATTGACTTCTTTTTTGATAATTTGTTTGTTGATCATTTCTAATTTTTGTATCTATTGAAACATTTGGTGGTGTATAAAATTGTTTAATGTCATTTTTAATCAAGCAGTTTTTAAACTTTGATTTAATAAATTAATTGGCCAATCAAATCACAATAAAACAACAATGGTGGGAAATTAATCTTTATATATACACCCCAAAGACAAAATTGTGACAAAATTATTAATTACTGTCATGTTGAGAATTGAATGGACAAATATGTCTATTATGTCACTCTTGCCCACATTTACCACACTTTTGTCTTCTTTGAGAAGGTTTGACTCCATCTCATTTCTTATTCTAGTAGATTTTGGTCTTCCTTTATCTCGAATGGTTGATGAATCAAGAACTAGCTTCCAATCATGGTCATTGGGTGGAAATGCATCCTCATTTCCTAATAGTCACTACCCACCTAAATATGCATTCAAAATGTATTCATTTTTAAACATATCATCAACATAGTAAAAGAAGTTGATACTAACATATTCACATATAACAATAGCATATGAACATGAATAAAGGAAAGTAGTGAATCGTCCGCGTTGACAATATCTATCATTCAAATTGACTAATTAAAATCTTCATCCACCTCAAATCTTGTGTGGTGAATGTCACAAATACAAATAATGTGAGAACATGCTTCTTTTTAATTTTTATGTATTTTCATTCTCATCTTGTGCTGAAACTATTAACGGAGTTCCATGATATCTCTCATATCTACCGTACAACATATTTTTTTCTTACATAATATCTCATCATGATAGAACCAATAACATCATTAGAATTTAACTTAAATATATTATGTGTTCTTTAAAACCATCTATAAATTATCTACAACAAATAAATTTATTAACTTATAATAAATCAATTCAGGGTTATAATATATGAAAATATTTGAAATATTATAAACATCTGTAAATATTACCTCCCAAAGATATTAATGAATTTTTATTACACAAAATAAAAATAAATAATTATTAAAATTTGAAAAATAAAAATGAGGAGGAAAGGAGAAAAGTTTGAGTTCAAGAAGGATATATATATAGGAAATTCATTGTGTAAAACAAATGTCGCAACTAGTGGAGGATGTCACGTGGCTAAAGGCGTCATGTTAATGACGCAACCTTGAGGTGATGTCATGTGGCTGAAGGCATTTTACTTAACCTGCTCATGTTGGAAACATCATAGAGCAGAAGCTATCTAATACCGAAGGTGCCATAGAATTGACATGACTCTCTCTAGTTGGTACCAGATCCCAATGAAGATGCCTATTTTTCATGTGCTTCATAATGTTTGCGTAAAGATCTTTGTACCTTCACTCAAACAACTCACTCAATCATAAGAACTTTTAAACTCATCCCACTTACGTGTTTACCTTTTAACTGTACTCTTTCGTTGCATCTGGGTTAGACTCAAGTCTTCCACTTCTAATATAGAAAAGTGATTATGTTATCTTTAAATAAATTTTTTACATGGCAAAAACGCAAGAATGTACTTATTCATATTATTAATTTTATTATAGTTTATATTTAATTATATAGTTCAATCAGTGTTTTGCTAATTTCCCTACTAACATAAATATATATTTTTTGTTCATAATGTTATTTATTATTATAATTTATATTTAATTTGAAAATTAAATATATATTTTATTGTTTTAATTATTAAAATTTGAAAAATAAAAATGAGGAGGAAAGGAGAAAAATTTGAGTTCAAACCTTAGTGTCAACAATCGGACGAAGGATATATATATATATATATATATATATATATATATATATATATATATATATATATATATAGAAAATTCATTGTGTAAAACAAATGTCGCAACTATTGGAGGATGTCATGTGGCTAAAGACGTCATGTTAATGACACAACCTTGAGGTGATGTCATGTGGCTGAAGGCATCTTACTTAACCTGCTCATGTTGGAAATATCATAGAGCAAAAGCTATCTAATACCAAAGGTGCCATAGAATTGACATGACTCTCTCTAGTTGGTACTAGATCCAAATGAAGATGCCTATTTTTCATGCGTTTCATAATGATTGTTTAAAGATCTTTGCACCTTCACTCAAACAACTCACTCAATCATAAGAACTTTTAAACTCATCCCACCTACGTGTTTACCTTTTAATTATACTCTTTCGTTGCATTTGTGTTAGACTCAAGTCTTCCACTTCTAATATAGAAAAGTAATTATGTTATCTCTAAATGAATTTTATTTGTATATGGCAAAAACGCAAGAATATACTTATTTATATTATTAATTTTATTATAGTTTATATTTAATTATATAGTTCAATCAGTGTTTTGCTAATTTCCCTACTAACATAAATATATATTTTTTGTTCATAATGTTACTTTTTATTATAATTTATATTTATTGGAGAAATATATTTTCTATATTTATTATCATAAAATAAACTTACCCATGTAATTTATGTTGTAAATAAGCTCGTGAAATTATAATAATTTATTTTATAAGATTCTTTTTATCTCTGAAATATAAATTATGTAAATTATAAATTATTTTTAAAAAAATTAGCAAACTGGATCATATGACAACTAATGACCCACCAACTTAACGTAGACCATAGGTTACTTTTGGGTGGCAATGGAGGTCGAAGGTTTCCTAAGAAAAAGTCATTTTCTTTTATCCAAAATTATTTATGACGAGTCTCTTGTTGAATTTAGACAACATGAAAAAATACTAGAGGAGAATGAGGGTTTAGTGGCAAGTAGTTTTCAATCATAATTTCATTGAGGATAAAAGTAAATGAATCTATGAACCACAATACATGGTACTTTACTGACATTGGTTTGATCAGTGACAAGTAGCAAGACAATAATTAACAAAACACAGTCAATGGCTATTAAAAAAATAACTGAGCTTCTCCAAAACTCATGAAAAAAAATGAGCTTCTCAACAACTAATCCATTACAAAATTTACTATATAGTTACAAATTACAACTGCTTTGCACAAACATCACTGACTGCAAAATTGTACAGCAATTTCAAAATTTGCTTTAGGCTACCATAAATGACTTTCATGTGAAAATACATCTAGTATACAAATCCTAGCCAAGAAGAAAATAAGGATTAAAACTATTCCAGATAGAGCAATTTTCCATCTCAGGGAACGAGCTGTTAGCTACATCACCTGCCATTTTCTCGTGTGATTTTATGACTAACTTAAATAGATTAGAAATTAAAGGGTTTCTAAGAAATGGATTGATGGCTCTTCCAGTAACAACTACATCAGATAGTAGTAGTTTGGCATCATTATTGCCAGATACAAGGAAAATGCAGTTAGAAAGAGCATAAAAACCGAGTAAATTTGCATATATGGGTAAAAATGCATCTTTATGGTTACCCAAACCTCCTATCCAATCATTCCCTTCTTGTTTGACAATATGGTCTTCAGCATATGACACCAATTGATGGGAAAACCTAGCTCTCCATTCATGCAAATAGCTCCTGAATTCGTCTTTGTCAGCCCAGGATTTCAAAATAGGTAGCTTCTCCATATTGGAGCAACAAAATTGGCTGATCAATAGCTTCTCTTCATAATGATTGTCAATCTCCTTGTCAAAAACCCGTCTCACAAGATCTCCTTGGGGTGCTACACAACTTTCAGCATGTACTACCCACTTACAAAGATAATCAAAGTAATCAATCCAATGACCAAAAATGGACGACAGATGGTCAAAACAGAGTCTTATCACTCTATCTACTTGGATTGGAACCGATCCAGGAGTAACATTGCTTCTAGTTTTCTCTGAAGTAAAACATTTCTGGACATCTGAGGAAAGTGTCAATCTAACTGTATCATCTTCATCTTCCAAAAGCTTGATGCATGTGAACCACATATCCAGTACCTGATGAGCATATAAATTCACAGCTTCATTTTTCACAAAACAAGATGATGAACTGCTCAGAGGAATCTGGTTATTCAAAACAAAGGAGCCAAGGAGCTCAGCCTGCTCAAGCAAACCAGAAGCTATCAAAGATTCAGCTGCTGCTTGACGCATACTTGCCGGTTTAGAAGAAGAACCACATTGCTTAATCATGTTACAGAAAATAACAATGCAACCAAACAACCTGTCTGGCATTTCCTCCTGATTAATTTCACCACACACTGAAAACTCCCTTCTTTCATTTGACAGAATAAAATTTGCAAACAACATTGTAATTCTCTTGATGCATACTCCCAGACAGTGAACAAGGGTCTCTTGGGTCTTTGCATGTCTTGTTTGCTTGTACAAGGAAACTAATTCATTCCAAAATTGCAACACAGAATCAAAGTCCATTTCACCAACATAACTTGTACCAGTGCACTGGTCGTGGCTAGCCTTTTCAAATTGCAGCAAATTCCAAGCTACAAGGATCCTCAGAATGTAATTTGTACATCTGGGGTGTTTCTCTGATGCCAAAATCTTCACTAAGGTTCCATGAAGGTTAGTCTTTGCCCAGAGTTCAACAAACCTTATGTCATTATGGAAAATATCATAGACCTTACCACGAGGTTCAGCTGCTTTTAGAAACTTCAGCAACCACTTTAGTGTTGCAAGTCTAACTTCATATGACAAGTCTTCCAAACAGCACATCAACCTATCCAAAAGACCAAGAGATGCATTCTCCATTTTGTGTTCAGGCAAGGATTCTGAAGTGGGAAGATCATGTCTCTGAGGCAAATGGATCTCTTCCTCATCTGTAGATGCTTTGAAAAAGCATCCAAAATAGGAGTTGGCTGCTTGCTCACGAAGTTCAGCAATGGTTGGATCATAATATGATGACCCATATGATCCTAAATCTAAGCATTCTGTTGACAACTCCAAAAGTAGATTGGAAATGAAATGGAAATGTTTAGTGATCCTGCATCTTCTTGCAATATTGAGCATTTGATCCAGAACTTTTAAGAATGTTTCATTGAGTATGGGGCATGGGCAATGAGCAGGCCTTGCAATCCATGACCGAAGTAGAAGAATTTGGATCAACTCTCCAATGATATGATTTTTCTTTGAGTTATCAGCAAGATTTCTACAATTTATATCTAGCAAAGCACTCAACTGCAAGAGAATACCATGAATGAAGTTGAAAGAAACACTGTTGGAACCATTATCTACACAGGGCAACTCGGATGCAATATTGAGAATAACTGATGACAGTTTCTCATTTGATACCAGACTTGTTAGAGCTCTAGATGCAAGAACACGAACTCGTAAATTACTTTGGGTTGAGCATCTCCTAATCCAAGGCATGAAAAGGAAAGGGTCAAGCTCATCTCCTGTCTCACCAGCAATTGATGACGGCTTGAGCCTAGATAACAGAATCAGGATTGGGCACAGACTTGGATGCAGATTGTTTCCCCGGATAGATTCTAAATCTCCTGAAGAACCACGACCCAGAAACTCTGTTGCAACTTCTAGTTCACTGAATAAAAATGAATGAAGTGATGGATACCTAGGTAGAAAAAAAAATTAAAAAGTTATTAGTCATTCACAGAATCAAACTATCTCTGGACATACAAATTCATAACATTAACAGACAGTACTACCTAGAACTATTGAGAAAGTATATGCAACATTAAGATCAAGACAATGAACCCATAGGCTGCATACAACTCATTATTTCATGAAAATATTTACAACAGTTTCAATTTTGAAATGATGCAAACATCATCAGTGGATAGTATGAAGGAAGACCAGAACTGCCACAACATTCCCTTTGGAGGATGTTACTTAGATGCATTTTACTTCTCTCTGCATTATAAAAATGGACAAATGCCACGTGAACCATTTCCAAAAGTATCTGATCATATCTATACTAATCAACAAGCAATATGCAAATTAAACCAAAGTCAGAAACAAGTAGACTTGAAACTCAAGAAAAAAGGGATATAATAATAAATTTATGATTACACCAGACATTCCATGTCTCTGATACGGAGATGATCTAATTATTGAAACTCATTCGGTAAGCCTACCTGTCTTCAAAGGCTGTACTACTAGGTGCAAGCCCAAGAACGGATCTATAGCTCTAGCAATTGTCAAAAAAGATTAGGATACAGCTTACTAAGATTAAATGGGAAGCATATTTCTATAAATGTCCTTGTACTTCCTTGGAGTTTATTCCTATATCCCTTTCCATCTTCACAATTCAGATCAATGCATGATTTATCCCTTTCCATCCCACTTCCATCTACTTTTTCTACCTCCCGTTAATCTCTATAGTTTCTACTTTTTCTTTGAATTCAATACATTTTCTATGCAAACATTTTCTGTTTTCATGTTTAATTGCAAAAATGTCATTTTATTTTCATTTTGTTTCCTATTTTCAAAAGTTTGTACAAGAAACAGTGAAAAAGTTTTTTCAAATTAAATGTAAGAAACACTCTGCTACAAAGTCCAGAGTGGTGGCCAATGAACACACCACTATGCTGCAATAGTACATTATTGAAAACTATAATCGCATGGCATCTACCTTGAAACATGATTCATTGGTATCACAAGCAGCACCAACATTAAAAGACCATAAAAGCTTCAGGGATACAATAAACCATTTTTTTACCAATCTTGGATTAAAAATATGAACAAGTTTTCCTCTTATGGAATGCTTCAAATAGCTAAAGTAATCAGGTCCCATGGTCAAAACATACCTATGAAAAAACTCAAGCCCAGTTAGTGCTCGTCGTGCTGATTCCCGCTTATGAACATTGAGGAATCCAATCATGCGACGAACCAAAGCAGTATAAGCTAGACAAGCACTGTTTCTGATCTCCCAGTATGGCGAAGAGAAAGACTTAATAGACAAAATCAAAGCCTCAGCAGAGAAACCAGACGTATCAGTAGCCAAGTTAGAGTCATTGAATGCAGCTTTTAGAACATTAAATGCATGTACTGTAGGAATGACACCTTCGTCTCTGATCTTTGATGACATTTGTCTCACATTTCTTTCAGATTCCAGTGTAGAATTATTTCCTTTCTCCAAATCATTTGACTTAAATTGGTCACCATTCAAGCTATTGCTTTCAATCTGATTCAACATAGACCCATTACCTACATCTATAAGCCACCTTAATGCCTGTGGGAGGAGCTTCTTCGGAGAGCCTTCTGGCTCTGAGAGAAACAGAGCAATAAATGCAGCAGGTATTCCAGCACTTCTTCTCAGCAAGTCATCCACTACTTGTCCTTTGGCCACAGTTCTTTGCATAAGTTGTTCCATCCAAGACTCCGTCAATCTATGAAGTCTGAAAAGGAAGATACACATCCAGGAAATGGCAAAAACTTAAGATTTCTGATATAATGACATGACTTGGTCATAATGAAAAAATCTTTCTTATATAAATCAAACAGACATAATCCACTTTGTATAATGTATGTGAGGGTATATGACAGCCCAAGAATCTTCGTTACATCTGTAAGTGCATTGTACATGACACAAGTGCTGTATCTCATAACCTGATCGCTTTAATATTTTTCACCAAAGCAAAGATACTAAAAAAGCAACAATGCAACCTACATGAGGCATTCATTATCTGAAAGCACAAGTTGTAATCTTCCTTTCTTCTCTCTTAATCCTTCTCTATTTACAATTTTCACCAAATAATTTCAAGTATAGAAGAGCTTTCTTAATATGCAAAACCAATAGTGCATTTTGTAGAAATAAAAATAGTAACAAAATCCATACCTTGAGTCATTTGAGCAAAGTAATCGGTTGCAAAGAGCTGTGAATCCAGCCCTCGTCTTATCAATTGCGCCATTATGCTTCATCTTCAAGAGGACTTCTAAAAAGTGATTCCCTATTGTTTCAAGTTGTTCCAAGTCAAGCACAGAATCAGATGAGAAGCCAGTAGTATCAATAGAAGGCCCCTCTAACTCAGATAAATCTGAGCAAGCATTACTTGGCAATGGCACCTTTCTTATAATAGTCCCCAAAAGAAGGCTGACCTGAAGAAGAAAACATAGAGAAATATTAGGAACAAGAAAAAAAATCTAGACTTAATGCATCACATGCTGATCAACTTCACTCACTTTATGACAAAACAATCAACACACCATAATTGGAAAATATGTTTTCTTGGCGTAATTTCTACAATTATAAGCATGCAATGTTACAGTCAAGAAATGATCGATGATAAATTGAAATATTTATTCTTCTACTTTATGCTTTTGAAGAGCTAATATCCTATCATATTCCAATGATTAATAGTTCTTACACACTGTTCAAGTCTAGTACCTCTTTCATAGCCAGCCAGCAACCAACCATGACTATCTGTTCTGATGATCGGCCATCATGAGACGGCTTTGAATTATTATTCTCATATTCAGATGGAGGCATATGCTCATGATATGGTGTCTCCATCAAAAGATCATCCCCATCAAGCATCTCGTCCATGTCTTCAGGCAGATACCAAGCATCTGCAGAAACCACCCATAGTGCCAATGAAGTTATCCTCACTACAAGACCTAGAAGTCTTTCCAACAAATATCTCAGCTCCAAGATGCTAGACAATAGAACATCAGAATTCCAGTCCAGTTCCTCAAAAGTATAACGTAAAGCAAGTAATACACCATGGACAAAGCTGTTCTTGCATGCCTTTGAAAGATCTTGTTCCCCATCTCTCACAGCCGCATCCAACCAATCGATCATTGATTTTAAATACACTATTACAGGATTTGTGAATTTACTGGACTGATTATCCTCATTTACCAATTCAGTCTTTGAGCTTAAATGGACAACATTGAAAGAATCTTCAAACAACCAACCTAGCTCCAGCACATACTTCTTAAATATAAGTCGTAAAGATAGAGCTCCAGCATCACTTTCCCTTACACGTGGACTGCAAACTAATTTCATAGCTGAAAAAGTTAGCTTCTTCAGGATATCTGCATTAGAAATTCCAGGTAGTGGACTTGGAAAATGGAGTAATATGTCAAATGAATTCTCCCTCAACCTGTCCCAACTATCAACAATTGAACCAACTAACAATAGAGTTGAATCAGATGAAGTCATTCCCTTGCTGTAAGGATAAAGATGACTTACTGACAAAGAACTATTCAACTCTTCACTACTTGATGACTTAATAGACCAAACGTTTAGCATAATCAAGATGAGATCCATTGCCATTATTTTTCTCTTGTAAGGAGCGGAAGGATAGCACGAGAAAAATAAGAAACCACTCAACCACCTCATAAATTGAAAAAGATTATCTGCTCTTTTAATTGTCGATTCATTATTCCCTTTTGAAGGATAAACTCCATTACCTTTATTATGCTCAAGGGGGTCCCAGATTCCCTGCTTGAATTGTCTCTCCAGGGCTGTTCGAACCCTAGAGAAGAACTTACGAAACAAGCTGCTCCACTTCATCTGAAAAGCTGAGAAGCAACACCTCATATTCAAAGGCACAGCTTTCTTTATTAGAGTGAGCTCTAAATGAGAAGGCAGACTAGCTGTCTTGGGGTTTAAGAAAAGAGACTCAGCAGTATCTACACGAAGTGACTCATCAACATGAGTCAGTGCATTTACTAGCCATTGAACAGGGATCTTAACATTTATTCCCTTTATGCAAACAATAGCATGGCTTTCTGTTTCCAGCTCAGGCTCTTTGTCAAATGCTGAAGGATTTTCAGCCCAATCAATGTCCCCTTCAACTAAAGCAAGAGACCGGGATACCTTGAGCAATGAAACCAAAACTGCAATTTTCTGTTCAAGATTTACTTCCATGTTTGCACAAACAATCTCTGGATATTGCATTCCATTCTCGTCTTCATTCGGCACAATCGAGATGAAACCAAGAAGGGGAAATATACTATCCACATCCACTTCCAGCAAAACTGGTAGTGCATAAGTATTTAAATTTGTGCGAAGCTTAGAAAACGCAGAAGCTAGCCCATACAGAACCGGGGGAAGACAATGCCCTCTATAGAGAGCATAGCCCCCCTCAATCCCATCACTCTCCCACAACTCGTCACGCAAACACTCAAGGAAACACTTCAGAAACGATGTGGCAGCACAGCATACATCATCATCAACATATGCCTGCATCGTCTCAAACAGCAGGTTCGGGCTCATATCCAACATCTTCCTCGCTCCCAGTCTCTTTGTCAGCAATGCCAAAGGAATATACCTCCCCTTACACCGCGACCCCAGCAAAAGAAGATCCAATCCAATCTTCACTAAAAACTCCTTTATTCTCTCCCCACCTTCACAAAGGTAAGACTGAATGTCCAAGAAGAGATCAAAAATGAGATGCACCTGCTTCACTGTCTGACTCAAAGGATCCTCCAAGTTATTCCAAATAATCCTAAGCACCCGCACCCCCATCTCCTCTGGAATTGGCTTATACTCCCCCGACAGATCAGTTAAATTCGCCAACAATGATGCTTTAATCTGCTGCAAACAAATCTGCATCACGGTCAGCGCATGAAAATTGGAGTGACTATCAACAGGATTCTCACAGTACCTACACAACTCAGGCAAAACCCCATCATACAACACAGTCTTAATCTTAACACAACCAACATCACTAAAATGAGCATTAAGCAAGTCCCTCGAAACCGCAGTAAGAATACCTCTTATCAAACAAAGCCTACTCAACACAGAAAGACCACAAATCCCTGAATACAAATCCCCCTTACAAGGAATCTTCTCAATTGCCTCCCTAAATTCCCTACCCCCATCACCACTATCACAACAATCACCACTCAAATCCAAACCCTGCTGCAAGTTACTATTAAACACACCACGAATCAACACCAAACCAAGCTCTTCTTTACCAACACAAACTTGAAAAGCAGCACACAATGCCACACCAGCCGCCACAAAACAGTCCCTCGAAAACGAATTTGAATTCAAAACACTCAGCACAACAGTCACAATCCCTTCCATAACAACAACAGTGTTACATTCAAAACCCTCATTATCACAAAATTTCAGAGGAAACTTCTGCAGCAAGTAATACAAGCAAGACAGCGCCTCCTGGCACTGTTCCATTACAACTGGCGAAGGCCGGGTGTCAGTCTCAGAAACCACAGCATTGAGGCCATTAACGGCATCAGCGGCAACAGTCACGGCACAATTTTCAACGACAGCAGCGAGGTAATTGAGCTTGGGCATGGCGAGGACGGAGAGCGCAGCGCGCGAGACGGCGAAGCGCGGCCACGTGGAAGAGCGGAGGAGATCGGAGAAGGAAGCGGCGAGAGTGGAGTGAAACGACGGCGTCGTTTTGGCGAGGGGAGAGAGTAGGGTTTTGTGAAGAGGATATGAGTTTTCGAGGAAGATGAGTGAGAGGTAGACGGAGGAAGGTAAGTTAAGGTGAGGTTGAGGCTGAGATTGGGAGTGAAGGAGGTGGAGGAAGGTGGTGGCGAGGGTTTTGGAGTGGGAGAGTTGGGAGAGAGTGGAAGAGAGGGTGGTGAAGTGGAGGAGTGAGGAGTGGAAGGTGGAGAGGTGAGGGTGGTCGTGGAGGAGGAGAGAGAGGGAATCTAAGAACGATGGAGGGAAAACCACCGCGGTGTAGGTGTAACGGTGGCGGTGTTGCAGGGCGCGCCACTTCGCCGACGACATGTTTGATGAAATGCTTCACACAACAAACACCAAACACAGTGAGTGTGTGAGTGTTGGTTTTTGAAGTTTGAAATGGGAGGAAGGAAGTGCTAAGGAAGTGCTAAGGAAGTGCTAAGGAAGTGCTGTAGAAGTGTTCGATGAAATGCGTCAGAGAAAGACGCAGTGAGAGAAGTTTGAAGCAAAATGAAAGAAGGAGGCGCCGCTATAGGGTACGGACGAATGCTTCGGCCTCAGGAGGAGCAGGGTGAGGATTACTTTGGCTTTTAACTTCTAATTAACCACTAATTTAATTACTGTGTATACAAAGAAAAATAGTTGTTTTATTCTAACGTATATTTTCTATTTTTATTTCATATTTTTTTTAAAATTGTTTATATCTCTAAAGTTTAAAAATTAAGAAAATATGTTTTAATTTTACTATATTATATCATTTTCTGAATTTAATTTTTCAAATTTTTGTGAAATTAATAAAAATGATTTTTTTCATTTTTAAATTTTTTAAACGTTTCAGAATATATATTTAACCAAAATTAAAATAGAAAATAGGTAAACTGAATGCGTCCTTGCATTATAAACATATTATTATTAAACTCATTTGTTAATTATTAATATTAACAAAACACATATTTCATGGACTTGTATTTTTGTATGATCAGTAAAAGTAATCAACTAGGTAGTTATTGTTATTGAATCAAATTAAAAATTCATAAAAATAGACATGAAACTGAATTAAATTGTAATTTTATACACAAAAGATAAAGAAAGACTCATGTATAAAAATCTACAAAAAAATTATAAATTTAGAAAATAAAATTATTTAATAAAAATAAATAAATAATTATAAGAAATAACTCTATTCAATAATTATAGTTTGTCACCATCACAAGGATGCTAAGACTCAAGTAGTATTCACCTTTTCGGTTATTTATTCATCACAAGACTCAATCTCATCAGATGGAAGAACAATATTTTTTATATTTTGTTGTTTACTTCTCAACTTCAAATTATATATCATGAAGACAAAGTCATTCATTTTCTCTTGGTGTAAAAAATTTCTTCACTTTATATGTCTATAATTAGTAATAACATTTTTAATTATCATCAACCATGTAGCTAAAAAGTAACTAAAAATTAATAATATAATTACAGGCATAATTTACTTTACTTACCATCTCAAATGAGCTCTAATTACGCTCACACGCAAAAGAACTACAAGTCGAGCGATACAAATAGCAAACATTTTCAACTCTAGAGTGTCATCTCTAAACATCTCTCATCATTCTTCATGTGCATGACCTTCCTAGAATCTTTTGCATCTTCCATTAAGAAAAGTCATTTAATCAACAAGTGGTAAACTAATTTTTTTTCTTATATCCAACATCTTTAATCAATCTTCTCATGCATATAGGCAACCCTCCTTTCACTTAAGAGTCATCATATCTAAAAGTAGGTTCATAGTTGTAAAAGATAAAACACAAGAAGGGGAGGTTGAATTGTGTTATTAAAAAAAAATTCCTTTCGTCTGTGGGTTTTAAAACGGTTCAGACGAAACAATGTTTATCTTAGAAGGATTGATTTTAATGAATAGATGTTCGACTATAATTATCCCCAGTTAGTCAAAAGAGTGAGACAATAAAAACACAAGTATTTTTATACTGGTTCGTCTATTCAAGACTACGTCCAGTTACCCAACAACTATTGAGTTTTCACTACAAACCGTGAAAAGGTTACAAGTATTGTTTGAACCCAGCCACTTCTGGCTATTACAAGATATTCTTTGATCCTAGCCTTCTCAGGCTAAACAACCAAGGTATTCTTTGAACCCAGCCTCCACAGGCTAATACAAAGGTATTCTTTGGAACACAACCTCCTCAGGCTAAAACACCACACAAGTGGATTTTTAACAGATGTTTTGAAAAACAAGGTTTTCCTTTTCACAGAGAGGTTTTTATAATAAAGCACAAATAAAGTGTTGAGCGAATTCTCAGAAGATGGGATAAGAAAAGTGTATTCGCCAACTGAATCTTGATGCAGTGAAGTCCTTTTATAGGCCTCTTCTTCAAATAGTCGTTTGGCTCATTTGAATACCGTTGAGATTCGTTGAGATGTCTCTTGAGAGCTTTTCCAAAAGGTGTCAGTTGTACTTGATTGATTGATGTAGAACACAACGGATATAGCGGACTAGATTGCGTGTGCAGTACCTTTTCTGACTTGTACAGAGATGTTGACAAAAGGTGAAAACCTTTTTGACTTGTAAGTGAAAGCACGAATCCCTATACTGATCTTGGATACTTCTCATGAGTACTTCTTCAAATTTTAAAAACTTGGTGCGATCGACTCAATCTTGACTTCACTTCTGGATAGAGGAAATGTGTCTTCCGTTATTGTTATTTCGTCTCATCCTATCGTCTGATGACTTCACTTTTAAGACAGACGAAAGACTTCAGCTTGAGGAGTCTTCTTCCGTCTGTGCATGTTCCGTCTGACTTGCTCGCATAACTTCCGTCTGAGAAAGTTCCGTCTATCTTGTAAACATCAAAACCTTAGACGAAAATCTTCATCTTGATCTAACAATCTCCCCCTTTTTGATGATTACAGACCATACATAATCTTTCTCAAGAGGATATCTGCATAAACAATGTTAGCAAACACAGATGATATGCAAGTCAGATTTACATCAAGACGATGTTTTCTGAATAATACCTCTTTATAAATGAATGTTACATCAGTGCGATGTAATCCTTATACATTATTACAATGGTATAAACAGAAAACAAATAAAAGAATTACATGTGTGTTCTATACGAGAGAAAAAAAAAATTACAATACAATACAAAACAATACAAAATTTTGTGCTCCTACTCAGACGATCGCTCCCCCTCAGACGAAGCTCATCTTGTTCTTGCTCGCTCCCCCTCAGATGATATATTCCCATGTACCTTTCTTCTTTCTTGAGATATTCTTCTCTCCCTTGGGCTAAGTTTTTCTCTACTTTTCTCCCCCTTGGGCTGAGAATCATCAAAAACAGCATCAAGAAGAAGGCTTGGGCTTCTTTTGCAGAAGAGTCATTACTATGTCTTTCAGCTGCTGCACCTCAGATGATAGAGAGGCTTGATTGTCCTCAAGTTCTCTGTTCTTTTGCTTCAGGTGCTCGCAATCTTCCTCCAAGGCATCATATTTTCGTTTTAGAGTTTTATACTCCTCAGCTTCTTGGATAACAGCCTCAGCAACCTCAACTTTATCATCAGCCTCCACCATATCATCAAATTGTACCATTGGTGTTTGAGGTTCTTCCACGATAGGTGTAGTGTCATCAATGATGAGCACTGTTGGAGTCTTCTTCAGACACAATGTGAATTGTGGAAGAGTGAGGTAAGCTGTGAAGTCCCGTTCCCATTGCCATGTATACAACTTTGTGGGAACAGAGAGTTCAAGATCCGGATGCTCCTGGGATGGATGAGTGTATGCAAAAGCTCCACCAGGAAACACCCTACCACAGATGGTAGAATCCTCATCAAATGAGGTTCCAGAGCAGAAAGTAGAAGTGGCTTCAAGATCTTCTATCATCCTTTGTATCTTCGGATTGATAGGGCTTGAGGTTTGCGTTTGAATAGCCTTGAGATGTGAGTAAGCAGCGGACGGAAGACGCCGGGGGATGTGCCTTGAATATTTTGAAGGTTCTGGAGACAAACGGAAGCTTCTTCTCTTTACCTTTAGCCAAAAACTTGACCAAGCAAGGTCATTTTCGGTCTAAGATGATAGTGTACTTCGTTTCGTCTGAAACCAAAGAAGAGAATTGTGAACCCACCAAGAATGGACAGTATCTCTTTTCCTTCTTTGCTTCTCTTTCAACATGATAGAAGGAAGTAGATCTAGCTTTTGCTTCCCTTCTATAGGCACCAACCATCAACTTGAAGGATAAGTTGTAGTCTTCAGGAAGAGCATGAGCGAACTCTTCAGGATCTTCGAACTCGTCAAGAAGGATTGAGTAGCGGGGGTTGATCCCTGAGCAGTGTGGTCTCGTCCAGGGGAGAACAATTCCCAGAGCATGTCTTAGACCTACATACTCCGTCTGATTCATGGGAATTGTGAACGGTACTGGATCATGGCGGTCTATGGCGTCGAGATGCCAATGTGAGCAATCTCTTGGCTCATAGATGGTGGAGCTGGGATCTCCATATCTGCAATGATGAAATGCAGGTGCATTGTTCTCGTATTGAACCTTCCACTTTGAGTTTTCCCTGAAGGGGATGTGGGGTTCATAACCAAATGTTGGTCCTTCAATCACCGACGCAGCAATATGATCCTTGTATTCTTGTATATTTTCTAACCCCTTGATGTCTAGAGCGGCCAGTGTGTCCCAGGGCAGACTCTTCAGCCAATTGCGTTGCTCCTCTGGAGTGTAGATGGTATCTTCATTGAAGTTCACTAGCTTCAAGGGTTTGTTGTAGATGATGGGATTGACGAATCTCCCTAATTGAAAACTCTTCTTGCCTTTGTACTGGTATGGGTTCTTCAATTCAATATAGGGAGTGTCCTTGATATAGCAGTCTTCATCGTCTGCCAAGTCACCATTTTGAGCAGACTCAGACGGTTCACCATCAGTGGAGAATTCATCATTCTTCTCTCCAATAATCCAATCTGGTTTGACTGGTCTTTCTACACAGGTGCTTTCGGCAAAGCGCCTCATGACTAATTCGTTGAGAAACGAATAGTCCATCTTGTGCTTGGGAGGTAGATCTTCTAGATTTAAAACTTCAGCATGTGATCTCCCCCATGATGCATCCACCTTGATGACTTCAAAATGTTCTTCATCAGACGAAGAACTTATATCTTTAATTACAACTTCATCTTCAGACGGAATCTCCTTCGTCTGTTGGTGGGATGCTTCCTCAGACGCAGCAGGTAACGTCTGTGCAAGGGTTGCGTTCAGCGGAGACGCAACAATAGGGGTTGCCTTATGTTCGTCTAGGAGTGATGTTGATGGAAAAACTTCCATGGTGGAAACTTCCTCACTTAGCATTGTTTCCAACTCCTCCGCAAGCTGGGCATTATCTTTTTGGATCTGGGCCGTTTCTTCACTATTCATGCCCTCTGAGGTTGCTGGAGCAGTTGTACCCTCAAACGATTCAATGCCACGAACACTTTCGAGAAAGATCTTTTCTCGTTCAACATGAAGCAACATGGAGACCCTTTTAGCCTCTTTCAGTTGTCTTTCTTCATCTGTCTCACCAACAACGACAAACACAAGTTTTTACTTCATCTTCTCCTTGCCTTTAGCAGCCTTTTCAAGAGCAAGCTTTTTGGCTCTTGCTTTTTCCTCTGCGGCTATTCTCTGCTTTTCTTCGTCTGTGAGTATCTGCACAGACGGAACACCCTCAGACGGTATGGTGGCCCCTTCATCTTCACTAGGGGATACCGTCTTAGCATTTGTCTTAATAGCGACATGCTTTATTCTGATAGTCCTCTTCTTCTTCTTGAGAGGTTCCTCAAGAATGTCCTCGAAGGGGACTTCAAAGACTACCACAGGTGGAGGAGGTGGAAGTGTTTAGGTTTGTGTTTGGTCTAGTGTTTGGGATGGTGTTTGGGCTTGTGTTTGGGTTTGTGTTTGGTTTTGGCGCGTTTGATACGGGCTCTGTGTGGGGGATCTTTGGTGATAGGTGAGAGTGGGACTTCTTCCCTTGGTGAATGGAGAAGGAAGCTTGGTGCCAGGTGCATCTTCGCAAAGGTGCTTCCTTTGACTTCATTCCCTTCTTTGTGCCACGTTACACCGGTGACATCAAAGCCCTAGCTGATGATGATTTTGGTGAAAAGGGTGGCGTAGGGAATGTTGCTCTTCCTACGAATGTTTCTATTCTTCAACGCACTCACCCAGTGGTCGAGAATAATATGAGGGAGGCTCATCCTTGCTTTCCTCATACAGTAAAAAATGCAGAATTTGTCTCGGCTACTCACGTTGTCACGAGAGCCAGTGCGCGGGGTGAAGATGTTGTAGAGCAAGTTGTGGATGATTCTTGCTGTGGGACAAAGGTTCCCTGATCTGAAGAACTTGGGGTCTTCAGTGTCATGGATCTTCCCGTAGATGACTTTGTTCACATGTTCCTCGGATTCAATCTTCATCAAGTCTTGGCTGTAGAAGCGTCCTTCAGCCTTGCAACTTCCTACTTCAGCGATGGAATCAACGGTGATAATGTATTCTTTGTTGTCGATGGTTCCAACAATGCCATCGTCAAACTCCTTAGCGTCGCTCCAAAATTCGGCGTAGGCCTCCATCAACCATGGGCCTCTCAACTCAGCGAACTCCATCCAGCCAGTATGGGTTAAGATTTTAGCAACTCTGTCAGAGATGCTTTCTATTGTTTCTCTCGAAATCCACTTGCTAGGCAAGAACAGGTCTTGAGCAAAGAAAGTGGCTTCGATAGCTTTGGTGTTCTTGGCGGCCATTGTAGGTTTTTGAAAAAGAGAGAATAAAGAGCTTTGTGAGTAATAAGTTCAGAGAGAATATGAATGCAGTAAAGAGTAAAAATGTGAACTTTAAGGATATTTATAGGCAAATAAAAACGGTTGTGATTCATCAGACGAAAGGGTTTCGAAAACCGGCCTTGATTTGACGTGTCCAAATCATTGTCTTTTCAATGATTGATTTGACATCTGCAATTCTCAGCGCGTGCTTCTCAATGTCCTAGAATAGTGCAATAAATGACAGGCACATTTATTGCTACTTTTACTTTATCCCTACACACTTAACTTTAAAATATTTAAATAATATCCTTGCGTCTGTTGAATTTCCTCAAACTGATTCAACTTGATCAGACGCAAAGTTTCGTCTTAACACGAAAATATAAATAAATGTACAAACAAAATAAAATGCCCAGACGAAATGAAATGCTTAGACGAAAGAGAAACTTAATCAACTGAAGAAATAATTCCCAAATTTTCTTTAATGAAATTAAAGCGAGTTTCGTCTAAAGCTTTTGTAAATATATCTGCCCATTGAAAATCAGTTTGAACAAACTGTATATCGAAAATACCTTTTTGAACATAATCTCTTATAAAATGAAAATGAATTTCAATATGTTTGACTTTTGAATGTTGAATAGAATTTTTGCTGAGATTTATTGCACTTGTGTTATCACAAAATACTGGTATATAATTTTCAAACCTGGAGTAATCTTCAAGTTGATGTTTTATCCACAGTAATTGTGAGCAACATCCTGCCGCAGCAATATACTCTGCTTCAGTGGTTGAGAGTGCAATGGAGTTTTGCTTCTTGCTTGACCAAGAGATTAGTGATGATCCAAGGAATTGGCATCCACCACTTGTACCTTCTCCCTCCACTTTATCTCCAGCATAATCAGCATCACAAAAGCCACTTAAATTGAAATCACTATTTTTCTTATAAAACAAAGAGAGATTAGTGGTTCCAACAAGATATCTTAAGATACGTTTGACAGCTTGCAAATGTGATTCTTTAGGATCAGATTGAAAGCGTGCACATAGGCAGACACTAAACATAATGTCAGGTCTACTAGCTGTTAGATAGAGAAGAGATCCAATCATACCTCTGTATACCGTCTGATCAACGGTCTTACCTGATTCGTCTTTGTTGAGACTTGCTCCAGATGAATGCATGGGAGTCTTCATTGGTTTGGCATTTTCCATTTTGAATTTCTTCAGAAGTTCCTTTGTATACTTCTGTTGATGAATGTATATGCCTTGTTTTGTCTGCTTAATTTGAAGTCCCAAGAAAAACTTTAATTTTCCCATCATGCTCATCTCAAATTCTTCTTGCATTAGCTTAGAGAAATCCTTGCACAAGGATTCGTTAGTTGCTCCAAAGACTATATCATCTACATATATTTGAACAATAATAAAGTCTTTTAAAACGCTTTTCTTGAAGAGTGTAGTATCCACTTTCCCTCTTGAAAAACCATTTTGAAAAAGAAAGGAACTTAGTCTCTCATACCAAGCTCGAGGAGCTTGGTTAAGACCATATAGTGTCTTTTTCAGTTTGAAAACATGATCTGGTTGAGATGAACTCTCAAATCCAGGGGGTTGCCTTACGTATACTTCCTCTTCAATAAAACCATTTAGAAAAGCACTTTTTACGTCCATTTGATATAAGATGATATTCTTATGAGCAGCAAAAGCAAGTAAAATTCTAATAGCTTCTAATCTAGCTACAGGGGCAAAGGTTTCAGTGAAATCTATACCTTCTTGTTGATTATAGCCTTGAGCTACTAACCTTGCTTTGTTTCTTACCACTTTTCCATCTTCATCAAGTTTGTTTCTGAAAACCCATTTAGTTCCAATAATGTTTTTGTTTGTTGGTTTCTCCACCAAGGTCCAAACATCATTTCTGGTAAACTGGTTTAGCTCTTCTTCCATAGCTAAAATCCAGTCGTTATCTTGTAGAGCTTCTTCTACATTCTTCGGCTCTATGTTTGATACAAGAGCATATCCAGACGATTCCTTCAGCTTGGGTTTAGTTTGAACACCTTGATTCCTATCTCCAATGATAAGATCTTCTGTGTGGTTAGACGCAAATTTCCATGCTCTCGCAGGGGCTTGATCTTCATGTTGATGAGTATCAGACGAAGATGGTTCGTCTGTGCTTCTATCGTCTGCTCTCGTTTCGTCTGACCCTTGTTTATTATTTTGACCAGAAGGGTTAATCTGCAAATTATCAAATAAATTTTCTAGGTCTGATATTTCCTTATCAACCTTTGAGTTATCTTGGAACTTTACATGAATTGATTTCTCTACAACTTCCGTCTTAGAGTCAAATACTCTATAGGCCTTAGATGTATTGGAATATCCAAGAAAGAATCTTTTTACCACCTTTGAATCAAACTTACCATGTTGATCTTTGGTATTTAGGATGAAACATTCGCATCCAAAAGGATGGAAGTAAGAGATGTTGGGTCTTCTTCCTTTCCATAATTCATATGGAGTTTTATTCAATATTGGTCTTATCAATATTCTGTTTTGAATATAACAGGAAGTATTAATTGCTTCAGCCCAATAATATTTAGGGAGAGAGTTTTCATGCAACATAGTTCTAGCCATTTCTTGTAAAGTACGATTTTTCCTTTCCACAACTCTATTTTGCTGGGGAGTTCTTGGAGACGAAAAATTGTGAAATATACCATTTTCAAAACAAAAGGCTTTGAACTCAGAATTTTCAAATTCTGTTCCATGATCGCTTCTTACAGACGCAATACATATTCCTTTTTCTTTTTGAACGCGTTTGTAGAATATTTCAAAAACACTAAATGACTCATGTTTATGTGCTAGGAAGTATACCCATGTGAATCTAGTATAGTCATCTACAATCACAAATCCATATCTCTTTCCTCCAAGACTTTCAGTTTGAGTAGGTCCAAAGAGATCAATGTGTAACAGTTCTAGCGGTCTTGTCGTGGTAACAACATTTTTAGATTTAAAAGAAGCTTTGAGTTGTTTCCCATGCTGACAAGATTCACACAGACGATTGGATTTCCAAGATATTTTTGGTAGACCTTTTACAAGATCCTTTTTAGAAATTTTTGAAATATACTTGAAACTTAAATGTCCAAGCTTTTTATGCCAAATATCTCGTTCATCGTCTGTTGAAATTAAACACGTTACATTCTGATTACTAAGGTCAGAAAGGCAAACCTCATAAAGGTTATTCTTTCTTTCCCCAACAAAAGGAATGGATTTGTCTTTGTTTTAGACTATACATTCATCTGAGTTAAAGATTACTTCATATCCACTGTCACAAAATTGACTTATGCTAAGTAGATTGAAGTTAAAACCTTTAACATAAGACACATTCTGGATAAGTGGGTTGAGTGTCTTACCAACAGTCCCAATACCAAGAATTTTACCTTTTCCAGAACCGTAGGAGACAGACCCTTTACTTGGTCTGAGGTCTTGGAACATAGACAGGTCTCCCGTCATGTGTCGTGAGCAACCATTGTCCAGGTACCAGTTTGAAGTCTTTTGTCTTCCTATTAAGGATATCTGCAACAGGAATTATAAGTGACTTTGGTACCCAAATCTTCTTGGGTCCTTTCTTGTTAGTTACAAAAGGCTTCTTCTTGTTTTTAGCCTTTTTGTAGTTATTAGGAACCTTGTTGTGATTTCTCTTCTTTTAAGCAGATGAAACAGGTTTGTTTTTCTTTTCGTCTGTCTCCTCAACATAACCAAGTCCACTTTTATCATTAGGTGACCTTCCATATTTTAAGATATTTTCAAGAATGGAGGATCCCTTTGTAAACTTGGTTAAGTCATTGAGTAAGGACTCATTTTCTTTCTTTAATCTTTGAATTTCAAGAATTAAAATATCCTTTTCAGACTCAGATGAAATATAATTTGATACTTTCTTTCCTAGTAACTCAATTTCAGATTTCAAAACTGCATTTTCTTCCAAGGTTTGTCTCAACTTGGTTTTGCAAGTTTTGTATTGCTGAGCAATAAAATGAGAGTGAGCTAGAAGTGTATCATATGACATTTCTTCTGATTCTGATTCAGACTCAGAAGAAGAAGATGAAGAAGTTTGAGTGTAATTTACCTCAGTTGAGACATGGTCTCCAGCCATGAGGCAGATGTTTGTTGTTTCTTCTTCTTCAGAGGATTCCTCTGAGCTTTCACTATCAAGGTCTTCCCAAGTCAGTAAACTCTTCTTTCCTTTATCTTTTCTAGAGCTCCACCTCTTTTTCAGTCTAGGACATTCTGACCTTATATGTCCCGGTTTTCTGCATTCAAAGCACACAACTTCTGTGCTTTCTTCTTTGTTTGATGGCTTTTCAGGGAATCTCTTCTCCTTTTTCTTGAAGAAACGTTGGCCTCTGCCTTTCTTCATCATCATCCTTTTGAATCGTCTTGCCATGAGGGAGACTTGGTCTTCAGACGAATCATCAGACGATTCAGATTCGGTTGAATCAGCCTTCAAAATCTTCATTTTCTTTTTTACTGTCCTTCTTGACAGAGTCTTCTTTGGGGATGTTATTGACGGATGGAAGAGCTATAGGTTCTTGAACCTTGATCTTATCCCTTTTACATAAGAGTACTTTATGTACCCTTAGCGCTCCAATTAACTCATCTAGAGTTAATGTCTTCATATCCCTTCCAACAGAGATGGCCATGGACATGGCTTCCCAAGGAGGTGGGAGATTGTCCAAGATCTTCATATTGTTCTGGGCCTTTGTGAAGGTGATTCCCAGAGCAGTGAGTCCATTCAATATTGTTTGGAATCTTCCAAACATCATATCGATTGACTCTCCTTTCTTCATAGAGAACATTTCATATTCTCTTTGAAGAGTAGCAGTCTTCCTCATTCTGACATCCTCAGTGCCTTCATATGAGATTTTGAGAGCATCCCATAGATCTTTAACAGTTTTGTAGGCACAAAATCTGTTGTACTCAGTTCTGGAGAGAGCGCACATAAGAGCGTATCTAGCTTTATTGTTCAGCTCCATGATAGAGTATTCTTCGTTTCCCCATTCTCCTTCAGGCTTTATAATGGGAATATCTCCTGTGGTGATTATGTTCCATAATTTGTATTGAGTTGACTTGATGTACATCTTCATCCTGTCAGCCCAGTATGGATAATCATCTCCAGAGAACGTTGGAGGTTTGTTCATCGAGGCTCCTCCTGATAGAAATGACGGTCCTTGTGAATCCATGTTGGATCTTTTCCTCTAGCAGTTGTAAAGCGCTCAACCCTTAGATCTTGGAGCTCGATACCAAACTGTAAAAGATAAAACACAAGAAGGGGGGGTTGAATTGTGTTATTAAAAAAAAATTCCTTTCGTCTGTGGGTTTTAAAACGGTTCAGACGAAACAATGTTTATCTTAGAAGGATTGATTTTAATGAACAAACGTTCGACTATAATTATCCCCAGTTAGTCAAAAGAGTGAGACAATAAAAACACAAGTATTTTTATACTGGTTCGTCTATTCAAGACTACGTCCAGTTACCTAGCAACTACTGAGTTTTCACTACAAACCGTGAAAAGGTTACAAGTATTGTTTGAACCCAGCCACATCTAGCTATTACAAGATATTCTTTGATCCTAGCCTTCTCAGGCTAAACAACCAAGGTATTCTTTGAACCCAGCCTCCACAGGCTAATACAAAGGTATTCTTTGGAACACAGCCTCCTCAAGCTAAAACACCACACAAGTGGATTTTTAACAGATGTTTTGAAAAAAAAGGTTTTTCTCTTCACAGAGAGGTTTTTACAATAAAGCACAAATAGAGTGTTGAGCGAATTCTCAGAAGATGGGATAAGAGAAGTGTATTCGCCAACTGAATCTTGATGCAGTGAAGTCCTTTTATAGGTCTTTTCTTCAAATAGTCATTAGGCTCATTTGAATGCCGTTGAGAGTCGTTGAGATGTCTCTTGAGAGCTTTTCCAAAAGGTGTCAGTTGTACTTGATTGATTGATGTAGAACGCAACGGATATAGCGGACTAGATTGCGTGCGCAGTACCTTTTCTGACTTATACAGAGATGTTGACAAAAGGTGAAAACCTTTTTGACTTGTAAGTGAAAGCGCGAATCCCTATACTGATCTTGGATACTTCTCATGAGTACTTCTTCAAATTTTAAAAACTTGGCGCGATCGACTCAATCTTGACTTCACTTCTAGATAGACGAAATGTGTCTTCAGTTATTGTTGTTTCGTCTCATCCTATCGTCTGATGACTTCACTTTTAAGACAGACGAAAGACTTCAGCTTGAGGAGTCTTCTTCCGTCTGTGCATGTTCCGTCTGACTTGCTCGCATAACTTCCGTCTGAGAAAGTTTCGTCTGTCTTGTAAACATCAAAATCTTAGACGAAAATCTTCATCTTGATCTAACAATAGTGAATATAAGGATGGAGATAACATGCAGATGCATGCAAAGGCCTATGAAGATGATGTTTCCACCTCTTGAACCTCTGCCCATCGCTGCAACTACAACAAAGAGGGAAAGTCAAATCAAAGGCCAACAACAAGTTTCGACGACGAATCGAAGCTCCAAGAATGAAGCCGACGATGAATCGAAGTTGTAATTACAAGAACAATGCTTAATGGGTCCACAACGAGGTAAACAAAATCAGACGATGTTGATAAGACAACCAAAATCGCACGAGTGCATGTCGATGATGAAGCGAAGGAAAACTCACAAGTGCACAATGAAGATCACAACTCATGAAGGTGCGAAAGAAGCTCTAGCCCTAACGATGTGCGAAAGAAGCTTCACTACAAGTGAAGAACTCGTTCCATTTGTGCTACACCTAAAAAGCCAAAACACAACGTTTTAATTAGAGCCATAAATTGCCAACTCATTTTTGACTTGTGAGTTTATAGTGAGTCAGCGAGTTCAAGATAGTTTGTTCAAAAAATGAGTTTGCAAGCGAGTTGTCTTTGAGGCATAATAAACTCTTAGACTCGTAAAAGTCTATGAGCTGACTCTAAAGTTTGGTAATCATGATCGTAGCTGTGATATCAAAATTTTATTTAACAAAACATCTTAAGTAAAATTAGTAAATGATAAAAAAAAAAAAGGAAATCATCATTGCATATCTGGTTATTGACAATATGTTGAAGTTTAGGACACTACTTAAGCACTATGAACACCTACTAATCCCTCTTTATCACCATATATAGTCAAATGTATTGTGATCCCCTCCTTAAAAACTTAAAATTTAGAGTTTTTGAACCTCTTTAAAATTGTGAAAATTTATTAGCCCTCGTTAATCACTCTTTTTGGTGAAGTCATACGCTTTCTCGTGTGAATAGGACACTCTTTTCCCTTGTAAATAGGACATTTTGCTCCTGAAAATTTATTAGTCTTCATTAATTACTCCATTAATCACACTTTTAGACTTATTTAAGGATATTTAACGTGAACTTTACCTTAGAAAATCATCTATTTAAATCCATGAAATGACGAAGAAATTAAAATTCATTCTCAAGAAAAGGTCAAGATCATGTCTAACGGGATAACTCAATTAATTTTTTTACTAAAAAATGTTAAGATTATGTTTAATAAGATATATCACTTAGAATTTTTTTTTTCCTTTTTCTTGTTAAAAAGTTTGTTTGTCTGTTTTCTAAATAAATTTATAGGGTTTTGAAATGTTACTTGAGTTAACATTTTTTTCAAAACACCAAATTCTACCTTCTAATTTATTATACTTTATTCATGTTTTATTCTTAAAATAATCATTATATTTCTCTACTACCCATTTTAAATTAAGAAAAAATTTATATTCAAAAGGGAATTATTTAAAACTTAATTGAAAATCCCTTAAGATGTAATATCAGATTAATAACAGAATTTATAATAAAAAAAATATAATCGATTAACTGCAACTAAAAAAGTAAATAAAATAATTTTTCTATCTTTTAATTTTGTCTCATTATTATAATAGCAAAAATAAAATATAATAATTATCCAATTCAGAGCACTAGAACGATTGTCAAGGTATGTAATCAAATAGGTAAAAGTGTAAAACCGTAAAAGCTTCTTTCCAGGGTAGCTGTTAATCATTTCTGGTAAAGCTTCTTTCACAGGCAGTGTGATTGACAAAATCATTCCAAATTCTAAGTGATGGAAGAAGTATATTACAGTTGAGGATATAAGCTAAAATAAGAGATTCGGTTTATCGTTGTTAAGAGATATAAGAATCTAAAAATCATATCTTAACTTTAAGTTTTGCAGCTTGAAAAGAAGTGCCCCTAACAAGTCTAGGTTTTGTTGAGTGTGCAAAAAAGAGTTACACTATATGCGGCAATTTTGTGATGAGCACTGAAACTTATAAAAGACTGAATCACATAGGTGCCATGCCAAAACAAAACCACATAAACTGTTCAAGCAAGATAGCGGTACAGTTTTCTGTCCACCTTATCCCTCTCCAAAAACTCACGTTCAATAAGGGATTCAATCCTTTTCTTAATAACAACAGGATTAGGCAAAAACCGTGATTGCAGCTGCTTTGTGACCTCTGCAACGATGTTATTATGGTCAAGAGTTCGCCGTGATTTCATTATCCTCACAATCGCTGCCTCAATCTGTGGCTTTCTGTCTTCTTCCACTCTTTGTCGAGTTTCTAGGTTTTCCGGTTCAGACTCCCTCTGTGCAACAACAGTCCCTATCTTCACCTTGAAGAACTTGCTTGTGAATTTGTCATTGAAGAAGAATATGTCTTCCTCAGCTATGTCCTTGCTCATTGGCTCTTTCCGAAGAACATTTTTTCCTTTGACACAGGCCAGAGACTGAAGGCACCTCCTCAAATCTGGCATGGGTATTGCTGTGGCCTGTTCTATCTCCTTACAGGTCAACCTGTCAGCGTTGTTGAAAAGCATGAGTACACACATTTGGTATGTGGAAACATTCAACTCATGCTTCTGGCCCTTACCAAATGTTGCTTTTAAATCAGCTGTCCCCATGTTAGTTTGCCAGGACAATCTCCGACCATTATGGGTGCCAAGATAATATGTCCGAAACTTATCACATATGGCCAGTATTTCAGATGGAAGATTACACTGAGGGCTAGGTTGAGTGGGCCATGATCCTGTTGTAAGCACCTGGACAGATAGCGTAGGGCAATCACCCAACTCGGTACCATGGCATGCATAGAAACCCTGCATTGTATCGTGAGAAGTCTTCATGTCAGTAAACATACCCTCCAACTTGGAAGTGAATTGATATCCACATTCTGTTTTGAGCTTAACAATCAAACTCCTTTCTGCATCATCAGATATAGTCTTCCCTGAAAGAAGCCGTTTTGCCAAGTGTTGCTTGTAATACTTCTCAAACACATCCTTCTCTTGTAGGTACCGGAAAAGCATCATGACTTTGTCTAGTACAACTTCCACATCCTCCTCGCCAACCCCTTTCAACCCTCTGCGGAGTTTGTCATCCACAAACAAAGAAATGAACTCGGGAGACCGGGCATTCAAATTGATGAAATATTCAAAAGAGGAATTCAAGGCATTCTGGAATGTCTTGTCATTGTTAAATGACATAGCAATAACCTTATCATATTTATCCTTCAAATCCAAGAGACGTTGAACAAAATCCACAGGATCCCTCAACCTTTCAGGATCCATAACAAGCTGCTTACCTGTATCCCGTATAAAAGAAGTCATGACTTCTTTAACAATTGTGAGCCCTTCAGAAACTCTGCGAAACAAGTTATACATTCTTTGCAAGTCTTCGTATTTGTCATCCACAAGCATACTGACTAGGCCTGAGTTCTCCATATGAACTAGTGTGTGCATATGACTTTCAATCATCTCCTTCTCCACCACATTAGTAATCTTAGACTCACTTCTAGGGTCCAAGTAGTGAGATACTCTCTCCATTTCTTCATTTAAACGTCTCTCAGCTTTCTTCAGATAATCACCACAGTCACAAGATTCAATGAATTTCTGGGACTCGCGACGATAAAAGTTTGCTGAAACGTCAAGAAAATGCTTCTCAAAGTCCTTCTGGTAAACAGGCAAGCCCAATTCCATAAGCATCTTTATTATATTTCTCATCAATCCTCTGTTTATAACTTCACCATTCCTTTCTCTAAGCACAAGCTCAAGAAGTGTATCTAGAAGCCTAGTCTGAGTTTTGCTGGAATGGATCACAACATCTCTCCAAAGATTCAATCCAAGCTCATGAACAGGAGTTTTATTGTTGCTCGGTATAAATGTTCGATCCATGTACATCAGTATATCTCGGATCATTTGCAATGCCTTATTATGATCTACCCACTTCCTGTTGAGCTCTTCCAAGAAAACTTCTCCTTGAGCAGATTCAATCGATTGAGAAATTTCTTTTAGATGAGAAGTCATGGTCGCCACAAGCCCTGTGTAAAGTTTCTCCCCAAATTTGTGTAACACCATATTATAAGCATTCCTGAATGGTCAAATTACAATGATCAAATTTGAAATATAACATAAATATGAAGATTGAGATGATTATTTATTACTTATAAGACCTATAATAATTCTTATTTATAGAATAAACTTAGAAGATCAATTAAATTAAAAAAATAAATAAACTATGGGCCTATTGCATAACATTAATTTTAGAGCAATTATAAATTATTAATAAATGACAAGTTTAATGGAGGTCTGTGGCATCATTTGAGTAAATACACATTGAGATCTTAAAAACATGAGCATTTTCTTCTTACTAAATGGTATGAACAAAGCCAAGAATAGTGTGCATTTTCTTGGCCATCTGAATGAGAATAAGCAAAAGCTGGTGAACTGACCAGCCAAAAAGCATAATAATCTAAGACAGCCAAACCAGGAATGTTTCAATACAATATGTACCATATAAGAATCTCTGTCAACATTTACAAGTTGTAACCCCTCAAGCCAACCAAAACAGGTTAAGAGCAAGTATCCTTTGGGGTATAGCAACACATAAATCAAATGATATCCTAAAAGTAAAACAACCCCAAGCAGCTCTGTGCACAAGAAAATTCAAACAGTAACATACACATGCCCCAGGATACACAAATAACATAAACCCATATATCAACATGTTTTACATTGGTTGGGAGAGCCTAACACAATGCACCTCCTTTACAAGGGTTGGGGCCCAGTCAAAAGCATTAAACTCCTCAAAAATCAACAATTTGAATTGTAATTCTAGGACAAGAGCATGAAATATCATACACCTAACAAGAACGAAAATCTTCATTCCCAATCAAAGGGGGAGTGCAGGCCAACAAAAAAAAAAAATACTAAAATACTTAGACACACATACATATGGATGCAGCTTATCAACTATCATGTATGAAATAAGAGCTTGGAAAAACAAATCTTAATTAAAATGGATGATTAAGATAGATAGATATAAAAAAACACTATACACTTGGGATTTATCAAAATCAAAATCTCTTTAGGCCTATCTCACTCCAATTAACCTTGTCATATGAAAGCTAACACTAGAACATCCATTTCACATCACAACTAAATAAAAAAATCATTAAAGGGGACCTTATAGATTAACAGGTACAAGTACTTCAAACCCTACAATTCACCATTCAAAATTTTCACACAATGTTCACTAATGCAATTTCAGCACAATTCTCAAACACACACAAGTTAAACATTCCACTATAAACACTGGACAAAACACACATTAATCAAAAAAACGGCACATAATCATAAAAACCACAGCAAAACCACACTATTGAGAAAAAAAATCCAAAACCCGGCATACAATTCACAAAGTTTGAGCATCCAAATAAAAGATGCGTTGTATTAAACAATTAAACTATTGAACAGAACAAAATAATCAACCTGTAAAGCTCTTCAAAGCTGAGTCCACTAGCGTTGTGATTATATATTTCATGAATAGCGTGTTCAAGAACCTTCCACGTTTTCTCGGCGTACTTTGGATCCACAACCACACGGTGCCTGAACGCTTCAATCTGGAACGCCCTCTTCTTCTGCGTACTCATCTTCTTCACTTCGCGAATCGGAACCCTACAAACCTACCCGCAAAGTTCAATTCAGAGAAAAAGTAAAAACGAAAACGATAAGGGAAAGAGGGAATTGGGGAAACCGAGAGAGGAGCACGAACCCTAGAGACAAGGGAGAAACGATCCAAAAAGGAATTGGGAATTAGGGTTTTGAAGGGGAAAAAAAAAAAAGGGAAAATGAAGAAAAATGGGGGAAAAGGAGAATGAAGCAAAGAGAAATGAATGATAGTGAGTAATGAGTAGTATTTGTTAAGAAGAATTTGACTAAGGAGGACTTTGTCTTAAACACAATCACACAAATTTTTTACCACTTAAAACAATTAAAAAGAAATTCACACCATAATCTCATAGTTAATTAAGAGTTTATTAAGGTAAATAGTTTGATTTTTAAAATTTTTTATTAAGTAGTTAATGGTTTGATTTTGTATTTTGTGTAAGAAGGAAATATTTGAAAAGATTGGTTAGAAATATTAGTAAAATGTAAGGAGAAGATTTTGTTAAAAAAAGTAAAATTTATTTTAATAAATTTTATATTTAATATACAACTAGTTATTGAGTATGATTTGGGTTTTATATGATTGTGTTAAAAAAATAATAAGACTTGTAAAAATTTAGTAGATTAGTCTATTATAATTATAGTGCACTTACATGCGATAATGAGTTTCTTATGAAAGATAATTAGATTAAAATGTGTTTAATTATAATATTGGTATAAGTTTAATCAAGACTTAAATGAAGGTAAGTAAAATATAAAATTGAGATTTAATTCAAATTAATAAATGTGATTGACATCTCAATTTCAATCTTACTTACCTTAAAATTCCTCCTTAGTTACGTGCAATGTGATGAATCGAATTCCTCCCCTCTAATTCGTCTATCTCATGATTGAATACGTCGTCTGGACCAGATTAATTAATCTCTAAGTTGTTAAATTAGTTCAAGTAGGTCATGGATTCACACCATCTTCTATTCTTAATATTTCATCAGTTATAGCTAAGATTTCATTATTTCTTAGTGAAATTCATGTGTCTCGTGCGAGGGCGAGAAATACTCTCCCACGATTGTTGCAAGTATACAACAATCGTCAACTAATAAGTATAAAAATATGAGTTATCGTTTATGCGAAAATTGTTTACTAAATTGTAATGAGTAAGACACTGTGGAGAGTAGATTTAAATTTGATATAGGTTAATGTTCAAATAGAATTTAAATAAAAGGATGAGTGAATGAGATTTAATTAGAGTGATTGGGTTCACAAATTCACCACTATTTACCTTAGTAGTCTTCCCTCATTATTTAGTTGCTCGATTAGACGAGTGAGATTTTTATCCTCATAATTATCCTTTACGAGATCAAATACACTGTCTCAAATTGACCCGATCAATTAATCTGTTAAAGTCAAACTAAGCCGATTAGGGATTATGTTCTATGCATCCTTGAATAATTGTGAGGTTATGGTTTCACATCACTTCTTATTCTTATTGATAATTCACAAAAGTGAGCTATTTTTATACTCCTTTTATAATTAATCCACCTAAAATAACTCTAAATTGATCTTAATTCACAATAATTCGTATTAGAGCTTGTTGATGGTGTGTTAAGTGTTTAAAGGAGAACAATAGCTAAAAAACAGGTGAAATGCGCTCAAGGAAGCATCTCTCGCGAGTTGGACCACAACTCGCGCGACTTAGAGATCCAATAAAGAATTATCTCGCACAAAGTCACCTTTCTTAAAGAGTAAGTTAACTCTCTGGCACCTCATCTCGCACTCATCTCGCGCGAAGTGACTTGGAGTATAACACAAAGTTCTTCTCTGGAACATGAACTCGCGCGAGTTGTTTATCACCTCGCGCGCAAGTTAGACTCGTATTAGGCTCAAGTCCAATTTAAGATGCTATAAATAATCTTCATTTAGTAGAGTTTCGAATACTCAATCAGTAGACAATTTCTAAACCCTAGTTCTTAGACTCCTGACAGTTAACCCTAGACGGCGGTTACTCTTCGGCTGAGAACTCTTCCAGTTCATAAACGGCAACGGAATTCAACCACGAGCAAGAATAGAAGGAGACGTCAGACTTTACTATGTATTCTCTTTCCATTATTACTTGTGTTGTTTCCTTTTCCATTATGAACCTAAATCCTTTGTTTGGGAGAACGATATAACTCTAATTATCTCCTTTATATGATTCTTATGTTATTCAGTAAATGTTTGGGTGTTTTATTCTTCGTTCTTAATGCTATTTATTAAATTGACAACTCAATAAATTGATAAGGTAATCTAGATATACTCTGACAAAGTAAACTTCTAGAGAAAACAGGAGAATGAAATCATTATTATTCTAGGATCCTAGAGATGAGAATAGGTAGTAATGTAGACTGCACCTAGTTACAATTGGATTCATAGAACTAAATCCTTAAGTAATTTAGCATTAACTTAAGAGATTAATTAATCCGATTAACTTAGGAGGATACCCTCCCTATTCATTGCAGGTTGGTTATTTGTCACGGGCCTAGCTTACGATGTATTTGGAAGCCCCCGTCCAAACGAGTATTTTACAGAGAGCCGACAAGGAATTCCATTAAAAACTGGTCGTTTTGATCCTTTGGAACAACTCGATGAATTTAGAGTGAGTGATTCTAAGAGGAACGGTCACGGGTAGGAATTCAATCCGACCATGATTATACTTGAATAACATAAAAGGAAATTATAAAGGGGAGATTAGTGGTAAAATCGGGACCCCAATCACTTTCTTTTCTTGAACTTAAAACTATTTCAATTTGTTTTCTTCTCTATTTAAAATCACTCTCTAAACCAAGAACTACATGTTTTCGTTCCCTTTAAAGAAATTAATAAAATAAATTAAAATAAAGATATAACCCCCGTTATAAATACTTATTACTTGATGATTGTGTTATATTTAGCATAATAAGGTATGTGTTTGGTGTAATTATCACTCGCATATTTTCCGTATCACTTATCTCTAAGATGTAGTTAAATAACAATTACTTCTCCATTATCACCTAAATTTATTTTCTCAAAGTTCCCCTACGTTTATTATTTTCAATTTATTAATGGTCAGTTAATAAAAAGCATTAAGAGTAGAGGAAGGAACTTAAAATCATAGAAATTGAATAACATCGGGAGTTTTATTAGAGTGAAATAGGGTTACATCGTTATCCCCAATCAATTGAGGCTTTAGTTCATGGTATATAGAGTTATGATTCAAGAATGTTTAGAAAGAGAAAAGTATATAGACGGTCGACTCTTGAGATGAAAGATTGATGATCAATGTCTTTAGGATGGATGTTCTCTGTTCTCCTCTCACTCTTTTCTCTTAACCTTATATTTCCATTGTTGAATACCCTCTCTTTTTCTTGGGCTTTTTCTTATAAGACGAATTATCCTGGTATTGAAACAGACTCATCTCACGTGAGATATAATGCGATTGGGCGAGATGGAATGGCTAAGAGCATTTTGTGTTCACTAGAAATGTGTCTCACACAAGATGACATGGTTGAGAACAAAGTGTCTTCATTGGATGTATGTCTCGTGCAAGATATAATACATCTCACGCGAGACGAATTCTGTTCCTTGATTTTCATATGAATTTTTGTGTAATTTGGACTTGAAAAACTCAAATAAACCATCAAGGTATTCCGGGAACAATAGTTTCACAATTCATCCAAATTATCTCTGTTTTCATCCGGTATAATCCAATTTACATGAAATCCCTCATAAAATTTATGTACTGATAACTCTCGAGTGTCAAGTTTTCTCCCGACAAACACTTTAGTTTATTGTCTCTAAGTTGGACTGCATGTTCCTCAATTTGGCTTTGAAAGTGAGATAGTGGTCTTGAACTTGTCAAAATCTCCATCAAAGAACGGTTTCACCTGCTGCCCATTGACTGTGAATGTGCCTTTCCTTGGATGCATGACTCCAATTACTCTGAAGGGCGATATTCTAGTGATAGTAAATGGTTCTAACCATCGAGATCAAAGTTTTCTAAGAAACAACTTAAGCTTGAAGTTGAATATTAAGACCTTTTGGCATAATTGGTACTCTAGCCTCAAGATGTGTTTGTCATGCCACTGTTTTGTCTCTTCTTTGTAGATTCTGGCATACTCATAAGAGTCTAATTTGAATTCCTTCAACTCACTTAGTTACAGAGTGTCTTTTCACCAAGCTTCTTTCATGTCAAACTTGAACGCTTTTGTAGCTCAGTATGCTTTGTGTTCTAATTTTACCGACAAGTGACACGCTTTTTCAAAGACCAGTCTGAAGGAAAAAATCCCAATTGGGGTCTTGAGCGTCGTCTAATAGACCCAAAGTGCATCATCCAATTTGATTAACTTGTCCTTTTCCTCAAAGTGTTCATTGTCTTCTTGAGGATTCTTTTCAGTTCTCTGTTGGATATTTCCACTTGACTACTAGTTTGGGGATGGTATGAAGTGGCTACTTTGTGATTCACTCCACATTTTATTAAGAGTGTTTCAAATTGCTTGTTGCAAAAGTGAGTTCCTCCATCACTAATAATAGCTCTTGATGCACTAAATCGACAAGATATGTTTTTTTAGAAACTTTGTTACCACCCTTGCATCATTATCGTGCAAGGCTACTGTTTCCACCCATATGGAGACATAATCAATGGCCACCAAGATATACACGTTGTTGTATGAATTTGGGAAGGGTCTCATGAAATCTATGCCCCAAACATCAAATATTTTGCAAACTAGAATGTTGTTTAGAGACATCTTGTGTCGTCTCGATACATTCCCTATTTTCTAACATTCATTGAACCGTGAGACAAATTTGTAGGCGTCTTTGAAAATCGTGGGCCAATAGAAACCACATTGGAGGTCCTTGGTGGTTGTTCATGTGGCGCCTAAGTGCCCTCCTGGGGCTGTCGTGTTGAAATGGTATAGGATGCTTTACACCTCATCCTGTGGGATACATCACCCAATTACTCTGCCAACATAGTGTCAATATAGGAACGGTTCATCCTAGAAACAATATTTTTAATTACTCTGATCAGTATAAATAATATTTTTGTTTCCTAATAAGTAGGGTCAAAACATGTCAAAAGCAAAAACAACCGCTAAAAATTCTTTTTTAGTTGTAGAGTAGTTGACATGTGCTTTGTTTAAGGTTTGACTTGCTTAATAAACAACGTGCATCAAATTTTCTTTTCTTTGGCTCAAGACAACACCAATAACATAGTTACTTGCATCACACATAAGCTCAAAAGGTAAGGAGTAATCAGGTGTTGCAAAGATTGGTGTTATGATTAACTTTTCTTTTAAAGATTCAAATGCACACAGACATTCATTAGTGAATTAAAAAGTAAATTCCCTAAGTAAGAGATTGCTCAAGGGTTTAGAAATTTTTGAGAAGTCTTTGATGAATTGCCAATAAAAACCTATGTGACCTAGGAAACTTCTTACCCTTTTCACATTGATTGGTGGCGGCAAGTCTTTAATTACCTTAATTTTGGCATTTCTCCAAGTTGAGCACTAAGTTAGATATTTCAATACTAAAGAGAGATTTATGAGGCAATTATCAAAAGAAGAGCCAAAAACAAAAATTCATCCATGAAAACCTTAATTGATTCCTCCACCATGTCATGAAAGATTGCTAGCATACACCACTAAAAGGTGGCAAGGTGTTACACAATGCAAATGACATCCTTTTGTAGGTAAAGATATTATAGAGGCATGTGAATGTCGTCTTTTGTAGATCCTCCAGGGCAATGTGGATTTGGTTATATTCAGAATACCTGTCAAGAAAGCAATAGTAATCTTGACCAACAATCCTCTCCGGCATTTGATCCATAAATGGCAAAGGGAAACGATCCTTGAGTGGCTTCATTTAGCTTGCTATTGTCAATGCACATCCTCCACCTGCTAACTATTTTGATGGATATGAGTTCATTCTTTTCGTTTGTTACCACTGTCGCACCTCCTTGCGTCGGGCTAACCTAAGGGTTATCGGAGATAGGATAGAAGCATCAAGTAGTTTGATCATTTTTTTCTTGACTACCTCTTTCATTGTGGGATTCAATATTCTTTGAGTCAACACTTGAGGGTGGTACTTATCTTTCATGTAAATCTTGTGGGTGTAGAAAGAGCGGTTTATCCCTTTTAGATCAGAGATCTACCACCCAATTGTAGATTAGTAGTCTCTTAGGACCCTCACCAGCTTCTTAATCTCTTTAGTGTTCAGGGATGACCTAATGATTACAGGGTAGGAACTATTGCTGCCTAGAAAAACATACTTGAGGTGAGAGGGCAGCTCTTTTAGCTCAAGCACATGTGCTTCTATCAGGGTCTTGTGAATTTCCTCACTGGAGATGATTTTTGTGGAAGTTCTATGGCTTTCTCCCATTGCTTCTAGTATCTTGTGTTGTCTTCGAAGTGCTCACCCCCAACTTTATCAATAAACTATGCTTCATCATGTAAGCTTCCATGGGTGCTTTAGAGATTTCCAATATAGGTTTAATCGTAATGGGGTTTATGGAGTCAATCATGTTGCAAGTATCATGATCCATAGGATAATTTCTTGCGTTGAAGACATTTAATGTGACTTGCTAACCAAATACTCTTAAGGTTAATTCTCCCTTGGCTTCATCAATCAATGTGCATGCGGTGGCTAAGCATGGTCTTCCTAAGATCAAGGGTACCTTACGATCCTCCTGTATGTCAAGAATAATGAAATCGGCGGGTATATATAGTTTGTCTACCTTGACCAGTACATCTTCTAGTAGACTTCGTGGGAACGCAAATGACCTGTCAACAAGTTGTAGTGATACTCTTGTGGCTTTGAGCTCTCCCACCCCCCAACTTTTGGAATATGGACAGGGGCATGAGGTTTATGTTTGCATCTAAATCTAGTAGTGACTTATGGAAATATCTGGTCCCAATGTGACAAGGTATAGTGAAGCTACTTGGATCCTTTTTATTGGGCGGTAACTTGTTTAATAAAATGGAACTACACTCTACATTTAGTATCATGACTTCGGTATTGGGGAGCTTTCTCTTATGTTTGCACAAGTCTTTCATAAATTTGGAGTAAACTAGCATTTGTTGTAAGGCTTCTAGGAGAAGTATGTTGAGTTCCAGCTTCTTAAACACTTCTAAAAAGTTGGCATATTGTTTTTCTTGTGCTTCTTTCTTGCCTTTCTTTGGCATATTAGGGAATGGGATTGGTGGCTCATAGGTGCTAGGACTAACGGTATGTGTTTCCTCACTAATGATTTTGTTTCAACATTTCTAGGGTATTATATAACTCTCACTTCAGCTTCTTATGCGAGATTTAGTGTGTCTCATGTGAGATAGAATGGTTGAGCGCATTTTATGTTCACTAAAAATGTGTCTCGCGCGAGATGACATGGCTAAGCACAAAGTGTCTTCACGGGATGTATGTCTCGCATAAGATATAATGTGTCTCGCGCGAAATGTATTATTTCCCTTTATTTTCATTTGAGTTTTTGTGCAATTTTGTACTGAAACACTCAAATAAACCATCAAGGTTATGGATCTGCAATTTTTTGCAATTTCAAAACTCATCCAAATTAACTTTATTTTCTTCTTATATGGTCCAATTTACATGAAACCCCTCATAAAAGTTATGTGTTGATAACTTTCATTAGAGACTTATCAGAAATACAAGTACTATTTGACCTCAGCCACTTCTGATTAATTTAAGTATTATTTAGACACAACATTTTCAAACTAACTTAACTCGAATACTATTTGAACCCACCTTTTCAAGGCTAACAGTCTAAGTATTCTTTGGATCCAACCTCTTCAGGCTAACCAAGTATTGTTTGATATTTGCTTCTTCTGGCTAATTACCATGAAAGGTGAATTTTACAGAGACGATGCCTAACTTATAAGAATTCAACATTTTCCCAAAGAGGGATTTACAATAAAGTTCAGGCTAAAGCTACTTATAAAGATGAAAGAAAAAAGTTGCTCATATCAAGTTTAACAGAGCTTTACCTTCTTTGAAACAAAGCATCCTCACCAACTTCAATTCTTCAAACTTGAGCTTTTTATATATGGAGGTGTTGAAGTAGCCATTGAACTCAACTACTTCAAATGTTTCACTCCACCTGACGAAAGTATGTCCAACGTTCTTTAGCATTCAATGTATTGTGGACTTGTAAACATAACACCAGAAAGGTTTTTCCTAATTCGAGGATTTAGTATTGAAAAGTAACTGCTTTTTGCAACAAATCCTTATGCTAAGAGACATTCTTTTTGGCTCTGTTAGGCACATCTTTTGAGAAAGACTGGTTGACTTTCTTTGATTTGAATGTTAGTTTCATAGGACATGTACTTTCTTCGAGTAGACTCTACATGAAATGACAAAAAGATTAGACTTTGAAAACTTAAATATAATAGACAGAATAAATACTTAGCTTATTTTTCAAGTTTGTCTGTTTCTTCATTAATCTGACTTGATCTTCATCTGATAAATTTTGTTCATCTATTAAAGTATCACTTCATCTAATTCACTCCATAAGTTTGAAAACTTCACTCGTCTTATAAGTTCAAAATGGTTTTAATAGTTTGCAATTATCAAAATTTGAGTGATATAATTTGCCTTTAAACAAATTTGACTTAATAATCTCCCTCTTTTTTATGATTACATACCATAATCATAAAAGTTTTGCTTAAGGCTTCTACAAGAATTAGATGTTGAACAATTCTTTAACATGTAATATAAGTCAGGGATTAGATCATGTGTACCTGATAGTCCCGTGAATGTAGTGAGAGATGAGGTCATGATTTCGATGATGATAGAGTTCCTGTTTAGGGTGTATTGTTATGATGGTAGAGTTGAGGTGACAGAGGATAGGATAAGATTGGTGTGTCTCTCTTTTCCTCTGCCTAATAATCTCTTTATATATACACCCAAGGGAAACCCTGATTAGGTCATGAGGATAATTATGTCCATCAAATAATTATCAATTAAATATGTGGGTATTCATAAGGTCAATGATCAATTAATTAAATAAATGATAACTTGGGTCACATAATAAACAACGAGTCTTACATTCTCCCACTTGGCCGAGTAATCATTTATGATGAGCATTAGGTAAGTCTGATCAGATTTTAATACTCATTTTAGTTTTAAACCGAAACTGTAGCAGAGAAATACAGTCATTGAATCGATATTCAATTCAAGACCTCCATTAATCATACTACAATACCAAATTTAAAACTTAAGTAGACTAAGGATCAAATTGACAAATAAGCCCTCAACAATAATTTGTGTATAGTTGTTGTCTATATGTATTTAGGCATGCATAGACATATTTAGAGACAGACAAAACAAAATAATGAGGAAATTTTACTATTAAACGTAAGCAAGTACAATATGCAATTAAATAAGGTCTTTAAAAAAGTCCATCTTCGAAACATGTTCTTCAAAAACTTTAGGTGGGAGACCTTTAGTCATCGGATCCACAAGCATATTTTTAGTACTTATATGCTCAATACAAAGTTTATTTTCCTCAACTCGTCCACGTACGAACAAATACTTTGTATCAAGATATAAAGCGGCCAATCAAATCAAGTTCTCGTTCAAGAAACTAACTAAGCAAATGAATTATCACAAGAAAAGCTTCAATGGTCGAGATATAGAATTAACTAATTTGAGTCCAAAGATGAGATTTCTAAGCAACATCCCATGACAGTTGCGTTGTACACAGAATATATTCTGCCATCATTGTGGAAGTTGTAGTCAACCCTTGCTTATGACTCTTCCATGAGATAGGTCCGCCTGCTAACATAAAGATATACCCCGAAGTGGATTTCTTGTCATCTTTGCACTTGGCAAAATCAAAATCAGAATAATCAACCACTTATAAATTATCACTTCTTTTGTAAGTCAGTTTATAGTCTTTTATCCCTTGTAGGTATCGAAGAACTTTCTTAGCCGCTTTCCAGTGATCAAGACCAGGATTAGTCTGATAACGGCCTAACATTCCAACAATATAAACAATATCTGGACGAGTGCAGACTTGTGCATACATAAGGCTTCCAACCACTAACGCATAAGGTATCATTCTCATCTATTCTTTTTCAACCTCTATTTTCGGACATTGAAATAAACCGAAAACATCTTCCTTAACTACTGGAGCTACAGAAGGAGAGCAACGTTACATGTTATAACGTGTAAGAACACGCTCAATCTAGGTCTTTTGAGATAATCCTAAAACTCCATTGACTCTATCTCGGTGTATTTCGATGCCAATAACATAAGAAGCCTCTCCGAGATCTTTCATGTCAAAATTACGTGAGAGTAAACGCTTAGACTCATGCAACATGTCTAAACTATTACTTGCCAATAAAATGTCATCTACGTTAAGGACAAGTATAGTAAAGTTGCTCCCACTCATCTTGAGGTAGGTACATTGATCCACTTAGTTTTTTTTACGAAACCTTCTGACTTCAAGACTTGATGCAACTTTAGGTACCATTGACTTGATGTCTGCTTCAACCCGTATATGGATTTCTTCAACTTACAGACTAGATGTTCTTGACCTTCAGATTTGAAACCTTCAGGCTGTTTCATGAACACTTCCTCATCCAAATCGTCATTTAGGAAAGCTGTTTTGACATCCATCTGACGTAGTTCTAAGTCAAAGTGAGCTACTAGGGTCATAACGATCCTTAAGGAATCTTTACGAGAGACAGGAGAAAAGGTCTCTTGATAGTCAATTCCCTCTTTCTGAGTGTAGTCATTTCCAACCAATCTCGCTTTGTATCGTTCAATGTTTCCATTTGGATCCAGTTTTGTTTTGAAGACTCATTTACATCCTATGGGTTTTACGCTATTGGGTAATTCAACCAAATCCCAAACACCATTTTTCTTCATGGAGTCAAGCTCGTCAATCATGGCTTTATTCCATTCAGGAGACTGATCACTACTAATGGCTTCATTATAAGAGGTAGGATCAGTAAACTTTCCAGCATTCATTTCTTCTTCAGTCAGGTAGGTAATATAATCATCAAAGTTAGTAGGCCTTTTGGACCTAGATGACCTCCTGAGTAGATTATCGGGTTGAGCATTATCAGGTTGAGCATTGTCAGCATTGTCTTGATGATGGTCATTTGAGGTGCCTTCATTTCTAAGTACATTCGGAGCGGAAGGTGGTGCAGTGTCATGCGGAGTGGTGTCGAGTACAAGAGGAGTAATTGGAGGTAAAATAATCGACAAGTCTCTCCCCCCTGCATCTTGTACTTCTTGCAATTCATCATAAGGGTCTTCACTGCTCCCACTGACCTTAAAGTCCTCAAGGAAATGAGCATCTTTGGTTTCTACGATATGAGTGACGTGGGAAGGACAATAAAATCTATAACCCTTTGAGTGAGAGGGATAACCAATGAAGTAACAAGTTACAGTTTTCATGTCGAGTTTCTTTAAGAAAGAATTATAAAGTTTAGCTTCGGCGAGACAACCTCATACTTTCATATATTTTAGACTCGGTTTCCTTCATGTCCAGAGTTCATAAGGAGTTTTAGGGACAACTTTAGAAGGAACCCTATTGAGTATATGAACGGCTGCTTTTAAGGCCTCGGTCCAGAGGAATAGGGGTAAACCTGAGTTGGCTAACATACCGCGTACCATGTCCATTAGGGTCCTATTTCTTCTCTCAGCAACATCGTTCTGCTGAGGAGTACCAGGCACAGTATATTGGTTCACGATCCCTGGCCCTTACAAAACTCATAAAATGGACCAGGAGCTTGACTCACATCAGTATGTCTACCATAGTATTCACCTCCTCTATCTGATCTCACAACTTTTATTTGACGATCAAGTTGTTTATCAACTTCAATTTTATAATCTTTGAAAGTTGTAAGTGACTCAGATTTTTCCTTAATAAGATAAAAGTACATATAACGAGAATAATCATCAATATAAGTGATAAATGAATTATGTCCAGTTATGTCAGTGATAGAGTAAGGACCACTAATGTCAGTGTGGATGAGCTCCAATAAATTTGAACTCCTGATGGTACCTTTTTTATTTACTGATGTCATTTTACCTTTGACGCATTTGACACATGTTCCAAAATCATTGAAATCGGGAAAAGGTAACATTTCATCCTTCACGAGTCTAGACAATAGTTCTCGTGAAATGTGGCCTAAACGTTGATGCCACAACATGGACGAAGTTTCTAAGTCTCGCTTTCGTTTTCTCTTTGATAATGTCTGGTTGATATTATACGAAAAAAAAGATTTGGAAAAAACATCATCTAGTTCTAATTTATAGAGACCACCATCCAGATAACCACAACCAAACACTTGAGAATTTAAACTAATAGTAAGTCTGTCATGACCATGAGAAACATCAAAACCTTCTATGTCTAACTTTGTCCCTGATACTAAATTCCGAGTAATCTCAGGAATATATAAGGTATTATAAAGTTTAATACACAAACCAGTTTTCATTATTAATTCTAAGGTTCTCACGGCTTCGACAGCTAGTTCATTTCCATTCCCCAATTTAAGCGTTCTTCGGTTTCTTTCCAGCTTCTGGATTGTAAGGAATCCCTTTCTTAGTCAGCCACTCCTTAAAGTCTTGGAAGTCTTTCTGTCTATGTCCTTCCTAACGACAGAATTTGCAATAAGACTTCCCTTTGGAGTTCTTAGAGCTGGAAGCATCACTTACATCATGTTTCTGGACCTTAGAAACTTCTTTCTTATCGACATTGCCCTTCCTTTTCTTTGGATTAGTAGTCATGAGATAAGCCACATCCGATTTGTCCAGCTTCAGACGTTCTTCTTCTTGTACGCACATAGCAATCAACTCATTCATCGACCACTTAACCTGTTGGGTGTTGTAGTTGACCTTGAAAGCTTCAAAAGATGCTAAAAGAAGTGCACTAAGAAACCCTCACTGATCTCCATGTCTAATCCCTTAAGTTTGCGGGTCATGTCGTTCATCACCATGATGTGCTCACGAATGCCGCTATTCCCGTCATATTTCGTAGTCACCATCTTCAAAATAAGAGTACTGGCATATGTATTAGAAGTTGCTTTGAATTGTTCCTCCACAGAAGCCAGAAAAGTTTTAGCATTAGTTGAATCTGGAATAGCTCCCCTGATGATTATGTTGATGGAATTTGTAATGAACATAAGAGCCATTCGGTTGCATCTCTCCCATCTCTCATGTACTATTTTATCTTCAGCAGTACTTTCATCAGTGAGAGCAGGAGGGGCATCCTCTCTCAGTGCATAATCAAAATCCAACATGCCAAGAGTTAGCATCAGTGAATCCTTGCATGAAGAAAAGTTTACACCATTCAAAGTTTCAATTCTCATATTTGGGGCTGATAGTGAATTTAGATGAGAGAAATAAGACACTTAATTAGACAAGAACTTATGGTGATCTGAGGGGTAATGAATTAAGGCAGACGAAGATAAGGACCATTATATTCTAATGAAGCTGTGATAAGAGTCTATTATAACACCAAAACAATAACTAAATTAAATTCTACTTAAAAAAATGGCTTTCACTTTGGTTATGACCAATTATTTAAGTATTATGAATAATAAAATTATAACGTGCAATTTGAATGTAACACATCACCTTTGGGCAGAAATGAGATATCCAAATTTTAATGCACACATATGCATATATATACTTAGTTCACAATACACAATCATATCACATCATCTTTGGACAGAAGTGAAAAATCATGTATTTAAGACGAACGTCATGCAAATATTTGTTTAAGGATATGCACTAAGTGAAAATGCTTAATCAAACTTGAATAAGTTTTTACAAATGTAACACATCACCTTTGGGCAGAAGTGTCCTCTAGAGTATTATTCAAGTCAAGAAGAATAAATCAAAGATTTCATCAAAATAAGGATGAATAATATGAATATATATTTTTCTGAATCAAGTAAAACCATAAAACCATAATGTTTTAACCGGAAACATATCCCTTTTGTTAAAACTCATAATACTCGAACAAATCGGAAACAGAGTGGAGAAACACAAAATCAATTTTAGTTAGGGCTAAAACATGTTTCAGATCTGAATTCCAATATTTAGAGAATAAAACAGAATTGATTAATCAACATAATGCTCTGATACCAGATGTTGAACAATTCTTTAACATGTAATATAAGTCAGGGATTAGATCATGTGTACCTGATAGTCCCGTGAATGTAGTGAGAGATGAGGCCATGATTTCGATGATGATCGAGTTCTCGTTTAGGGTGTATTGTTATGATGGTAAAGTTGAGGTGACAGAGGATAGGATAAGATTAGTGTGTCTCTCTTTTCCTCTGCCTAATAATCTCTTTATATATACACCCAAGGGAAAACCCTGATTAGGTCATGAGGATAATTATGTCCATCAAATAATTATCAATTAAATATGTGGGTATTCATAAGGTCAATGATCAATTAATTAGATAAATGATAACTTGGGCCACATAATAAACAAAGAGTCTTACATTAGATGTGTTGTTTAGACTTAAGTTACTTATTATCAAACCTGAAATTTTTGGACTTAACTTCATCTGCTTTAAATAGTCTACACAAATAACATGAAAACTCAATTGAATTAATTCTTTAATTGTTAGTGCAATTACAAAGCTTCCACATCAATATAATTTATTTGAATTACAATAGATGAATAAATAAAAAGAATAATATTTACAACAAGAATTTCTATTCTATGGAAGAGGCTCCCCTTGAACTTAATCTTTTTTCTTCTAGTCTTCCTCAGACAAAGGTTTTCACTTTTCCTTCTTTGATAATATTTCCAATTTATCAGAATTATTATCAGAGAAAGAGTAGAAGAGAGAAAGAGAATTTCTTATAGATCTAGAAATATTATTAGATCAAGAAGAATGTTTCTTCATAAAAACTAACACTTCTTCTTTTCTTGTTCAGAGCCTTTATTTAGATGTACCATGTATCTGACTCTCTTTTTTATTTGCAGCTTGGCATCTTTACTGTAGGACTCCTCCTTAGACAGACGATTCTCTTTATTTTTGAATCTCTCATTTTATTAAATTTTACTTAAGTCCCCTTGCATATGCTTGTATCCACACTCAATCTCCCCCTGAGGATAAAATCATCAAAATATCATCTGCCCATGAAATAAAGAAACATCAAGATAAAGAAGATCCACCCTTAGACACCAAATGTATCGCTATGTCTTCAAGTTTCTGAACCTTGGCTTCTAGAGACTCATGCTCCATCTTCAGGTCAATATGCTCAAACTCAAAGGCTGAGTAATTTCGCTTCAAGTTTTTGTACTTTTAGCTAGTTAGGATGTGGATATCTTTAACAAAACAAATGATGATGAAAGGCAAGAACGCATAAAAAGTAAATCTCTGATCCCACTCCCATGTGAACACCCGTTTGCATTTTAGTAAAGTGAAATCCTTAAGTTGTGGAGAGTTAGTATAAGCAAAACCACCTCGAAGATACACTTTCTTAACAATGGTAGCATCTTCCATCTTGAGTGTCTCAGTCATACTAGTGATTCTTTAGACATAATGAAGTTTCCTCATTAAAGGGACGTACTGGTGATACCACAATGTCTGGTACTCGGTTTTGAAGACAAGACACTTTCTGAACATTGGCTTTTTTGGAACTTTGTTTGTTTCTTTAATCAGCTCCTTGCCTTTTGTCAAAAGCTTGATCTGATAAAGCCTTGACCTGTCCAAACAAACATAGAAAGTTGTATTGTAATTGGCTAGGCACTTGAATTGAGAACCAATGATCTTGGGAACCATTCTATCTTCATATCCTGCTATTCTTCGGATGTGGTTCCAAATACTTGTCTTTCCTTAATCTTCCTTTTATAAGAATTTGCCATATGTTTAAAGGTAAGATCATAATCCATCGAAGATGCGTGCATACTGTCTTGAGAAGTCTCATATTCATCCAACCTTAGATGTTGAGTGATGTGCAGACCCAAGCAGTTTAGACATATCCAAAAGAGGACCATTCCAAGAGTGTATCCAAGAGCAATATACTTTACTTTATTTAGAGGAATGGTAAAGGGAATTGGATCGTGATTATCAAGAGTTTCCAACAACCATAAAACGCACCTTTTAGGCAGCTTGAGCTTCCATGCTTCGTCTTCTATCAAGGAATGATGGAAAACAATGGTATTTTCCTACTAAGGAATCACCCAAGGTCCTGGTTCAAAATTGGAGATATGTGGATCATAGCTTAGATATGGAAATTTTAAGTAACTCCACAATTGGAAGTAACTCCACAACGCATTAGAACCTATAGAGCCTTGTAGTAGAACCAAGAGTCATGGCAATCTTAGATGAAATTAACATAATTCTACGTCGAGAAACAAAGGGATGTTTCACTGCTTTGCATTATTATATAGGTTTATCTTAATCCATGTTTGAACTCAACAATCTCAAATCTTGTGTGTTCCCAGTATAATCATTTTTTATCTCTTTGTTTTATTTATACTTAACTAAATGTGGTTGTTTAGTGTTTTTTTTTTTTTTTGTGTTAGGCTTTATAAGAAAAAATCATCTTTAAATTATGTGGGTTCATTTGTTCATGATATTACTTAACATAATGTTTACCTCATTCTATAACCTTATGATGTGGTAAACATGAGTTTATGGAAAAAAAAAAATACAAGCATGAATTGTCCAACATTTAGACTCTATTTGACTACAATTGCATAAAACACAAAGTCCACATTAAGGAGCAGAACTACAAGTGCTGCTTTATGATACACAAATGGTAGGATTTGCAGGAAGTTTACAAATTTCAAAGTGGAAGGGACGTTTATTTCAAGCATTTAGTATACTCATATTTAGTTTACTCATATTTCCATATCATATTTTTTAAGACAGATGTCACATATAAGGAAGAAGAAATGCGACAAGCGAAAAATAAATATATGAATCACAACAAAATGAACAAAATAAAACAGAATTCTAAAGCTATAAGTACTGATGTTATTCACTAAGTCAAAACACATTGAATTGTCTTAAGAGACAACAATCGATCCACAGTCGAATTTGAATGCAGCAATCACAATGACTAATCCAACAAATCAATAACTAAGTATAAGGTCACTACAAGTTAATTAGTGAATGATAATTACTTTGGTTAATCACTTAAATAGCCAACAGTTACTTCAATTTTAAAGTTGTCTATTTACTTTTCTGACTATATTTATAATTAGATTATATAATTATATTAGATATTATATTAGATATTATATACATTTAAAAATTCTGCAAGTTCTTATTGTATTTTTCTCAATGATTGAAAGGAATTTTGTTAATATATTTAGCTAAAAATAATAAATGAAATTGCATTCATGACATTATTTTAAACATGTCCTAATTATAAGCTCATTTGAGTGAATTTAAGTTCATTAGAGTGAATTTACTTTATTTTGAAACTACACATGTGCTTATTTAACTTCATTAAACTTAGTTAACATTGTTTAAGGTTTTTAGTTATATTTTGGTAGGTATTTCTCTGTTATGATTTAATTTATCTTTTGTGTACACAGTTGAGTATTTTAGAGTATTTTAATATGTAAAGTTTATGTGAACTAGAAGTGTGCATTTATAATCTTCATTAATTATAATTATCAAAATTACAAATATGTCATGTCATGTATTATATTAGATTTTTTTTCTTATATAAGATAGTTTTATACATGTCTTATATTGACATATATCCTGCCATTATAAATACAAGATGCAATTTTTAAAAATCAAATAAAATATTTTGTTTTGTACCATAATATGCTAAGATATTTTGTTGATTTTATTTAAAAATCTAAATTCAAATTCCTTAGGCTATATGTCAACGTTGATTTTGACATACAGTGTGATTTATTGATTCATCTCAAACCATGGAAGTCAATAAAAATCAATAAAAATTGAAAAACCTTTCAGGTTATAATGCGTTTAAACCTAGATGATAAAATTCTCTCCAAAATCAAAGACCAAATGCCAAAGTGGTTCAAGTAATGAAACTAAATGTTTAACTGATGAATCAGATTTCATATTAAATTCATGTCCTAATCATTTTATTAATTTCTCAACACACATTTTAATATTTTAAATACAAATACATGTCTATATGTTGCACAAGTCTAAATCTAATTGTTGACAAATCTAACCCCACTTGCCCAATTGTAAAAGGACTAACCCAAATGAAAGCCAGACTATAACCAAGTGAATAATAGATTATCCTATATAACCCCTTCTAATTGGGCTAATCAATCATTTAAAATAAGTCTTCTTATTTTTCTTTTAATTTTGTTTGTAAAATTTCATACATAGAATAATGAAAATAACAAAATTCTATCTTCACATATTTTCTCTACAATATTTAAAGAATTCAAAGGTTACAGTGTAAATTAATTTTATAAAATTCATAGAAATTTTGTCGTCAAACTTAACAAACTTAACATATATACTAGGTCATGATTAATTAACTGTGTAAAACGTTTTAGTATCAATCTTTTTCTCATATTCTAGATAATAAATAAATAAAATGGTATATGATATTTTAATAATTTTTTAAAAAACATTCTTTAATCAAGAAAATCGCCATAAAATTGCACTAATTTTTAAAACTTTTCACTCATTTCAGCGTTTTTTCCAACTCTCGTTAAGAAAAAAAAATGCACAAAGTCACCCACGTTCTTTAACCTTGGACTTGGGCCTTTAGTGAAAGCCCTGCCCATTACAATGAGTAAGACAATTGTATAGTTGGGCTACTTGATGGAAACACAGAGCAGATAGAATTCTAATCTCTTCTTTTTCTATGTACCTCTATATTGCTATAGGCACTCCCCCTTATTACTAGTGCACTCTCATTTACATTTATTTTTCCAAAAGTACCCCTGAAAATACACTCCCCTTCACCATTTTCTATTAGTCTATCTCTTCATCCATCTCCATATGAGAAAAGGCATCTCCCTAGCTATTATGTACAAGAAAAATATTTGATAAATAACTACAATAAGTAAACAATCAAACAACTAGTTATTAAATGTGTAAAAAAAGGAAGAAAGAGAAAAAAATTATAAAAAATATATGTATATGTATATATTTATGAGTGAATTGGTTGGTCAACTACATATTGACTACGAAATAAAATTGTATGTATAAAAAGGAATATACTTTGTGAGGGCATTTTTGTAAAAGGAAAGTCAAAAGGGGATTGTAATAGAAACAAGGGGGAGTTATACTTATGTTAGGATTGTTCCACTCAATCCATATACTCATGGACATGTCTCAACAGTTGGGCCTACAAAACCAAACCAAACTACTCTTTGATTTTTTATTTTTTTTATCCTAGCTACTATTTGATTTCTAATGAATAAATTAGAGTTTTGTGTCAAAGAAAATTTGGTAGATTATTTTTCACTTATATGATTATTGAAAAGCATTTTAAAAAATTTTAAAATATACAAAACTTTTAATAATTAATTTTAGTAATATTGTATCTAAATCATGTCAGCAAATATTAATTATTGGTAATATTTTCTCATATCTTTATGATAATATTTTACCTAATATTAATAAATAAATGTTACTAAATATCAATTATATTGTTATTGTTTTGAGTTAGCATTTTGATTTTTTGGTCCACCTTAACTAATTAATAAATTCAAACAAATGATTGTAAAATAATGACAAAGATAAATAGTGTATTTTACTATTTTACCATTCATCCTCAAGAGTAAAACAATGAATTTGGTTTTCCAAGAAATAGGAACCCTAGTATAACGAAATAGGACCAGTAGTACACTTGACATACATCAACATGAATTCAATTTCTGCAAATAGAATATGTTTTACTCTAAAGGAAAAATAAATAAATTCATATTTTTGTTACTATTTATAAATTCTAATAATTTTATAGTTTTATTTTATATATATATATATATATATATATATATATATATGAATTATTAGATGTTATATATATATATATATGAATTTTATAACTAATTTGACCATTATTTTTTTTTCTAATAAACAGTTATTAATAGACCTTGGCCAAAGACAGTTTTACTTCATTATCACCATGTTTTTGTGGAGGTTTAGATAACCAATATACACATATATACTTTCAGTTCCCGAATGCTCCTGAATTATTTTTATGGAAACTATTCAGAAATAGGTGATCCAAAATTCAATCCACACAAATTCAAGCCACAAATTCATCCTATTATCATTGTTAAGGAAATATGGAGCATACATGGTGTCACAAAATGAGTTGTCTAATCCAAAAACGTGCATGCCATTAAGAGATAAAGTTAGAGTGAGAAGAAAACAAATAAATAAAGGGAAAATATTCCGTATATTCAATAATAAAAAATAAAAAAAAAAAAACTTATCACATATCATGATTTACAAAGAAAAAGAATTATGTATATTATAATATGTTTGTTGATTTTGATAATAAAATTTATATAAATATATAAAATTTTATTTATTTATGATTAAATAATAAAATTTATATATAATTGTCTTACACCTAAAAATGGCATATCAACATAAATATTTTCTGTAATGTACTGATTCAAAACATATTATAACCGGAGAGTCATTTTGATCGGAGGCACCAATTGTAAGTGATGTCTTCCGCTATATATTACATAATTATTCTTTCACCGATAAAGAAAGTGTATTAATTAGCGTGTATGCAACTCATGCTAGCAAATCTAGATAGGAGACACCACCAGATTATATTTTTAATAAATAATTATCTTATAACAGCATACGAGACAGAATATAATAAAAGATTTTATTCCCATAATAATATGTTTTAAACCAATTCCAATTAACTTGTCCTAAAAACTATTAAACTCAAGAATAAAGAAAATTTGTAGAAATAGGTTGCTTATAGCATGAGAGTGCTTATCCAATCATTGTTATTGTTATGTTGACTAAAAAAATATAAGAGGTAACGTTTTTGCATGTCTGGTACAGAAAACATTGTGTTTGAAGCTTCTCGTGTGAGGTGCTGCCAGACATAGTTTGAGTCTTCAAATTCATGAGCACTCATGAAAGTAGCAAAGAGGTGTGTCCACATGCAAAAAGCTATATGCTTGTGCCTTCGATCATTATTCGCCGTTATTGCTTAAAATAGTGTTGTTTTGCCCTTAGCAATCAAAGCTTATAAAGTGGAAAAACAGTGAGGTATGTTTGGTCAAATCATTAAGATTATGATGGCTCAAGGGCCCCCATAAAAGTAGAGTGAAATGTGCTACATTCAGGTTATGTTCTGTAAGTGATGGATCAAAGGCCCAGTCTTATTATCTACATATATTTATTCACTGAAAAAAAAAAGGAAGCTGGGTATCAAGAATATGATCTTGATTTAAATAATAGGATATTACATTGATTTTTTTATAGGGTTTTGTCAATTTTTTTTATCAATTTTTATAGTCTTATTTCCATTTAACAATCCCAATTAAGTTAAATATTTGGATGAGATCATTTTTTTTATATATATAACGATTGATTCGAGTAAAATTATCTCTAATAAAAAAATACTTGTGATGTGGGAGAAAAATTACAATGATAACATTTTTAATATTTTGAATATATATGTTAAATATTGAAAGAGATAATTTGCTTTAAATATTATATGTTATGATCAAAAAGCAAGATAGAAAGACTAGGAAAGTAACATTTTTAATATTTTGAATCTATATGTTAAACATTGGAAGAGATAATTTGCTTTAAATGTTATATGTTATGATCAAAAAGCAAGTTAGAAAGACTAGGAAAGTAACATTTTGATAGTCTTGTAGGGTACCCAATTAAAGTAGAAGACAACCTTTCTTTTTTTCCTGAACTGAATGTGTGGAATAGAACTTGGTCAAGAAAATGAAACAAAAAAAAGTTGGAAAGTGAGGGAAATTCATGATGTAAATCAAGCACAATTAGAACATATGGGACAGAGAGATTGTATATTTTTCATGGTGTCCTGAACGATTACATGAGCAAAAGCAAGTAACAATAAATTAGTAGTAGTGGGTAAATAATTGAAAGTGTTTGAATGATTTGAAGTTTGTGTGGTATTTGAATTTGACCCTCTTGTGTTGCCATGTTTATAAAAAAAAAATAATAATAAAGTAAAAGCAATAATTAATCATTTAATCTTAGCTGCTAATATGATTCTACCTATTTGAACTAAGGATCATCATCACATCAAAGATCTTTAATTAATTATTAATGATGATTAACAATAGAAAGAACAACTTACAGCTACTAATCTAATATTTATTTCAATTGTAGCTGCCTAATAGAGTACAAGGACCCTATACTCCAAAGTGTGTGGTCCACAACTTTGAACCTTGAGTCTATAATTTTAACCCTAAATATATATACATGTTTATTATCAATCATATGAATCAAAGAGTTGAGGTTACTTACCATTTGAAAACAAATAGAAAAAATGACATTAGCTAGAGATAATGCTATAAGGCATATCTACAAGCTAGGACACAATAAGGATTTAAAGGACAAAATGGAATCCTAATTAAGAAAAGCATGTCACATGCTACATATTACACATATAGTGTTATTAATACATATACAAGGACTAAATTAGCTCACCAAAACGGATCCCATGTTCCCAAAAGGGGTTACAACACAGCCAAAGCCACTTCATCAATTCCAAAATATATTTTGTTAATTTTTCTTTTCAAAGCTATAATAATATTTGGCTTTGTTTCATTACACTAGTGACTATAAACAAGTATTCCTAGACTTTTGAGCAAGGAAGGTCCCAAGTACAATTTTTTGTTGAAGAACCACCCGACCAATTCCAATTTCTGTGTGGCCTCAAATTTTGAGAATGTTATAGTTAGCATTAAGATAAGCATTTATGTATTTTATAGCTTCTTTTTCCTTGATTAACGCACTAGGTTATCAAATTGTAATGATTTGTTTGAAAGAGAAAGCTTCATCTCTTTGTTGTTGTCATGTTAGTGGATTGAGATGAAAAATCATAGGTGAACAGATCATATCATTTAGAAAATTAATCTTTTGGGAGGGATTAGATTTTTTTATATGTTTAGTGAGAAGCTATGTGATTATGGAATGATAATAATATGATATAACTGTAAAAATATGCTGTTTTCCAGGAAGATGCTAAGACTTGTCACATGGATTTATCATTTAGTGTATGTCATCTATGAATCTCAAATATCTTTTCATTTGGATTTTTATATGAATGATTAGAATTAAAATGAATGGTTGGAATAATTTATGCTTGAATGACATTTTTCTTTTTTGAAAGAAAAGTTTGTAAAAATATGAAATACAATACTTGGATGAACAGAAGTTTAACTTAAGGCATTTAAAAGTATAAAAAATCTTAAAATCAACCTGATGATTTCTAATTGGATGATGATGTAAGCTGATAGTACAAGCATATTAAATTAATAACTTAAATTATCTTTTTTAATGACAATTTTTTTCATCTATAATTTTTAATTTGCAATTCTGGTTCTGCATTTTTAATTTAATTTTTTTTTCTTCTTATAATTTTTAATCTACAATTTTTCTCTCCTTATAATTTTTTTTCTCTATTTTTAATTTTGCAATTTTAACTTTTTAATTGAAAATTTTCACAATTATATCCCCTTATTATATTTTTTTTTATTTAATTTTCCAATTTTACGTAATTTTTGTCCAATATTCTATTGGTTGACCATTAATATCTCAACATTGATTATACATGGTATTTATATGTTGATGTCCAATTTTATCATCTCATACTCAATGTTAAGACATTAACAGTCCACAAATTAGATATTTAGTGGTAAGATTAAAATTGTGTATTATCAAAAACTGAGAACTAAAATAAAAAAAAATTATAACTATAATTTCTTTTACAAAGGAAGACTAAAATCATGAAATTAATGATAAAAAATACTAAAATTATAAATTAGAAATTACAGGAGGCTAAAATTACAAATTTAAAAATAAAAGAAAAAATGAATTTATAGATTAAAAAATTAAGAAGATAAATGTGAAATGAAGCTTCTCCTTTTTTTCTTTCTTTAAGATGAATTCCCACAATTGACATACATACCTTAGAAGAAAAAAAAAACTTGTCTATAACTAGAGTTCACAATTTTCATACAATTATTTTAAAAAAAAAATAAAAATAAAAATGGAAAATTACTCCTTGAATTATTATATTTTCTTTCTTTAATACGATCTCCAACATACATATCTTAGAAGAAAAAAAAGTTTGTTTAGAACTAGAGTTATAGACTAGGCCTTATAGAGAGGGTTACTTGTACAACCCATATAACATTTTATTGGGTCCACTGGACTGAAAATCTTGCATTCCAAGCCCATATAAACAAGAAATGTGATTGATGAGTGGCAAAAGTAATCTAAATAGCCATTTGGATGTGACTTGTGTAAAGCATCAAGAATGTTTTTGTAGGCTTATTAATAGACAAATTGTTACTTCCAAAGTGTGATTGTGACAACCATAGCTCGTGTGAGATTTAGGGTATAGCTAGGCTCATTGATGCTAAGTGTGTGTGTGTGTGTTCACTTGATTTTGCCATTCTAACTACTCCAAACACATAACATTCCCTTTTAATCAAAATTTTGACCCAATGTTTCTTTCTTTATATCTTTGGATACTATAGAAGAAAGCAAGATTTTGTGAATTAAAAAAGGTAGACAAATTGGTCAAGGAAGTAAGTTTACTACTACTATCCCATGATAAAATTATATTTCCAACACCCATTTTTCTAACTTTGTTGACATTCTATTTGACCCTTTTTGAAAAAGAAAAAAAAAATCTGAAGGTTTTGGTCTAACTTTATGTTTCAAGATATTCATATAAATAATCATGCTCCTTATATTACATATAAAAAAAAGGGTAAATTTGCTTCTCTATCATGGGTCTTAGTTAAATTTTATGTGAAATTAATTCAAAAATTTATTTGGTTAAGATATTTGTGATCTTAGTAAATCATTAGTGTTGAGAGTGGATTCTAGTTTTCAAATTATTAAAGAAAGTTAAAAGCTATGCAAATAATTTTATACCATCATTTAGTTATAGCTAAACTTTTATATATTTACGTAGATTTTATTTTAAAGTCCATTAATTCTTTATATATAATAAATTCTCTTGTTGTGTAATTTTAGTTTAGTTTAACTATTCAATATTTTAGTAATTGATTATTAGCGTGCCAAGGTTGATTAAGATATAACATTAAGATATTAATAGTCCCCAAAAAAATATTTAATTATTATATTAAAATGGCGTATTTTTAAAATTTGGGAACTAAACTCACAAAATTAAAATAATAAAATATAATTACAATATCTTTTTTTAAAAGTAAATGGGAAGACTAAAATCATGAAATTAATAAAAAGATTGAAATTATAAACTAGAAATTTCAAGAAGACTAAAATTACAAATTTCAAATTCTTATAAATTATATTTTCAAATAATGATTATAAAAATCAATAATCTATATATACTATAATTCAAAATTAGATTGTTAGATAGTATATTTCAAGTAAATTCTAAAGACATAATAGTACTTTTTTTTAGGAAGAACACAGAATAAATACTAAAGAATGAAATTTTGGGTTGAATATTTAGGTGAGTTGAATTTTATTTTGACCCTTTGCAATTTGAGGAAACCTTCGTTTACTGTTGGATGTGTGAAATGATTGTTCTCTATGAATGCCTGTGATGATCATTTATGCAACCGACCTAAATTTGCATTTCAACCTGGGACCACAAAAAATCTTATTATGCATGATGGACAGAACTTATTATATATACAGAACTTGTTTTACTGACAATCTTAAACTATGATGGAAGAATAGCATTCTTAATAGACAAAATTTTGAACCCAAAAAGAAAAACAATAATATTGTTTTCAAATGATAGAAGAGGTCTTTAGGGCCATGGCAATGAAACTTCCCTTCATTATACTTATTGGTATTTGATGAGGATTGTCTTCTTTATAACTAAAATTGAACATAAGATTGCCAATTCCTTGTAAAAATAGAACCAATCAATAACAATATTTATATATGTTATTAGAATTTTTGTTTTGATTTGTTTGTTTCTCTTCCTTTGTTTTTTTTTTTTTTTAAGATAAAGGCTTAGTACACTAAATTCATTTGTTTTTATTTCAATTTTACCTTTATTTTATTTTATTTTTTGGTAAAAACGATTGGATGCAAACTTATTAATTATACAATAATTTTTTAAGTTAGAGACTAAGATAATCTAGGATAAATTAAAATTTATTATTAATATATGTTATTAATAAATTTGTATATATTAATTTATATATATATATATATATATATATATATATATATATATATAAAATAACAATTTAGGGTCAACCCCTAACCCTCAATGTATCTCCACCCAACGTCTTAGGTCATTGACTGAATGAGTTTACGAGCCACATATTATAATCACTTGTACATTTTCACTCGGTCAATTTATATAAATATTATGCATTAAAATATTTCTAGACTCTCGTGCATTTTCAATAAATATTTTTAAATAGTTTACTTACACTTAAACACTTAATTGATTTAATATTTTTATATTAGAAGAACACTTAATTGATTTAGTATTCTTATATTAGAAGATTACGAAGACAAATTCAATTAAAGTCGAAGTATAAACATTTATTTCAGAACCGTTCTTTAAATTTAACCATATTGTCAACTCAACTTAACCCTAAAATTATGTTGAAATATATTATAATTAAACTCTTAATTAAATTAGTTAATTAATTTTTTTATTAATTTCAAAATCTATCTTTATAACATGTTTGATGATACAAAGAATCTCTAATATGTGAATATCTTATAAACTAAAACACTAATAAATAAGTATATAATTGTCATTTATTATGTTTATTATGATATATTAAATAATACTTTCATTAATATCGAAATTTTTGTTATGATTATCTCTGTTGTATTTTTATTTGTTATTATAAGTTGAGTTCCATCATAAATCAAATCCTTAATATAGAATTTGAGGTTTAAGTTAGGTTATTCTAAAGTTCAAATATACTTAAATTGATGTTTAAATTCTTGAAGGAATGATATGTTTACCTTCAATTAGACCAACATTAATATAAGAAGAATTTTCTATATCTTAAAAGAAAAAATATATTTTTTAATAACATAATAACTTAGGATGAAGGATACCATATATTGGCATGGATAAATTATTGTTGGATAAAGAATATGTTACATCGTAGGAATTTTTTATTTTTTTTTCATCTTCATTGACTAAATTTTAGTTCATTTCTAAAAAAATTGTTTATTAGATTGACACTCAACAATTTGATACAATGACTTTTTATTTTATTTTTATGATAAGTATTGTCTAGCATTTGACTAAGTATATATGTATATGTATAAAACATTCTTTTTAATCACAAAGAGAAACTATGATGTCGATCATAGTATAACTCATCTAAAGTTAATTGAATATTTATTACATAACTTAAACACTAATGTTTTTTTTTATGATTATAGTAAGTTCAAATTGTGTGACTTTTTTAAATATATCAAATCAATTATAAACAACATTAAGTATGAAATTCAACTATAGACATCTTTACCATGTCTAAATTTAATTGGTTACCATCTAAAGTTTTCCAAAACATAACAATATGAACTTAGAAAACCAAAAATAGGTATAATTTATAGTAGGTAGATAAACACTAGAATCAAAGATGAAGAAGTAGAACTAAGAGAATAAGAATATATATAAATTAATCATCACATTGTGATTTACAGTTATTTAATTGTAATCATGTTTTATTATAGAAGAAAAATATTTGGTTGTGTTGAAATCATTTTTCTCTAACTTGTTCATTAATTATTATTATAACTCTTGATATTTTATGCTCTTGTATTATTTGTTATGGTCATAATTCTCTTGTCATGGTGTTGTTGGAGATGCTACCAATAGTTCATTTCATATATATATAATCTCCCATACAATATATAACTAACAAATTGAAAATACTTAATCACTAAACTTAGAAATAATTGATGTTACGATAATAATAAATTATTTCAATACAAGATTATAATCATGCACAAAATATAAACTCTTAAATTTGTATGTTAGATCATAGTTTAGTAGTGCGTTATGAAAAAAGATGTAAGTGTTTTCATCTAATGATTACTCTAATTAATGTGTTCACCAAAACCAAACAACCTTAACAAAATCACAGTTTAATTTGAAGATTAAAACGTGAATCAATGACTTAGTTGATTGAACTATAAAATGAAGAACATAAAATAGTAGTAAGCAACATTATAATAAAATGTATATTAAAATAAATCTTAAATTTTTTTTTAATAATAAGTGAAGTAACGGTTATTTGCTTTCAAATAGTAATCAAACTACAAATCTTCTCTTAAGATATAGAAAAATGAAGTTAGTTTTATGCCAGATTTCCACTATACAAGATAAAATTTGAATTATAACATTTTACAATGGAGGTAAAATCAACGTGCTCACAAATTTTTAAAGCAAACAATCTTGAAAAGGGAATGATTGAAAATATTATAATCTAATTTTTTAATTGTTTAAAATATGAAATAAAGAAAAACAAAATATCAGTAAACAACATTCTACTTTTTTTGTTTACTTAATAGTAGTCATATTGACACATTAATTATATTAAAAAGATCTTAATCACACCTTCTTTTTTTTTTTTGCACTTACCTCATTAACAAATTATTTTAATTTATTTAGCCATATAAAGACAACCCATGTGCAAACTTTCTATTTAATTGTGAAATTTAGCTTCCTATACTAAATGATGCAGCCTTTTAAAATTAGGTGGAAACTATCTCTTTACCTAAAAAGATACATAAATATGGAATTGGTTTGATTCAAGCATACGTAAGATGAATACAAAATATTTAAGGTATAAATTGAGTTAGAGAAAAGGATGTTAAGATATAAATTTAGTTAGAAAAAAAGGATGCTATAAGAATGGAAAAAAAGGATCTTATAAGAATAGAAAAGATCATAACATTTTCCAATGGAGAGAAAATAAATATGTATTAATTCTTAAAACAAACAAATTTTGATAAAATATGATCGAAAAGATCAAAATGTAAATCTCTTTAACAATTTAAGCTATTTCTTTATACTTCAATAGTTACTCAATAATAATTATATTAAGTTAAAACAAAAACCTTTAAATAATTGAGTGTCTACTAAAATATTAAAATAGATCTTAATCACATTTTTTTATTTCAATAATAAATAATATCTACTTATTTAACCTTTAAAAAAAAATTCCATGTGCAGATCTTCTATTTAAGCATAAAAGTCTAGTTTTATTTCTAGAATATATGCTTTTGTTATATACCTCAATACTTTTTAATTCAACTAATTAACATGAAAATAACCATTAAATTATCATAAATAATGATTTTTTTACATAGTCATGCAGGTAATGACTTAAATAGATTAAAAAAATCAATATTAAAAATGAAAGTTAAACAAGACACTTGTACCATTGTTCAACCTCAATTGATTGTTATATAAGTAATATATTTTTTAAAGTAAAAGGTAGCTTTGGAATGATCATATAATAATTTTTATTTTCTTACAAAATATATAAACATAAATTAAGAAAAAAAAGAGAGAGAGAATAATAGAACTCAAATGCCCATTGCCCCAAAACATAAATATCCCAAAAGAAGAAAAAAGAGTAATAAAATTTAATTAAATACCCAAGGATCTCCAATGCCTTTGTAGTGACCTAGTAACAATTTTTTTTTTTACAACAAATTTAAAAATGAATAACGAAAATAAGTGAAAAGAATAATAGAACCCAAATACCCAATGCCCCAAGACAAAAACATTCCAAAAGCAGAAAAGGGAAAAATAAAATCCAGATACTAAAATATCTCAAATTGCTTATGTTAAATTTTCTAAATGGAAAAGCAAAATGCAAATACCTAATGCCAAAAACAAATTATATAACACAATTTTAACTTAAAGAAAGGAGAGAAAGAACTTTAAGATTCTTCTCGAAGATACTGCTAGTTTATCTTTATGACTAATGTCACAACCTAATATTTTTGGGTATATTATCAATGAAATACTAATATATACTAAATAACATGAGGTATAATATTTTTAATATAATTTAGTTATTATTATCATCACAATAATTTTTTTATATTTTAATTTTTTTTTTGTTAAGAAAATTAATTAATATACTAATATATTTTTAAAATAAAAATAGATTAGTTTTAAAAATATTGTAGAAAATTAATTTCATTAGTATTTATCATACTTATATTTATTAATTATATATATATTTTTAGTATTCATACTACTTTTAACATAATCTTGTACCCATAAAAATAAGAGAAAATAAATAATCTTATATATATATATATATATATATATATATATATATAGAGAGAGAGAGAGAGAGAGAGAGAGAGAGAGAGTCATGTTGAAGTTATATGAGAAAAATAATTTTATATCATTATTTAAATATATTTATTATATACAGTTATCTTAATAATTATAAAATGGTCGTATATAATTAATTGACGGGGTAAAATTTACATATATAATGTGATTGAATGGTCACCCAGGTGCACCAATAATTTAAAGACACAAAAAGGTGATCATGTCTTGTAAGATAATAAAAAATCAAGTTTCTCTACTTTTCTTTTCCTTTGTTATTTTAAGAAAAATATTATCTTAAAATAAATTTTAAAAATTAAATATTCTAAAAAATCACTAAATAAAATACATAATTAAGTTTTGGTCAAAATTTTTGTTCACCACGTACATATTACATTTAAAAATTATTTAATTAATATATATTATATTATTTTGACAACACATACTACATTTGTTAAAGATATATTATATTGGTCAACATATACTACACTTTATTTAATATTTCTTTCTCCTATTAAAATTTGTGATTTTAATAAATCTTAATAATTTAAATATCAGAAAAAAGTGATAACGTGACATTAAGTCAATAACATTCCTCTGATATAATTTCATACAGCATATTCCATTATGCTCAATGTAAGGAAAAAATGTTTTAAAGTACGTATTGTTTTAATATCTACTTTTCTGATTTATATATTTGATAATACTATTATCTAACATTGTTTGCAAACAATTTTCTTGAAATAGATAAAGTAATTTTATAAAATTATCGTTTATTTTTTATATTTATTATCACTTTCTCTTAGTCTATGTCTAAAATTTAAAAATAATATTTATGATGAGATAAATAAAATAGTAGTATATCATAAATTTTTTTCATGTAAACCAAGAAAAGTTAATAAATGATTAGATATTAATAATACAAAACTTATCTTATCATTTTAAAAATATTTTTATTAAAAATAATAAAATATTATGAGTAAAAATAAAAATAAAAATAAATAGTTAATATTATATAAAAATTAAAATGACAATTAAGAATTTTTTTCTTCTTATATCACAATTATAATGGAAGGAAGAGGAAGGATCATCTGGTTTTCTATTTCTTTTTAATTCAATCACTACTGTACCATCAACGTTGTATTTATTTCCTTATCAACTTTGAAAATTTCAAACAATAGTAGCAGCCCTAACAATTAATTATTTTGACTATAAAACTTTCTATTTAATTCTTGTAATTTTTTGACTAATTAATGAAAAAGTAATAAAAAAAGAAAAAAAAGAAAAACACAGCACCAAACCCCATAACACTATTCTCTTGATTCCTTTTTATCTTTGTGGCTTTTTATCACCCTATGCTCTTTCTTAACAACCACAGTGAAACCAAACCACTCTCACTATAAAACCACACTCCACACATCTCTCTCTTCCCAAATTCATGTTCTCACAACTTCCTTTGACCACTGTCCAACAACACACTCTCTCAAACTCAAATTTTTTGCTCTCTCTACCAAACCAACACACACATAGCCACTAGTAACTTAGTGTTCTTGGGTTGATAAAAACACAAACCAGCTATTGACACTGCAAAAAATAAAGTATATAGCAAAAGGGGTTGTTGTGATTGTTATTGTTTCAGATCTCTTCCATTCAATGTTAAAAAAAAGTCACATTTAGCACTCCTTTAGGCCTAGATCTCTTTCTTCATGGCATTGAGCCAAGAGTCGCTATAAAATTCCATTTTTTTTCCACACCCTTTTGTTCTTTTAGCCTCAGAAGCTTTGTTTCATAGTTGGGGTGTTGTGACAACTTGTTTCCATGGCTGAAGCTACTGAGCCTAATAAAACATTGCCTGAGGCAGAGAAGAAGAAGGAACAGAGTTTACCCTTTTACAAGCTCTTTTCATTTGCTGATAAGTGTGATTGGTTGCTCATGATCTCTGGCAGCATAGGAGCCATTGTTCATGGCTCATCCATGCCAGTTTTCTTTCTCCTATTTGGTGAAATGGTTAATGGCTTTGGTAAAAACCAAATGGACTTGAAGAAAATGACTGAAGAAGTATCAAAGGTTAATTATTTAATGCCAAAATTCTCATCAAACAACCAATATTTCTCATTACCAACACCATCTCAGATCTAAGATCTAATGTTTTACTAGTTTTTCTCTTTCTTTCTTTCTTAATTTCCTTCACTACCTCATATTTTTTCCTCTCATGATCATGGTTGCAGTATGCTCTCTATTTTGTGTACCTTGGCCTTGTCGTTTGCATATCATCCTATGCAGGTATGTTAATTTTCTTTCATTTTTATCCAAGATATTTCAAACTTTTTCCTACTTCTCTTTCTCTCTCTTTGTTGTGTTGGTCATAACCTATGAACAAGATCAACCATTTTTATTGGACCATTGATTCTAAGACTTCGAGTATCTTTATGTGTGTGTGACTGTTATTGTTTGAGCCACTTCACATCGATCCCACGTGTTGTGTCAACAAAACACACTCGTCCTTTTCTTTCTTCCTTTAGTTGTCAATCTCACACCACTTCAGATTTTCCTGCCTAACATTATCTATCATCTTTATCATGTAATTTTTACTATTAATGATTGGTACACATTTCTATTACCTTAATTAATAATTGAACCTTCTACCATCACCATGCACCAATTTTGTAATACTTAAAAAAATGGAAATAAAAAGTAACATGTACTAGTAATACTATTTCTTAATTTCTTAATTTTGATGATGAAATTATTATTTTTTCCACTAGAAATTGCATGTTGGATGTACACTGGAGAGAGGCAAGTGAGTACACTGAGAAAGAAGTATTTGGAGGCAGTGCTTAAACAAGACGTTGGTTTCTTTGATACGGATGCAAGAACAGGAGATATTGTTTTCAGTGTCTCCACAGATACACTACTTGTTCAAGATGCTATAAGCGAGAAGGTGCTTTGAATTTGCAATCTTTTCTATTCATATTTCTTTTCCATGGTGTAGAAGAAAAGAATAACAAATACTAGAAACTATGGTCTCCAAGGGGTAGTTGATTGATATCCAAAAGTGGGGTCCACACATGATCATGTAAAAAATGGCGCACGTTAGTATTATATAGTCTAACGTGCGCCGTTGTTAAGGCAAGTAATTTAATTGATGTTTTAGTTTTAATTATCACAATGAAATTGAAGGAAAAAAAAATGAACGTATAGGAACCATGGCCTTCTGGGGTAGTTGAATGATATCCATTAAAAGGTGGGGTCCATACATGATCATGGAGAAACTGGTGCACGTTAGCAAAGCAGGCGTAACGTATGCTTGTGTTAAGTCACATAGCTGATGTTTCAGTTCTTTCATGGCATGAAAAAAAAAAACAAGGACATTTAGAAACCATGGCCTTCAGGGGTAGTTGTTTGATATCCAGTAAAGTAGGGTCCATACATGATTTTTGAACAAGTGGTGCACGTTAGCAAAGCAGAGCTTAACGTGCGCGTGGGACAAGTCACATAGCTGATGTTACAGTTCTTTCATGGTATGGAAAAAAAAGGACATTTAGAAACAATGGCCTTCTGGGGTTGTTGATTGATATCCACTAAAGTGGGGTCCATACATGATCATTGAATAAAGTGGTGCACGTAAGCAAAACAAAGCTTAACGTGCACCAGGGTTGAGTCACATTGTCACATGGCTCATGTTGTTGTTCCTTGATGAGTTTTGTAGTTTATGTTTGTTGGTCTTTAAGTCTTAACGTTTTGTGATTGTGTAGGTTGGAAACTTCATACATTATCTATCAACTTTTCTGGCGGGTCTAGTGGTTGGTTTTGTGTCAGCATGGAGACTAGCTCTTCTAAGTGTTGCTGTGATTCCTGGGATTGCTTTTGCTGGTGGCTTGTATGCTTACACACTCACTGGCCTCACATCAAAGAGTCGTGAATCTTATGCAAATGCTGGTATCATAGCCGAGCAGGTTAGTTTTATGGACATGGTTGAACTTGAAACTTGAACATATCATGTGTATGAATGCTTATCTTTGTTTTTCTAGGGTGGTGGACATAGAAGTTAAATTAGACAAATAAGTGTTCATTCAAAAACATGTTTGGTTGAGTTGGTTGTGATTGATCTATGTTTTTTCCTACCTTAAGTTTGTGATTTTTCTTTTTCTGGGGTGGTGGAAAAGCTTTTGAATTTTGATCCACCTACTTTTGGGTAGAGGTAGCGCATGCTGTTCTTTCATATGAATTTGCGCCTTGTTTTAAGATCAGTGGTGGTTGTTGTTTAACTTGTGAAATGATGTCTTGTCGTGTGAAGCACTCATGAAAGGTCCTAGCCAGCTTTATCCTCTTTTGCGAGTAAAATAATCAAAAAGCAAGGTGATGATGATGGTGGTCTTGTGTTTCTCTAGTGCCAACTATAGTCCTTGCTTACAATTAAGTGCATGAAAGGAAATTAAACTTTACCTAAAGTTGCATACTTTTGTAATTGTTTAGATCTGTCCTTTTCATTGATTTTCATAATCATTGCCTCCATTAAAAAAAGAATGTGACGTGTTAATGTAGGGACTAATTGGTCTTCATTATGTGAAATTTGTACAGGCCATTGCTCAAGTTAGAACTGTTTACTCTTACGTGGGTGAGAGCAAGGCACTGAAGTCTTATTCTGATGCAATACAAAACACACTGAAACTTGGATACAAGGCTGGAATGGCCAAAGGTTTAGGCCTAGGATGCACATATGGAATAGCATGCATGTCTTGGGCACTAGTGTTTTGGTATGCCGGTGTTTTTATCAGGAATGGACAAACAGATGGAGGCAAGGCATTCACGGCTATTTTCTCGGCCATTGTTGGTGGCATGTGAGAGCCTAATTTGAGTAACTATTGATGATTATGTGTAAACCATGTTCTTGATATTGACATGTTTGTTTACTTTGACAGGAGTTTAGGACAGTCGTTTTCGAATTTAGGCGCTTTCAGCAAAGGCAAGGCTGCCGGTTACAAATTGATGGAAATCATTAACCAGAAACCTACCATAGTGGAAGATCCATCAGAAGGAAAGTGCTTAGCTGAGGTTAATGGCAACATTGAATTCAAGGATGTTACTTTCAGCTATCCTTCGAGGCCGGATGTGTTTATCTTTCGTAGTTTCTCTATCTTTTTTCCTGCTGGGAAAACTGTTGCGGTTGTTGGTGGTAGTGGATCTGGAAAGAGCACAGTTGTTTCCTTGATAGAAAGGTTCTATGATCCAAATGAAGGTAACTAAACACATTTGAAGATACTCCTATGACATTTTTGTGACACTAATGAAACCTTTAACTTCTGAAGATTGCATGTTCTGATTCTTGGATGAAAAACTATATTGATTTCTTTGAAATGGCCAAGCAGGTCAGGTTCTGCTGGATAATGTGGACATTAAGACACTACAACTAAAATGGTTGCGTGATCAAATTGGGTTGGTGAATCAAGAACCTGCACTCTTTGCAACTACCATTCTTGAGAATATACTCTATGGAAAACCTGATGCAACAATGGCTGAAGTGGAAGCTGCTACTTCTGCTGCAAATGCTCATAGCTTTATCACCTTGCTTCCTAATGGCTATAACACTCAGGTGGGTAATACTAATAATTTTCAAGCATTTCTAAGTTGTAACAATTTCTTTCTTTTTTAAGTTAAAATTGGTCATTTAGTACTAGTCAAGAGTGTGTGAATCAATTTTTTGTGTGTTTCAAACCAGGTTGGAGAGAGGGGAGTTCAATTATCTGGGGGCCAAAAGCAGAGAATTGCAATTGCTAGAGCTATGTTGAAGAATCCAAAGATCCTTCTATTAGATGAAGCAACTAGTGCTCTTGATGCTGGGTCTGAAAGCATTGTTCAAGAGGCACTAGACAGGCTCATGGTTGGAAGAACAACTGTGGTTGTTGCGCATCGTCTATCAACCATAAGGAATGTTGATACCATTGCAGTTATACAACAAGGCCAAGTTGTTGAGACCGGCACACATGAAGAACTAATTGCCAAGGTAGGCACCTATGCCTCACTCATTAGGTTCCAAGAAATGGTTGGCAATAGAGACTTGTCCAACCCCTCAACTCGCCGGACGCGGTCATCAAGGTTGAGCCATTCATTGTCGACAAAGTCCTTGAGCCTCCGGTCAGGCAGCTTGAGGAACTTGAGCTACCAATATAGCACCGGTGCTGATGGCCGCATTGAGATGATATCAAATGCCGAAACAGATAAGAAAAACCCTGCCCCAGATGGATATTTCTTCAGGTTGCTCAAGTTGAATGCTCCTGAGTGGCCTTACTCAATCATGGGAGCTGTTGGTTCTGTTCTCTCCGGATTCATAGGCCCAACTTTTGCTATTGTTATGAGTAACATGATCGAGGTCTTCTACTTTAGGAATTATGCATCCATGGAGAGGAAGACTAAGGAATATGTCTTCATTTACATTGGTGCTGGTCTCTATGCAGTTGGTGCATACTTGATACAACATTACTTTTTTAGTATCATGGGAGAAAACCTCACCACAAGGGTCAGAAGAATGATGCTTGCCGGTATGTTTTATTTTATACGTTAATGTGTGTGATTGAAACTTTTACTTTACCTTGTTTTTACATTCTCTGTCAAAACCTTTTGAAAATAATGCCAAAAAGTCTTGTCAATGTTTGGAAATTAATTATTTGAAGCAAATAATTGTTTTAAACTTTTTTAGTAAGGATAAAACTTAGATACAACTTTTTAGGCCAAGCGGAATTGGAATTTCATTTTGTTAATCTATATTGATAGTTTCTCAGTCCAATTAGAATTGATGCTTTATTTTAGTTGATACAAACTTTTCTTATAATGATTATTGGGTGAGATTCTAATTCTGAACTGAGATGGTATTTGAAAAAATTGAAGTTTTGTCCTTTTTCAAAAAGCTAGTAAAAATAAGGTGTTATTTTATGAAATAAGTTAAACCAAACAAACCCTTAAATTTGGTGTTTGCATCTTGTTAGCTATTTTGAGGAATGAAGTTGGATGGTTCGATGAGGAGGAGCACAACTCAAGCCTTGTTGCAGCTCGCCTTGCCACTGATGCAGCTGATGTCAAGTCTGCAATTGCTGAGAGGATATCAGTGATACTGCAGAACATGACATCTCTCCTTACTTCTTTCATAGTTGCTTTCATTGTGGAATGGAGGGTTTCCTTGCTCATCTTAGGAACCTTCCCTCTCCTTGTTCTAGCCAACTTTGCTCAGGTAAATCTAATCTCACCCTTCATACCATCATGCTCTCATCATAATGTTTGTTCTTAAATTATGTGACATGATATTATCTTATAGATAAGAAAATATAGTCTTATGCAAATGTATGGAAATTAAAAAAACTCTATACAAAATTAGATCCAAGTTTTGATGCAAGTTTTGGTTCTATTTTTCTTCATCCAAGATATAAAAGAATATTTTAAGCATGGTCTAAGTGAACTTACAAAATTGTCTTCTTGTTACTTGCATGTGTTGACCTATGACTAGTGGTGGGACCAAGGGTAACTAAATATTTTTTTAACCTAAGATTCTGATCTATAGTGTTAGATCCTTACAATTGCCATTTCACACTGTGAGAATCCAACTCCACATACAAGCTGGCATTAAACGACAAAAGCTAAAACAACAAAGTTGAACTGTGCACGTGCTTTCTTCAAAGTCCAGTGCATTAACTTCTTGGAAATAACTCAAATATTGGCCTATTAAAAGCTCATTAAATGCCCATTAAATATTTTAATCTATTTTAATGCATAGATTCCATAACTGCATCAACTTCAATGTCACACACTTAGACTGGTCTTGCACTTCAAAAGAAAAATTATTATTATATTTCAGAAATAAATTACTATTATGGGGGTTCTAATATCTCTGCCAACTGTCTATGGAATATATATTTTTTTTTTTATGTTATAATGAATTATTTAAAGACAGAAAACATAACCATTCATAGGAGAAAATCCTTGCCTAGCTAGACTCTTTTTTAAATAATATTTTTTGGGTATTGAAGACGAAACTTTATTTTGTATACTTTTTATATTCATATATTTCTCATGAACCCCAAACCTTTTTAATTTGTCTAGGAATCTGAACTTTTTATCTTTAGCTCCCCACCCGTGACTGTTTCCAGTCTTTTTCAGTCCCTAGACATGTGACATTCAGTCATGTATATAGTTTTTTTTTGGTTCAAGTACACCCACTTTAATTTTTAAGACTATTTTAATAAGTTATAACCATGATTTTTAAGGTTATTTTTTTCAAGTATAATAAGTAAATAACCTTGATTTTTCTATAGTAGACCTAATTTAGTTACTTGTTAAAAGTGTTTTATTATTTTGTTGTAGAAAAAAGTGTTTTTTCACTTTTTTTTTTTCTAGAGAACTAGTGGATTAAATATTTATTAATTAATATGTACATCCACTTAGTTTATAGAAACAGTATTTTAGTACACAATACTTATTATTTTCTTAAAAAATATCTATAGAAATTAGATAATTTCTCACACATATATTCTTAATAATTTCCATGGATGTATCATGTATGGGTAAAAACACTTTGTATTTTCAAATTTTAACCATGGGAAATTTTGTTTTTGGACCATGCACGTGAGTGCATGTGACATTTGCTGAAATTACATGATTCAGCTGTGTATGGATAATATTTCAGCTGTTTAATTAGGGCATGCATATTAGTAATTCTGGAGATAGTATCACGTGGACTTTCTATCTTCTTGGGGTGCAAAATTCTAGATCCATCACAACAAAGAAGCATGCAAAGTTAAAAAAAGCTTAGACAAAAATTAGTTTAAAATTTTTACCTAGTAGTGTGTTTTAATTTTTGACACATATTAACTTTAATTTTTTTATCATACCCATTTTCTTTTTAGTTTTATACTTATTAAGAATTAAAAAAATTTAAAAAATTACTCTTAATCAGTCACTTCAATTCTCCATTATAATAATCAAAATTAAAAATCTTCCAATCTGAATATAGAATTACACGTGACTCTTCATATTAAATAATAGTATTACCTTTCTATTGCATGCATCATTTTCAAATTAATTGTAACAATCACTTCTTTCTGAGTATATGGGGTTGAACAGTTGAAGTAGTATTCTACATTCTGCGCATGCTATAGGCACAGGGCAATAGAATAGACTGATTATTGGTCAGAGACATGTACCTTATTATCTATCAATGTCTTTCAATGTAGTAGGTTGTGTGTCCATGCAATGTAAGATCAACAATCTCTCTCTTCCTGGCCCCACACCCCTTTAGCCCTTTAGGTTCTTTATTTTTTTCTGTGATCTTTGGTGAGTTTATTCACCCCAAAAGAACTTTTTACCAAAAATGAATAGTGCAATTACTGATCTTTTATTACCAAAATTTCTTTGTCCAAACTTGGCTCAAGCATGCCTTCAGTTTATTAAAGTTACCGTTATACTTGCAATTATTTGTTATCCTCTTGCCTTGCATGAATTTAGTAGCATTGGTTCAGGGTGATAAAATACCCCACAAATTGCTCTTCCTAGTTGCTGGTCATGCATGCAAAAATAAACTTAAAAATAATAGAAAAAAAATAGAACAAGACTAAGGGGTTGTTTAGATTGAGTTTAGTTTTCAATTTTAGTTTTTACAAATAATTATTAAAATGTGACTTTTTTTTTCACTAAATGTCATTATGTTTTTTATTTTATTATTCTCAAAGAAATAAAAAATAGAAAACCAAACATTTCCTGTTTCTATAGTTCTTTAAATGTTCTTGTCTATCTTACATGCACATTATTTGTAGTTTTGTATCAGTGAAGAGTGTTAAGGTGTAAGCTTCTTGACTATCGTACATGCACAATAATGTTGCACACTTCTCTTATGTTAGTAATTTACCTTACAAGTTTGAAAATCCTATGAATCTAAACTTAGTCCTATAACTTTGTTTGTGTAGAATGTTATGTAGTTGATTGAGTGTTAACAATGAATGTTATTATGTCTTTGAATTCTGCAGCAACTATCTCTGAAAGGTTTTGCTGGAGACACAGCCAAGGCCCATGCAAAGACAAGTATGATAGCAGGTGAAGGAGTGAGCAACATCAGAACAGTTGCAGCATTCAATGCTCAAAACAAGATGTTATCCGTGTTCTGCCATGAGCTTCGTGTGCCTCAGCGCCAAAGCCTGCGCCGAAGCCAAACTTCAGGCCTCTTGTTTGGCCTCTCTCAACTTGCCCTCTATGCCTCTGAGGCTCTCATTCTATGGTATGGTGCACATTTGGTGAGCAAAGGTGCTTCCACCTTCTCTAAAGTCATCAAGGTGTTTGTGGTTCTTGTGATCACTGCAAATTCAGTGGCTGAAACGGTTAGCCTTGCGCCGGAGATTATTCGTGGTGGCGAAGCTGTTGGCTCGGTGTTTTCTATCCTTGATCGTTCAACTAGAATTGACCCTGATGATCCTGATGCAGATCCCGTTGAAACACTTCGTGGGGAGATTGAACTAAGACATGTTGACTTTGCATACCCTTCTAGGCCAGATGTGATGGTTTTCAAGGATTTGAACCTTAGGATTCGTGCAGGTCAGAGTCAAGCTCTTGTTGGAGCAAGTGGTTCAGGGAAGAGTTCTGTTATTGCATTGATTGAGAGATTCTATGACCCTATTGCTGGTAAAGTGATGGTGGATGGAAAGGACATTAGAAAGTTAAATTTGAAGTCTTTGAGGCTTAAAATTGGTTTGGTGCAGCAAGAGCCAGCACTTTTTGCAGCAAGCATTTTTGAAAACATTGCATATGGTAAAGAAGGTGCAACTGAAGCTGAAGTGATTGAGGCAGCACGTGCCGCCAATGTGCATGGATTTGTGAGTAGTTTGCCTGAGGGTTACAAGACACCTGTTGGTGAGAGAGGTGTGCAACTTTCTGGTGGACAAAAACAAAGGATTGCTATTGCTAGAGCAGTGCTTAAGGACCCCACAATTCTTCTACTAGATGAGGCCACTAGTGCACTAGATGCTGAGTCAGAGTGTGTGCTACAAGAGGCCTTGGAGAGACTAATGAGGGGTAGAACCACAGTGCTTGTGGCTCATCGTTTATCAACCATTAGAGGGGTTGATTGCATTGGAGTGGTTCAAGATGGTCGCATTGTGGAACAAGGTAGCCACTCGGAGCTCGTGAGTAGGCCTGAGGGAGCATATTCTAGACTCTTGCAGCTACAGCATCATCACATATGAGAAAAAGAGAGAGATTATTGATTTTTATTTGATAAATATGACCTTGTTGTGAGGGTGATAATTATGTTGGGTCCCATTAACCTCATGCTTTGGTTTTTCCTTTTTTAGATGTAGATATGTGGGAATATGAGGTTTGTACCTTGAGGACAAAGTGATCTATTTCTAATGGGGTATCAATTATTACATTAATCACATGCCAATGGTGCATTAGTTTTTCTTCCAATGTGTTGTTGTTACCCTTTAATTTTTTTTGTATACATGTGTTTGTTGAATTTGGATTGTCCGCATTAGGCAATAACATATTCATACAATCAACAATTCCTAATCAAATCAGATGACTCATTTAATCTCTGTAAATCAGATTTTTAGAACATGCATTTGAGATCTGAATCTGGATTCAGTGGTTGCATGTTTGTCAACATGATATCTTCTTAGTTAAAGATAAACATATCAGGGGCCCCTCCAAGAACTAGTGGCATTGTTGGAAATCAAACAACAATGAAAAACGTACTTATCTCATTTTAAACAAAATGGAGACACAATCACTAGAGGCATATGATATGAATTATTATTGTAAATGAGGGATGGGAGAAACATTATTTTATTTAGTGCTTAAACCTTCAGAATGACCCCACATGATGTTGTCTAGAAGGACTTTCCGTCTATGGTCACTCATTGAACATGAAGGGAACTTTATCACACCACAATTAACTAAAATTGAGTGCACCTTTTATATCTTTTTCTCTCTAGAATTTTGGGGGAATATGTATGGCCCATGTAGACAAGTTCAGCTAAAGGGTGCTAACCAAGGACAGCTCTTTCACCCTTAATCACATTGATCAGACTTATTTGTAACCTTCACTGAAAAGGATGCTACCATCAATATGTGTACTTGGTCTGCCACAAAAGCGAACAGAGAAAGTTACAAGAGAGCTTGGCCCCTTTAATTAAGGTCCTAAAGACATTTGCAGTTCCAATGCAATGATGCCAGTGTGATGATAAGGGTGTGAAAGTTTTGTTTGAAAGGATGGTGTGGTGAAGACAAATGCATGGCTGTGAGAAGGAGAAGTGGAGAAAATGATGTGTGAGAGAATTATAGAGAGAAAATGGGGTGGAAAGAGATTTTCAAATGACATTTGGCTTTTGGCAGGATTGAAGCATCAGCATCAGAGTGAGCCTCAATTATATGTGCCTGCAGACTGTGTTCAATGCATGTTAAGTACTGAAATGAATTATGTGTTGGATTTTTCATAATTAATCTTGTTTAGACACTAAGAGTCTATGGCAAGGACTATTTGTACCAACAGACAAAAGATTCCAATTATTTTTTGTGTCATTTGGCTAATTTCATTTTAGATAAATTCAACACTTTCAAGCATAGAAATGACATGCAACATGGGATTCAAATAAATCAAAGAAAATGTGATGTTTTTCTTTGCTTGTGGGATCAAAGAATTAGCTACAAAACAAGTTTGAACAGGATAGGTTGTAGAGAAAAAAAAAAAAAGGATGAGCTTTTATATCCTATTTTAATATATTTTGGTGACATGAAAGAATAGAATAAGCTTTTCCTATTTGTTTATCTTATATATTAGTTTCAAAAGTTATTGTAAAGGAAAATTGATCTATGAACAATGCTAGAGATTTTTTTCCTATCATTCTTACCTCACACTACAATTAATTTTTATCATTATCATGACCGTGTCCTAATCCCGTATTATTATGATTATTGTTGCTAACTCTTATTGACATTATTATTACAATTCACGGTTATCTCGTTATCATGATTTACACACAATCATTCATCTTTATTATAATAGTTAGAGATCTCACATCGCCTAAAGATAAAACTTTGTTACATGTATACAAGTGAGAAGTAATCCTCACCTTACAAGCCAGTTTTATAGGGTTGAGTTAGGCCCATCACCCATATTTCTACCATATATTAGAGCCTATATTAGGACCCTTTGCACCCCATTGTCAGGGACCCTTCGCACTACGTTGTCGGGGATTGTGCCCCATTATTGAAGATATTTGAACACCGTCTCCACGCTTGGCGTAAGAGAGGTGTGTTAAAGATCTCACATCGCCTAGAGACAAGGTCTATTGCATGTATACAAGTGAACTTCTCTTACAAGCCGATTTTGTAGGGTTGAGTTAGATTCATTACTCGCATTTCTAATATGTTATCAGAGCCTATCCTAAGAAACCCTTCGTACTTCTCTATTATAGGGGATTGTGTCACATTGTTGAAATATTAGAACATCATCTCCATACTTAACGTGAGAGGATATACAAAGATTTCATATAACCTAAAAATAGAATTTATTGCATGTATTATTATTTTTACCTCAGCCATCATCTTCCTCATCTCATGTCCTGTAACTATTGTCAAAATTTTCACTATTATCTCCCCCTTCATAAGGACAAATATGTTATTTACATTATCTTGTTTTTTTTTTTTCTATATCTTGACTAAGAAATGGGCCAATTAATATCACTATTGGATTGCACAAAATAAACCAACCCCACGGCCCATCCAAAACACAAAGTGATGTCTATAAGGTCAAAATGTTATATTTTACGGCAAAGCATAAGCCAATCCAGTCATGCCTCTGATAGATTCTTCAGAGTGAAGAATCTACCCAAGTTAAGAACTGTTTAAGGGAAAGGGTAAAGGTCCAGGCTGTCTAGGGTACCGTACAACTTTCTTGTCCACTTATGTTTCCTTTTTCTATTTTGGTGGAAAAGAACATTGCTGATGGTGCTTTCAAACTATCAAACTCCTTTCTTTCTCCCATCTTTTAAACATCTCTTTCGTAGTATTGCATACACTACGTTAGTTAGTGATTAATATAAAACTAAATTATTTATCCATCAACGAAATGAACTGTGAAGGCAAATGTGTGTATATAATTACCAACATGTAAATAATTATAACAAACTTTTATGTTAGAGATCTCTTGTTGCAGAGATATGGTCTATGTATACAAATGAGAAACAATTCTTATCTTATAAATCAGTTATTGATTTTATGGAATCAAGTTTGTAATACAAACATATTATCAAAGTGTCTCTTCCAAGATTATTTGTGTCTCATTATCAAAAATTGTTCGAAGGAATTATTTTAATACAAGAAAAAGTTTAATTACTTATTTAACCCTTATAATTATATAAACATGATGTATTAATGCCTACGTATAAAAAAAATTCATTTTAATCTCTATTTTATATTTTTTAATTCCATTTGGTCCTTGTTATTAAACATGATAACATGATAAAGACTAAAATAGAATTAAAATCTTTATTCAGTGATCAGAACATAATGAAGACTAAGATAAATGATTTTTAAATATAGGAACTAAAAGATAAAGTTTAGTGGTAGAGAGATTAAATGAATAATTAAACTAAAAGAAAACTTTTATAAAATGGCCAAACTAACCCATTGAAATGGAAAAACCATATTGAAGTATTTCATGAAGAGATAGGCCCCAGAAGTTACCAAATTCAAGCATGACAGATTATAATGCATGTGGATCATGGAGGGCTTAATGGTGTAATAGCACTGCATTTCTCAGTTTGGGGAGTGGGGTCCTCAAAGAATTCAAGTTAGATTCTTGAATGGTACGTGTACAGAAACTTGCATCAGCTTTTGCTGTGAGGTAGTGACTAGTGAGTCTTACATTTTTGACCATATGGTATGGCAAAGTCAGATTCTGAAATACTCCAGCTAGCTAGCCCCATGTCTTGTGGAACCCCATTTTTGTGCTTGAGATAAGGTCTTTCATAATTGATATTCTGCAAATTTTTTCAATCGTTTCTTCTTGATGAATTGAACATTAATATATCACAACAAACAATAACTGTGTTCTGGCAAACTAATGTTTCTGCCATTCACCTTAGTTTGGCTTATTCAATATTACAACAAATGTTCACAGAAAGAAGGGACCCTTAGTGTCAGTTACTTGTGAGATGAACAAGGGTAATTTTCCTGACCCTTTTGTTTTCTCACCCTACTCTATCTGACATCCTCTCATGGCCCTAAGGCCTAAAGTTCTGATGAAGTTTGAGGCAACGGTTCTCTAGGAGACATTGTATATGGTACTCGTTCAATTTATTGTAGAAATTTAGATATTGGTCAGGGGATAGATATAATGCATAATTGCATTCTGCATACTGCATGCTGCAATTTTTCAATCTCTATTCTCTAGGAAACATTTTTTGTAATGTATACAGTATGTACATTACTGCCATGTCTAAGTGCCCTCACATAATTTAGGTGTCCCACATTTTTAGGGTGCAGTGGAGTATCAATGTATTAACTTTTATATAGTAATAGTATATTTGACAGCTATAGTAATAATATTATTTGTACCAAAGTCTAATTTAATTCGATACATTATTAATGCATTGTCAATTCATTAGAGGTCATCCTAACAATGATTTTTTAAAAGCAATTAACATTTACAAAAGTCTATTGATTCATACAAGTGACATCAGTTTATATCCATTATTAAATATATAGTAACATAGAAATTATGTAAGAGTAAGACAAGAAAGAATTTGAATTTCTCCTAATAAACCAAAACATGTCAATTCTTCCTCTTACTAGCTTGCTAGAGTCATTGTCATCAAGGCACAAATTCAATTGTTTGCAGAAAATTATTTTTGGGATTCTATATCATTTAAATTGTACCATGTGTAGTATGTGTTTAACCTACTTTAGTTGAGAGGTGAAGATTTTGTAGATGTTAAAATATTTTGGTTAAAAGTGCTTGTGTCCAATGGTTAACACGTAGTGATAATGACAAATGCAGTGGTGGGGATCCAATGGCCATATCTATGGTGCTAACCCTCATAAATATTTCATTGCTAACGGACAAATGGTTTTCATGTTGAGAATCTAGAGGAACTGACATGAGAATTGGAAAGTGTGGACTGTTGACTAAAGTGTATTATTATCTATATCAATATGTAAAAAGTTATAAATAAAAAGAAAGAAACGAAAACATGTGTCTGATTTTCAAGTTGTTTCCACGACAATAATCATATTGATGGTATGATAAGTAATATGATACCATAAGAACAAAGAGAGAAATAACAAATGTTATTTAGATGTAAAAAATTAAGAGATGTTGAAATATAATTACTATAAAATATTGTTATAAGTTTTTGTAAAAAAGTTATCATAGTTAGTATAACTTTTACTATAATTATTATGCATACAAATATCAATAACTTATTTATATCTTTTACTTCAAAATTTACTTTTAGATGGGTGTCAATGGCATATCCCACAACATGCATTATACTAGTGAGATACCCTTGTTACATATAGTTTTCTTTCTTTGAAAAGTAGGAATATCCGTTTAGGGGTTGCCAACGGCGAATCCAACACCCCCTTACCCTTTGGTATCGCCTAATTAAAGACTTTGCTAAATTGGCAATGAATGGATATATTATGCATTTTGAGGACAAATTAAGAGGAAAACACGGAATCATGTCACAAGTTGCAATAGTAAAAAAGTGAAAGTACACCTAACATACACGAGTTGTGAATTATAAACGAAACCTTTTATCCAAAAGACTTATTAATTTATCATTGTAATCATGGTTTGATTCCCTTATGTACGTAGTTGATAATATTATTAGTTTCTTCGGCAGCTCAAGTTAAAGTAGTATTGGGGACTGAAGTAGAGTACTCAATGGGAAGATGTCTGGTCCTTAACTGGAACTCGCATTTATGATTTTTTAACGAAGAAGATATATATATGGAAAATATCTTTCTATGTATAAGTCAGTTAAGTGTTTGAATATAAGTGACGAGAATATAAGTGACGAATGAGTAAAGAAAGGAGTATATGAGAGTTTAGAAATAAATAAGACATAATATATTTATATATTGTTGGGTTAATCAAGTAAGACGTTTAACATATCCAATTATAATTGGAGGTATGTAAGTTTACTAACCAATTTGACTGTCCTTATATAATGATTAGTGGAATATAAACAATATCTCACATTAGATGAATAAGTAATAATACATAAAATTTTAAACACATAATATCTCCATCGGTAGAAGACATTTTAGATAAAGTTTAAAAACAAAAACAATCAGAATTTAGGACCAAAGCGAATATTCCCATATTATCTATTATCTTTTGTCACCCATTCTAAGACTTCAATAAGACCAACATCTAACCACACCACCGTAGATTGAAATAGAGTTTCAAAGACCAAGACTTAAAAGCTATGTAATTACATTAAAGATGAAGATCAAACCCATATTTTTTAACAAATTGTTTGGTGACAAATGTGAAAAATGAGGGAAAGATTGAAAAGGGAGTTAATGCGGGAGATGGAGCAAAACAGTCAAATTCTCAGTCATAGGCAAACAATAATTATTTGACGAAACATATGTGGATATGATGAGAATATGTGCATCCATAAAGAGCCACACATAAGAGAGGAAGAAACTAATGTTCAATAAATCAAAGCATTGTTAAAAGATTTTATAATTTTTTCGATTTGCTATAATTTTTCTTATTGCTAGAAAGAACAACTTGATGTTAATGTCTCTACGTTTGTGTCTGTTTCAACTTTCAACTTTGATTCAACCCCTCACCAAAGTTTACGGCTTCTTTATTATTCCCATTTTTGTTTGTTCCACTTTTTACCTTCAGTTCTTAATTATCTAAGTCTATGCCTATAGATTGAATAATTAATAAAAAAAATTAAAAATTTATTTTAACATATTTACATATAATTTAACTCAATTGATTAAACAGATGCATGAATGATTAATCTCTTAAAATTCGTTAGATTCTTATAGATTTTTTAACAATTCACCCCTTAGTATTTGTTGGATTCTTATAGCTAAAAAACACAGATGCACATGTACATAACCATCAGCCCTAGAAGGACTCAGTGAAATTGGAGAAGTATACGTTAGTACAATTCTTGTGATTGAGGGAATATTTTTCTACTTTCTTGATTCCTAAAACTTTTTTTTTGTTTTTTTTTTGTGTGTGGCTGAAGCCTTTTATTGGAGTAGTTTACTTATTGGGCTCTCTCTGTGTGTCACAAGTTTATTGGTCTTTTACTTATTAGCCTGTGTGCGCGCACGAAAGAATTTAATTTTAAACATTATTATTATTATTATTATTATTATTATTATGCATAATTAAAATTATTTCAATAAATTATAACCCTAACTGTGCATATTAATATTAATATATGATTGCACAGGGAGTATTCTGAATAGTCATAGAAGAATTTTATTCTCATTTGGAGAATTTGGTAACACCTATAGGTGGATTATCTCGGCTTAACAAGATTTTTTCGTACACATAATTCAAAAATTGAACATCTGACAACACATTTGAGAGATTTGAGTTTATGTCACTTGAACCAACTTGTTGATGTTCAAGGACTAATTGATTCAAGGCGAGAAAAAGGAAAGAAGATGAGATATTTTAGTTACACATTTTGTTTGGTTTAAAATATATAGAGAATAGAGAATAATCTTTTCTTGGAGAATGAGAAATTTAAAAAATTAATTCACTTTTACTAATAGAGATATTTTAGTTAAAATACTTAAAATATTTTAAATTCTCTTCTCTCTTCTAAATTTATTAAAAAAATTTGTTTTGTGATTCATCTTAATATCTGGCCATCTAGTCAACAATGTATTTATATATTTCAATTGTATTTTTTTTTAAATAATTATATATTTTTCTCAAATTTAGTAATTATGGTATTATACAACTAAGATATACATACATGTAATTGACTAAGTGACAAGATATTACAGTTAACCATGAAGTAAATTATTAGAAGAGAGCAAAACATGGATAAAAATAAATCTCTCTCCATCTTCTCCTAAAAGTTATACCAATCATAAAATTTATTAAAAAAATTCTCCCCCACTCCTCCCCACTATTTCTCCCAATAATTGTTTTTAGTTATAAATAATATTGACTTTTTTCCTTAGTCAAAATGACCATGATTTCTCAAAAGCTAATATTGGCAAGGTAGGCTTTTACAGGCTCTAATGGTTCAAATATTTAAGGGCCTAGTCTCCATTCCCTAAGAAATTTAAATCCATATAAATTCTTGGGCCTATAGGGAAGTTGGATGTGGACCAAAACTAAAAGCCTGTTCTATAGTCACAGCCCACAAGCTAGTATGTCATTTTGTATTGACTTGGAATTAATGGATTGCATGTGGTGTGGGCATAACTTTCAGGGTGGAGCATATTAAGAACCTAAATCCATGAAATTGGAGTGAAAAAACCTGAAAACCCTGTTATGCATCAGGTACTTGGCCCAAATCATATTAAAAGTCCTTTCCCTTTAAATAGAAATTTATTCTATGTTTTTCTAACCACAATATTGATATAAGTGCCACTTACTAACTTTATCACAAACCTTAAACACATACAAAGTAGATATTTTTCTCTCAACATAATTTTATAAAACCTACAAAGTATATTTTTAATATTTTAAAGAATAATATATATTTTCTTAAATAATGATTTAAGAAAATATTTAAATAAAAAAATTTGTATGGATTAAAAAATTGGTAACTAGGAATATACATACATATATATATATATATATATATATATTCCTAGTTACCTATTTTTTAATAATACAAAATCAGTTATGGAAAAATTCTCTTATCTTTTTAAATAACAAGTTAATCACATCTAGAAATCGGCCAGTGATTTTGTAAGATTTTTTTTTTCTCCCATATATGATTTTGTAACAGAGATAATTATTCTTTTTATAAAATGAAATTTCCAAATAAGTGATAAGGGAAATATCTTTTTATTTTCTTATTTTGTTATTTGAAAGAAAAATATTTTCCTCTATAATTGATTTTACAAAAAAAATTATAATTGATCTACGCATCTGATTATTTATACACGCGTCAGACTTACATAGTTCTTTACTATCGCAAATACAATTTACACATCACTTAAAAAAAAAAATCATCCTCCATAATAATTCTAAAATAACCCCAAATTCATAATTTTATTTTTTTTTATAAATCACACCATAATTATACATTTCGTTTTATAAATCACACCATAATTATACATTTGTATACAATTGTACGGATCTTAGCTAATGCTAAAGAGTTTGGACAAATTCATCATCACCTTTTCTATTTTGAAGCAAATTATCATCACTTTAATCAAATCAATCACCAATCTATGTACATTAATTAGCAATCCATCTGAGCTCACCTCAGATGAAACAAAGGAAAAAACCAAAAGATTTCTTATCATGTCTGCCTAAGATTGATGTTCATAATATTTCAAAACTTTGGAAGAAAAATTTATAAATTCTTTTCCAAATTGTTAATAGGCACATGAGGTGTATATAAGTGAGAGAACTCTCCATTTATAAATTATTTTTATAAGATTGAATTATATCAATAATTTATATTTATAATATAATACTAAAATTTATTATATGAATGTTTGTGTGAGTCATTATCGAAATGATTAGAAATATAGCTAATTAAATATTGAATTAATATGTAATTTGTTGATGTCACTGTTATAAAATAAGATATTAGAAACATGGACAAAATACTAGGCTATTCTCGTCCGAAATTTATGCCATGTAGAACGACAAAACTTGGGAGATTTGTCAAATATGTATCCTAAAACAAAAAAGAAAAAAAAACATGAAATTAACTAGTGGGATTTTAAGGATTAAGGGGGGACAAATGTCGAGATTAAATAGACTAGATTTGAACATGAAATGACAAATCCATGGACCAATTAATGATCTTAGAGAGTGACACAAAACTTTGGCTTATTATAATAAATTAATCCTAATCTTGTTTTGAAGGATGTGATATCAAAATGAAACTCAAGAAATCAAGATCAACCTCATCATAGACTGATAGTGGACTAAGTAGAAAAGGTCAAGTTATGAGGCAGATCCCATAAAAAAAGGGCATATGCCATAAAAGACTTGTTATCTCTATCAAAGATCCAAATTAAGTGCATGAGAAAGAAAGGAATATCCTAATCAATTGGGATTCCTCTAAACCACTCTCCATGGCTTTATAGCTCAAATTATTATGATTTTGAGTTCTTAAAATTACCCTAAGAAAATACGATTTTAAGGAAAATAAGACATTTTCTTGTGCTTCAAATGATATTTATTTTTCACCATGAAGATGATGTGAACAAAACTCAAATCTCTAAGATCTGTTTTTTTTTTTTTTTAATTGCAATTTGTGTTCAACTTTTCATTATCTTGTGATTTGTGTCACAAAAATATTTTTTTAACGAATTTAGTCCCAAAGTTTTACAATCTTGCAATGTAGCGACATATTTTTCCTATAAACGGCTACCATTAAGATAATTTTGTGATAATATTTTTCATTTTAACGATTTTTCTATGAAGGGGCAAAATTTTTAAGATTATGAAATTCTAGGGTAAAATTTGTTAAAAATTTCTTGATATACACATGACAAGATTAGAAAATTGGGAGTAAAAAATATATTTAAGCCTTTCTTTTTTACCATTGTGGCACAGCTACATTGTAGAGGGAGAGCTTAAAAATAAGATAAGTTCTGGTGAAAGATACAAAGGTTATGAGTTACTTAACTTTTATATATATATATATATATATATATATATATATATATATATATATATAATTGATTATATATATTAATTAAATTATTTGAATTAATATTTTATTTTGAAACAAAATTAACCATAAATAAAAAGATATAAAAATATGTATAAATTATTTAAATTATACTATAAATAAGAATAAAAATAGGTCAGACTTTAAATAAGAACATCTGAGACGTGATCTATTTAAAATTTGGCTTAGTTTAGCCTGATTAATAAAATTGTTAGTTTTAAATTTTTTAAAATGTCTATTTATTTATATAGGTTAGATTTAGACATATAAAAAAGTCTTTCAGACTTGACATGCTGACATATTTATATATTAAAAAAAATTATATGTTAATGATATCTATGATATGATGGGTGAATATATTAGATAATTTTTAATTTGTTGTTATATTTTTGAATGAATTTGATTAGATACAGTAGAAATGTATTACTCTCAACTTATTTTATCAAGAGATTGATGTATATAATGAGAATTTGTATTAGGGAATTAACTATTGAAAGTTCTTTTTTGAAGTTATCAGTTGATAAAGTCACTTGATTTATTTTATGTAAAATTTTATATGAATTTTTAAATGTGCTAATATAAAAATAGGATTTTAAATAGACTAATAGATCATGTAGGTTAAGTTGAAAAAAAAAGTGTCTTTAGTAAGCTAACAAGTCAAATCAAACATTAATTTCATAAAACAAGTCTAGCCTACTTATACAAAGTTTAACCTGATTTGATCTATTCCCACTTGCATAATGTACAGGTATATAAATAAAATTAATTAATTAAAATATATATAATACAATAATTAGATAAAAAAAGACTTTACTTCTTTGCTCTCAATATAGTTCAAATCAATTTTAAATATTTTGTTTCTATTAATATAAATAAGGCATGTATATCTATAACTTATTTCTAAAACTTATATTTTTCACTCTTCATTTTTTTTTTTTTTTTTACTTTCGGTGAAGCCACGGAAGGAAACCTAATAAATCTATAGTCTTGGTGTTAGCCTTAGTAGGTTATTATGGTTGTAAATAGTTTTTAGAACCACTTCATTTGCTGATACATTTGATACCGCACGGACAAAAATGCAATGTGAATAAGTGCCAAGAATGCATATTTCATACATTTTATTTTCGTAGTTTACATGTATAATAGCTTTACAGAAGGTTTGAAAGGATTTGAAAAAGCAAACCGTGGGTTAACATTGTAGCTATAATATCTTATTAACCATATCGATCACCTCATTACATTACATTTTAAATCACATTTTTCTAACTGATGTAATTTTATAGTCATATTAATATGTTAACTCATTTCATAAATCATTCTATTTCTAGAGAATTTAGCTAAGAAAGGATGCATGTTATTTAGTCTTTAACACAACCTACTCCCCATCAGTAATTATTATCTAATATAGTCAAGTTCACATGTAAAAATATTACCTTTTACTTAAGACACATGTTACATGTCTATGTCTTACAAATAAAGGGATATCTACAACGAAACATCTCGAGGCTTAATATACTGTTTTATTTATTTAAGAATTTATTTATACATTTATTTACTGACTTGAGTGATAGAGGGCCTTTGTAAATATCAAATAAAAATATCTTATACATATTTTATTACACTAACAATTATTATCATGGGAGAAAAATTAGAAGTTAATACTCCAATGTAACTGAGTTTCCTACACTATAGAAAATGAAATTATTTGAAAACAATCATGCAGCTTGGTATGAAGATATCAATTTTTTAGTAATGGAATGCAATGCATCAAATAGTATTTTCTTTCTTCCTTTCAAAATAGAGAGTAGAGAAACAAACAAAAAAATGAGTTAACAAATTTACACAAACAAACAAAAAAATGAGTCAAAAAATTCTACACATAGGGAGACATTGAGTTATCCCTTCTGTTACATCAAATCAAATAGTTCCAATCTGTCACACGAATTGCAAACACGACATCAAATAAAAAAAAATTGCAGACTATGACTTGAAATAGCAAGGTTTTCTAGTTGCTAAACCTCCAATGATAGTCTTCTCAAAAAAATTAAAAAAAAAAAAACACAAAACCTCCAATGATGGAATTGAGCCTTTGTGCCTGAATTATTGGTCTATTGATCTTAGAGTTTAGAGTGTTGTCAATGGTGATATCCAACTTCTTATAACAATCAGGGAATCTATGCTCTCATATTTCACACTACACTTTTGAAAGATCCAAGTTCTACAAAATAGGTAAAGAGTAACAGTTTTTGGATTCATTTCTGAAACCCTTGATTGTTACTAGCAATTAATTAAATATTAATTTAACCCATTAATGGTTGTATATTAGTTATGGAACCGTTTAGGTTCTGTTGATTAACATAGCAAGAAAGCTTTTGTATATAATCAGGGTTCCATGTGTTGACAAATGTTCTTAATTGGTGATGTTGGCAGAATTGAAAAGTAGTCCACGTAACATTATCTAGGCTTATAGGCTTATAACTCAGCTTTTATGTTATAAATAGATGGATGTTCTTAAATTTTGATTATTCAATACTAAAAAATAAATAATTATTTCTATATTTACGATTAACCGAATTTTAGTCTCAAGAACAGACGAGGCTTTATTTGTAGTAAACAGAAGAAACACATATAGTAACTAGAGTAATTAGCATATGGAGTTTATGAGATGATATAACTTAATTTAAAAGTGTTGATGGAATAAGTATCTCTTACAATAATTATTTCACAACATCATTTGTTTGATTTAAATTTCTAATTTACCTATCCACATATACTAATAAGGGCACCAAGAGTTAAATTAGAATACAAGGTGAGTATTTATTTTTGGCATAAAAAAATATGTCTAGTTTAAGTGTAAAGAGAAAAAAAAAAAACAAGTTTAATGTTGAGACATTCCATATTGAAACATTAAATATAAAAAAATGTCATTCACCAATATACTTCCATTATATATATGGATTCAAGAAGTTAAATCTAATGACTAACTCTAAATCATTTCCTCTTAGATTGCTTTTCATTATTACCAAAGATCTAATAATATAGACTTTGTCATAATTTTAAACTTAGTTCTATCTTCTTATTTTAGCATCGTGAGCTTTAGTTATATATCTGATAACACGATTTGAATATAAATTATATTTTTAATTTTGTAAAATTAAGTGTTGCTGTGACTAGTGTTTCTATATTTTAGTTAATAAAAATATATTATTTATTTTTAAATAATTATTTAGACAACTACAAAATTTATTTTTATTTATTTAATCAATACTATAATTTCCCCTGCATTCATTTAAATATACTAAGATATTTATAAATCTTTAAATTACAACATATTCATATCATCAATTTCTGAAAATATTAAAATTAAAATTAAAATTTCAGAGCATTTATACCTTCAATATTTGAATTTATTTTTATATCAATTAAATGACAATTCTTAAGTATAATTTCAATTTTTTTAAAAAAAATATGTATTCAATGAGAGATTTCCTTGCAACATGCATAGCATTTAACTACAATCTATAGGGCATAGCTTCTATGTTTTTTTTTTTTTTTAAAAAAAAAACTTCATTATTTATATGCATGCCATGTATAAGTATTGTCGTAATCTTAAAATAACTAACAAAAAAGCCACTATAGTTGGAAACTTTAAGATGATAAATTAGTTTTAGCAACCACCACCAGCCTTATAATTTTCTAGTAAACGGGTCACTAAATTAGTCCCATAAATTTGTGACCACATATAATCACAAATATTTTATTTTTAGTTATAAAAAGTAGTTGCTCAATTATCTAATTCTAGTTTAGCAACAAATGAATGTCAAATTAAGTCTTTAATTGACATTATGATCCACATTTTTTACAATAATAATGGACTTTAATTTTGAAATTTAATATAAACTAATCTAACTCCATAGTATTAGATCAATCTTGATAAATTGGTCGAAGTTTTACTAAATTTTATCTTTAATTTAATCATTTTTTTAACTGTTCACATTATTTTAGCAATTATTTCAAGCATTTACAAAAGCATATGATAAAGTAATGTGATATTGTAGGTGTTGTAAACTTCAAATGGATGGAAAATCTAGAAAGCATGGATACAACCTTTCCCACCCAAAAAATTGGTGTGGCCCTCAGTATCGATTAAAATATGCATGGTCCAATATGTACATTTTGAAATTTCCAAAATTTGGTATGCATCGTCCACAAAGTTCTGGACCCAAAGCTTTCTAGTTTTGACATAAGAAGATAAGTGTAATAAAACAAGAGAAAAAAGTTGAAGACTTTTAATTAATCATAACTTTATATATATATATATATATATATATATATATATATATATATATATATATATATATATTTGTGTGTGTGTGTATGTGTGTGTGTGAGTGACAAATTTGTTAATTTTAATAATAAAATTCTTATAAATTATGTAAAATTTGATTTATGATTAATTGATTATGTAAAACTATTTTATACAATGCAAAACTTTTAAATTTATATAATAAAACAAATTTTGAAAAACTAAGAAATGAAAAGCAAAGTCAAACAATAACATATAGACTAGCTAAGATGGTGGATTTTATTAAGAGATTTTGGATATTAATCATTTCAAATAATGGTATTTTGGGATTTTGATTTTCTTTATCCTGTTTACCATTTTTCAAACGTTTTAATTGATTTAAGTTAGATTAATAAATAAAAGTGCCTTATCTTTCTTAAAAGAGAATTCTAAATTGATAAACTTGAATTTTAATATATTATGAATTCATATGAATAATTTCAATTAGGTGGATCTGGTGAATCTCTACATTGATCACGTTCCATGGGACCATGTGAACACCACATTTAATTGCATATACCTACTTGCATTATTGTACATGTGGGGAAAAAGAGAAAAGGAAAAAAGTTTTTTTTTTTTTTGAAAAATCATACTCAACTTGCACCTGAAATTAATTCATATACATTTCTTTAATTATATTCTAATATTCTTTTTTTTTCTTATTAATTTCTCTCCCTTTCAAGATATATTGCCTGCAGTATGTGTTGCTCAAATATACTCTGCAAGTGCATTTCGTACAAGTCCTTACAAAAAAAATTATGAACAGGCAATTTTTTTCATATATAACTCATATTTTAAAATAACTTTTAGAAATCAATGAAAAATAGTCAAACTCTACATATGGATTTGATTTTCACAAGCACATTTGATTCATTTAAGTAGCAAAAGCATATGGACTAATTGCATATAATTAAAAAAAAAAGTATGCACAAGTAAAATATGTGCTTTCAATTTCCAACAAGGCTCTTGGAATGAAAATTTTCCCAATAAAATCTAGTAATAGAAATTGATACGAAGGTAAATATATTAAACTTTTTTAAAAGTTAAAATTCATAACCTAGATTATGCAAGAGAAAATTCCCAAAAAATTTCTATCTAAATTTACACAATCAATTACAATTACAATCTATTATTTACTATGAATATATACTTTAATAAAAAAAATTTAAAAATCTTACACAACCTAATTTATGAATGATTATCATATAAAAACGTTTTATATGATTTCAAGCATACCCTTTAATCTCTTTATCAAAATTCTTTCATTTACTCTTTAAAAAAAATAATTTTAATGATAATTTTTTTTTTCTCTCATAAGTACTAACCAAAAAGTTCATCTAAAGAGGACCATATACGTGGAACACACATTAAATTCTTAAACAGTTGTTTGCAAGAAGCAGCCATACAGATATTAGTCATACATAGTGGTCCAAATTTACTTTAATCATAGTTTCCTGAAAAAGATATGTGGGGAGGACTATATATATGTATGTTCGGCAAAAAAGAAAATAAGAACAAAACTTATAAGGTGGCAAGTCATTTTCTTAGCACCTTCTTCTGGGAACATAGTTTCTATATAATATCAAGAATTTTTTGTTGTTATAACCATATCATGACTTAAATGCATACAATATATACCTTCATATCCGAACAACTAGTAGTCAAGGTTTTTCCTTGAAATGTTGTGACAATCAAAAGGACATAAATTTGATGCTTTTGCAAAACCACCTTTGGAATCAGTATGCCCATAATTACCTTTCCTTATAATTAATGATAAAATGTGACATTTAATCATTTCTTCACAACATTTTAGAGAAATTAATTAGAAAGAAAAAAAAAAAAAGTTGAAGTGTGAATGACCCATGGAAAGGAGGCATAGGTATGAATAGAAAAGCAAAGAATCGACGATGTACCTACCACATTACAGTGCCCTTGTAGGGCACATCAATGTTTTCTCTTTGCATTCTAAGGAAAATAAAAAGAAATCAATTAATTTATTATAAAATTACGATAAAATCGTATCCTTTAAATTAGTAGTCAGATATTTAAATCTTGACTTTTGTATATATGAAAAAAATTATATAAAGACAACCCATTTATTATTGCTTTCAATTCAATTTTTCAAAAGAGATTAATTTCAGTAAATAATTTGAATTACTGTTTAAAATCATATTCATATAAATAAATTAATTAGATTACACCAATAATTAACCGAGTAAAAGAAAATATTGCATCATTTGAAAAAAAAGAAATTTCCCAAAACATATGGATTCAAAATATAGTAAAACTATATGCAGTGCGAAAATATATATTATGACGAAAAAATTTCTTTGTCAAAGCTTAATTAAAATATGACAATGACTTTAAATATTATTGTAAAATTTACACAATAGATATTATTGTAGTAGATTGGAACGATAACTTTCTAAGCTGAAAAAATTAGTCAATTTTTACAACAATATTAGAAATTTGCAAATAGTCTTTTTCAATAAAAGAATATAATTTTAAAAAATATTAAGATTTACAAAAACTAAAATATATTTTACCTTTATATCTTTTATACCATTAACTTCGGTTAAAGAAGATTCAAATATGTTCACTTTTGGGTAAAAAACTAGTGAAGAGACCAAACTTATAACCTTAATTTAATTTCAGATTAAACAGTGAAAATTTGAAACATTATATTGACAAGTTCGGATGATTAATTGACTTTTTCATATCACAGAAAAAAAGTCATTTTCATCCGACATAAAACTAATAACTTTATTAAAACATCATTCTGCATAATCATTTTAGATATTGACGTGATTTGAAGTTAATTTCTACTTTAATCACGTTGTTAGATTTGGTCTGGACCAGGATATCAATCACACTCTTAACTTATTTTAGTTCGTAATTAAGAAACTAATTTTTAAAAAAAACTCAAGAGATATGGATAAGTTAAGCACTTTAACCATGAAGACGACTTTTAAGTAAATTCGATTCAATTGTGACTTTATTCTTTCTTTCTTTCTTTCTTTCATTTTTTTTTTTTGAAATCATAAATATTTTTTGAGAGATCATCTAATATACTCAATCTGAGAAAGATTATTGTAATTAATAATTTTTTTTCTCGATAATTTGATAAGAAATAATTTTATATATTTATATAGTTCAAATTCTATAATACTAATTAAACTGAAATTAACCTTTGCACTAATTGATTACTTGTTCCATGATATGGTGATTCTACTAAATGGGTAATAGAAATTTAGTCATGACTAAATAAATTACTCAATAAGACATTAAGATCAATCTAGTATGAGTATTTAGATGATTTGTACGAGACTTTAATTTCATTATATTTAATTTTTTTATATAATTTTTTTAATCGTGATATTAATATGAAATGTTGGTAATAATTAATTTTATTGGCACTTTAAACATACCTAATATAGATATTCCTCTTCAATATAATCTATTTCATATCTAAACTATTTAACATTCAATCTTAAATTCTTAATTAAGATTGACCATGCTGGTTAGATTTAAGTATCATTATTATTGTGTTATATATTTTTTGAAATATGATAAAACTAATACCTTTTCCTAATCAATATAGGTACAAGTTCGAAGGGAGAGTTATAAAATTTATTTCGAAGTCAAGTGGAAGTAAAACAAATATTAACTCTATATCAGCATAAGTGAGTTTGTACAGTTTTTACTGTTATTGTGATCATTTTGTCTTGCCAATCCATTTCAACTATATTGTTGTTGATTGTCCTAGGGCCATGATATTAATTTGTGGTTAGTGTGGAGCCACAGCTACTCTATGAGTCTACAATAGAAATTTCACTATTTCTCAAAAGCCTAAATTTATTTTGAATGAGTTGGTCTCTATTAATTTTCAAGAACGATAGGAATGTTTGATACTAATTACCTTATTATATATATATATATATATATATATATATATTATAAGATAATTGACTTATATTATTGTCATCCACCGAACATTTTTAAAACAACCAACTTAAAATAAAACATAACCCCATTTTAAAATGTGCCTAATTTCCTTTTTGAGGATACATAGTATCAACGGCACATAAAGCATAAAGTTGGTTTCATTTTCAAATGAAACCATAAAAATAATCAGCTCTAGCTTAGATCATGAAAATTTGGCAACTCAAATTTTCTACTATGCAAAAGGGACATTGCATAAAGCAACTTATCTAGGTCTCATAGGCAGACAAGTCTTTTTTTTTTTTTTTTCATATTTACAATTGACTATATAATTACCCACAAGTCTTCATCAAGGAAGAGGAACTTAATTATAGCGACTTTAAGCTTATAGAAAAATTATAAGGACTTAAGATTCATTGGCGAAAAATCAGAGTTTAGGGGTCAACGAAGATAATGATTTTTATGGAGTTCTAGGGTAACTTTAATAAAATTCCTTAAAATCCGTTGTGCCCTTTAGACCTACCAACCAAAAGTTTGAATATATCCTTAGGAGGCAGTAGGTATTCCAACATGATTACTGGTGCCAAAAAAGATGCAGTGATTTTGGGACAAAGGAAGTTTGACCCATGTGACGAGGACTAGGAGAAAAAAAACAAATGAGTAAATAAAAAAAATAATTTTTAATAAAATTTATGGACAAAAATATTTGATAGACAACTGAAATATACAAATAATTAAACAACTAATTATAAAATGTAAAGAGAGACACTTATACATAAAATGTGAAGAAAGAGAATTTACTGACAAGACTTTAATAGTTGTTGAAACATGAAAATCATGGTAATTACTTGCTTGAAGAATCAACATTGAGGGGGTGTTAGCATTGTCCCGTGTAATTAATTACTTGATATTTTTTACCTTTCAAGAGATTTTGGACAAATCAATTCCTATGGATGTTCGGATTCTCTCAATTCATGATGAACAGATAAATAGTTACATTAAGTTTCTTAAATACGTTATTAGGAGTTTGGTTAATTTTAATTTGTGTGTATTAAAAAAATTATCTTGATTTTAAAGGAATTACTTCAAAATTATGTTAATCACAGTGATTTTTTTTTTGCCTTAGTTACGTAACTATCTTAATCCGAATAACAAAACATATTTTCATAGTCCCATGTATTTGATTATGTATTATTTATTTATTTAATCTTATTTCATATTTCTTATTAATTCAATTTTATTTCATATCAGATTGAATGTATTAATAGATAAAAGAGATTAAATTTATAAAAAAAATTAAAATAAGATAAAAGAAATAAATCAATGCATTAGATACATGAGTTAATCGTTAATGTGTTACATCATTTAAATTGATACAAACCATGCATGGAAGGATTAGTGCGATCAATAAAATTTTAATTCAAGAATCTTTTAAAACTTTTTTCCTTCTAAGAATCAAAGTAAAAATGCCTTACCTAATTTAGAAATTAAATATAACTATTTACTTGTGATTAAAATACTTGCTTAAGAATAATCGATTCACTTATTAGTTTCAACAAATTTTCTAGAATACAATAACTTGAAAAATCACTATTTTGATCTTTAAAAATGTAAGAAACAGACAATTTAAGATCCAAAAAATGAAAAATAATAAATAGTTTTGAAGGATGTTTATTATCATTTTGATCCCAAGATTTAACTATTTATTATTATTTTGGTTTCTAAAATAACATTTTCCATTTATTCTTTAAATTTGAGACTAAAATGATAAAAAATATAAAAGTTCAAAACTAATACGATAATCAATATATTTTAGAGACTAAAATATAAATAATTATATTTTTAAGGAATATTTTATTATATTTCATCTTTTAAAAATTAAAGTATCTAATATTACATTTTAAAGTAAAAATATGATTTATTCGTATTTATGTAGTGCATTACATTTAAAAATGTTTGTTGGCCAACTCGAATGCAAGGCAACTAGTTAATTTTGTAAGATATCTTACAAAATGTAAAAAAAAAAAAAAGAAGAAGAAGAAAAAGAAAGAAAAACTAATAAAAAAAATACATATACATTAATAAAATAAGAAAAAAAATAAAAAAAACACATATACATTTTACAAGTTAATTGATTAGTTAACTTATATTATTGAAATTGATTATCAAATATTTCTCTTACTTAACTATATTTAGTCCTTTAATAAAGAAATAAAACTACATGTAATTAGGTTTGTAGAATGATCAAAAGTACTTAAGCGTGGTACTAATTAGTTAACTTTCCATTGGATTAGGACCTTAAAAAGGAGAGTTCCCTTAGTATTAAAGTAACTGAATTACGGAACTACGCATGCAAATTACTACAAGAAGGAGAGGCAAAACCTAAAAAAGTAGTTTAAAAAATTTGCCTTGTTTACTTTATGGACTTTGATTCTTCATCATGGATTCCAACAGAATTCTAACTTCCAAACTTGTTGTCGGGTTGAGAGATAAGTGTCTACACAGGTTCATGTTGTTAGTCCCTTTTTGACCCTAAAAGGATGAAAAGTGATGATGTGAAATATTTTACTTAGACACCTCTAAAAGGAGAATATGCTTCTTAAATAACGTTAGTTTGTTGTGTAAACTTGGTTTGGTATCCAACAACTTGGGTCCACTTCTTAACCCACCCTTCGATAAAGGCAATTGTGAGATTACTTTTCTATTAAAACAATGGAAAATTTGTGTCAAATGAATAATAGAGTAAGTAAGAATTATAGATGAGCTAAGAAAGTGTTAATAGTGATTTAATTTAATTTGATAAGTCATAGCACTAGTTTTTTATTTATTTATTTTTTTTAAGGATTTTAAGAGATTTTTTGTATAGAAAGTAGGGTAATACTTAACTAAAATTTTTAAATAATAAAAAGAGAGCCTTGTAATATTTTTTAAAAAAATAACATAACATTTAGAAATATATAAAATTTGATTGATATAATAGATTTGATGAGAATTTTCTTAATTAATCATCTCATCCAAATTCTTTCAATTTTATAAAATTTTTCATTTTTATATTATATAACTCTTTTACGTAATTATTTTTATCACATAATTTATTACTTTTATCATTATTACCGTGTATAATAATAATAATATTCGTGATAATAATAAAGATAATGATAATAATAATAATAATAATTATGTATTAATAAAATATAAAAAATATTTCTTTATGTGTACTTACTCTTGCCTAATTTTTTTCACGCATACGTTTGACTGAAGTCATAGACTAAACTATTTACAACTTGATTAGTGGATACAAAATCTATTTATCCCTCGAATATGACTGCTTCTTACAAATAATACATGTAAGAAATAAACAAAAAAGTTACTTTATTATTTTGTTCGTAGATTTCATTAATTTGTAAACAATTTGTCTATCAACCAGCTTGTTAATTGAATATACATTCAATTCATTGGTTTTTTCATTTTTTAAGTTTTTAATGTAGATAATTAATTTTAACTTATTACATTTATTCTGACATTTGACCTTTATAATGGTACTTAACATCAAAATATCTAACTTTATCTAATCTATCTAAATTCAGAAATCATCACTACTCTAACTTAGTCATTTTTTTTTCTTTACTAGATCGTAATCATTAAATTTGGAGCTTAACATATTTCACTCCTTCTTAAAAATATACTAAGTGGAAATTGAACAAATATCTTACCCCACAAATTCAATATGTATTGTCAATTGAAGTAATGTATGTTATATATATATATATATATAAACATCATGGTGATGTATACAGTATTTTTCATGCCAAGAAACTATTCATGTTTGAAGTTTTAATCATCAACAGAATGGGGGAGCTAGAAATCTTCCTCTCATTTGTTTATATCTTTCGTCTTAAAATTTTATGATTCTAACTAGTATTGTAAGAACACTAGTTTAAAAAAATTAAAAGAGGAAATATTTATTAAATAAATCATAAAAGAATGAAAAAAATCTTGGATAGTATAATTGTATATATCTTAATAAATTTTAAAAAATTTCTTAATTAATAACGTTAGCACTATGATTATTGACATTTGTCTTTAAATTTTATATTGTTAGATGGAGGCCCACAAATTGATAGAACAATAAAATTTTAATTAATTAAATGTCCAAGAATATGGGCTTGAATAAATGTCTCGTTATCCTATTAAGGGGACGCATGCATGATTGATACGAGAGATGAATTCTACTAGAAAACACTTTTTAGAGAATTGTTGTTATCATGCTTAATTAGTGACGACATCCAAAAACAAATATGAAAAATATTTGGTTCTTAAATTTATTTTTATTAAGTAGTTCCTTTGAAATATCTCAAAGGATTTAATTAATTCGAATTTGTTATACTTAATTCCTTTTTCTACAACTCTTACATTTTCCTTGTTTATATGGCACGCTTACTTTTAGATTGAGAAATAGGTTCTACTGATAGTATCAAAATAGACTGAATCAAAGTCATGAATAGACCGATTTAAATAGTTTCTTTTATAGGTAAAGAATTTACTAGGAGAATTTAAAGAGTACTTCAATCTGAATACATGAATTAATATTAGAACAGAGTTAATTGGGTATGAAAGAACTGAAGCCAACTAACAATACTGTTCAATTAGTATATGTGATTGGATTTGGTGCACCAATTTTGAAAACAAAATAGGATCAATGGATCATGTTGAACTTTGTCTTCCACAATCACTTTGAACTATTTTAGGAGACGAAGCACAAATATTATTTATATAATTTTATTAAGAAATAATTAATTGTTTTAAATATCTAGTATAACTAGGTTTAAATGTTTAAACACATGTTATAAATAAATTATTTGGTATATATTGATATTTCTAAACTCTAATCATGTAATAATTCACACAAGATTAATTAAACCAATTAAAAATTTATTATCTTCAACATACTTAATTTCTTGTCTATATTAATTAATCACATATAAGGATAAAATTCAGTTAAACCATATTTTGTATTAATAGATCTAGTATATTTTATGAAATTAAAGCTTAAACTGGTCTATTAATCCATTCACGCATTACATCAAATATTTTATACTTGTACATAATATTTTTTTTTATATATAAATAAATTAGTTTATTAGATTTAACAAATTTCTGTAATAAACTTGAGTCTAATCTATTTAAATAAAAGAAATTTTTAAAAATTTATTCCAACTTTTCTCTTAAACAGTTGAGACCAGATCAAACTTTAAATACAACACATCATCATCAACTCTTATTTAAAATCTAACCCCATCCCTTATTTAATCACGTATGCTTATAATTTTAGCTACAATTATTAAAGATTTCACTGAGTTTTGGAGTAACATCAAACACCTTATGATTGTAATGGCAACTATGCTCGCATGCTCAAATCTCATCATCCTACAAAATACGCATTATGATTAACATATCCACTTGTTGGGAGAAGAACATCTTTGCCGCATGAACAACAACGTATATAAATATTCAAATATAGCACGTAATTCATTACTTCATTCAAAGTATTATTATCATTATTATTATTATTTTTTCTCTATGTATTTTGGTAATAAATCCCACAAAATTTCACCTTTCTCTCTAGGATAGCGTGCTAATCATCCCTTCAATACACCATTATGTAACGCAATTTTTAAACTTGGTTTATATATATATATATATATATATATATATATAGTTATAAAACAATTTTTTATCATTAAGACATGTAATAAATAATATAATTATGCTATGTGTATAACATGTTGTAGAACAATGTTTTATGTGTACACGCTTCATCATTATAAAGTGTACTAAATGATACGTACGAGAAAGACATACAAAAAAAAAAAAAAAATTACTGTTACATAAATTGTTGTATAATATCTTACACAAGTACTATTTCTCTAAATAGCAAATGGAAAAAAAAGATAAATGCAGTTCAAGTTATTATACAACTCGTTCAAATAGTATTTATCTTTAAGAAATAATATTTGTGCTGCAATTCTTACAACGAAAAGAGAGAAAGATAGAAAAAAAAAGATAAATAAATTTAATATGTAATAAATGATTTGGTGATGGGACGTAAATACAAAAATGATGTTACACAAATTATTGTGTGAAATATTGTATATGTGTCATATCTTATTATAAATTTCTCTTTCTCTCTCTTGGTTGTAGTACAACTATCATTTCTCTAAATTTTTTTAACCATGATAGGAGAGCACAATATTTTCCAATTTACTGATAATTAACTTTCGACAAGAAATCTATGATCAGTTTTTAGTGAAATTTCTGTTCTTAGACCATATTTTTTATGTTCATAAAACTGGAACTTCAAATTTTTGTTTAAATGATCTAAGCCTAGCTAGTCTCATTCAGTATTACATGCAAGTATTGGTAATATTTTAAAAAATTATAAAAATATACAAGAATATTACTTATTATTTCAAGTAATATTTTAATAAACATTGTACTCGAATCATGTCGTAAAATATTGTTGGCAACATATTTTAGTATCTAATTTAAAATTTTTAGTATCTAATTTAACATTTTTTAGTATCTAATACACAATACATATCTTCAAATATTAATAAATAAATGTTTCTAAATTTCAATAATTTAGCAGTGCCTCGGACCAAAATAATTTTGAATAGTTGATTAATAATATAACATAGTAGGTAGGAAACATTAGTTATGGCCATTTTATTCTCTATGGCCCTCTTTATGGATATGGGAGTTGAAGGGTAGGAGAAAATAGAACTAATTAAATTGAGTATATATGATTAATTAAGTGAAGATGATGAATAGATTATTAGTGACACTAAACATGATACTAATTAAATCCAAATTGCCGGTTGTTAGCAAAAAAAAAAGTGAAGTTTTTGTGCATAATATACATATACAAGTATACAACAACAGAGACAGGAAGGTAGTGTTGAAGAGGTCCCCTCAAGTGTGAAAGAGGGGTCTCAAAATTGTATAGCTGCACGTGGTGGTGCTTGATAAAAGTGTGAATTTCCCAATCTATGCTTCATTTGGGAAACCCTTTCTTTCTCTTCCTTCATTATATAGGTACTGGGTCTCAAGCATATGCCACGTGGCATGTCTCGTGAGCCATGGGAATGGCATGTGATCACTTTATGTGCTCTCATCACTCTCATGTATTGGCCCCTATTCCCTCACGTAGTTGTGTTGTGTCCTAGCAATTGGGTAATTAATTGAAGGCCAACACTATTAGGGAAATTTCCATCAACATTCCCCCATAGATCTTGCTTCCTTGCCTAGACCAAAAACACATAAATCAATTCTACGGACTTTTTTCCTGTAACACACCGTCTAAAATTTAAAATTGGGATTTTTTAGTGGCCAGTTCATTTTAAGATAAATAGATCATTTATGACGAAGAATATAAGCTTTAGGAGGATGACTCAGAATTCTTAAAAGGTGGAATTATGCGGAACCAAATTTAAGATAGATCTTCCTATGCAGTACCGGACATGAGATAGATTTTCTAGTGAATAAGTTTTTTTTCTGAATAAGTCAATTCATTTGAAACCATACGCGGATCTACTCTTTTTCCTATTCAAAGATCATTCTTTTGTTTTTGTGTTTTCATATCGACAATTTTTTATAATTTTCAATGAAGAGATGTTAAGACTAAAATTTAATACACTTATTATATAAATAGAAGAAAATACTGCAAAAAAAAATTTATCACTCTCTTGATTTGTATAGATTTTTCACTCATCTTTTTTTTTCGCGGGACAAACTTCACTATGATACACGTTATCTAAAATTTAATACACTCATTATATAAATTGAATGATATAAATCACTCTTTCTCATATAAGTTTTTCACTCCTCTCTTTTATAATATTACGTATGTGAGACTTTGAATTAATACAACACTAAATAATATTAGTTATATAGTTAAAATTAAAATTTTAAAGATGTTATCTGGGCAATTTCTTTCACTATCATTCTAGACCTTCCCCTACTATCTACAAGATTTAACGTGGGTTAGGATTAATTTTTAATTTTATCAAAAACAATTTGAGGAGTAAAGGAAGAACTAATTACTTCAACTTAATTTTTTCATTTTTCACCATATTGACCGGTGGGAATTGGTTCTAGGTGGGAAGGATTCAGATATATTATAAAATTAAAACTAAACTATACACAATCTATACTTTTCACTGGTGCATGCCTCCTAACTTTTTCTGTTTATAGTCAAACTTATTTAAAGAGAATAATACAAAACAGTTTCAATCCTGGACTAAAAAAAAAAAAATTAATTCATGCATAACAAAAATTGTGAATATTTATGTTATGATACAAACTATATATTTATCTTTTTTACCCATAACTAAAATCACTTTACTTTTATTGGCTTTAAAAAGGTCAATTCTTGAGTCATGAATCAAACATTTCACATCTAACTAACTAGCTAGCTAGCTACTCAATTACTTATATTCTATATAAGTAAGTAAAGCACTTTGATTAAACCTGTTGCTTTCTTGATTTTACTTAGCTTAGCAAAAATTAAGATGGTGATTTGACAAAATGATTTTGCTAATTAAGAACACAAAGATTGGATATAATAATAATGAAGCATCAGTTTCGTTGAGATCGATCTAAGTCAAGAAATTAATGCACTTTGTTTGTTCTAATTGATTAAATAAACAAGAGGGGGTGGTGTAGACCAAAAGTTGCATGCCACGTGAGAGAAATGTTGTGAAACAAAACGTTGTAACCAGTTTCACAAGCCTGAAACATGGGAGCGATGAGTCTTGAAGGTGGTAGAGATTTAAGGGTACAATTACGTGGAATTATGTGATTAGTGGTGCAAATTAACCAGGCATCATTTGAATTGAAGAGGATCAGTTTCCTATGATCACATGGTTCTGCTTATAGAGACATGTACATGAAGGCCCACTTTGTTAGCTTAAAAACAAACACACTCGAATTAACGCACTTGGACCCCAACCCCAATATGGGAACACACACACAAGAAGAAACCTAAGCCTTCTTTCTCTCTCTTCATCTTAATTTTTTTTTAATCATAGGTATCTCCCATGTTTATTAATAATTGAAGACTAATTTGTTTTAAAATGAGTTTAAAAGCAGTATATTAACCGTGTAAAACAATTTTGTATAATTATTCAATTATAAATAAATTTTCTTTATAATTTTTAGAGATTTTCTTAATTGTGATTGATTAAATGTATAAAATTCTTTTTATACCATAAAATTTGTAGCTGAATCATTTTGTTAAATTCCATACACATACCTATTTCTTACATAAGATGGGGACTATGAAAATGGGTTTTATCTCTTTTAATAAAATCTTTATAGGTGTATACAATTAGATAATTAATCTTTGTAAACAGACGTATAATGAAAAGAGGTAGTTATTTATGAAAAATATTTAATCCACGGCTAAAATAATAATCGGATAATAAATTATATAAGATGTGAAGAGAGAAAAATACGTATATGTATAAAATATAAAAATTGAGAAATACATATATACTCTGTAAATGAGTTGATTGTGTATTGTAGTTGACTATGAAATAAAATTGATTATCGTTTATCTTAGTTAAACATAAGATGTAGATTTAGATTAGAGTTCAAACCATGTTAAATGAAAAATATATATATTTTAATACAAAATTTTAAATTATAACTTTTGTATAAATTTTGATTAAGGTTAAAACTCAACTGAAAATAAAATAAAGAAGAAAAAAACATACTGAGTCTAGGTCTCTGCTTTCCCAATGCAATTGTTTTCTTCACATCCAACATATCACTGTCTATGCTATGCTATTGTACTCTCTGTCTCTCTCTATTTCTTTAATTCTTTCTCCATCTCTCACTCTTCCTTTGTGTGGTCCTTTAATTTTCTTCCTCTTTATATCTCTCTTATCACTTTCTCCATTTTTGCATACCTAGCCTTGTATCACAACACACTACTATATCATAGCCTTTTCCCTTCCTCCTTTCTCCATACTATATAGCTTGTCTTTTATTTGTTAGTTTCCAAACCAAAACCTACCCATTTTCTTTGCTTTCTTTATTCCCTCCCTTCTTCACTTCTTCTTGCATCTCCTTTAATTTCACTCTCTTCTTGTAGCTATCATCATAATATTTGCATAGTAAACTCAACTAGTGAATTAGTGATAAATTACTATTGAGACAATTATATTAAACCAAGGTTAATTAATCTCTATCTAGCTAGGAAAACATGTCTAGCAGAAGGTCAAGGCAACAATCTTCATCAACAAGGATCTCCGATGACCAAATCATTGAACTTATTTCCAAGTTGCGTCAACTTGTTCCTGAGATTCGTCATAGACGCTCTGACAAGGTATATTTCAAAACCATCTTCAATTTCTACCTAAAACATGTGTTATATATACCCATAACTAATTACTTAATACCATGTTTGGATATACACTTGTTTTGAAAACTACTTTTTTTACAGAGTTCACACATATCTCTTTGTATTGAATATTGATGTAATATAATCCATTATAGTGTAAAAGATATATGGACTATTCTTTTCCAAAAAATTATGTTTAACACTATTAAAATACGTTTAAAACATATAGTTATTTAAATATGCACTAAGTCATTGATTAAAGAAATAAGATTATAGAATGTTTATTATATAAATAACACTTAACTCTAGCCTAGTTTTAAAAAGTAATTAGATATTCTATTTAGAAGATATCTTATATCTCTCACTTATGCCAACTTAATTATTATTTTGCTTAAAGTTTGAAGCCTGTCCTTGACATTGCTTAGGCCATCTATATATAGGTGGATATTTTGAATATTTAATATTCATAGAATAGGTATTGTTTTACAACAAATAAAGAGTGTATAAAATGAGATAATTGATACACAAGAGAGATAAAAAGATAAATGTTGTAAAACAATATTATATAAACTATATCTATTACTCTATTATATAGTTTCACGTGGGTTCAAGCAGCTATGTATGTAGTTAAGTACATATATAGCTGATTATATCAAGACACAGGAAGAAGATAGAGGAAATGGAATGGTGTTACTTGTTTTGTTTGTTGTTCCCAAGTTCTGGAAAAATGGCACATGACTCGGGTAGCATATGTAAGTAATATCTATATTATAATATTACGGTGTAATATAGTTAGTTTATAATAAGAGATTTAATTTTAAATTCACATAAAAATATTTTTTAAACTAAATTATTTTCTTAAATAAGTTTTTGTATATCAAATATTAATATTTAATCATCAATCAAGAAATATTTCAATTTAAAAATATATATTATATATAACTGTAACTGGTCAAGGAATAGATAGTCTGAAATTGACCCACATATTAAGGAATAGTTTCCAACACAGCTCTAAATCTTATGCAGATCCCTATAGTCGTCAAAGCTTCACATTTGACTCTATCGTACAAATTTTGCAGTTATATATATATATATAAAATAGGATGACAATTTAATTTTACAGTCAATTATAATAAATAATAAACTAATTAATTTATTTATAAAATATATACATATTTTTTTTATATTTTATTTGTATTATAATTATCTATTAAATAAATTATTTATATATTATTATTATTTCTCGTTACATTTTATAGTTAATTATTTACGTAATATTAAATTATTATTATTTATCAAATATTTATTTTAAAATAATTAACGCAGAACCCCAGAAAAAGAGACTTTAAAAAGGAAAAAGGTGTGTGCAGTGTAACAGTCATGTGGTTAATTTGGACCAATTCGTGAAACGAACCTTCCTGTATGGTCTCTGAATGGGATTGCATCGTACATAAAAGATACATATCATTCACTCGGCAAAATAAAGAAAATAAATCATATATTTACACTATTTATACTTAAATTTATTTTTTCTTCAGTTTTATCCATTAAACTATTTATACATGCACATTCATTTATCTTTAATTTACAACAAATAGTACAATATATTAGCAAACTATATTTTAAGGTGTTGGAAATATAACCAAATATCACATTATTTAAATAAGAGTTTATAAGCATATATATATTTATTGAAAAGAAATTTTTATGATAATTATGTAATGTAAGTTTAAAACAGATAATATCTTATTAATTTAAAAATATATTTGTGAATCTTTATTATACAACAAAAGATGAAAATATGTAAATTCAAATCCTCCTAAGATATGGAATTGTGGAGAAATATAATTCCACCAAAATTTATTAACTTGCACAAACTATTTTCAGAATTTTTTTAACAAAGTATATTTTAGGATTATACATGATAATTATTGTTTGTTTAAGATAATGAGTTATGGAAGTATATTTATATAGAGAGAAAAGAAAGTAAGTATAAGGTAATTGAGACAGTGACATTTGGTTTGCAGGTATCAGCATCTAAGGTCCTACAAGAGACCTGTAACTACATAAGAAGCTTACACAGAGAAGTGGATGATTTGAGTGAACGATTGTCTCAGTTGTTGGCCACAATTGATGCTGATAGTCCTGAAGCTGCTATCATTAGGAGCCTAATTAACTAATAATTAATTAAGCAAGAAATAAAGATAATCTAATTTTCCTATGTTTAATCATAATATTTAAGGGGATATATAATTAAGAGTGTATTAATTAATTTTCTTCATCTTAATTAGGTGGCATAGAGTGCAGTTTGATGAGGTGCGTATATATACCTTCCATTATATAGTATATGGCAGGAATGGTGCACTTGTAAGTTAATTAAAGGTTTTGTAATAAATATTAAGGACTTTGTATTATGGCTATAGTGCTTTATTTAATATATTAATATATGCATGCTACATTTATAGATTGCCAGAATGTATTAACTGTTAAACTTATTGAAGTTATTAGATTGTTTTATCTATGAGAACTTGGTTTTTGATGCAATATTTTCATTTTATGAATTTTTTATTAATAAATATTAATTATTTTTAAACTTTTATATAATCCAAGAAGTTTGAATCTTTCCCTTCTCATTTCTCTCTTCATGTTAAAGGACATCATTTTCAATCACGAGACTACCTAGTTCCCTGGATATATGTAGATGACATAACTTAGTGAAATAAGATTATTATATGACACTCATGAGATGAAATTCTTGTATTTGTATATTTATTTATTATAATATGAGATGAAAGTTTTTGTCTGAAACCATCATGAGTGCGCATACGATAAAAATGTCTAAATTAAACAAAAATTTAAACCCTAGACAACTTGGTGTAAAGGAACATCTTTTAAGGAGAGTTAGTCACTAGTATTTTAAAAAGAAAATTTATGAACGTGTAAAATATATCAATCACTGATTTTAATAATAAAACTATATTAGATTTGATTTATAGTTAAATAACTATCTAAATTTATACGATTGGTATATAACCTTTTAACTTATAATTTCTAAAACCTAAAATCATTGATTAGGTTTTATATTTTGTTGGGAGTTAGTATTTGGGCCGTACTTTGATGACTTATGATATGTTCACATTATTAAAAGAAATAAATGTCGTTAATTGAGGGTATAGCATGAACGTTATATAGATGTGATGAATTACTTGGATTTTTGTCGGCAGAGTTGAGTTCAAGTTTCTATAATATGTGAATATTATATATGAACAGGTTCAGACTGAAAGTGTTTGACATGAAAGTGATTTGATCTAAATGTTGGATAGTTGCTTATATATATAATAGAATCGCCCATCTTTGTATTCACAAAGTGACAACAAACACAGACAGATTCCTAAAAGAGTGTTTGTTTTATCGGTTAAAGGGTTAAAATATTTGGAAAGTTGCGGTTACTCAATGAAGCGTGCTCATGTTTCCTTCGTCTATAATTAACGTGATTTTTGGATAATGTTATACAAACAATATTTTGTATAAAAGTTAATTTTATTAATCTTGATTACGCATGTTGTTGGGGATTACACTGAGTTCTCTTTAATATATTTATAGTTTGTCTCATTTCTCGATTTTCGGAAATATAGTATCACATGAAAATATGGTATGAGTTAGATGTATAATGTATATATTTTATATTTATGTTATTTTGTAATTACAATTGAGTTATTTTGTTATTAATCATGAATCATCAACTTGAGATATCTTATTAAGATGTGTTGGGTCTCACGTCATCTAAAAATAGAATCTATTGTATATATATAAATGAAGAAGTAATTCATTTTATAAGTTGATTTTGTAAAGTTGAGTTAGATATATAATTTATATTTTAAACATGGTATCAAAACACATATTTATCGTGCACTCATTTGTTTAGTCTCCACATTTTGGCGTGAGGGGTGTGTTAAAAATCTCACATCACTTAAAAATAGGGCCTTTTGCCTGTATATAAATGAGGAACAATCCTCACTTTACAAATAGGTTTTGTAGGATCCTATCCTAGAATTGTTGTCCCATTTTCAAGAATTGTTTATTGTTGTTAGGTTTATCGTGCTCCATTTTCAGGTCAATATTGGAGTGTTTGTGTCTCTACGCTTGGCGTGAGGGGGTGTGTTAGAGATTTTACATTGCCTAAAAATAGGATTGTTGCATGTATATAAGTAAATAAACAATCCTCACCTTACAAAATAATTTTATAAAAATGCATAACTTACAATTCTAACACTCACATCACCTAAAAATTTGATTGCTTGAGTATATATAATTGAACAACACCCTTTAACTTATAAGTTAATTTGTTATGTTGAGTTAAATTTAAAACTCATATTTTTAATAATCTTTTAAATTAAATTTCAATTATTATATACATATAATAAATTAATGAGAATGACAAGATGATATTTAATTTAATAATTTTATTAGCTAAAATACATGTTAGCGTCATAATCTATAACAAAATAATATAAATATATATAAAGTATATAACAACATCTCAAATGTTATTTTCATGTTTGTCGGCAAAATTAAAAAATCAGTTAACACTCAATATTCAACCATGAAATCTTTTCCCTGCTTGTGTTTGAATTATGCATTATGACTTTATGTGTAAAAAAATATTGAGAAGAAAGCAGCACTCGTTTTCTCATGTGACGGCATTACAGACATACATGTATCCATCAAAGTGGGTTTTTCTGGGCAAGTTAATTAAAGGGCATAATCCATACACAGGATGGAGTTTAATCATATCATGGGATAATTATTCTGAGTTTTATTTATAAAAAAAATACATAATTAAAGTCTTAATTTCGTCTAGTAGAAAGGTTAACATGTAATTTTGGGAGATTATACATTGTTTTTATACAGGGGAAAATGTGTTTTTATCTCTTGTACTTTTTTGAGAAATTGATCGATGTTGCTATATTTTTATATTGATGTGTTTTTATGCTATATTTTCACTTGTACTTTTTAATAATTTAAAATTATTTTACCCTATTAGTTATTCATAAATCATGTTTGATTGATACTTGACTTTTTTGGGTTGTTATTTTCAAATCAATTAAGTTATTATATATATATATATATATATATATATATATATATATAAGTTTAAAAGGATATTATATTTTTAATGAATATAATTTTTTTCTTTAAAAAATTATGAGAATTCATTTTTTCCTAAATTTTAAAAAAAATATATGATGAATTCTTAAAGAGAATCAGCTAAATGAATCCACATATTTTTTAAAAAATTTATATATCAAATTCATCAATATAAAAGTATAATTTTATAATGACCTTAAGCTTGTCTAACCGAAAATATAAAACTTATAAACGCAGTTCAATCTATACAATTTTTATTCATCATTTATGTTATAATTTATTTATTATTCATTTTTTACATTTTTGTACATTGCTTGATTTCATCCACCCTATATTGGTTTAATTTTTGAACTACAACTTATAACATCCTTATAGTTAATAATGAATATCAAATTTCAGCATCATGATCTTCTCATTTTGTATATTTTACATCTTCGTTGTTATAGCCATTGTTGAGCAAGCAAAATGAATTGCTTAAACATATGTTCGTTACTTCAGGCTGATTTTTAAGTATTTACATCTTGCACTCTATCATGCATTCTCATTCATTTGCATTAAACTATAAGATATCTATTTAATGGGGTTTAATTAATGACACAAAGTATATATATATATATATATATATATATATATATATATATATATATATATATCGATTTGATATTTATTTATAAGAATAAAAATAAAATTAAATATACAAATGTTAATACAAATATTCAATAAAAATTAGAAAGATGAAATTAAAAACAAATTTATAAATCACAATTGCACATAAACTAAATTGGCAAAGTAAAATAAATTTTAAAGCTCTACTTTATGCTATCTCATCTGTTATAATATTTATATTTCTTCCATAAATATATTTTAAGAATACAAATTTGAGTTTTGATAATGGAGAGGTTTTCTTGACCGAGCTAAAACCCAATGTATTAGAGAAGCTTCTTATGTACAACCTAAAGAGTACAATAAATTAGTCCAAATGCTCACTAATAAAAACAAAATGAACAAGTATTATAAGGTAATGTATGTTCCATCACATTTGAAATAACTTTCACTTGGAAATCTTGTTAAAAAGAAAATAACATTTCCTCCTTTTAACCCTCACTACATTGGCTCCAACTTCTACAATACTTAAAAGGAGCTCATATATCTTCTCTTATCACGAAAAAAAATAAAATTTCATTTCATCAAAATCAAGGTCTCAAAACAATTTTATACCATCATAACAAATTTTAACACTAAATTAGTCTTAAAATTTGACACTAACATAATATTTTTTATGGGAAATAACCCAACAAAAATTTCACATCTCCAAGCAATCTGATTTTCAAAAGAAGATGATTCAATAACTTCCACTGCACCAACAACACATTCATACTTTAATTTTAGCATTTTTAAACAAACAATAGAAAGTTAAAGGTTACCCAAAAGTTTCAAGTAGCAATTAATAAGTTGGATTGCAAAAAATATATTAGATGTTTAAATTAGAACATATTCCAAAAAAGAATAAAAATTAAATCCCAACCGAGTCTCTAACAAATGGCTACCAAATGACAAAAAGAAAATCTGAATAAAATAACATTCATAAAAAAAGTAAAGAATAAGTTAATAAATAATAGCTAAACATAATTCAATCACAACCAACAACTTTTAGTTAGGAATGAGACAATGATCGCAACAATGGGTATTCCTCCACTGACGTCTAGAACACCACATCCTACTTGAAAATCTATGAAACATATAAAGTAAATGAGAATATATTAAAAGTGGAATAGGCACTAATAAAATGAAAGATAAAAACACTAATTATTTTTTTATATTTCCAATTTTTCATTTATATCTAGATTTTTCAATTATTTTAAATATGTTCTCAACTAATTTTACAAATAAGTGTTTTTGCCATGTCATGGTAAAGAGCTTTTAAAGACATCTAAAATCTTATTCTTAATATTGAATGCACTTTTTGAAGCAATTCTAAACACGAATTGTAAATATGAAGTGATTATCATATTTTTGACTATTATTTATAAAATGGGAAATCAAAAAATATTATTTTTTTTATCAAATAAGAATATCAAATTTCTCATCTTCTGTACTCTTCATATAGTAAATCATGATTATAAAATCTAATTAATATGTTATGAGATAAATTTTACTTAAATTTTATCTTCTTTTTCTTTTATTTGACAAGATAGAAATTAACAATGTAATATAATCAATCAAATGATAATATAATCTAAGGATATAATCCAAATTTAAAGTTAAATAAGTTCAATATTTTATAAAATCAAGCACTTTCAAAAAGGGTAAAGTGTCATTTTTCAGGTTTTAAAGTTTCTTACCTATCATTAATTTCAATACATACTTCAAATAATATAAATATTAGTGGTGATTTTTTGATAAAGAGTTTGCTTATATCTTCCATAGCAACATTTTTCCTGAATATTACAAAATAAAAAATCCATGAGTAGATATATTTCAAAATGAAAATACGTAATTTCAACAATGAAAATATGGAAAGTAGACAAACTAATATATCAATTTTAGCAAAGTGTAACTTAAAAAATCCTTAGAGTCATTTTCTAACAATTCAATGGCACAAAGATTTGATCATGATCTTCTATAAGTTATAAAAATATAATATAAAATAAATATGATGGGAATAAAAACATGAAGAATCGCATGACATAGAGGAACATCCTTTAGACGTGGGAGTATAAGGTCCTTGTTTGACTCCTCTTGAAAAGAATTTTTAACCTCCAAAAGAATTAGTGATTCAACATGGAATTTAGACACAGAATTGCAATAGATTAGAGACGGAAATATTTCCGTCTCTAATTCTTGTTTTTTCTTATAATGAGTACTCTCAAGATCCTAAATCATAACTACAAAATCCAATGAATATGTCATGAGACAAATTTCACCTAAATTTCATCTCCTTTTCCTTTTACTTGACAAGATAGAAGTTAACAATGTAATATAATCAACTACACGACCGTATACTCTAAGGACATTGTCCAACTTTAAAGTTAAACAAGTTCAACATTCTACAAAATCAAACACTTTCAAGCAAGTAAAGTGTCATCTTTCAGGTTTCAAAGTTTCTTATCCTTCATTATTTTCAATACAAACTTCACACGATATGAATATTAGTGGTGTTTTTTGACAAAGAGCTTGCTTATATCTTTGTAACAACATTTTTCCTGTATATTACAAAATAAACAATTCATGATTAAATATAATTAAAAATGAAAACACGTACAGTTCAGCAATGAAAATACGGAGAACATACAAACAAGTATATCAATTTTAGCTCTGTATGACTAAAACAATCCTTAGAGTTATTCTCTAACAATTTAATGGTACAAAGATTTGACCATGATGCTCTCTATGTTATAAAAATATAATATAAAATAAATATGAAGAGAATATAAACATGAAAAACCACATGACAAAGCAGGACATCCTTTTGACGTGGGAATATAACATTCTTGTTTAACTCCACTGGAAAAGAGTTTTTAACCTCAAAAAATATTAGTGTTTTGACACGGGATTAAGACACAGAATTGCAATAGATTAGAGACGAAAATATTTCCGTCTACTCTCAGGATCCTAAATCATAACTACAAAAACAAATGAATATGCGTCAAAATAAAAACAAACGGACTTAACACTCCCATGCCATGTTTCCTTCTACCATTTAAATTTTGGAAGCGTTAACACAGATTTCGAAAAATAATTTTTGAAATATCAATGTATATGTAACATTTGAATTAAGGGATTAAGTTTAATTAATTGAAGCACCTACATATTTTTCTTTAATTACTTTTTTATTTATAAATATTAGTTTTAATTGCACTCTTGCTTCATATAACAAAATATAATAAGATTGAGGAGAGTAAATTGCATTCAATAGACAAATTGCTATCTCGTGATTAAAAAGTCTAGTAAGGGAATTATTATCAGCTTTTGATTACATTCTGCTGAGAAAACCGAAAATTCATCATTTTTTTTTCTTTGAAAGGCACCTAAAACTACATAATTTCTCAATGCTCACTCTGCACATGACTTATTCACATTCACACACAAACTCTTAACTCTAGGATGGGATGATAAACATCAAAACTTGAGGGAAAATATATATATATATATATTTCATATAAATTCCAATAAGAATTCAAGTGGATTGATTATGTATCAATCTAATGCATAATATAACAAGTCATTACTTTTTTTTAAACACTTTAATTTGATGACTTCTTTTGTGATATTGATATATTTAGTGTATTAAGATTTATTGTATGAATGAATGATGATAGTATGTTCAATTTATATTTGTGAATTTGGACATGTTGTGAATTGTAATTTCTAGACAATTGTCCACAAGGGTTGTATACTAATCAATGATTTAGAGATGAAATTAAGAGACAAAAATTTTGTCTCTAATTCAATTATTAACTAAAAAATTAGAGACGAAATCTAGGAAGCAACTGTCGTGCTTAATTAAACACAGAATCAAAGACAGAATAGTTTGCTTATAATTAGAGAAGGAATTAGACACAGACCGCTTCCATGTCTAATTGGAGACGAGATATTTCATATCTAATTAAAAATGGAATAGTTTAAACACAAAATTTCTTCTTTAAATTTAGGGACGTCTATATTAGACAAGGAAGAAAGTCTGACTCCAATTATACCTCTAAATTATTAGTTTTTTTAGTGATTAAATGTAATTAAATTGTAAAAAGTAAAAATATTTCTACAAAATATGCATCTAATTGATTAAATTATTAACTCAAAATAGTGATGGTAGTTTGTATTTATGACACACCTCACAACTCAACAAGTAAAATATATAAAAGATAAATAGAAAAAAAAATACATATAAGTCAATTTGCTTGTTCTTATCGTATATTTTATTCATCTATGGTTAAACCCATCTAGCCATTGATGGCAACATCAAAACTAGTAACAACAAATAAATGTCTAACATATGTTCCGTCGGCTTGTGCTCTTAAGTCGAAAGTTTTTAAAATAAACATATATTTACATTCCAATTCAAAATATATAAATTAAGGTATTAGTCCAAGAAATTAAATCATTGACAACAAAAGTTGTTGTATAGTCTCGAAAGTAAAAAGATCATCTTTGAAAAACAAAATGGCGCCTTATTTAAAGAAAAATTTTGGAACGCATAGCTCATTTATAGTGTTTTATAGGTTATAATTTAAAGCTAAATCTTTTAAATAAAAAAAATAAAAAATGATTACCCCATTATAAATCTAAAATCTCCTAACCACACATGAAAGACAAAATGCAAGTAATAATTTGTAGAAAGTAGGAACTATTAAGTTTGGAAAATTGAAAATCTTGAAACAATATAAAAAAAAAAAAAAATCAAACTTTTAAACCTTCTTCCCATGTCATTGGGGTTAGTCACTCTCAACGGGTAATCAGTTATTCCCTATCCTAATTCAAGAGTAAAATTAACCAACATGCAAGAGTTTGAGTTGTGATTAAATAAACCAAAAAAAAATCTTTAGGTTAAAGAAAATGATATTTTTTCCTCGAAATTATTGTGATGAAAACTTGAAACCACTTAATTAATGTAGAAAATATAGATTTAATTGGGTAAAAACCTATTATCTATTGCTGTATAATTAAAGTCTCACAATAATTGAATAAGGAATAAACCATTATCAATATAATATGAAGATTCTATATATATAAATTCTCTTTGTATATAATAAATTATGGATGGTAGGTCTCATATTGATTATGAATTTTATAATACATAATACAACATGATTAATCTTGATTCAACTACATTATGAATTTTATAATACATAGCTGAATGTACATCTTGTTAAGCATTTGGAGTTGTATACTCCAAAATGTACATTGTTACTCTATTGTTTTGGAATTGAAATAGAAAGAAATGTACATTTCATTGTGTATCATTATAAGTACACAACAAATTATACATGTAATTTTGTTACGTATTTATGAAGATTATCTCCCACACACACATTCTCTCCATGTTCCTTCATTGGTTCCTGTATATTTTTCTAGATCTACAACGAAATGTACATCCCATTATGGTGCCCATTTTTCTAGCGAGGAACATGGCAAAAATAGTGAAATGTTTCTGATGATTCTTTGCAGAACCAGAGTGTTCATTGATTGATTTGGATTAACTCGATTAATCTATCAATCCATACCAAACCAACCATGAATCAAACCAATGATATTGGTTTAGATATTTGATTTGTTGTCCTGAACCAATCCAATTAAATTTATTATTGATCGGTTTGCATCACGATTTTACATTTAAAATTTTGACTAATATGTTGAATATGAAAAAATTAAATTTTAATTATTTTATTTTAAAATTTAATTTTAGATTATTATTTATTAATTTGTTTTATTGTTTTATTTTAATTATAAACTAATAGTTCAATATTGAAGCTCATATTCAGTAGCTATGATTAACAAGTCTTACTTCTTTTGGGAAAGAAATCATCATGTGATAAAAAAATGATTAGGTTAATTTGGATAAATATTTTATTAAATATTTATTGAAGAAGAAATTAAAAATAAGATGAATTTAATTTTTTATAAACTATATTAATGTGTAAACTTTAACATTTAGAGACTTTAATTTTTTTAATTTTTTTTAAGAAAATAGTTTTCTTTTATTATAAAAATCTGATTCACTCAATCTGAATCCATCTATTGATAATTGGATTGAAAAAAAAAATCAAAATCATACTAAAACAATAAAAAAATTTATGCTGTTTTTCTTGTATTATGCTGTTTTAAAATCTTTAGTAGTAATGTATACGATCTCTCACTTTCTTGGTTTGTACAAGTTGAATGTCATTGTAAATAATGAAATTAATGTTAAGTTAAAAAATGGTGGACCATTGTTTCATTAATCACAAAGGATTTTGTTATATATGTTATAAAATGCATAACAGAATTTATGTTATTTTAATACACACATATCATAATATACATTCTATAATGTCCATTTCCAAAGACACGAAGAGAATGTACATTTAACTTTGTCAATTTTCATTACTGCAACGGAATGTAACGGGTGAACTTAGCAAAACCGGGGGTGGAATAGCAATTCTAAAGCAATTAACATGCATCATACATAATTAGGCCCTGAGGCCTAAATTTCATAGCCCAATAAGTGTTACCAAATTTAGCCTGCATTTGCTTATAACACACCACTGGGTCTGCATGTTTCAAACCCATTAAGCCCAAATTGGGCCAGAAACAACCCCTGGTCCAAGCCCATTAATTAGTAACCTCGTTGGCAATGACCATGAAATGTACAGAAGTTGTCCTTACTAGTGTTTTATAATGAATAAAATAAAAAACAAAAACATAATAAACATTTGGGTCAATTAATTTCTTATTGTATTTATATTATATCAATTCTCCATTTATATTATAAATATAAAATACAAATATAACATTTCTTATTGTATTTTTCAAAAAAAATAAGGTAATTGTAGAAAAAATTTGTACATGTAAAAGAAATATTATTATCTCTAAAAATTGATTTAATTTTGTGATTTATCGATTCTTTTAAAGATAAAATATTATTTTGTGATTTACCTCTAAGTAAAGTGTTTTTTCTTTTTCAACATCTTATTGACGAGAACCTTTCAAAAGAGACCAAGCCTACAAAAAAGGCCCAAGCCCATAAGGCCCAAAATATATTAGATGGGCTTCACCATTACATGAGATGGGCTTCACCGTTACAAAATACAACAATCACTTGGATATTAGTTTGGTTATTTGATTTAGCATCTTTTACTATTTTTTAATTTATAAGATTACCAATGTAATAATAGTATAGTTTCAATTTGAATATGATTAAAAAATAATGAAATAAATACATCTATACGATTTGAGTAATTATATATTTGAAAGTGCTTTCGATTAATGTCATCTAAATAAATTTTATTTTGATAAAAATAGTTTTAGAATATAAGTATCCAAATATAAAGTTAAGTTATTCTAAACTTATTTTTAATCTTTAACCAAACACAAATTAAGTTACTTCACGTTCTTGATTATAATTTAAACGCATTCTTAATTATTTTGTTATTTGCATTGACTTTGGTTTGACCTTGTAACTTTAGGCCTATTGACTTTAGTTGGGTAGTATTTACTAATATAACTAAATATGTTTATATTATATTAAATGAATATATATATATATATATATATATATATATATATAATCTCCACACTTAGATAGAAAAAAAATAATTGGATTTAAAAATAAGAGTTTACATTAATTAGTTTTATTCTATTTAATGATAATATTATTAGAGTATCTTTTATTTATTTAAATTTCTATTTTCATTGATCCATTTTACATTTATGGTAAAAGTTTCAATGGAGGGTGATTTTAAAAAAAAAGATTATTTATAATTAAAATCATAAAAATAAATAATATAAGTTAACTTTGTTTATATTTAAGTTTGAAATAGCATATATTTATGTATATTTCCACAAATGAGTATTAGCGTTATGTTAGTTTGAATGGAACTGGATTTAAATCTTGTAAAGATGATTTCAAGTTGAAATTTATATTGAAAATGCAAAAATACATAATTAAAAGAAAATTCTTACTCAAAAACACTCAACAAGTAAATAGTTTCACGTATTTAATATAATTCATTTAATTTTAAAGAGATTGCATTATGTTCTGAAATGAAGAGCTTATATAAAGCAAGTTTATACTTATAAAAACTATGTACAATTCTATTGACAAATATTTATTTAAACAAAATCTCAAGATTATATTCATCACATTCACATGCATGGGAAAATGATTGAACAAGAGTACTTCACTCTTTTTTTTAACTGAAACCCAGTCTAAATTATTACTTGAAAAAGTGTAGTTTTAGAAGCAATCTAGAATCACCATCATAACTTGCAAACATTTTCTAGATATTTTAATGCATATTATCTGCCAACAAAAGATAAAGTGCTATGCTTTATGCTTTATAGATATCATGTCACCCTATCTTTACAACCCAACAATTGCATAACCAATGTTGCCGGCATAGTTTTTTTAGGTCATAACTCAACAAGGTGCATGCATGCCACATCCTCACTTCTCCATTATTTCATTGTCATTTTTTCTTTGTCACATTGGTCTTCATCTCTTCATACATGCCAATGAGGAATATGAATATTATTATATAAATTAAGCAATATTTGTGCAATTTTTAATATTAAAATGCACCTTGGTACATATATTTTTGATCTTGGTCTTATAGGCTTGGTTTGATGGATGATGAGTAGTGTGGATCTCTTTTGCTTTTCTACACTATATGCCAGTTGTAATTCCTTTCTTACTAACAAAGCCACTCATGTGGTTTTTTTTTTTTTTTCAAATATTTTTTTCTTCTGAAACTCAGTATCTTTCTATTGATATAGGATCAATGGGTGTTTTTTTTTTCAGAAAAAACTTATAAAAAATAAAAAAATAAAATAAAAATTACTTTCTAAAAAAATAAAATAATTTTTTTAAATGAGATTTAATATTTTGAAATAATATCTATTAAAGGAGAACAATCTCTTAAATGTATAGATCTTCAATTAATTTTTTCAACATAAAATATTAAATCTCAAATTAACATGATTTGTTTCAATAACTCAAAAACTGCCTCTGTTTTTTCCTTTCTTAAAGTTATCACCTAAGTGCGTTTGGGTTAGTGGTCCTCCTAGCAAATATGGGTTGCTTTGTAGGTTAGCAGTGCATATTTATATTGAAAATAAAATGAATTGTTTTTGCTTACAAATAAATAAAATAAATAGTTTGTAAGCTTTATGTTGAGAAAATAATTCCTGCCCTATGGTGCATGTTAAATAATTATTGAAACAGATCATGTTAATTTGAGAAATGAAATATTGGTGTAGTTTGTCCAAACATTAATTTAAATGTAAGTATTTTTATAAGTAGATTTTCTCTTCCTAAATTGAAACTATAAAAAAGATATTAAATGTATTTATTTTTCATTTAACTATTTCTTTATAAGATAGTAGGATAATGGAGCATTTCTGTGCAGAAAAATAAAAGGAGAATGGAGCATTACTCTTGTCCAAATTAAGTGATTTTATTTGACGATTTTCTCACTGCTTTTTTATTCTATAAAAGCATATCAACATTTTTGGTAATTAATGAATATTATCAAGTTATGTATCTTCATTTTAAAATTAAGTATAAATACTAAAATAACTTGCTATATTTAAATCTTTCTAGTTATTGTCTTTTATATAGTAAATATCTGAGATATGTTATTCAATACTTGGGTAATTTATGCAAGATGTAAGTTAAAATTTCCATATCACTAATATACTAGAAATTCCTTACCAAACAAAGCCTTAATAAAATAAAGCACTTAACCACTAAACTTTCTTTTAAGTTAAGTTGTGTATTTTTTAGAGAGGAATTGATGAAATTAGGAGAAAACATTGAATCAATAATCATACAGGGGTGTGACTCAATTAGGAGTTGGGTGTGTACTGCTTTCAATTTCTACTAATTAAAAAAAAAAAAATTCTTTAATTATTAAAACATGTAGGTGCATTAGAATAAAAAAGGTAACAAATTAAGGTAACATGTCTAAAATTATTTTTTTTTTCACTTTTTCTTGTTCACTATCCAAAATACAAACACATGATTGGCATTTCATTCATTATTGCATTGTAATTGCCATCTACCACTAGTTTCTAAAACGGTTATGATTTTGATGGGATGACTATGACAAAGAGACTTGCAACCTACTGGGATTTTCTTACCTACCACATTTTTTGCATGAACATATGAACATGATTGACAAAGGGATCTTAATAGGTGTAGGAAAAAGTTCACTTCTTTGGCACAAAACTTTTTTATCATTAGTTGTTCCATGGTGGGTACATATTTTTATAAATGGCACAACCTGGATTTTTAATGTTAAATTTCATTTAATAGGTTATTTTATTTCAAATTTCACTTGACATATGGTTATTCAGTTTAATAAATAATTTTGAATTTAACATATGAATAGATAAATTCACAGAGAAAAGTTGTGGCACATAATTTTTTTTTAATGTACAACAGTAATAAATGATTTTTTTTATAATTATAATATTGATATAGAATGTATTTTCTTATTGAATAGAGTGAGTAACTTCAATATTTATTTTATAATTAAATTAATCAAAATTTAATTCTTAAATCACATAATTAAAGAAAACACATGCAATCTTTACAAAATTAAAACATAATTAAATGGCTGAACAACTGAAGCCCAGTTTATTAGTAATTATAATAAAAAAAAAAGATTTTTAAAAAATATTTGATAAATAACTAGATAATCAATTATGAAATGTGAAAAAAGAAAAATACATATATGATTTGATTAATTGGCGGCGTATTATAGATGATTAATAGATAAGTAAAGTTATTTAGAAAATTCATTATTACTTTAAAGTTTAGAAGGGTATAATATCATGTGTTGGTATGGTACCTAAGTCAAGATTGGTGACTTTTGTTGCCTCCCTTAATTTATTGGTATCATCCTATGACAAGGTCATTTTCTTGCTTATAAGAAATTCAATGTGTCAGGCTCAAATTGCAATAACTTAAACGCAAACATATAGGGTTAAGGGTAAGCATAAAAGAAAAGAAAAACAGATATACACCTTAAATAGATAATTAATAACTAACTATTATGTTGAAACTTCCTCTTATGTTGAAAAGAATTATGTATGTTGATTTTGAACGGTTCTGTTTGTTCCAGAAGTCAAATTGTAACAGTAGTCACGGATTCCTTTTGAGTCCAAAGAAACAATATTTGACTTAGCCACAAGGTCTCTCCCTAAGGTAGTATATTATTTTCTGACCCCTTAAGTTAACCAAAGTTTATTATTAAATTAAGAATGAAAATGTGGTATGGTGCTGCATAAGTTATCACTAGAATACAATTATATGAAGCTGGTAGTGCAGAAAATCAATATATAAAATGTAATCAATTACTATGAAATCTGTGTTCTAACAGCTATTGATCTTGTCTTCAGTAGAGGCCAAAATTTGTTAGTGATTGACAAACATGGTAGTGGCATTATGTAATTAGCTCAAAGTAGGTTCAACTCTAGTACTCCTAAAAGAAAGTTTAAGCTTCCATTGAAAATCAATGTTAAGTTTCGGATTTTGAAATTGTCTAAGGGAGAAAAGGAAGAATAAATTAGCTTTAAATTATTTTGTCCAAGGGGAGAAGAACACATTATGAAGTGAAAGAATGTGAATGCCACTATACCCTTGTTACTCTGCATTTCTTTGTGCAAGAAAGGAAATTGTATACAAACAAGCCTTTTTGTTCTCTGAAAAAAGGAAAATGAAAAGTATACACTATAGTAAATTGCACTGGTTGTGCAAAGGGATTGATTAGAACAAGTTATTATTCACTCTTTTATCCCCTTTCTCTTCTCTAATATGATCAAACACACCAAAACCTCACTGTACAAGAAAACTATAAACAAAATACAGAAAGACACAACTCAAAAATTGGTTCAATTACCTGTGTTAAATTAAATTTATGTCATCATTGCTGCCGATAGTGATCTCTTAGGCTTGAATAGGATTGCCTCTTGTAGAAAATTTTTGTGATTTCATACTGAAAAGAGGGAATTAGTAGCAGCACATGGGGCAGCGGATTAGTCCATTTTCATTGCAATCAGGGCAACGGTGGAATCCATACTCACCCCCTTCACCATCTTCATCTTCATCTTCATCATCACCTTCATAATAAATTTTACAACTTCCATAACAAGTTTCACAAGGCACAAACCTTATATCACCACATGCCTCACACACTCCCTCACCATCATGAGTGTCATCAATCTTTTCACAATATTCAAGCAATTTCTCAAGTTTCCCTTGCTCGTGAAGTTGTTGAATCTCCTCAGCTCCACCAATGTAGTTCTTCCCCACAAACACTCTTGGCAAGCCTAATCCTCCCTTGCCATATCCATGATTCAATAATAGCTCTTTCAACTCCTCCTTGAATCCTGAATGCATTGACACATCCCTCTCATCAATCCTCACTCCTAACCCCTTCAAAATTAGCCTCACATGGCAACAATCCTCATAAGTCTTTCTCACGCCGCGAAGGCTAGTGGAATACAACACCAACTTGTTCTTCACACAAGGGGAACCTTTGAAATCCATCAAAACACCATCATCATCACTAATCTTCTTCTCTTCCTCAATAGAGAAGAACCCCTTTCTATCCATCCTCTCTTGAGGGTTATCATCATCAAAATCTGAAACTTTTGGTCCTTCCTCTCTCATCTGAGACCAAATTGGTTTGGATGGACATTCATTGCCATTCTCCACAAAACCACAAGGCTTGTTGGGTGGATGATCAACAACATGGCCATTGACATTGACATCAAAAGAGAAACTTTTGAAGTGCTTTGGTGATCTGAAAGGGCTTGTGGTGTCTTCAAGGCCTTCCATCAATTCCCATGTGTTGATAGTCTCAGGCTCACAAGGTGGTGTTGAGATTGGAGTCTTGTGAATAGTTTTTGGCAACATCTTCTCAATCATTTCAGACCAAGTCTTTGCCTCATTGATCTTCTCCTCCTTTTCCTCCTCCCCATCATTGTCCTGTGTCCTGAAACTCTCACTATCAATAACCTTGCCCTTAGGAAACCTTAAACCATTGACATGGTTGTTGTGTTGAGAATCCTGATCCAAAGAACCTAGTGTGGTTGATGTGAGTGCCACAACATGGTAACTATCTCCTTTGCTTTGAGGTGGATGATGAACATGCACAGAGAAGCTTCTAGACATAGAAGAATTATAAGGGTTGGTGTTGCAATGACAATGTTGACAGCCCTTTGGCTTAGAATTGGCACAACCCATTGATAATCACACAAAAACAGAAATCTGAATTGATATATAAACACACACAAAGCAAAAAAATAACAACTTTACTGGGGAATAATCAAAAACACCCCACAAACAAACACAAAAGAATCACCACAAATCTTGTACACTCAAAGTGTTTGCATCATCAAACCAAGAAAATAAAATAAAATTGTACACAAATTTGATTCAATGATTCATTCATTTCTAGAAATGGAAGTGTGAGTGAAAGATTTTCAATAGTTACATAACAAAGAACGAGTCTTGATTACAATGGAAAAAGCAAAATAAGAAGAGAAAAACTCACACACACACGCGCAAAAGAGAAAGAAGAAATGGGATGGAAACAGTGATGAATCCAAAGTCAAAGAAAGAAGGCGAGAGATTAATCATTCAACCACCGCTCATCATCAACACACCCCACACGCTCATACACACACACACTTTCTCTCTCTAGAGTGTTTTAGAGAGATAGAGAGAACAAAAATAACGATAAACTAGATTCTAAGAATGTAACTGCTTACAAGAAGGGTTTATTTATCATCAGAAACTGAACTAAAAAAGAACTAGAACAACTATAACAATATCTTTTGGTTTCTGATCCTCTTGACCAATAGAAAAAGTTTATAGTATAAGTTTTAAAATAAACTATTATAATGTTTACAAATTTACAGTTTACTATATAAAACAATTCATATTTCTGAATAAAAACAAAACAAAATTGTAGGTATATACAAAATTTACTCAAAAGAAACATGAATAATTAGTTTATGTATTACTATATTAGAGGAAATTATATATTTTAAAAAAAATATTTAACAGACGATTATATAATAATGGACAATAATCTGATATAAGATGTGAAGAAAAAGATATATATATATATATTTATATTTATATTTATTATGAGTGAATTAGTTGATTAGTTGTGCATTGTAATTGATGGCAAAAGTAAAGTTATATATTTTATATAAAGTTATATATTTTATGTTTGTACGATTATATAATTTTGTTTTGCTTTAATGTTTATAGAGAAATATAATTTTAATTAATTATAGATTTATTTGTAATGTATAAAATATATTACTGTAATGTTTTTTAAATAGCAGAAAAGTTAAAATGAGGATAAAAAAATTATATAATTACACAAAACATTAAAAAATATCCATGTAATTTATTATATGAATTGTCAACAAATTTTATGTTATTATTCAGTTATATTTTATCATGCATTAAAAAATTATTAAATTTTATAATAATTACTTTTAAAATTATATTAATGATGACTTTTAATTGTTTTTTAATTATAACATTAGTATGAAATATTTACTAAATTTATTGATAATCAATCTCTTTCGAATTACTCAATCAATTACTTGTAGTAGAACATCATCTTTTAATTATAATTTGTTTTTTCATTTGCAATATTCGAATTTTATGCTAATTCATTATAGTTGGGAACATAGATATATGTTGATTTCTAATTAACTATAAGTATAAAAATAGAAATTTAACTCAAGATAAAAACAAACATTATACGGTGCAATGAATTAAGATCACTTGTTTGCTGAATAATGTGATCGAAACTCTATCCATTAGTTGCACTCACGTTGTTGTTCTTCTTCTTGTCATGTTGTGTTATGTTTCTATTTTACTTTTATTTTCTTATAGAATAAATATGCTACAATACGTTATGTTCCATTCCTTTGCAATGTTCGTGGAAACCTCTTTCATTTCGTTTTTATTGTTAAAAAACAGGTAGTTGTGTATTGGTAATTAAACCACCACTCGCAGATGTTAGCGCGTGCCTCCACTCCGCAGTATGTTGTCAGGCTAACGACGGTGCACACGCGCTTTTGCATTTTCGCTTTGCTCGTGTCTTCCACCGACGGTGAGAGGCGCGTTTGAGGGACTTGAGAAAAAATGTTAGATTTATAATTGTACTTTTTCGAGTAAATTAACATTTTGATCGTTGAATACGAGGAGCCATGTTATTATATTTTGTATTTTAAGAAAATAATAAATTTATCTTTTGATTTTTTCTTTTATTATTAAATTTAATTTTAAAAGTGCTTTAAATATTTTTATAATTATAAATAAGTTCTATGTGAATTAGATGATAAAATAAAACACGAGAAATTAATTTATCAATTTTTAGAAATCAGAAAATAAAATAATATCACCTCAAAAAAAATATATAAGGCTATTTCACTGACATATTTTGACTCTTCAACGTTTTATAATAATGCTTTTCACAGATAAAAAATAACTACAAGTAACAATTTATTTTAATTGTAGTAGTTAAGTTGTGATTATTTTTTTTATGTGATATAAAAAATATGAAAAAAATTAAAGCTAATAAAAATTATTTATAAAAACTTATATAATTAATTCAAAGTGTTAATTATTTTTTTTAATATTTTATTATACTTTTTCTTATAGGAATACATGTGTAATTATTTTTCAAACATTAAGGATAGTTAGTAAGATAGAAAATTGAAAAGTGTTTGATAAAATATCATGAAATTTCACTGAATGTCGGTGATAAAATAGAAAATTTTTGTATAACAATACACTTTTTTTCTAGAAAAAAAATGTTTCACTGTCATGGAGTTGCCTTTAATTAGTTTTTGCATAGAAAGGGATTGCTTTAGTTACTTTTATAGATAATAAAGACTTCAGTTAAGTTATTAATTTATTGCATTTACTGTTTTATACGAAGAGTTCTTCAGTATTTAATTTATGGGTCAAAAAATAATAAATGATACATGAATTATTTTTTGGACCATGTCTCGTGACTATAAGAGAAGGTTGTTACTCAAAAAGTCATTACTCAAAAATAAATGCATTAGTTTAGGTAGAAAAGTTTGAGGAATTGTGAAGTTTAAAAGAACATATAGATCTAGAAATAATATATTTCCAATTAATATGTCATTTGGTTCAAGTAAGGTATCATATTTGAGTCTTATATATATAGATAAAAAAATGAAAATGAAAGAAAAAGAGTTTACTAAAAATGATGATCAAGTTTCTTAGTAAAGATTAAAAAAGATAATATTTCTATTTGAATGTAATTGTACCTTTATTCATTTTGTATAGTCATCATTTAATTTTAGTCTCTTAAATTTTATAAATTGCATCAATGAGTCCTTCAATTTTCTTCTCATCTATGATTAAGTCTTGCTAATGCTCCAATTAGGTTCTCTGATTTTTTATTTGCTTTTAATCAAATTTCTATTCTATTTTTTTTTGGTTAAAAATTTAACAGATCTTATCAATGTGACAATGATATAGTACGTAAATATGGAGGAAAATAGACAATTTGGGATAGAGTTTGAAGAACTGTACCTATAGTAAAATAATAACATTACAATTAAGGATGAGAACAAGGACGAATAGTGTCGAGTTTATATGTTTATTCCTATTAACTCAAATTTTTTATTGGGTCATTTATTAATTTGATCTTGGACCTGCCGGATATGATGATCGAAATTCGAATAATAAGAAACTAGATTGGATGAATTCAATTTTTTTTTAATATTTTAATGATCAAAATAAAATGTTATCAAATAATTTCTCAATATTTCATTTAAATATATTTATATAATATATTTCCAATCAATCTTCTTGTAACATGTTCAATACATTAGTGGAAATATATTAATACATACTAATATATATATATATATATATATATATATATATATTAAAAATATTTTCTAATAATATTAAAGTTAGTATTAATATATACTAATAATATTAGTTAGTATTAAGAAATATAAAAATTGTACATTAGTATAAACTAGTGTATATATATATATATATATATATATATATATATTAATTTATATTTTCATATTAATATATTTCTATAGAAATATAAATATGTTAAATAAGATATAAAAATATTATATTGAAGTGTGCTTAGTATATCATCTGATTAAAGTGTTAGATAAATTATCTAATTAAATATATCAAACGAATCAACTGATAATAATATTAAGGGTGTAAGAAGAAATGTGTGTCTGATTATACATATAGTAAGTATAAACTCGATTAGTGTGGAACTGTGTTCCTTGAAAATAACAAAGCTTGTAAGATGTAAGATACTGGGTATGTCATATTATGGATATTTGACAATGAGGAGATGTTGTTGCAAGGTTTGAGATATATTCTAGAGTTTAAGAGGAACCTTATGTCCATTAGTATGTTTTATTTGATAGAGTATTCAACCAAGGTGAGGTGGAAGGATGAAGGTGTACAATTAAGCATCTGTAATTGCTAGGGGTACACGAAGTAATGAACGGTATATCTTGGAGGGCTCTACCGTCATTGCACATGCGTATGTGGCAAGTCAAATGATAATAGACAAGGCTAATGAACTATGACACTTTAGGTTAGGTCACTTTAGCAAGAAAGGCTTGGTGGAGCTGGAGAAGAAAAAATTGTTGATGGGGAATAAGCTTCTCTGTGTTGAGTTTTTGTGACTAGTGTGTTTTAAGGAAGTCTCATAGAGTATACACTTTGGATAGATGAGCACACTTCTAGCAGACCCTTTAAGTTTGAACATGTGTATTTGTAGGGTTTGTCTAAGATCCGTACACAAGGTGGAGAGCCCTATTTTTTTTAGTATTGTTGATGACTTCTCAAAGAATGTGTGAATATACATTTTGATGAATAAGGAAGAGTCGTTCCAGAGGTTAAAGAAATGGAAAACTTAGGTAGAGAATCAACAAAGGACCAAGTTGAAGGTATTGAGAACAAGTAATGAATTGGAGTTTGTTTCAGAGGAGTTTAAAAACTTTTGTAGAAGATATGAGATTAAGAGGTATAAGATTGTAGCAGGGACACCTCAACTAAATAGACTTGCTAAAAATATAAATAGAACCGTTCTCAAGAGGGTTAGATGCATACTCTTAGGTGTAGGGTAACCTAAGTCCTTTTAGGGAGAAGTTGCAAGTACTGTTATATATCTCATAAATAGATGTCGTTCATCTACTCTAGCATACAAGACACCAACGAAAGCTTCAAATAGGAAACCAAACAAGTCTTCTAACTTGAGGGTGTTTGGAGTTTTGGCATATACACATGTCAAGCAAGATAAGCTGGAAGCATAGGCTGAAAATTGTACTTTTCTTGGATACGCTAAAAAAGTCAAAGGATATAAGTTATAAAGGTTAGGACCCAAACCTTCTAAGCTCCTTATTAGTAGAAATGTAACATTTAATGAGATAAGGATAAGAATGATTAGCGGGAACTTTAAAAATGAGGAATGAAAACTTACATTGAGGTAAAAACATCTACTAGCACACCTAGGAAGAATAATTTGATAGGACCAGCTGATGCATTAGATAATACATCAAACAAAGTAGAGCTAGTAGTTTCTAACTTGAGGAGGTCAGAAGATGTTATGAGTAACTATCAACTCGTACTTGATAGAAAGAGAGAGAGAAAGGTTTCAAAATTGACTCAATGGTTTAAACATGTTGATCTTATTTGCTATACTCTAAGTGTGGCTAAAGACATAGAGGGTTCAAATAAACTAAGAAACTTTAGGGTGGCATGGGAAAGTAAGGAGAGGCACCAATGTTAGTGTGTCATAGAGAAAGAACTTGAATCACTGAAGTAGAACACGTAGATGCTTATGGACTTGCCCAAGCTTAAAAGGTAGTCAGATGAAAATGGGTTTTAAGGGAAAAAAATGAGATTCTTGGAGTTGAAAAAGGGAGATTTAAGATAAGGTTTGTAGCTAAGGGTTTTACACAGGTTGAAGGCCTGCATTATAATGAGATATTCTCACAAGTGGTAAAGCGTGACTCTATCGGGATTTTGATGTCAATTGTGAACCAATTTGACTTGCATCTAGAACAATTGGATCTCAAGACAAATTTTCTGCATAGACACCTAGATAAGACAACTTTTCTGCATGAAGCAACTACAAGGGTTTTTTATGGATAAGAAGGTGTGTCTTCTTCATAAATCATTGTTTGGAATAGAGAGTCCAAGGTAGTAATATAAGAAGTTTGATGATTTTCTAATGAAGATTGACTTCAAGAGGAACAATTATGATAATTGTGTATATGTTTTAAGTGAAAAGAAGGATCATTTGTACCTGCTCTTATATGTAAATGATGTCCTAATGACTAGTTAAGGTAAACGGGTGATCAATAAGCTTAAAGTGAAATTAAGCTCAGAATTTAAAATGAAAGATCTTGGGGTGGCAAAGATGATGTATGACTTGTTGTGTGTGTGTGTGATATTAGAGGATGGAAAACGAACCATAACCATGATGGATTATCTCTACTTCACAAAGACATGTACCCGTCCATTCACGCTGAAACTTTAAATTTCTATTGATTTCATCAATCTCAAATTAGAAAGTATGTTAAGTACAAATAATTAAATATACCACGTACGTAAAGTAAGAGTAACAAGACAAAATAAAAAGAAGAACTTGCAAAGAAACCACATGGAACTACACTCATTTGCTACAACAAAAAAATTTAAAAGAAGAATAAAAACTGCATCAGTGTCAATGTGAAAATAACAAATAAAAAAATAATATTTTCCATGTATACAAGCCAACTCAATGAAACAAAATGAAAAAAATTACAATTAACAGATATATCAACACCTTAACATCCATTAACATTATACATAAAAATGACCAAAATATGATATGATAGCTTACAAGAGCCACAACAGTTCTCATAGTCTCCATTCTAGCAACAGGAGCAAAGACTTCTTTGTAGTCCAACGCTTCTCTTTGTAGAAAGTCTTTTGCCACGAGTATGACCTTATACCTTACTATTGTTCCATCTAGCTTCAACTTTGTCTTATATACCCACTTAACAAGTCTTTGATTTCTTTGGAGATCAGATGACTCCCAAGTTTGACTCTTCTAAATTACAAGTATTTCTTCTTTCATTGCTTCAAACCACCTTGGATCACAAATTGCATCTTCAAAACACATTGGTTCAGGTTCTATTTCAGCATACAAGGCCATATAAACAAGATCATTCTCATTTTTTACTTCAATTAGTTCTCCACCTGAAGTCATTGTATTGTCAGAATTGATCACATAATCTTTTAATCTTAATGGTGTTTTTATTGACCTTGTAGATCTACTTCTTCCTCCTATTACTTGTTCACTACTTCTGTTACAAGGCAATACTTATGGTATCCAATCAACATTATCATTTGTGTCTTTCCATAACAACTCTAATATACTCTTTACATTTCTTTCACTTGAGTTCAAGGTCTAGGATGTCTTCTCATCAATTACTACATCCTTACTTATAATTATCTTCTTTAAGGTAGGGTCACACAATTTATATGCTCATGTTGGATGATTTCCAACCAGAGTCAACTTCATGCTCTTATAATCAAGCTTTTCTCTTCTCTCATCAGGGATATGTTTCCAGAAAACTAATCTAGACACTTTTAAATGCTTCAAACTAGGTTTCTTTCTTGACCACACATCTTCAGGTGTTCTATCTTTAATTCTTTTGGTTGGACACGGGTTCAAAATGTAAGCTATAGTTGCAACAACTTCTCTTCAAAGAGAATGTGACAACCTTTTGCTCTTTATTATGCTCTTGGCCATGTTAAGTATGATTTTATTCCTTCTTTTAGCAACATCACTATGTTGTGGTGTATAAAAAGTCACAATCTCATGTATAATACCTTCTCTTTTACAGAAATTAAGAAATTCATCATAATCATATTCTCCACCACTAAGTGATCTTAGAATCTTAATGATTTTTCCACTTTGTTTTTCTACTATTTTCTTAAATTCAACAAAGCAATAAAATACTTCTGACTTTCTACTAATCAGATAGAGTCATATTCTTTTATTGAAATCATCAATAAAGGTGAGGAAGTACTTGTTGTCTCCAAGTGAAGTTTCTTCAAATGGTCTACATACATTTGTATAGATTATGTATCCTTGTTTCTGGTCTCTTAACGTACTTTGAATGGATTTCTTGTTTGTTTTCCTAGCACGCAACTTTCACAAGTTTCTACACCCTTTTAAATTTAAGGCAGTCCTGACCATTTGCTAACTTGTTAATTGGCTTACACTCTCAAAGTTTAGATGACCAAATCTTAGGTGTCATAGCCAATTGACATTTGAAACTGCAGCTGCATAACAAACAAACGTGATTGAGCACTAAGATTAAGCACTGAAATATTAACTCTGAAAGTTTTATTGTTGCTGAGAGGAGCCTTCAAAATTGGCATGTTGTTTTTATCAAGAATTATCAACATTGGGTCCTTCTAATCAATCTTGTAACCTTTTTCAAAGAGCTGACCAATACTCAATAGATTATGTCTCATGGTAGGAATGTAAAAAACTTCTGAAGTGATTACAGTTTTACCATCTTTCCTTTTGATCAAGATTTTTATTTTTCCTTCACACTATATAGTGAAATTGTCATCAAACTTCACTTTGGTCTTGAACCTTTCATTTAGTTCAATGAAACAGTTTTTTTGAAAAGACATGTGGTTTGAAAAACTTTGCCAAAGTACCATGATTCACCAAAAGTTCTTCCTGGCTTTGTAATAGTCACCATTAATAAAAACCTTGTCCTTAGAGTCTTCTTTTTTAGCTACATTAGCTTCTTTCTCTTTTCCACTTGCTTTGTGTCAATAATCAAATGCATATTGGCCATATTTGTTGCAATTATAGCATTATACATGATTCTTATCATAGCTAGAACTGATTCTGATCTACTACCTCTCCATTGTTAATTTCCAGCTCTTCTTCCTCCTTTCCATTGAGAATTACTACCACTACCTCCTTTTCACTGCGAGTTACTGTCATATTGTCTACCTCTTATAGAATTTTCATCACGACCCTCCTCGAAAGCCTCTTCGACGACCTTTTTTTTTTATTGAATTTCCCTCTTTCATCATTATCTTCTTCGTTTGTTTTGCCCAATAAGGTTTGTTCTGAGGTTGTCTTCTGTCTATCTCTCTCACGTAATCTCTATGTATGAGCCTCTAGAGAACTTTGTCATTCTTCTAACTTCAAGGAATCCAAGTTCTTTGATTCTTCAATTATAACACAGGTCATGTCAAATCTTGAATCAAGAGTGTGCAACACTTTTTCGACATCAGCACGTTATTTTAATTCCTCTCCACGTGACTTCATCAAATCGTAAAAGAAAGTAAGCGTGTAAAGTATTCTTGAATTGTTTCTTGAGCCACCATCTGTAATAGCTTGTATTGACAGTGCAGGGTTTGCAATCGGATCATCTTCAACCGCACTCTAGTGTAACTCTGACCCAAAATATCCCAAACCTCCTCCGTTGTTGTTGCTAAAGAAATTTTCTCAAAATTCCCTTCATCAACACACTGATGAATATAAAAAAGGGCTTTTCAGTCACGACGTTTCGTATCGCGACGTGCAGCTTACTGTGCATCAATTGGATTTGTCAGGAATTTGGTGTAGCCACTCAGAACAATGTCAAGAACCTCCTGAAAACCAAATATCTCCTTCATCTTAGTGCACCAAGGATGATAAAATTCAGGTTCTTACTATACAGCATTGACACATTTCTCAACAAAGTTCCGTTGTTGTCATTCGTCATTTTTTATTATCGTTCTTGATCTTAAAGATCTTGATACTATTCTTAAAATATGCAAGAATATATAAGAGTGTGGAAAGACAAAAAGAGACAAGATACTACCATATATTATAATAAAACACAGAACTATAACAAAAATACATACATATTAATCACAATATAAATTATGAGTTTATTTACTTGAAATTAACCCATTGAATTATTTACTAACACAATCAACTAATTTTAAACAGTTTATATACAATTTTTAATAATTTTATTCATAAAGTTAACAAATGCATTATATACAAATTTATTATATTTAATAAAATGTAATTGATTTAATGTATATATTTACCGTGCATATTATTTTTGTCTTCAAAAATAAATTTTAAAGGTTTTTATTGTAAAAATATTAGAAAGAAAATCATACATATATAATTAATTAACTACAATCATTATTTGCGATGAATTTATTATTTTTGATAATAAAATTTAATTTATAATTACTTTAAATATACTATCATTTTGCATTATTATTATATGTTTCATAAACTTAAAAACATGATGTAAGATTCAAAAGCTTTATAGATATACATGATAAAAAAATATCATCAAAAGCATTTTGAAGTTATAAAATAAATGAAAATGTGATATTCACATGTGGATTCATGGATTGGATTGAGATTGAAGCGAGATTGAAGCAGTTCATAATTACAAACAGTTTGTGATACACATGAGGGCACGTGGACATGGCTCTTTCCAACCATAGCATCTCTCCAACAATTATGATTGCATCTGTATGGGAGCCATTTCGATTATTTCACTTTTTGCCTTTTCAAATTTCTTCTATATAGTAATAGTAATGAGTGCATATTTTAATTCATTCATTCATCTTCAAACTTTACTCTGTATTTTACCTCTGATCATCCATCAATCAAAAACCTAAGCATTTATTCAAAAAGTCAATTTGTATTATATATATATATATATATATATATATATATATAGGTATATTAAAATTTTATCTTTGAGATTAATGATGTGTTTTACTTTTATATATACCAAATTTATTGTTTTGATCTTCACAATATTTTTTTATCATTTTAATTTTCAGAATATAAAACTTAATTTACTCATTTAATTTTCATCGTTAAATTTCATATCTGTTAATTATTTTTTCTATTAAGGACTGCAACAACTAAACAGGCATTCAACGAGGATTAAAAATTGTTGTTAACTTTTTCTTTTAAAATATTAACAAAATAAATATTAAGTGGAGACTAAGAGAATATTTATTTTAATTATTTTCTAAATTATATTTTATTACCGTGACAGATGAGATCCAATTATGTAACTAAAACATAAAGTTTAATATTATAATTATTGAACTGTGAAAAATCATGATAATTAAAATAATAAATTAAAAATAATTTTAGAATTAAATATAGTTTTATAATTAAATATATTATTATTTATTGTAAATTATTTTTTTTAGAAGCATTGCATACGAGAAGAGAAATTAGCCATAATTAAATATATAGCAAAAAATATTTGATTGAAAATAAGTATTATATTTAATTTTTAAGGTCTTTAAATTTAAGGCTATTAAATTGGTCAATCTAATCCGCCGTGTTAATTTAAAGAATAGAAGATTGGTTAATTTAATTTTTTTAAGATTTTGTAATGACCTAAATTTAGGATTTATATTAACAACTTTATCTAGTTCTAGAAAAACATACGTAAATAGGTTTTTTTTATATAGGTTGGATTATACTCGACTCAACTAAATATAATCTAAACTAAATTTAGTCATTTTAGTAAATTCATTTGTGACAATTGATTAGGATGAACTTAAAAGATTTAAGGCTACATAGAATTAAGTTTATTGGGCTCATTTTTATAATAATTTGAAAAAAATTATAAAATAGCCTAATTTGACTAAAGTTATGGCTGAGTAAATAAAAATGTATACATGTAATTTGGGTTAATTTGATTTGGTCCAATTTTTACTCACTATGTGATGCTTTGAGTTTAAATCGAGCTTTTTGATTTGGTATTTTTACTACCTAATCATGCAATTTTATTTATAAAGTGATTTAATTATATAATAAGTGTTAAACTTTATTAAAGCTAAGTATATATGCTTAAAATATATATATATATATATATATATATATTTCGCGAATTGAGTAAGGAGATTTGGAACATCCCAATACTCTTTCTATAGATGTTTATCATATCAGACTAGAACATAGATGGATTTATTTTTGATATCATGTTAGAATTCAACTTAATTCCAATTAGCTTTAAGTTAAACTCTAACATGATATCAAAGAAAAATCTCTTTGTGTTTATAAATTACTTGGTCTAACAGGCACATATAGAGGGGGTATTGGAAAGTCTCATATTACTTTTATCAATTCTTCAGGTGCGACTTATATATCTGTTGGCATTTTCTCCTACATCTAATTGGTTGTAAGTTGAAAACTAACATGATATCATAACTAAGATCTCATCAATCGTCTATTCTGGTTGGCTCGCATATTTTGACAGACATCTATGGAGGGTATTAGAAAATCTAACATCACTTATGTTAAATTTTCTAAGTGTGGTTTATATATTTACTGGACTCCTTTGCTTAATATTAATTGTCTGGTGTAGCAAACATTTATAAAAGGAGGGGAGAGATGTTAAGAAATCTCACATTGCTTACCCTAGTTCTTCAAGTGCGACTTATATAATTAGAACCTAGATATTATATGTTGCCTATTTTAATAGATTCATCAATTCTAACAAGCATCAACAGAAAGGTGTGTTACGAAATTTCATATCGTTTATCCCAATTCCTCGAAAGCAAGATCCCATTTACCTCATTCCTAAAGTGTAATTAGTCTTTAATTAAATTCTAAAAAAATTTATAGATAAATTATTTTTAACACATATTATTTTTCTAATAATTAAACCTGATTGAATCCTAATTAACATAATAAAAGTCAAAGAATATAATAATATAATAAAGCTAAACACTTACAAATTACTGGAATGCATTCTCCTTTTTGTCCAATTTACCCGGGCTCCTATAATAAATAATTATGATTGAAAGAAAAAATAATAATTCTTTTAAGTCATCTTTATATGATTCATCCTTAAATTCACATTTAATCTTATCTCAATCTTTTAACAATGTTGGAATATAATATAAGTGGGGTGGTGTTGTAGTAAAATTGTGAATTAGGTTGTTATAAGAGCTTACTATAAGAGGTTATGTGATATTTAAAGACACAAGGTGTTTTATTCTTTTATCTCATGGATCGAGTGTGTATTTCACAATCAAGCAAAATAAATCACTTGTGCTAACATATTATTTCTATAATTTTTTAGTAAACATAGTCTCATACAATTATAAGGTATGCTTGTATTATTTGTTGATATACATTATGCTTTGGTTTTTTTTTTAAAAAAAAAAATACTTGATTTCTCTTCCTTTCTTTATTTGAGTTTACTTTCCTATCTATTTTTTTAAAGTCAAATGTAATATATATTAAATATTTTTAGATCTAAACCTATTAATATTGTTAATTTTCTTTTTTTCAATTCTTAACAGATTTTTCAAACATTAATATATTTTTGTTATGATATATTTGATGTTCTATATTAACCGAACAAGAGATAAAACATGTGATTTATAAATAAACATAATGTCTACATTGATAAAGGGTTTTCTAGATGATGAACAAAAACAAAATTGTAAAAATTTATGCTCAAAACAAAAAATGGAAACACATGCGTGTAAACCCTCCCAATACAAAACAAATATATTAATAAAAAAGTTTTCCTAATATAGTACATTGATTACATAAATTATTTCTTCATAATGAATTTTGTTATTGTACATTACACAGTTTACATAAATTTAAATTGAAATATTTTCTTTTTGGGGTAAAGAAATGGTCCTGAGGTTTGTTCATTATGGTGGAAATGTACAAACACATTATCTATATAAACATGAAACATCTATGTAAGGTCCATGATTCAATATCTGCTACTTGGGATGCAAATCACGTTAATTTGGTGTTACTGTCTTGACCTTGTCCCATGCAAATTACTGAAAATGTCTATATACAAGGGTTGGATTATTTCTCTTCTTTTAACATAAGATTTTCTTTGTATGACAAACAAAAAAACAGAAATTGAGGTCACAATTCATTAGGAAAGAAGGATTATAAATTTAAATGTTACATATTATTGGTATAAAAAATTTATATAGTTATTTGATAAAAAAAAAAACTTATGATATATATGATTTTTATGATATTTTTCATTTAAAGTCAATAAATCTATAACTTACTCATTCCACAAAAGCAAGAAAGGACATTTTACTGTTCATGCAACAGTAAACTTCCATTTATGTTCTCTAATATATTTAGATAAATTTATGTTTTTAAAAAACTGAACTAAATAAAACCTACTTGAAATAAATCTATAAAATTATTATATTTTTAAAATTAATATAATTTTATATTGTATTATTTTATTTTAAAAATATGCTACTTTAATTTTGTTTATTTTTTTTAAAAGAAATTAGATTAATGCATTGAAGCATGGAGTCCAGAGAGAAGGTGATAACATAGTAAGGCCCTTAGCCATAGGCCCAAATAAGGGATACAGAATGGGCATTTGGGGGAAGATATAAAATTCAAGGTTTGGGAGATTTACTATGAAAAGAATATTTGGGCCATTGAAATAATCCATAGGCCCACATTCCTTCAGCATGATCAATGGAAAATGCAGATTTTCCATTGTCTTAGATCAAATTTTTTTTGACACATGCAAAATTTAAGTTTTATATCATATTTAGCACATACAATTTATATATTTAATATACATCTGTTCATATGATTCAAAATTTAACCTTTTGATTCCATGGTTAATTTTTTTTAAAAAAATAATTGTTTATCATTGTCTACAAAAGCTCTATCTTGAGCACAAAATGAATGTTCAATTGTTAGATTAATAAAATGACATATTAAAGGGAATGATTTTTTTTTTCTCTAAAAGCAATGAAAAAATATATAGCGAGAGTAATCTTGTTATACCAAAAACTAGCTAGTTTCTGATGTGAAAGGTCTAGTGCCCAAATTGTTGTAAATTTTTTAATATTTATTTCATTTTTATGGATAAAAAATGAAGTTTTGAACTAATGAAAAACAATAACTAGGTTAATACTAATTCTAATTCCATACATAAAATAATTAATTTCTTAAGTTTAACAATAGTTTCAATTCGTTATTAAAGATATTTTAATTTTTTTTATAATAATTATTACCAAAATATTTCAACACCACCATTTTCACTAATGGCAATAGTTGACTTGTGTTCCCCCAGTTGCATTTCTCCCCGATGTTTATTATACTTTGTCCAATTGTTGTTCCCAAAATTTGCTAAAGTTTTAATTTGATCTGATTTTGTTTTTTTGGGAAAAAAATCACTTAACAGGAAAGGTAGAATTCGGGTGAGTTTATACATACGATGTATAATCATATATCATGTATATTTTTTAAATATTAATTTTCACAAAAAGATTCATTTACAATATAAGATTTTATAAATACGATGATGAATCTATATTTACGATAATAATGTTCAATTCAACGAAAATTTTAATTTAGAATATAATTATTTTATCAGAAAATTGTTCGATGGCATGATGTAATTTTCATTCATGTAAATTATCTATTAGAAAATTGTTGGATGGTTATATATATATATATATATATATATATATATATATATATATATATAAAGAACTAATAGTTATCTGAAATTATTTTTTTAATTGATTAAAATTTATTAAAACTATTTTGAGTGGGAGTTGAGGTTCATAGTACATTATGAGATAGAAAGTAATTTGGAAGTGTTGCTAAGTCTGATCGAGTTGATTGGGAGTATAAAGATTTTAGTGTTTAAGTTAATCTTAAGAAAAGAAATATAAAAGAATAGAGAGAAAATAAGTGAGTTTAAGAATAATTTTAAAAAAAATGTAAGTAGGTATTTATAGATTTTGCGTCGATATCATATATAATAATATAATTATGAAGTGATATTCTAGAAAACATGTGTCACGTATACATAGAATAGTCGAGTAAGTTTATTCGGTTATCTTGATATGTTATGATAATTTTTATCTTTAATAGCTGTGATTGACAATTTGAGAAGAAATATTTTTTTTCAAGATGTCTTTTTACTTTTGATGTAACATTAACGTGACCGTAAAGAAAATTATATATATTTTTTATTGTTATTTAATGAATTTTTTTAATTTTGTAATTTTTAATATATAAATAATTATAAAGTGAATTAATGTGAAGAAAGAATATGCTAAAAAAAAAATAACGTTAGACTTTTCCTGTTAACTGAAATGCCAACCAAACTGAATAATAATACATATGCACTACTGGGGCATGTATGATTCAAAGCTAGTACATTATATGCCAAGGCCATGTTTTTCTTTGTTGGAATATGCATAAAAGATTAATTGGTGTTTGATAATTGGCTAACTATATATATCCAAGGACTCAAGTAACATGGCTGGGGAACACTTGGTCACCAATATTAAGATGCCTTTGTTGGATCTAAATTTTCTTTCTCCAAATTCTAACATCTTACAACCCAAATTATATATAGAAAAAACCTGTTGAATCCATCATTTGAAAAGTGCTGAAAATGTAACATGAAGGCAAATGATCTGTTGCTAGTCCTGTCTTACACTTACATGTATTGAGCTATGCATAGAACTTTGATCTTACACGCAAAATAATCAAGCATTCATTTACCATTATTCTAATAACATACATTAACTAAATCTATACATATAAGACTTGAAAAATCTCCACTACAATTTTTTTTTTTGAAAAAGATGAAAATAATTATTTTATTTTATAACTATGATATTAATATAAAACATCCATCGTTCGTAATAATAATTAATTTCATTGAAAACCTTAAACAGGCAAAATATAAATATTATCATTTCTAAATATAATCTATCCCATAAATAAATTTATCAGAATTTAATTTCTAGACCATTATATTAAAGACACAAGTTGCTATTATTTGTGGCATTTATTCTTCTAAATTAAGAGAAATATATATGAGAAAATAAAATACACTCTTAACTAATAATTTAAAAATCAATAATTAATATTATTATTATATTTTAGATTTTATTTATGCATTTTCTCCTTCTAGAGGAGATGAGTCTAATGCAATAATTTTTATATGATCTTATAGATTAAAACAAATATATATATATATATATATATATATATAATATAATTAAATGAAATTAAAGTATGTCTCTTGGTATCATTATAGCTAGGTATTTGTGTAATGTGTAGGCACCTTATGCTACACATCTACTAGAGAGGGGGGAAGCATGTAGAAATAAAGCTAATATAATTTTCATTTTCTTATCATAGGTGGTACGTACCTATGTGTAGTTTCAAAGAACCCTAGTCTACTTTGCTCCACTCATAGGATGTAAAGATAGAGAAATAGGAGATAGAGACTCAAATAATGGGTTAATAATTATGAAGGCTTTTGAGATAAAGCATCATTGTATTAGGTTTTGATTTTTTATTAATTCAAATATTTCATTTATTCAAAGTGTGTGGACTCTTGAGTGATGCTTAACTAAAACAAATATAAATTATGTAATTAAAAAGTTGGAGAGAAGAATGCCTTATTAGATTCCTCTCTTTTTCCCTTCTTGCTATGTCTTTTTTTAATTAAGACCCTAATGATGAACAAATAAACTATTTTTCAAGCGTTGACAAGTGAGTTACACAAGGATGATACACAGTATATATACAACTTGTTCCTGATCATTGTCTTATGGGGAATTGTGGTTTAATTTTACATTGGAGATTGTGAATGTGTGTTTGATCCCAGATTTATTGAATCGATCAATGTGCAACATAACTACTTACTATGTAGAATAAAATATACAGTTGTCTGCATGATATTATATACACAGAACTATCTCAAAATATTTTAACACTTAAAAAATATTAATTATTTTTATTAATGTTTTTTTATTAATATCTCACTTAAATACTTGTATATTTCAGATTTTTTAATTTAAATATTTTTGTTAAACATTATTAAGAATTTAAAGATTATATTGTTAAAGACTAGAAATATGATTTGATAATATATATAAATAAGTATTTTTACTTTAAAAATTAATTTTGTAAGACTGAAATACGTTTATAATTTACATTCTAATATATATTATTAAAAATTATTTTTTAATATTTATTATATTATTCATTATCAAATTATTATTATGTTATTTATTATTTAATCTCTATAAAATAACATTCTATCTCATCTAAAATGTGACTTATTAAATATATATAAATAAGGAACAACTCTATTTTATAAGTTAATATATGTCAATTTTATAAAATTTAGTTAACTCATATAAAATAGTGTCACATGGTTATTAAAATTTTATATTATTTATAGGAATTTCATTATCAAATCTATTACATTGTTTATGTCTGAATTTTCTTTTCATTATTAATATTTTGTTATTACAGTTTACGTAATCTACATTTATTCATAAAAACATGTATGATCTGAAAGATGAATAATATGAGACAGAAAGAATAAATTTTAACTAAAATTTGAAAGAATAGAAGAACTAGTAACATTAAACAACGAACTATACATACAGGTAAAGTGTTCTATTGTTGTGAGTGAAATGATTTTAGTTGAAGAAGGGTGAAGGGGAGAGAGAGGGAGAGAGAGAATGGGGATGTGAAGGGAGGAAGCAGAAGCACATGGGAACAGGGGAGCATGTGGAGAAGATTCAGAGCACTTTGATGAATTAATTTTTGGGAGAAAGAGCAACAGGGAATAACATGGTCTCACCCTATTCCAAAGGGGTTACCCCCAAACTTCCAATAAAGGCTTTGTAATTGCAAAGGGTCTTTGGTGTAGGCCAGCCTAGAGAGGTACACCTGGTGGGTCCCATACCCCACTCATACCCATTACGTATCCCACCCTTTCATTTCTCCACCACATAAATAAATCACTGTGTTCCACTGTTTCACCAAAAATCTAATGCCATCATTTAATTAAATATGATTCCCAGTTTTTGGACATTGGAACAAATCTTAAATATCACTAATCATTTGGTGCTTCAAACTATAGGTTAATCTCATTCAAATTCAGTTGCTTTATAAAGAATAAGATTTATATTTCATGAATATATATGATTATTTTTATTTTTTTTCAAAAACATTTTTTTTTAACAAAAATATTATTAAATAAAGTAAATATAGTTAGAATTTACTAAAACAGAATATGTTTTCTTTCCTATAAAAGAAAATAAAGGAGGTACAATCTAATTTCATTAATGTTGGAAATATAATATTGAAGAAAAATACGATGACGTGAAGTCTCATGTTACTTAAATATAAAATTTGTTGTGTGAATATAAATGAGATGCAAATCTTATTCTATAAATCAATTTTATAAAATTGAGTTAGACTTAAAAATTTTAATTTTTTCATATATTTTATAAATAACAAAAATTATTCTATCAACTTTATTTTACAATTAACTATAATATATAACTAACTCATTTAACGTATACAAATTTTTTATTTTTCTTAGTTTCATGTGCATTACCGTTTTCTATGGATAATTTTTCTTATTCTATAACTCAGTTCATTTTCTATCAAAAAATTGTAATCATTCAGTTTGTCACAAAAATCAAACACATATATATTTCAACTATTTTCAAATTTCTAGGTATAAAAGAGAAAGAAGAAAAAGCTACTTAGCTAGCTGGTGTTGGATTCCTCAGAGTGCAACTCCCTAGATACGCTTAGCATGGAAAAGTGAAAGCACCCAATGATTTCTCCATCAATGGATAAAAGACATGTTACATATTCTATCCCATTTCCCTTACAACCCTATTCATTATTCACAATCCTATTTTTTTTTTTTTCTTAGTCCTTCTGAAAAAATTGTGATATCATGAGTCATCACTACTGATCCCGTAGAACTAGCAAATTCATGATCTGAAAAAAAGATACCCTCAATTTGATTTGATCCTTCAAGATACATATGTTTTTCCCCTATCTTATAGCTTAGCCTTAAATTATTGGGCATATATATATATATATCAAGAATATGAAGTGGGGTATATGGAATCGTAAGGCCAATTACATCAACTAATTAACAAACTATATGTTTATTGTTTGAGGGCCCTCAAAGTATATATTAATCTCATACGTACTTTATTATAAAATTTAATTAGAATATACTAAAAAATATTCTTATACTTTTATCTAACTATAAATTTTTATTTAATTAAAACTTATTAATCTTTGTGATAATTATTTCAATTTTTAATTAGTTTTAAAATAGGTTTAATTACGTTTTCCCCCAAATTAACACAATCTCAAATAATATTTTTACATATTTTGCCCCAAAAGTAACACAATTTTGTGAAGTTTGCGACTGAATATTTTTTTACTCCTTTTTTCCTTCTTAAATATGCAATCTTATGCTCTTTTTTTTTTTTTTTTTTTCTCGTAAGTTACGTACTCTTTCATAATTTACACCTAAAAGTAAAGTTATATATACAAAATTTTCGGGCGAAACACACAAGATATTATAACTGGGACAAAAAGTTCAAAATTATGTAACTTTGAAAGAAAAAAGTGCAGAAAAAACATATTTGGATAGAAATTTATGACTGAGATTATATTATTTTTGAGGTAAAATATGCTAACAAAAATGTTTTAGGGACAAAATTCGGCAACATTGTGTTAATTTTTAAGAAAAAAATACAATTAAATCTTTAGAATATACAACTTTTAGACTATACTAAGCTAACATTTTATTTATTTATTGTTTACCCTAAAATATTATTAAAATTAAACTCTAATTGACCTTTCTCGTATTATTATTAGATAAACTATACAAGATGAAATTGTATTTTTATATTCATTGATCAGAGGATTAGCTGAACTTTAAGAATATATTGAAGATAAAATCTATGTTCACCATGAATGGCTAGGGAAATACCACCAAGGATGGAGTGAATATATTCCAAAATCTCAGTCTATGTTTTATAGAAAATGACCAAATATATACAGCAGATGCCAGACTTGCTTTAATAAATAAATTTAATTCTAAGTGCAAGTTCCATCACTGATGCATATATAATTATAAAATAAAAATGACTGCTTGATGAGAATGCATTTCAAAATTTTCTATTACACTTCTTTCCTTGGATTCTGGATTTTCACGTTGCCAAATGCCAGGTTTCCTCGTCACAACACATGCATGTTCTAACAAGTTAAATTACCTTAAAATCAAGTTGATATTTTTTTTTCTTTTTGGCAAGATTCCAAAACTTAATTAAAAGTTGTCAAATATGTACTTTGGCATATTTATCAAAGATTACCCTGCTAAATTTCAGTGTAAGTTATTTAAAATATATTTTTTTGTCCTTCTATTTTTTTAATAATTTTCTAAAATATTTAGGTAAATTATGAGTCTAACTTAATCTTACCAAGACGAGTAATCTAATACCTACAAACAATATTAAAATAGGTGTAAATAATACTAAAATAAATACTAATATCACGTAAAATATTGATGAAAAATTTATATCAATTTATATTATATCATATTAAAAATATAAAAATATAGATTATGAGACTAATTCAATTCTACAAAATTAATTTATAAAATAAAATTACTCTTCATATCATGTCTCTGCCTCTACGTGACTTGATACTTTCAATAAATTAAAAACTATTCAATGATTTCATGTATATTCACTTATCAAATTTAACAAATTCACATGATAGTTCGGGTTTAATGATTATGAAAAATCTTCACATTATTGCTATATTTTTCTTTTCGTTTTTTTTTCATTTTTCAATCTATAAGTTTAGTTAATTCTTGTATTTTCAATTTTTTTTAATTCAATTTTTTATTCGGATAATTTATCTCTCAGTTTTAAAAGTATTTTCATTTCAACAAATAATATTACTTTTCTTTCAAATATTTGAAATTTTGGGAATGATTACATACCCTACTAATGTATATATAAATGGTGTATATGAAGCACAAGCAAGCATGGTCTAGATCTCTCCAAAGAAACCAAGTTTTCTTCTTTTCATTGGGATTGGTTTTGATGTGGACATGTGTTAACTAATCTTGACTTGCATGATCCCAATCTTTCATTAAGCAATAAAAGGCCAAAATCCCAAATAATATATATAAAATAAGTTATTTTGTGTGGCCCGGAACATCATTCTCGAATCATTGAGTTTGAAATGAATTTTCATTTATTTGTGACATTTTTTTTGTAACATTTTTTGTGGACATGAACTTATTTCTAAAAGCAATATATTCACATAAAATTAGAAAAATGATGAGAAATATTTGCGCATTAATTATCAAAATTTGAATAAGATTTTCACCTTAAAATATTGGGAAAGTTTGTGTTATAGATCATACATCTATGGATTCTTTGTATGTTAAAGGATTCAAAAGTCAGCAGCCATATTTATATAAAAGAAACACCAGTACATCTTTATATATAATTATAACAATTTCTCACTTGAAAATTTGAAAAAAACCATTTGTGTTACAGATCACACATCTATGAATTTTCTGTCCATATCTATATTAAAGTTAAGGGAATATAAAAACCAGCAGCCATACACGACCTGCCCCTAGCGATATACACATATATATAATCAATCAATATGGTTATGATTTTTTATAACTTTTATTAAAATATTTAATTTACCAATTTAATTATTTTTACAAAAGAGATTATTATAATTATTATTAACAAAATATATTCTAATTTATGAATGATTTAAAATTTTAACATTTCATGATATTACACATAATAATTATTTTAGTTTCTTGAAAATCAATAATTTTAATTTAATTAAATAAATAATTTAGACTATTTTATGATCAATTGTATATATGATGGTTATCAAGTGTAGTTTCTTTGATGTGGGTGTGTGTATATATATAAATAAAGAATTTAACAAAATGGGTCATTATTTATATTTTTTATTAAAATAATTCAAGAATTAAATTCTGTTAACTTATGTATAAAATGAAGTATATTAAAAGATACATCCTTATCATATATTTTCAACATGCTTGGAGAAATTAACCATCATCTCTGAATTAGATAATTAGTAAGAATGTGAGAAGAGAAAAGAAGAAAAAAATAAGATAAAAAAAAAAACAAAACAAGAGAGAGAGGATAGATCCATGAAAGGTGTAATATAAGAAAAATGAAAAATTAGACAATTTGCACCTCATATTAATTTTCTCTCTCTGCTGTCTGACTCTCAACCTAAAAATCGCTGTCTTTTGGTCTGCATACCTATCATCATCACCATCCCTCTTTCTGAAAACTCTGTCACCATGAGAGTGAGAGCCAAACTCCTGTGATCGTCACTACCCTCTTCATTAAAATCTCTCTACCAATAGATACACACACACACACTCACTCATATACAAAGTGTTTTGTTCATGAAAAACAAAGAGTAGTAGTAGTGAGTTAATTATTACCCTCCAAAAACCTTTGCATGAATGATAGTATCATCACAAGTACCAGTAATATACACCACACCACACAACACACTCTTCTTCTTCTTCTTCTTCTTTTTCTTCTACTATTACTATGGCCTTTCCTCCTTCTCACACTTTCATGTTCCAAACCCATGAAGATCATAACCACCAACAACTCCATCTTCGCTCAAACTCAACTTCTCTCAATGCTTTCCCCTCTTTCCCACCACATCACTTTCAAGGTATTTCATCACTCTTCACAACTCCAATTCCAACTCAATATTCATATATTTTATATATAAAAAAAAGTTTTTGTCACAACCTTAAAGTTTTTGTTTTTCTAAGATTTATTTTAGTCCCATCGGCTTTATTTATCTACAAACTAATTAGAATGCAACCATAATTTGAAACCTTGATATATTTATTTATATATATAATATTAATTTTCTTGCAATCTTTGATATATTGCAAATAAATAAAACAGATGCAACCATAATTTAAAACCTTCAAGTTTAAACAAGTTGTCAAATTTTTTTTTTCTTTTAATTTCTCTGATCGCAATTTCGGCTGCATATATTTTTTGTGATTTTAATTTTACCATAACTGTAACTGTTGCCGCAATTTAAAATGAATCTTGATGTATATATAATAATATTAGCCCATTATTTTTGAGATTTTTGCATAAAAGAAAGTTATATTTTTTCTAAGCAAGATAAAGAAAGCATGCATGTATCGTACATACTGAGAAATATATTGTTTTTTTATAGAATGACAACAGTAAAATTCAAATCTAGGACTTGTTTGTGTTATTTTTTAGGTGGTGATGGTGGTAGTGGTTTTATGATGAAGCGATCGATGTCATTTTCCGGGATCGAGAACAAGTGTGGTGATGAATTGCATGTAGATGATGAGTTATCAGACGATGGATCACAGCTTGGGGAAAAGAAGAAGAGGCTGAGTTTGGAGCAAGTGAAGGCACTTGAGAAGAGTTTTGAGTTAGGGAACAAGCTTGAGCCTGAAAGGAAAATGCAATTGGCTAAGGCTTTGGGGCTTCAACCAAGACAAATTGCTATTTGGTTTCAGAATAGAAGAGCAAGGTGGAAGACTAAGCAGCTTGAAAAGGAGTATGAAGTTCTCAAGAAACAGTTTGAAGCTGTTAAGGCTGATAATGACAATCTTAAGTCTCAGAATCAGAAGCTACATGCAGAGGTAATTAAATAGATTGTGCCATCATATAAGACATAGATTTTTAACTTTTGCTAGATCAGTCTTTCTTTGTTCATCATAAAACTTAGATGTAAGTATTTAACTGATTTGATTTTATGATTTGTTTATGAAGAATATTATACTATAGTAAATTTATTGATTTTGATAATAAAATCTTTATAAAATTTGATAGTCATCTATTTGTAAAATTGTTTATATTATGAGAGCATAACACTTATACTTTTTATTTTGATCAGAATAGTAATTTAGATTTGTTTTGAGTATTAAAGTTATTAGGATGAAATTTTAATCATGATACTAGAATAATTTTAAAAAATTAAAAAAGTCTATCTAAGTTTTTTTTTTTTTTTTTTTTACTAGAATCCTGCCTTGTGACTAAGAAACATTGTTTGTAGGATAAGGTTCCTTCTCTAGATCATGTTAATGATGGTTTTTGGAAAAAAGGAGACTTGAAATTTTTGAGATCTTGAGGTATAATAATTTGGTATGATTTGAATCCTGATCTTTATTCAAGATATTCATTATTCATTAAACGACCATGTAGTTCTAATGGAGTTTGACTTGACCCAAAATATCCAAATGTTTATTATTGAGAATTTCACATGCTTAAAATTGGATCTTGGAAGAAAATAATTGAGTTTTGATATTCCATGGTTGTTCTTCTTACTCATTTTTTTCTCCCCACCATATTGTTTTTACTTTAATTTCTAGAATTTCATTAGTTATATATATCTTGTGAAGGGTTTTATTAGCCGTTTTAGCCATTGCTCTTCCTTTTTCCCTAAACAATGGATGTAATTAATTTCGTGTTTGATCTTTTAAAGAAAGAAAGCTATACACCTTGAGTTAATTATTCCTTTTTTTTTTTTTTTTTGAGTTTTGGTGCTTCTTCTAGCTATTTACTGAAAAAACTCCTTTTATTGATTGAGTAATTAATGAATAATGAACCCCCATGACATAATTAGTGGCTAATTTTAAAGTGATTAATTGATTCCTTCATTAACTTTTTTTTTTGTTTGATGGTGAGTTGATCATTCTTGGGAAGAGTCCTTGTGTGACAGTGTCAGAACACAGAACTGCATATTAATAGTAATGTTTGCTTTTCTTTTTTCCATTGAATACTCTGCCTTTATAACTATTCTAAGTTGTTCCTCCATGTGAAAAAAAGATAATGTTAATTGCATCATTTGATTGGAACAAAAATTAAACCTTAAGTTGTTGAAGAGGAATCATGGGTGAGTTTGTTTAAATTTATTTTTAATAAAAAAAATATTTTTTCTGATATATTTATTTTAATTATTTTTATTTTTAAAAAAGATAATTTTATATTTTCTTAAAGAAACAAATCCTATTTATTTTTTAAAGAGTTTCACTAACCAACTAATCAATGTAGCAAGAGTATTGGTTAAGAAAATAAAAGAAAAATATTTAATAAGTAAATGATGAATGAGTGTAAAATAATTTAAATGTATAATCTTGTGTATTCTAATAAAAGATTTTTATCCTTTTTAATTCTTTAATCAGTATCTAAAGACATTAATTAGTATTTACCTTTCTCAAATAATTACTTTTTTAAAACAAAAATATTTATTTTAATCTTAAACAAATTATCCTGGTATCAAATCTGTGTGATGAAAGTTGAAACATGAACAAATAAACAGTTTTGGTTTCAAACTTTTTTACTGTGTGGTGTGTTTTGCAGTTACAAACTCTAAAGGGTACTAGAGATTGTTGTGAAACTGGAACTGTTGGTCTCAAAAAGGAAGCCGAGGGTTCTTGGAGCAATGGAAGCAACAATAGTTCAGATATCAATCTGGATCTCTCAAGAACACCAGTTATGAATAGTCCTGTGTCTTCTCAGAATAATGGTAAAAGTTTTGTAACAAATTCCTTTAAGCCAAATAGCATAACTCAACTCCTTCAATGTTCATCAAGATCAGATCTTCAAGATGAGAGCTTTTGCAACATGTTTCACAACATTGATGAGCAGCAGAATTTTTGGCCCTGGCCTGATCAGCAGCAGCAACACCACCAGTTTCATTGATCACAACCCAAAATTGATTTTGGATATTATAAAAGTGATTTGAGGTTGAAAAGGTTATCTTGAGAAGTAATTAAGTTCATTGATTAGGCTTAGTTCAACCTACCTTTTTTTCTTTCTTTTTTTCCCTATCAGTTTTTCCAATTTAATTATGTTTATCATGTAGATTGGTGTATAAAAAGTTTGAACACATTTACTTAAGTCATGAAGAGGTGGTGAACTTTGAATACTAGTGCAAACTCTTTCTAATTTTCTTTTCTTCCTTTTCTTATATGTATTTTGGGTATGGTTTGACCAAAAGATAAATAATTAAAATTATAAAATAATTAAAACACATAATTTATGTAGAAATGGAAGAACATATTTATAAGTTTAAAATAAATTTTAAAATGAGATAGTTTAAGTCTAATATCATTGTTTAAAAATATATTTTTATGCTTGAAGTGAATTATGGACTTAATAAAAATTAAGATTAATATTTTCTCTTATAATTTTTATGACCTTACTTAAAAAATATTAATCTAATAATTTTGGTGATCTAAAATTAGAATTGTAGTTACTTCACCCTTGAAAGTCACCCTGTTTTGTTGTCAATAAAAAAATATTTTCTACTGATTTTTATAAAACAGAAAAGTCTAACATATTAACTAAAAAAATCGTTGAAAGACATATTATATATTTTTTATTTTTAATCTATTTTAAATTTCAACTTTCTCTTGGGCAGACCCTAGCTACTTGCTTCTTTGAGAATGAATCATGAACAAAACATTAAACATCAAAATCTCTCTAAGTGAAGGTGATTCGAATCTAAATTTACCTTATTGTGAAAGATCTAATTAACTTGCTTATAATTATATATATGCATGTTTGGTATCTCATCTGATTAGAAAAGAATTACATCAAATTCTCACATCTAAGATCAAGTTTTATTCATTCTGGACACGCGTCAATAATCCTCGGAATCAAACATATACTAAGTTAGATCCAATTAATCTGGTTGGTTGCATAAAACTTTAGTGTTATGCAAAATATATAATAGTTAGGTTGAAATAAAATACTATATATTATATAGTTAAATAAGTACGTGCCCCTAAGTGGATTTCCAGCTCTGGCACGTAGTATGGGCCACGGATAAAAATAGGATTCTCTGTTTGCATTCTTGAGGTTCATATAATTTTATTTAATTTTTTTAATGTTTCATGTTGGTGCTTTGGAATCATGGTATCATGTCATGGAAAATTGCATGGAAAAAGGTGTTTGGAGAAAGTTCAAGTAATGAAAGAGTGTGGCTGACTTCAGTAGTGACGAGAGATAAAATGTGCAGTGAGTGATGCATGTGTCGTTTTATGGGTTGAAAAGAAAGTGCCAAATTCTGGCTGAGAGTTTCCATAGAGTAGTGGGGTTGGGGAAGTAGGATTCTCAGCTTGCACACAATTCAAGAAGAGATGTTAAAAGGGTAAGAAAAAGAAAAAAAAATATTTAATAATGTTATAAATATGAATATATATATATATATATATATATATATATATATATATATATATAATAAATGAATAGAAAATTAAATAATAAAAAAATTTATTAAAAATAGATAATTAATTATAAATATAAAAAAAGTGTGAGTGAATTGATTGATTATATATTACTATTGGTTTTAATGTAAAATTGAAAATAAAAGAAAAATAATTGTAATCAATATTCTATTTTCATATCATTAAAAGACTCTATTGTTTATGTCAACATATATTGATTAATTTGAGAATATTTTGGTTCATAAAAGAATTGTGATAGAGTTATTGAAAAAAATAAAAGTTGCTATACAAATTATTGCAAATTTTATTCTGACAAGCGAAACTACTTGACTCTGAATCCTGAAGAAGATCCATGTGATCTACTGCCAAAACCAAAAGCAAAAGCCTTTGATCCCTTTCTCTCACCTAACTCTCCATCCTATGTTTCTTATAGGATCTGTCTATTAAAAGTTGATGTATGAGGTTAAAAAAGAGAAGTCTTGATAGAATAAATATTACGTTGAGTATGTTCTGAATAATTATGAAGATTAAATTATTTTAATAATGGATTATTATTATAGATGATTTTATTAAAATCAATATTTTGGATAAGTTTTTTGGAAAATAGTTGAAAATTAATTGATTTTGATAGGATATGATGAAAAATCAATTTTTATATGATAAAAGAGTATAAAAATAATTGGAAAGATAAAAAAAAATTGTTGAAAAATGAAGTTTTAAATTTTCAGATTAAAAAATAAGCTTATTTTTTTTTAAAAAAAAGATTATAAATTTAATTTATTTTATCAAACAGCACAGGTTATTTTCAAAGAACTTTTTCGGAAAAATAAAATTAATCTTTGTTAGACATATACTTAAAATGGTGCTGTAAATTAATCAATTACTAAAACAAATACATGCAGAGAATGGTTTACTTTAGTAATTATTATTTTTTAATATATTAAATTAGTTGATTATTTTTTAATTTACGATTTTATACTTGAAAAAAGAATATTAAAAAATACAATATAAATTATCATAATTTTAAAAATTTATTTATGATAAATATTATTAATAAAAATAAAATATATAATTTTTACTAAATGTAAATTATAGGGAAATTATTATATAATATAAGTATAAATATGTATAAGATACATCTATTATATGATTAATATTTTAAATTTAAATTTTTAATGAATGTTTTATTATAATGATTAAATTCATTTTAGCCTTTTAAAGAAAATGTATTAATTTTTAACAAGTCTAAAACTTTTTAATTGATTTTAGACTTGAATCAATTATGATCTCAGTTCTCAAGCAACTAATGCACTGCCTTAGATTGAGTTTGATCTAACACTAATCAGAAGTAGCAATTTTACTAAATTATTTTGAATATACAAACAGAAATTATATCACTTTTATAAAGTATCTTAATATAATTTCTTTTCATTATTAAAGGCTGTTAATTTAATGTATATATATATATATATATATATATATATTAATGTAATATGTTTTAAATTATTAAGAATTTTGTATTGAGATTAACAAAAGTAAAGTTTATTTATATATGATTTTACATAATGTCAAAGATTATTTATATAATTTACTCAATTCGTGTTTTTTCTCTATTATTTTAGTTTTCTTTTTTGTTTATATTACAAGAGAATCAAAACTCGTGTTACACGGATCCAAATAATTGCTAAATTAGTATTCTTCCGAATGCATTTGCATTCTATTGGTTCATATGAATCTAAAAACTCATCGCATCTTTGTATAATTTATGATTTGATCACTTTATGTTATTTATCTAAAAACAAGTTAAACGTTGAGGTATTTTAATCTAAATTTACACTAATTATGTCTTAATCTGATATGATTAACATTTTATAATCGCGGGAGTAATATATAGAACTTTGCAGGACTTGGTTCTTATAATCATATCATTATATTGGATAACTATCGAAAAAATATGTTTAAGAGAGTATTTTAATTTATTAAAAGATCAACACCGTTATATTTATATTAGAACTCAGGCTAGTTCAAAAATGCATTGTATTATCTATATTTCTCAAACTCAAATATATATATATATATATATATATAAATATATAATATTATATTTCTAATACACCTCTTTTATATTGAGAATTTGACTTCTCGAACTTGGAAATTATTTAAATGGATGGTCTAATATCGGTTCGACAATAACAAAATTTTTTCTAGTATTAGATTTCCAATATACCCTTCTTACCTCAATGACTGAATTTTTTAAGCGTGAAAACTATTTAAATGGATGGTCTAATATCGACCTTGATAACAGATGATCGTCTAATATTGAATTTTCATATACTCCTCCCACATTAATAACTGAATTTCTCGAACTTGAAAACTATTCAACAGTGGTTCAATATTAACTCTACAACAGGTAACCTAACATCTTCATCAATCCTAAGATAGATTCTGATACCAACTTGAAAAATAGATTATAAGTCTAACTTAATCCTATAAAACTGATTCATAAAGTGATATTTGTCCCACTTATATGTAATAGGTCCTAATTCTAAGTGATAATGAGACTTTACATTTTTAAGATTTTTTCTAATATTCAATTTTCAATATATATATATATATATATATATATATATATATATATTAAGAGGAATCCTTGGATAGCCATTGGAGGACTAGTATATCACATGTGAACAAAGAAATATACAAATTTCATTATTACAAACTTCCAATAGGAAGTGCTTAAAAATTTAAGAGATTGGGGCCATCTAAACCGACACGTATATAAATCATATAGTGAAACCCTCTATATATAACAATGAGCATTAATGAGTTACGCATCTGATGCAGCCATTCACCAAGACATGTGGCCATTTATAATGTGTGGTTGCATTGTGTAAAAAAAATGCCACAGACAATATACTGATTAGTGAATTGTCTAATTTTGATATGTGTTAGTGTTATATTTGTGCTGGCATTTCAATGAAAAACCAAAACATGTTGGTGACAATTTCTAGTTTCCTATCATATCACATTTATTATAATGTTAAGTTGCTACCCCGTGCATGTTGATAACTACGTATACGGTTCATTTCACACCAAAAACATAGTTTTCACTTTTATTTATATATATATATATATATATATATATATATATAGAGAGAGAGAGAGAGAGAGAGAGAGAGAGAGAGAGAGAAGAACATTTTTTTTACAAGGGTGGTTTTAATCGAAAATGGTTTTATTTTTTAGTAGAATTATTATGAATGACAAAATTGTTTTCGTGAATGTTTAATGTAACTGTATTTTTTGTATGATTTAGTATACAAGTTTTAATATATGATAAATTTGTTAATTTTGATAATATAGATTTTGAAGTTTATTTTAAAGATAATTTTTAGATATAAAAAGTTTTATTTTTTAATTATAAAAGAGAGGAAAAAAAATGTGAAGTGCACTTTTACGCATCTTCCTCAATTTATAAAAGCTTTCTTTTTAGTTTTTTTATACTAACTATGACAAGCTCATTTTTATCTATAAATATATATTAATCATATTTAAATATTATTTAAACTAATTACATAAAATTTAATTACGTATATGCAGCAATGACAGTGATTTGTTTTGCTTTTATTGAAAATACTATAAACCTATATTGGCATGAATTAAACCTCTAAAGAAATAATTTTATTTCTCAATTAATTAATTTACTCACTATATTTATATTTCTCTTCACAATTTATAATTAATTATCTAGTTATTATTATTATCTATTAAATATATTTTTTAAAGAAAATAACTATTATATATATATATATTATTATGTTTTTCTATTTATTTTTTATATTCAAATGAAATAAAAACTAAAAGACACTAATTCTAAAGATTTAAAAGTTAAATTATAAAATTATTAATTAATTAATTTTTTTCTCCGAGAGTTAACCGTACCATAGAAGATATTCGAAAATAATAAAGTATTAATATGTTTTCTTATGATTTGAGATTAAAGTATAGTACATGATTATGACATCGTTCAATCGGTCAACTCCATCGTACGCTTAATAAATATTTTCATTAATCAAGTGTCGTTATTATTGATTTTATAAAAATGTCTGATATTGTTATTGTATTATTATTAATGAGATTGACTGATTTCCACGATAAACAATAAATCATTTAATGTTAATACGTTAAATATTGACCAAGAATAAAATAGAATAATTATCATATTTTATTTTTATTTATTTTATCACTAAATGGATCTTCAAAATATAAGAGAAAAATAAATAAATTATTTAAAACCTCGTTCTAACAAGATCAATGTGAATTTAGTTAATTACATTATTAACAAATATGATAATAAATAAATTATATATTAGATTTAATTTACCAATGCAAGATAAACATATGACCAATATTTTAAAACTTAAACCATTGAGAGATACAATTAAAATATTTAAAAAATATAGAATATAAATTATATTTGCCATATAACTTGTGATTTAGCATTCTAATGTTTAATTTGTGCTGCAATGATTAATTTTTTTTTCTTTCAAATGCAAGTAAAATAAGCGAGAAGGCAACATTGGATTTTTGAAAGATTAAACATTAGTTTTTGAAAAATATTATATTTGAAAGAGGGTACTTGTGAAAAGAAAATATTAAATTTAGTTTTCATTGATGTACAAACTGATCTTTTAATTCTTATAAATTAAAAATAACCAATTTAAAAAATAAACTTTCTTACTTCCTGTTGTTTACATTCTAAATCTCTAATTTTTTAAGATAGAGATGGAAAAGGTATTAAAATATGAATGATAGAGGCCTAAAAAAGTTAATTTAAACTAATGGACTAAAATAATATTTTTAATTATAAGAATTAGAAAAAAATTATTTGTGAAACTACATAAACTAACTAGATAATGAAACCTAAAATTTATATCTTTATTTAGTTATAATTTTAAAAATAATTTTTATAATTAAGGAGAGAACTCGAGAGAAAAATATTATTACGATAGATTATAGGTCAATATATATTTTTGTTCTTTTGTCTTTATATTAAAATATATTTTGATTTTTATATTTTTTAAAATATATGTTAGTCTTTTATATTTTTAATTTGGGTATTTGTTACCCATAATAATAGTAATATTTTTTAACTCTTTTTTACTGTTGCCTAGAATAATTTGTATAAAAATTATAAAAACTTGAATATATAAAAAAATCATAAATATGTATGTCAGTATCCTGCACCACACCCCACTTTATAAATACCCACTTTTGAGACTTTTAGGTTTGTTTTTTGCCCAGAAAATATAAATATATTATATTCATACTTTTAATTATATAAAAACATTTATACAATATCAATATTGATATCTTCAAATTTTTATATAAACTATGATTTTATCCTCTATAAAATTTTAAGGTTTGACTTCGGTCCCTCAAATATATTTTATTCTATATTTTAATTCTTCTAATTCAAAAGTTTAAAAATACATCACATTTTCATCCTCTAAATGATGTAAATAGTATTTTTTAACCATGCCAACATGTAAGTATCTTTATTTTTAAAACAAAAAATATCCGCTAACACGTATTTATGTTCATCAAATTAAATATTAGCATCCTCTACTACGTATTTTCTTTTAAAAAAAAAATTGCATCGTAAATTATTTTATGATTTTTATCTTATTATTAGTTATATGTTAAATATTAATATTAATAATCAAATGTTAGAAAAATATCAAATTAGCAACCGAATTACATTACAGTGGGACATCATTTTCCTCACCATTTTGAAATTGGCAAAATATCAAATATTAATAACTCCAAAACTGAGGGACACCATTTCTGTTCCTGTGACTATTTTAGATTTTATCGTAATAATTAAATAACTTTGTGATCAAAATAGAAACTACATGTTTCTACTAAAATGTTAGTTGCATAAGTGGTCGCTGTTTTTTGCACACGATAATTTTTATTTGCTGTGGCTAAATCGGTCACAGTTTGTAATGAATATGTTTCAGTCACAATTTTTGGTGACTAATCCAGAAAAATAGATGACTCATAAGTTGATTTTCCAAATACAAATAATTTAAATATAATGTCACAGTCACCTTGATCTTATTCTATTAAATCGTCTTAACACAATTTTATTGCACTTTAGAAAATATTACATCAAATTAAAGAATATTAAACTAAATAATTTATCAAAATATCTAAAAAAATCAACCTAGTAGGCCATTTCAACTCGACCATCTTTTAACTTAAATGATTGATGTAAGCAAATTAAAGAGTTAAATAATCTAACTCAACTCGATCATTTCATTTGAGCAAGTTATGCAAATTAACTTGCCAAATTAAACTCAATTTAATTTCTTAATAAAACACAAAATTTCAATTTTTGTTAAACTATATTATTATTTATTAAGTCAGCACCAAATTCTCTCTTTCAACTCTTTCCCTTCTTTGGTCCCAGCTCCTTGTGACTTCATCTTTTTGACTAAATGAAAAGGATAGGATGACTAACATCAATGCTAAAAAAAATATGAATGACAAAGATTCTTTGAAATTCTTAAAGGATGTATTCACCCACCGGAAGAAAATAAAAATGAATGAAAGAATGAAAATAATATATATGATTATTATCAAAAGAAAATATTTAATTTTTCTAAGTAAAGTAAGTGTAAAAGTAAAAATTATGTTATATATAAATTAAAGAATATATTTAGAGATATGAAAAGTATTGACTAAGCTATTTGGTATTAGTTTATTAAGCCAATTGATGAAAGCATGCTAATAGGTTGGATTTTATTTGTCTCAATTTAGTATTATGGTAAGTTGGGTTGGACAATGGGCCAAACAAGCATATTTTATGTTATTTTTATGTTTAATTCTATTTTTATAAAGAAAAATAAAAGTATTTTATCTCATCTTAGCACTATAATCTATTTTGACTCATATTCTAATATGTGTGAGCACTATGACTCGTTGGATTAGCCCATTTTGTTGGTTCTTATAGAGATATGTTTTTGGGCCTAGTCTAATATTGGGCTATCAAGCCATTGGGCCGAGTCCATATTCACAGTTCTAGATATCTTGAATAAATAATTCAAACCAAAAATATTTTAAGAAGTTTTCTACTTTAACAAAAAAAGTAATTTTCACATTAAGGCTATATTTTACATACACCTCTTTTTTATTATTACCTAAACATAAAAGATTAATAAAAAATAAAATTAAAATCATCCTCGATTAGAATTTATTAGAAAAAATATTTATATATATATATATATATATTAAGTTTTCTTAAAAATATATTAAATATTTTATTATAAAATAAGCTATTTAACAAGCTTAGTTATGTAAAAAAAAGCCTATGATAAATAAATAGGTTAGTCCAAGCTTTATTTATTTAACTAAGACTAGACTGCTAATCTGGCCCATTCCATTTCTACTGATAGGCATCATTAAAAATTTTATTTGATTCTTAAACTTTTATTATTAAATTTGTTATTTATTAATTTTATATATTATTTAATTTAAATTATAACTAATAATTTAATATATCATATATTAAGAATATATAAATATATATATTTTAAATAAATTTTCACGTATTAATCTAAATTTGATAAAAATGGACGTGTTAAGAATATAAATTTTAAAATTCTAAACATGCTTGGAGGAAATCTAAACTCAAACTATTTTCATCTTTTATGAAAACAAAGATTGAAGAAAAATAACGAGGTATTGAAATATTAACCCATGAGTTATACTTCAAAGAATAACAATCAAATTTTGTTTAAGAAAACATTTGAATTTATGTTATAATGTTGACCACATTTATTTATAGGAATTAAATATTTCAAAAATAATGGTAAATTATAGATATAAACAAAGACTTGGTGATGATAACTTATAATTGTTTTGAAATGAAATTATATTATATATAATTAGTTACAAAGTGGTTAGTTTATTTTTTATTAAAAAGATGTTCCTAAATTGGAGGACTCCTAAACTCATTGAAGTTGTAGTAAACAAAGTTCTCAGCATATTCAAACTAATGAGTTCTTATTTCAATGGCAACTATGAAGGCTTGGATCAACAATGGTGCTGTCCTGTTTAGGAAGTAAAACAGTTCAATTTTGAGTGTTTTTCATTTAATTCCATGGTGAAGTAACGTTTTCTCCTTTTGATTTGGTGTCATAATTCTACTTCTCTTTTTACCTCTATTTTGTTATTTACTCACTTTCTTCTTAACCATTTAGTTCACAGGTCATAAGTACTTGGAATCAAAGTCAAAGAATTGTTAAAGTAGTTTTATATTAACTTTAATATTAATGCATCTATATGTGGTATATATTTTATTGGTTTGTAACCTCCACAAACTTTTAAATATTATATAAATAAATTTCTTTAAACATATATTTTTTTAATCAATATTCATAAATTCAAATATTTGATACATTTGTATGAGTTTATTATATATTGCTATCAATGAGAAACTAGATAGATGCTTAAATTATATTCAAAATTCACTTTAAGTAAATATGTTAGAGTGTTCACACATAAAAAATAAATATTTTTTGAGTTGCTTTTAATAATTTTTCAATATTCTTTATTATATGTGATAGTTTAACTTCTCTCCCATTTTCTTATACACATGACACATTAATCTCTCTATTTTAAAAAATTAATATTTGTAATAATGTGAGTCTTACACATGTCATTGTTCATCTCATGCCACAAGAGTTACATTGACCATGTAATATTCAACACATGTATTCTAGTCTTCATTATTTACTCATTTCAAATATTCAATCATTAATGATAACTTTCAGTTAAAAAACTAGTTTTAATTTTTTTAAGAATTCACAAAACCGTGTACAGTGCAGTTTTCCAAATCCTGTGTACATGACTTTGGTTTTTTTTTTTCAACTAAAATATTTTAAAACTAGCTTTGACCATGTGGGGTCCAATGGCTTTTTAATTTCATTTTTTTAATAATGAGTATCTTTTAGTTTATAAAAAAACTAAAAAATATTATTTTTTTTTCTCAAAAGTTAGTTTATTTTAATATTTTATTTTGCTTTTACATCAGGAGTTTTGACCATTGTGTATCCATCTATTAATTCAACTTTTTTTTCTATTGACTTGACTTTCCCTTTCTTTGTTTAATGTATTATTTTCATGAAACTTTTTACTATGTTAAAAATCCTTTTTGAAATTATACATTTAAAAATGGGATTTGTTTTTTAATTTGTATCAAATTTTACTCAATGATAAAAATTAACTATGAAAAAAAAATGTGTTATAATTTCTTAATGTGAGTATTTTTCTATTTTATTTTTTAAAATCTGAAATGGATCTCACTGATACATTCCACTTTATTTTATTTTTATATTTTACAACTTAAATAAATCATTTCATTTCCTAAAAAATTATTACTACTGTAATAATAATAAGTAAAAAAAAAATTTAAGTACCAACACTTAAATAAACACTTGATTTTTTACAAACATTAATTGAGCATTCTTTAAATGCATTAATACTTGATGTTTTACAAACTCTGACCACAACACTCAAGCTTAGCAAACATTCTCACACAGGTATTATTAGAGAATGTGTTATTATCAAATATTTCTCTTCTATTATTTTTTCTCTCTATGAATTATGTTCTAAAATTTTTGTATGTCAAATGTTTTAGGTTATCAAAACTGAAAACATGGGAAGCACTACCGGTATTAAGGTTGGATATGGAGAAAAATCAAGAAGAGGAACACATAACAAATATGTTGTTGAAGGTGCAACTAAAGAAGGCTTGGGATTTTGGAAAAAAATGGGATCTTTTCTAGGTTGCTTTTGTTTGAGTTCCAAAGAAGGCTCCTCCATTGGTAAAAGTAAACAAGGTCATGCTAGTTTCTTTCGATTAGAAATTTATTTTTATAAACTTTTAATTTGAATTGTTTAATCCATACAAGTAACATATGTTTGTTTCCTTAATTTTCTGTATACCATTAAACCCTATGTTGACCCTTAATCGTTTATAACATCAATTGATATCATGTATAATTTTTTTTTTTATTCATATCGTTTATAATTTTTCTCTTTCTTCATGTGTGTAGTTATTCTTGTGGTTTTTCACTGAACATTTCTTATATACTATTTGATCTCTTTTTTTTTTTTTTTTGGAACTAGCCTCTCCTTCTCTTTTTATTCTTGCTTCTATACTTGCTCATTTCCATTCGTATTCAAGTCAAAATCTATATTATTTATACTGGGTTTATATATAATTTCAATTTTATCAAAATTAATTTCAAAATTTCGGCAAAGGTCAATATGTTGCTTCAACATTTTCAATTTTTAATTACGATTTTGTATATTAAAATTAATTCTAGGAGATATCTAAATATACCATTTGCCAACCATGTAAACTCTGTTTGAGTCAATATTTATATATCAAGCCCCGTGTTATTTTGATTTAGCTTTTATTTTTTTATAAAAGTGTTATTTTGATTTAGCTTTTATTTTTTTTATAAAAGTGTTATTTTGATTTAGCTTTTATTTTTTTATAAAAGTATTATTTTGATTTAGCTTTTATTTTTTTTATAAAAGTGTTATTTTGATTTAGCTTTTATTTTTTTATAAAAGAATTTAAATGTAATGTATCTTTCTACACTCTTCAGGGTGTATGGAGAGCAAACAAGTAAGAGTGAATCATGCAGCGGATGACGTGATCAGAGAAGGTAAAAACATGAAAAAAATGTTTAAGATAAATACAAAAGTTAAAGTATTAAAAAATCATCATTATAAAATATTGAATTTTTCTTTTAAGAGTTTTTTTAGAAACCAACATAAAAACAAATAGTTTCTCTAGTATGTTGAATCAAATTTACACATATACTATATGTTTATGTTAATAAAATTACTTGTAAATAAAGTTGATTGTGTATGTTGAAAAAGGGAATTTATGATTTTTTTTATCCTTATTGAATTGGCAAATTTAGACTTAATTAATATGTCTTGGTTATTTTATGTTAATTGTTCATTAAATTAATTGACTTTGGTATATTTTTTTTACCTTGTAAATCAAAAGCAAGAATTTCAATGAACAGTAATGTTATGCACCAAACAGTTACTTCAGGATCTTCATCAACTAAGAGGTCAAGAAGCTATACAATATCATGTACTCCAAACACTGACAAAGAATTAATAGTAGCTTCAAGTCTTCTTCGAAGATTCAGCTTTCTTGATCTTATGTTGGCAACAAGAAACTTTAAAGCTGAAAACTTTCATGGTGAGGAAGGTTCTGGAACTGTGTTGATAGGTTGGGTCAGCCCACATGGGAACTATGCAACAAGACCTCAAATGGGAATTCAAGTTGCAGTGAAAAGTCTTAACCAAAATGCATTCAAGGATCATAAGGAATGGCTAGTATGTGACTATGATAACTTTCCCTGTAGTTTTTTTTTTTTTGCTTAGATATTTATTTAATTTATATAATTTTTGTTGAGTAAATTATCCTAATAATGTTTATTATTTTTTTGAGATTGAACATGGTATCCGACCTTTTTAACCCCCAAAATACCTCAGATTGGTAGTTATGGTAAATATTAAAAAGATAGAAATAATGTGTGGAATATAAAAATATATAAGTGTAGTGTTGGTGTTATTTTTGTTTTATTTTAATTTTAGTATAAAATGATATGATTTCTTCATCACTTCTTATATATCTTGTTATACTTTAAATAAACCATATATCTCTCAACCATTTGATTTTTGACAGGCTGAAATTAGCTATCTTAGTGAACTTCATCATTCAAATCTTGTTAAATTGATTGGATTTTGCATGGAGGGAAACAACAGGCTATTGGTATATGAGCATGTTGGTGGAGGAAGCTTAGAAAATCATCTGTTTCAGAGTATGTTTTAATTCATTTTTACTTTGTTTTTGTACAAATATGTGTTTTAGTAGCCTTTGTAATCCAATTATTTAGTCAAATTAGGTATCAAGCTTAGACTACTCTTGCAATTCGTCTACATGAGAAAGAAAACTGACAAGGTTTTTGAATATTCTAAGATTATAAAATCATAAAAATCTACAAATAAAAATGTAAAAATAAAAGAAGCTAAGCATGCCAGGCTAGGCCAAAATAATAGGGAAGATTTTGAGGTTGTACCTTGCTACTGAAATGATTTTTTTTAGTCTTGGACTTAATTATGGAAAATGCATTATTATTGTAGTGATATTTATAAATTTATAGGTTATGATGTAACTGAGAGTTCGAATTATAAGTGCTTTGTTTAATGAACAAAATGAAGTTAACAACTCTATTTCAATTCGCTTTTATGATCATGTTTTATAATCAGAGTTCTTTTCATCTATTTTTGTGTAATATTTAAAGTTAAATATTTTAAAATTTTAGTTCATGATTGTATTCTTCTTTTATATATATTAAAACTAACAAGTGATAATTTCATGTATTATTAGCATCTACGTGCCTTCCGTGGACTATTAGAATGAAAATTGCTATTGGTGTTGCAAATGGCCTTGCATTTTTGCAAGAGGAAGTTTCAAGAGCCGTGACATTTAGAGATTTTAATGCAACAAATATCCTATTGGATATGGTAATAATTTCATTAAATGATGCATTGCTTATTATTACATGCCAATACTAATTTTCTTTCTCCCTCTCTATATATATAGTATACACACGTATATACACCTTAATCTTCATCTTATATTATTATTCTATTTCAGAATTACAATGCAAAACTTTTCGATTTTGAGTTTTATAATGATGCTTTAGTGGCAACCCAAGGCTATGCGACCCCTGAGTATATAATGACAGGTTAGTATACTCTCAAACATTAATTTAACTTGTGATTAAGCATAATCGATAGATTCGATACCAAAACTCTTCATTTTATTAAATAAAATAAAAAATAGAAATTTTAAATTGATTTAACTATTATGTTTGCTAAACCAAATATTCTATTGATGTGTAACGTATATGTACAATCACAAGCTTTAGCATACTACATGGACAATTTCACTTTTTTTACACGATACTTGTATCATCTCAATGCAATAACATCTATGAACATATGATATAAAGAGAACATTGTTGATCTTCTATAAAACGAAGATAATTAGTTATTTGCTTACAAAAGGTATAACATTTGAAGAGTTTCTGCAAGACATTCATATGTGTAGGGCGATTAGTATAGTTAGTATTTTTGACCAATAGTTAAAAAATTCTTAATTTTCCAACTAGTAGTACAAAAAATTCTAAATGTATTAAGATGTTGTTGAGTTACTCTTTCATCATTATCTACTTATTGTATTAGATAACATATAAGATAATACATGCTTAATACATTAGAAATGGAAAGTGGTTTAATATATCTATTTAAGTACAATTACGGAGAATGAGTTTTCAAAGAAGAAAATAAGAAAAACAAATTACATAAAATTTTACAATACATCAACTAATATGTATTAGTTCCTTTATTTAAATTTTCTAAAAGATGAGAGAACTTATGTTAATTAGCTAATACAAAAGTTATTTAAATTTTTTGAAATGGTTGTTTTTATTTTCTTTTTGTAAAAGTCATCTTAAAGAAATTTACTTAAAACAAATTCTTAAGCTTTAATATTTTATAAGGTGAAATTTCTTCTTCAATATTATTTAGTTAGGATATTTTGAGGTGCTAACAATGATACATGTTGTTGTCACAGGACATATCACCTCCAAAAGTATTGTATATAATTTTGGGGTGATTCTACTTGAACTACTCACCGGTAAAAAAGCCATTGACAAGACAATACCTAAGGAGGACCAAAACTTGGTTCAATGGTTACATATCCTTTCGAGGGACAGAGAAAAATTTCTCTATTTCGTTGATTATAAACTTCAAGGTGAATTCTCCATCAAAGAAGCTCGTAAGGTAATAAAGGTGGCTATTCGTTGCCTTCGTGAGGATCCACGAACAAGACCATTGATGAGTTACGTTGTGTGTAAGTTGAAATCTTTGTGTCCTCGTGACAATGATGATATGGCTTCTTCTTCATCCTCAATTCTCTCGACATCACTTCAAGGAATGCATGGAAGCTTCTCTCACCATAGCAAATTTGGTCGCCACAGAATTGATCCATTGAAACAAGATTATCCTCTACCTTTACCAAATTCTAGTGTTGCATCTTCATCTAATTTTACTACTTAATAATTTTCATCCTTGTAATTTTATTTACAAAACTATGAATAGTTCTAGAGCTAGACTTTTTAACAGATTTATCTATAAGGTCATCGTTATGTTGATGAATCATAAATTTATTTAGAAACTTCTTCCTATTGAGTTGTTGAGATAAAGACTTTGTTTATTGTTATGCTTTTGGTGAATAAAAATATTTTGAAAAATATGAGATGTCAAGTGAATGTTTATAATATATATATATATATATATATATATATATATATATATATATATATCCTTTCGTCATTATTTAATTTTTAAAGCTTATATCCAGTTGACAATTTCGAAGGCTTGGGATTTTGGGAAAAATGCCTTTTTTTTAGGTTGCTTGCGTTTAAGGTCTAAAGAAGGCTCCTCCAGTGACAAAAGAAAACAAGGTCATGCTAGTTTCTTTCAATCGGAAATTTATTTTTATAAACTTTCAATTTGAATTGTTTAATCCTTACAAGGAACAAATGTTTGTTCTCTTGATTTCCTATATACCATTAAACCCTACTGACCCTTAATAGTTTATAACACCAACATATATCATTTATAAATTTTTTATTCACATAGTTTATAATTTTTCTTTTTCTTCATGTGTGTAGATATTCTAGTGGTTTTTCGCAGAACATTTTTTATATACTATTTCATCTCTTTTTATTTTTTATTTTGAAACTAGCCTCTCCTTTCCCTTTTTATTCTTGCATCTATACTTGCTAATTTCCACTCACATTCAAGTCAAAATCAATATTTTTTATACTGGGTTTATATATATAATTTTAATTTTATCAAAATTATTTTCAAAATTACGGCAAAGGTCAATATGTTGCTTCAACATTTTCAATTTTTAATTACAATTTTGCACATCAAAATTAATTCTAAGAGATTTGCCAACCATGTGAACTATGTTTTGGTTAATATTCATATATTAAGCCCCATGTTATTTTAGTTTAGCTTTAATTTCTTTTTTTTAAAAAAATTGAAATGTAATGTATCTTTCTACACTCTTCAAGGCGTGTAGAGAGCATACAAGTAAAAGTGAATCAAACGTGACCAGAAAAGGTAAAAACATGAAAAAAAAATGTTTATAATAAATACAAAAGTTAAAGTATAAAAAAGCCATTATTATAAAATATTGAATTTTTCTTTTAAGAGTTCTTTTAGAAACCAACATAAAAACAAATAGTTTCTATAGGTATGTTGAATAAAATTTTCATAGATACTATATGTTGATGTTAATAAAATTGCTTATAAATAAAGTTGAATGTGTATGTTGGAAAAGGGAATTCATGAATTTTTTTATCCTTATGGAATTGAAAAAATCTAGACTAAGTTAACTAACGTGTCTTGTATATTTTATGTTAATTGTTCATTAAATTAATTTGCTTTGATATTTTTTTTAACCTTGTAAATCAAAAGGAAGAATTTTAATGAACAATAATATTACACACCAAACATCTTCATCAACTAGAATGTCAAGAAGTTATGCAAGATCATGTACTCCAAACATGAACAAAGAATCAATAGTAGCTTCAAGCCATCTTCGAATATTCACATTTCTTGATCTTATGTTGGCAACAAGGAACTTTAAAACTGGAACTTTCACAGTGAGGAAGGGTCTAGAACTGTGTTGATAGGTTGGATCAGTCCACATGGGAACCATGCAACAAGGCATCAAATGGGGATTCAAGTTGCTGTGAAGAGTCTTGATCTAAATGGATTCAAGGATCATAAGGAATGACTTGTATCTCACCATGATAACTTCCACTAATTTTTTTTTATTTGATATTTATTTAATTTATATCATTTTTGTTGAGTAAATTATTATAATAATCTTTATTATTTTTTGAGATTGAACATGATATCCGACCTTTTTAACCCCCAAAATACATCCATTAATAGTTATGATAAGTATTAAAAAGATAAAATATTGTATGGAATATAAAAATATGTACGAGTAGTGTTGGTGTTATTTTTGTTTTATTTTATTTTTAGTATAAAATGATATGATTTCTACATCACTTCTTATATATCTTGTTATACTTTAAATAAACCATTCAAATTAGCTATCTTAGTGAACTCTATCATTCAAATTTTGTTAAATTGATTGGTTTCTTCATAGAGGAAGAAAATAAGCTATTGGTACATGAGCATGTTGGCAGGGAAAGATAAGAGAATCATCTATTTCAGGGTACGTTTTAATTAATTTTAAATTTGTTTTATACAACAGGCTATTTTTGTAATTCGTCTACGTGAGAAAGAAAATAACAAGATTTTTTAACACTCTAAGATTATGAACTCATAAATATCTACAAATAAAAATGTAAAATAGAAAGTTCAATCGTACGAGGCTAAAATAATAGGGAAGGTCCTAAGGTTGCACCTTGCTGCCATTTCAGTCGAAAATGATTTTTTTTTTTTTTTAAGACTTGGACTAAATTATGGAAGATACATTGTTATTCTAGTGATATTTATCAATTTATAGGTTCTAATGCAATTGAAAGTTTGAATTGTAAGTGTTTTGTTTAATGAACTATTTTATGACCATGTTTTATAATCATGGTACTTTTCATCTATTTATGTGAATCATTTAAATTTATATATCTTAAAATTTGAGTTCATGATTGTATTCTTTATATATATATATATATATATATATATATATATATATTAAAACTAACAAGTGATAATTTCATGTATTATTAACATTTACGTGCCTTCCATGGTCTACTAGAATGAAAATTGTTATTGGTGTAGCAAATAACCTTGCATTTTTGTAAGAAGCTTCAAGACCCGTGACATATAGAGATTTTAATGCAACAAATATCCTGTTGAATATGGTAATAACTTAATTAAATGATGCGTTGCTTATTATTACAAACTATAATAATTTTCTATATATATTGATAATAAACACACATATACACCTTAATCTTCATCTTATATTATTATTTTATTTCAGAATTACAATGCAAAACTTTTCGATTTTAGGTTCTATATTGACGCTCTAGTGGCAACTCGAGACTATGCGACCATTGAGTATGTAATGACAGGTTAGTATACTCTCAAACATTAATTTGACTTTTGGTTTAACATAATTGATATTACAACTCTTCATATTTATTAAGTAAAATGAAAAATAGAAATATTAAATTGAATTATTCTTGCAAGCTAGGATACAAATTATTATTGTAACAAGATCCCTATTAAATATTCCTTTCCAATTTGCTATGACTAACACCAAATTATTATGTTTGTTCAACCAAATATTCTATTGATGTGTAACATATATATACAATCACATGTTTTAAGATACTAGATGGAAAATTTCAATTCGTTTCCACGATAGATACTTAAATCAAGTCAATGCAATAGCATCTATGAACATATGATATAAAGAGAAAATTGTTGATCTTATGTAAAAAGGAAATAATTAGTTATTTGCTTTCAAAAGGCATAACATTTAAAGAGTTTCCGCAAGACATTCATATGTGTGGGGCGATTAGTACAATTTGTTTCTTTGACCAATAATTGAAAAATTCTTAATTTTCCTACTAATTTTACAAAAAATTCTAAAGGTATTAAGATGTTGTTGAGTTACTCTTTTGTCATTATCTACTTATTGTATTATATAACATATAAGATAGTACATGCTTAATACATTAAAAATCGAAAGTGGTTTAATATCTATTTAATGAGTCTTAAAAGAAGAAAATAAGCAAAACAAATGACATAAAATAATTGGATGCGCTTATTTTTTTAATGTAACTATAAAATAAAAAAGTTTTAATAAATGAACTCAATTACATTTATTTTTACTGTACCATTCATTTAACATCATGTTTCATTTTCATAAATATCATGTTTATTTATATTAATTTTGATATCATGTAATGCATGGAAGATATTCTCTGTCATTTTGAAAGAAAAAGTATATCCAAACTTAAAATTAAAAGATAATACATGCTAAATTTATTTTGTTATGAACGGACTAGAAATTATTTAAAAAAAAACTAATTTCGGGTACCTGACTTAACAAAAATATAAATGAATTACCAAAATAATTGCACAATATATTTCTTTCAAAAACAAAAATTGTATACTTTATTTTATAATTGCATGCAAGACAATGTATAAGCCCATTAGTTATTGCACGTATTGTTGGATCAAGTAGAATATCATGGCCCAAAGTGTTGAAAACATGCAACTTTAGTGAAAATTGATGAGTCATTATTCTCTTATATTTATTTGTCTTTATACATTTATTTTAACTGTTTATTAAATTTTTCATCTTTATTGTTTGGATTTTATTAGATTAGAAATTCAATTTTATTATTAATTTAGAATTTTTTGAGTTTAATTTCATTATTATTATTTTCAAGATAATTTTTAGAAATTAATCGAGTTTGGTAATTATTTCTAGAATAAAAAGGAGCTCACAAGTCATCATTTCATTAATCCACATCATATTTCTATATTTTATTTTATTTTCGTTTTCTTTATTAAATTTTAATTCTTTTATTTAGGCATTTGTAATGGATTGGGTTAGAATTAATTAAAAGGCCCAATTTGCAATTAGTGAGAGGTTTTGCTGCCCATGCAGCCACTACACGCTGCTACAAATTTTACGTTTTTTGTTTCCTCTTAGGGTTTTCTCTACGGTTTTAACTTGTTAGATCAAGATGATTAACATCTCAAGTTTTAATTATTTACAGATCAGACGGAACATTTCAGACTGAAGCATTGCAAGCCAAAGTCAGACTGAACAAGCATAAACGGAAGATGATCCTTCAAAGATCATTCATAGTCAGGTCATTCGTTTGTCCCAAAGCCACGTTATCAGACAAAAACATAAGACGATATGCGCTAGACAAAGTCTTCAGATGAAGCTCAAAGAAGTTATTCTAGATTGAAGATTGTGAAGTGCATCGTTTATCAAGAAAGTGAAGTTCAGACGGAATAAAGCGCACTAATTTCAAAATCCAGCTGTTACTCTCACAAGTTTCCAAGATCAGTATAGGGACTCGAGATAACCTCTTCAACACGAAAAGGTAACATCCTTTTTGATGACGTCTCTGTGCAAGTCAGAAAAAGATTTTGAGCGCCACCAAATCCGTTGTGCAAAACATCACATCATTGATTGCACTCTAACACCTTTTGAAGACTTTTGCTTGGAAAACTCAACGACATTCTTCATGTCTCTAACAGATCCTTGAAGACTTGCCTAAGGACTTCACCTGCTCGAGATCAAGTTGACGAACACGTTATAATTTCTATCTTACTATGATTTTGTTCACTTGTTATTTGAACTTCATTGTATACCCCTCTTTGCAAAAAGGAACTCTTTTTCTTTGAAAATCCTTTTAAAATTCATTTTTTGTGGTGCTTTAACCTGAGGAGGCTGTGTCTCAAAGAATACCTCTGTATTAGCTTGAGGAGGCTGGGTTTCAAAGAATACCTTGTTATTTAGCTTGAGAAGGATGTGACCAAAGAATATCTTGTATTAGACAGAAGTGGCTGGGTACAAATAATACTTGTAACCGTTTCACGGTTGGTAGTGAAAACTTAGTGATTGCTGGGTAACTGGACATAGTCTTAAATAGACGAACCAATATAAAAATACTTGTGTTCATTTTTTTATTACTTGTTAACTAACGAGGATAATCAAATTTAAACGTCTGTCATTAAAATCAACTTTTGAAGAAGAACAAAGTTTCGTCTGACTGCTTTTAAACAAATAGATGAAAGGACTAAATTTTTAATTAACACAATTCAACTTCCCTTCTTGTGTTTTATCTTTTACATAGCTTCTTCTTGTTCTTGGTTTTGCTTCTTCTACATTTGGTTATCCAGACTTGCATTTTAGTTCTTCCAATCAATTACAGTTCATGTTCTTCTCCCTTATTTCAATTCAATTACAATTTCGTTTACTGCTCAATTGCTCTTGCAATTACATTTGTTGTTGTTTCATTTTCCTGTAATTTAAATTCTGCATTTAATTCTGTGATTGCAATCTTCTTCATTTTCATTCCTTCAATCTTGTTCCCATTTCTGCAACTTTGTTGAGTTTTTGCAATTTTGGTTTTTGCTCTTTTAGTTTTCTATTTTAGTTTTAATTTTGTTTTCTGAATTTGTTTTAATGGAAGGCTAAATTTAAGGGTTAACCTCTTGACTCAAGGTTACAATAATGCTTTGAGATTCTGTTATGTATTGTCTCTTGCTCAATTTATTCTTAATTCTTCATCAATTATTTCAGTGCTTAATGATGTTTAACTGTTCATGCTTAATGTTTTCGTTTGAATGCAATTCGTACATGCTTATTGAATTTATTTATAAATTGCTTGATTTGAAGTAATTGATGTGTGTTAAGGAGAACCTAGATTAATTTTTTGCTTAGTTAATTAATTTGGGTTGGATTGAGAAATAATTAAATTGAGCATGAGCTTTTGCAATCTAAGTAATTGCAATCTAATCAAGAAACTAATTCCATTTCAGTTTATTGTTTCAACTTCTATCAATTGCTCTGATTTATAATTCAGTTTTCATAATTATAAATCCCCATGTGTCTTACCTTTGATAAAAACGCAATGATGGTCCTTAAGATACGATCTAAAAGTCATTTCCTAATTTACTACATTTAATTGTTTTATTTTCGACCGAGTGCTACTTCCATCAAAAATCAACTCAAAATTTGAAACTATGGTGGGATTGATTTTTGGTTTAAATTATAAAATCATAATATTCTATATATATATATATAAAACGTTGTTGTTGCTGGAGACAAATCCGAACGAAAAAATATTCTCACTATCCTAAAAAATACATAATAAGATTTTATATAAATTATAAAATTATTAAATACAAGAAATGACTTGTACGATACCCTTTTCATGTGTATAGACGCTTAAATGATGTCAGTTAAACAATTTTTATATATCATTTCATTTCAATTTCTCTCTATTTCTCAATTTAGCATTTCTTCTGCTTGCTCCTATTCTCTCATTTATATTGAGAGTAATCTATATTAAATAATTAATAATGTGACTCTATGCAATTATATTATACATCAATCAGATGTTTATTTTAGATTGAGTTTTAATTATTTATGTTTTAACCTTCTCAGACATATTAAAATAAAGATAAGAGAAATAAAAGAAAGATAACAAATATAATGAATTATGTGTTAAAATAGTAAAAATCAGTATCATAAATTTTTAAGAATATTTATTTTTTAAAGTCTTTTCAAGAATTGACGTAAAAATATTACCTTATGATGAATTGAATCATATCTACGTAAATAATATACGTTTTTGTTAATGAATATGCTAGTGAAATTTAATTAAATAACTATTTTTTAGGGTTAAAAAGATATACATTAATAGAAATAGTATATTGCTAAAGAGAAATTCTTTTGATCCTTTATGCTATGATAGATTTACAAATTTAGACATAATTAATTAATGTGTTTATTTCATGTATAATTTAGACATAATTAATTAATATGTCTACTTCATGTATATCTCAGGTTGCTCGTTAGTTAAATTTTTTTTTGGTATCTTAATTTTCCTAAAAATTACTCGAAAGAAAGTATAGAAATGATGATGTTAGACACCAACCACGTACTATTAGTTCCTCATCTACCAAAAGGTCAAAAAAGCTTTCTAAGATCATGTACTCTAACTTAAAACTTAAAATTAAAATTAACTTCCTTAAAACTTAAAATTAAAATTAGCTTCTTCCCAACTTCAAAGATTCACATTTGATGAACCTATGTTGGCAACAAACAATTTTAAGATTGAGAATTTCCTTGTTGAGGGGGGATTTGGAGTTGTTGTGAAATGTTGGATTAATGATGATCAACGGGAACTACATAACAAGGCATGTTCTAATCATAGTGAAAAGTCTCAACGTAAAAGGATTTCAGGGTCACAAAGAATGACTTGTATGTGATTATACCCTTTTGCTCATTTTTATTTTGATACAAAGCTTTGATTTACTTCTCTTTGAATATTTTATGATGGCAAAATGAAATTTCTTATCTTTGTAAACTCCGTCATCCAAATTTGATTAAACTCCATCATCCAAATTTGATTAAACTTGTAAGCCGTTGCATTGAGGATGACAAAAAGTTGTTGACATATAAGTTTATGCACAAAGGAAGTTTAGAGAATCGTTTGTATAAGAGTAAGTATTTTGTCTTAGTCTTTTGTAGAAATTTATGTTATAATGCATTATTTAGGTTAATTTTTATTGTAGAGGTTGTATGGTTTAAAAAATTAATCTCTATATTCAATGAATATAATGAGATTAATCTAATCTGAATTCACATGGTAATTCATCTTTTGTGTGTGTTGAATTTCAATTGGTCTAACTTAACAGCTAACATGATGATTGCATGTTGGAGATATATCATAATTAACACATAATAATATCATATATAAGCAGGGCCTATATGTCTAGTGCTTGGTGTTGCAATGGTGGTGCAATCTTAACACCTAAGCTTGCAAGAACATGCAAACATTCATTCTCCAACAAGATTCTTCTAAGGATGTTCAATGCTTTCTGAAATGACTTGGCACAATAGGGAAATCCTAATTCATTGGGCCTTTCAATACAATCAAATAGAAAGCCCCAAAAAATGACAATAATAAATAAAAAAATATACGGGATGAAACCGGGTGTATACAATCTAATCCAAGAGATGAACTGTCCAGTTGTAATAAGATTTCATTCTTGAATAAAACTCAATTTTTGCTCAGTAATTACTAAATATAGGACTATATGAATAAATTCCATTTTAAAAAAATGAGGATTTTGTAATTAAATATAAAGGAGTTAAAGAATTTAAGCCAAAATATCAAATCAAAATGGATTAGAAGTCAAAATATGAGTAGAAGAAAGTAGAAAGCAGGGTAAGTAAGAAATGAGGAGCATCATAGTGGACACCAATAAGCTTAAGCTAGAATCGTCACAATGGAGTAGAATGTTATTGATAAAATTCAAAGTTCACTTAAGAAACTAATTTTCATTCACAAATTCGCCAAAAGATCCCTCGTAATTTCGTGCACAATGGTTATAAAAGGCTAAGAGAAAGCTAACTAATCCTATACGCTACAAGGAATGCATGAGTGTGACACCTACTCAAGATTCAATTAGAGCCATTCATTTTAAAAAAAGTTATGTTTAAATCTCATCCACTAGATGAGTCTAGCAAGCAATGGTCATGATTCTTGGATTATGTATGAATTCTAATCCAAGTGAGATTCATGTGATTCTTGAGTAGGGGTGGGTAAGCGAGTCGGCCCGCCCCGCATAAGCCCGCGAAGAGCTTGGTCCGTCCCATCCCGCCCCGCTCCGCAATGCAAAACGGACCTAACTTGGTGGTCCGGCCCCGCCCTGCGGGCCCCATGGACCAAACGGGTCGGTCCGCGGGGTTAGTGCTAAATTTTGAATTTTTAAAAAATGTTAAAAAAATGTTAATTTTATCTCTTAAATTCTTAATAAAATAAGTCAACAACATAAATTTTTAATTATTTCCAATAATAAATTTAAATTTACCACTACTTACTAAACCATTATTATGCAACAAAAGTCTTTCCTTCAAATAGTCTTGCATTTTATCATTAGAAAAAATATTATTCAAAGTTAATGAAATTTTTTTCGCTCAATCCTCCTTTCTTCTAAAAAAAATCATACATAACTTTCACGTCCCAGATGTGGTGGAGTAAAATGAGAAAAATTATGCATTTCACTATTCAACTTTCAATTTGCATCAGCACAATGTGCAATTAATTTAACCCTCAGAAGTGCAGGATATCCATACATTAGATGTAAAGCTTATTCTACTAAGCACTCTAGATAACATGTATTTTAGTTTTTTCCTTTTTAGAATCATATAAATTGTTCACGCATAGAGGCGAGAAGATTGAGAGGTGGGAAGCATAAGTATGGTGTCAATTTGCAACTTTTTTTAAATAGTGCAGGCTTGCGGGTCACCCCGCGGACTCTGTGAGTTTGGCCCGCAAAATCCGCGAGTTGTGCAGGGCGGAGTTTTACGGACTATAGCCCTAGATTTTTTTGAAAAAAGGTTCAAATTCGCGCAGGTCGCGGGGTTCGCAGGCCAGCCCATGGACTTCCATCCATGTACCCACCTCTATTCTTGAGTAAGAAATTCTAATTTGAAATTCAAATTGGATTTTTTAGATTCTATTTTGAACTTTAAATTTGAAATTTAAATTGGATTCTTTTTTATTCTAATTTTTATTTTCAAATTTAAATTTTAAAATTTGAATCTTAAGATTCTATTATATTCTATTTTAAATTTTAATTTTGAAATTCAAATTGGATTCTCTTAGATTTTAATTTAAAATTTCAAAAATTTAAAATTTTAAAAATTTGAATCTTAACATTCTAGTTTGAATTTGTATTTCAAATTCAAATTTTAATTTTTAAAATTTGAATCTTAAGATTCTATTAGATTCTATTTTAAATTTAAATTTCAAATTCAAGTTAGATTCTCTTAAATTTAAATTTTGAATTTTAAATTTAAATTTTAAAAATAGAATCTTAAGATTCTATTAGCTTCTATTTTGAATTCCAAATTTTAATTTGAAATTTAAATTAAATTCTAACTAAAATATAAAATTTTAAATTTTAAAAATGAATCTTAACTACTTGGATCTAAAATTTGAAAATCAAATTTAATTTTATTTTGAATTTCAAATTTAACTTAACTTAATTTAAAATTTAAAATTTAAACTAAATTTGAGGCTAACATTCTGTCGCATCAACTTACTCTCAGTCCTCAGTAACCTATTAAACAATCAAGTTTAAACACAAATATCAAGATTGATCGTGAACTATTCTAGCTCTCTCACTTTGGTTCAAGGTTTTACAATCAAAACAATTACAAGTTCAAGAAATCCTAATTACAAATATTTATAAATAAATAATTAAAAATACAAAACTTTAATATAAGAAAAATTTCTTAAATATTTTATTTGACTTTCATTTGATTAAATCTTGTTGAATCTTCTCCTCTAATCTCTTAAGACAAATCATGTTATTATGAGGATGAACCTCCATTCAACTGTTACACCCACTTCAAAAATAAAAAGATAGAGTTTAATAATATAAAAATAATATTAGAATTGACTTTAATATTAATGTATTTTAATATATATATATTAATTAGGAGTGTACTAGTTTTTTAATAAATATTTGTTAATTTTAATAAAATCAAAATTATAAAGATTTTTTATTGGCCAAAACGAAAAATATTATGACTGATATTTATTATAGTTCAAAATTTACTCTTAATAAATACATGAGTTTACAGAAGTTAAAATAATTTATTTAGGTAATTTTTCACATTCATTTTAAGTGTCTTTTCTCTTTATGCCTTCAAGAACCGTCGTTATCTTGAATTTTATCTATTTCTTTGCGCAAAATACTCATAATTGTTGTCTTTTTTTCTAACAACATTGATGTTGACTTTTTTATGTGAGTAAGATTTGCGTTGATGTTTGTAGACATCAAAATTTTAAAAATTTGAAGTGAAAAGTATTGAAAACATTGTTGGTGAAACAAAACAAAGGAGACAAAAACAATAAAGATTTTGTTAAAGGTACTTATAAAGAAGGCTTGCGATTTTGGAGGAAAATGAGGGGTTTTATAAGTTGCGTGACATTGAATTTCAAAGGGGGAAGAAGGCTCCTTTAGTGACAATCAATAATGTTAGTCTCATGCGATTATACATCAATCAAATGTTTATTCAGGATTGACTTTTAATTATTTATTTTTTAACATCCTTCAACGCATATTCATACAGAGATAAGAGAAATAAAAAAAAATAACAAATGTAATGGATAATGTGCAAAAATATGGAAAATCAGTATCATATATTTTTAAAAATATTTATCTTTTAAATTCCTTTTGAGATACAAACATAAAAAGTTTTACTTTCATAAAATAAGTTGAGTCATATCTAAATAGATACTATATGCTTATGTTAATGAATTTAGTTGTGAAATTAAATCGAAAAACTATTTTTCTAGGGAAAAAAATATACATTGATAGAAAGAGTATGTTTCTAAAAGGAAATTCAGGATAGACTTTTTATAACGTAACAAAAATAGAAAAATTAGAAGGAAATTCATGTTATAGTACAAGAAAAACATTTTGTTAGCTTCTTTTTAATGTCAATTAAAAATTAATAAAGTTATACTATTTATTAGTCTTAAAAATTAATAAATAATTTATTCTATTTATTAATATTTTGTATTGTAAATAATAATGAACTGAAATAAGTAAATCATTGTCTATATAGATTTTCTCAATAGATTTTTTATTAAAAAAAATCATAATTATATATAATTATAAATTAAAAATTGGACAAAATGATTAACATATTTTTAAAAACCAACATAAAAACAAATAGTTTTTTTGGGTATGTTGAATCGAATTTACATAGATACTATATGTTTATGTTAATGAAACTACTTGAAATAATGTCGAAGGTGTATGTTGGAAAAGGGAATTCATGATTTTTTTTATCCCTTGTGGAATCGACAAGTTAGACTTAGCTAATGAATGTGTGTTGTACATTTTATGTTAATTCTTCATTAAATCAAAAGGAAAAATTCCAACCAACAGTAAGGTTACACCCCAAATAATTACTTCAAGATCCTCATCAACTAGGAGGTCAAAAAACTATGCAAGATCATGTAGTCCATATACGGACAAAGAACTAAAAGTAGCTTCAAAACTTCTTCAAAGATTCTCCTTTCTTGATCTTATGTCGGCAATAAGAAACTTTAAAGCTCAAAACTTTCATAGTGAGGAATGGTCTGAAACTAAGTTGATAGATTCAGCCATGTGGAAACTATGCAACAAGGCCTCAAATGGGGATTTAAGTTGCAGTGAAGAGTCTTAACCTAAATGGATTTAAGGATCAAAAGGAATGACTTGTATGTGACCATTATAACTTCTCGTATGGTTTTTTTTATTAAATATTAAATTTGTTAAGTTCATTATCCTAATAATCTTTATTATTTTTCTAGATTGAACATGATATTTGATCTTTTTAATCCTAAAAATACCTCCATTAGTAGTTATGGTAAATATTAAAAAGATACAAATATTGTGTGATATATAAAAAAATACGAGTAATGTTGATGTTATTTTTGTTTTATTTTATTTATAGCACAAAATGATATGATTTATGCATCACTTCTATATATCTTGTTATACTTTAAATAAATCTTGTAACTTTCTATCATTTCATTTTGACAAGTCGAGATTAGCTATCTTAGTGAACTCCATCTTTCAAATCTTGTTAAATTGATCGACTTCGGTTGATATATGAGTATGTTTGTGAAGAAAGCTTAGAGAATCATTTATATGTTTCAATTAATTTTAACTTTATTTTGTACAAATATGTGTTTTAATAGCCTCTGTAATCTAGTTATTTAGTCAAATTGGATATCAACCGAAGACTATTCTTGTAATTCGTTTATGTGAGAAGGAAAATAGACAAGATAAAAATGTAATAAAAAAAGTTTAGCAGTGCGAGGCCAAAATAATAATAAAGGTCCTAAGGTTACATATTGCTACCATTATAGTCAAAAAATGGGTTTTTTAAGATTTGGACTTAATTATGCAAGATGAATGGTTATTTTAGTGATATTTACCCATTTATAAGTTCTAATGAACAAAATGAGGTCAGCAACTCTATCTCAAATCACTTTTACGACAATGTTTTATAATCACTTTATTTTCATCAATTTTTTGTAACATTTCTATTTATATATCTTAAAATTAGAGTTCATGATTGCATTCTTCTTTTAATTATATATATATATATATATATATATATATATATATTATAAAATTAACAAGTGATAATTTCATGAATTATTACTTGAAAGTGTGGGTTGCACCTAATTCAACCCTACAAAACCGGTTTATAAGGTGAGATTTGTCCCTTATATTCACATAACAGGTTTTATCTCTAGGTGATGTGAGACTTCACACTCTCGGCATTTCGTCTAATATTGAATTTCCAACACATCTTTCCCATGTCGAGAACTGGACTTCTCGAGCATAGAGACTATTCAACGGGTGGTCCAATATTGGATTCCAACACACTCCTCTCATGCCGAGGACTGGACTAGCGTGAAAACTATCCAAACGAGTGCTTCAATACGACCCGATAATAGATGACCCAACATCTTCATCAATACTAGGATAGACTCGATACCAACTTGAAATTGTGGGTTGAGTCTAACTCAACCCTACAAAACCGACATATAAGGTGATGTTTGCCTCTTATATTCACGCAGCAGATCTTATCTCTAAGTGATGTGAGATTTTACACTCTTAAGATTTCGTTCAATATTAAATTTCCAATACATCCTTCCACAATAAATATTATATTGGATATGGTAATAACTTAATTAGATGATGCATTGCTTATTATTACATATTTTCAATAAATATATATATATATATATATATATATATATATATATATATATATATATATATATATACCTTAATCTTTATCTTATATTATTATTCTAATTTAGAATTACAATGCAAAACTTTTTTGATTTTGGATTTTATTAATAATGCGCCAGTGGTAACCCGAGGCCATGTGACCCCTAAGATTATAATGAAAAGTTAGTATACTCTCAAACATTAATTTGACTCGTGGTAGAGCATAATTAATAACAAAACTCTTCATATTTACTAAATAAAATGAAAAATAGAAATATTTAATTGAATTATTCTTTCAAGGACACAAATTATTATTGTAATAAGATCCCTATTAAATATTCCTTTCAAATTTACTATCACCAACGCACCAAACTATTATGTTTGCTCAACCAAATATTCTATTGATGTGTAACATATATGTACAATCACAAGATTTAGGATACTACTTTGTAAGGACTGTTTCAATTTGTTTCCATGAGACTTAAATCAAGTCAATGCAATAAGATCTATGAACATGTGATATAGAGAACATTGTTCATCTTGTATGAAAAATGAGATAATTAGTTATTTGCTTACAAAAGATATAACATTTAAAGAGTTCCCATGAGACATTCATATGTGTAAGGCGATTAGTAAAATTAGTTTTTTAACTAATAGTTGAAAAATTCTCAATTTCCCTACTAGTTGTATAAAAAATTCTAGATGAATTAAGATGTTATTGAGTTACTCTTTCATCATTACATTCTTATTGTATTATATAACATATAAAATTATACATGTTTAATACATTAGAAATGGAAAGTGGTTTAAGATCTATTTAAGTAAAATTATGGAGAATGAGTCTTAAAAAGAAGAAAATAAGAAAAATAAATTAAATAAAATTTTACAATACATTAACTAATATGTATTAGCTTTTTTATTTAAATTTTCTAAAAGATGGGAGAACTTTTGTAAATTAGTTAATACAAAAGTTATTTTAATTTTTTAAAAAAGGTTGATTTTATTTTCTTCTTTACTTAAACAAATTCTTAAGCTTCGATATTTCATATGGTGAAATTTCTTCTCCAATATTAATTAGTTAGGATATTTAGAGGTTCTAACAATGATAAATGTTGTTACCATAGGACATATCACTTTCAAAAGTAGTGTATATAGTTTTGGGGTGATTCTACTTGAATTACTCACCGGTGGAAGAGCCAATGACCACATAATACCTAAGGAGGAGCAAAACTTGGTTGAATGGTTACACATCCTTTCGAGGTAGAGAGAAAATTTTCTCTATTTAATTGATTCTACATAGGTATGTTGCACAGACAAGACCATTGATGAGTTATGTTGCATGCAAGTTTCACAATAATGACATGACTTCTCCTTCATCCTCAATTCCCTCAACATCAATTCAAGCAAGATTATCCTCTACCTTTACCAAATCCTATTGTTGCATCTTCGTCTAATTTTATTACTTAATAATTTGTATGCTTATATTTTTAATTACTTAACTATCATTAGTTCTAGAACTAGATTTTTTAGCATATTTTTACCAATTAGGTAATGGTTATGTTGATGAGTGAAATAAATTTATTTAAGAGCTTTTTGTGATTGAGTTGTTAAGATAAGGACTTTGTTTTATTGTTATATCTTTGGTGAATAAAAATATTTTGGAAAATAAGAGATGTCAAGTGAATGTTTATAATATATGAATCCTTATGTCATTATTTAATTTTTAAAGCGAATATTCAGTTATTTGAAGAAAACAATTTGAAAGAGAAATAAAGATATAATATTTAACAAATTTTTTTTTTAAACCAATGAAATTTATAATAGTTCTTTATTCTTTCTAATATAAACAATTTTTCTTTAGGATAAAATTATATATGTATTAGAGTGTGAAGGGTGAAATTTATTTTTTATTTTTTATTTTTTCATTTTCATTTTAATTTTTTTTTCTTTTTTCATTTTCATTTTCATTTTTTTTCTTAAATTTTCATTTATTATTATTATATTATATTTTTCTTTTCACTAAGAATTCTATTCTTTAAGCACAACTTTATCACGTTAAATATTACAAAAAGTAGATTTTACAAATTTTTTGTTTAACAAAAAGATTAATCTTTATGTGAAGAAGGTTTTACAATATATCACAATATAAAAAGTTTAATTATAAAAAATATGGGTGAGAAAGACATAATCTTGAGCCCTTGAAATATGCTAACATAAGTTCTTTGAGTGGAGACTTTATATAGAAGAAGATTTAGAATAGTCATTAGATAAAATAAATTTTAAACATTTTCTTACGGTAGACACATTTAATGTTCATGAATATTTAATATAACTCTCGTCTTGTTAACCTCAACGCAGAAATTTATCCTGATATGAGACCTGAAGTTTTTAAAAAGTAGGTTTCTAAAAAGTGATTCTACTTTTCGCTCCAAATCTTTGTGTGTCAAAATGTGCAGTTTATTTTTGAAAACTTCCTTCTCCTATACAAAATTGACCTTTATGATTTAGGCAGTTAATTTTTATTGAATGTCCTATGTACAAATAAATTCGAAGAGTAAAGACTAAGTAGTTCTTTGCACAAATAAACACAAAGAGCTGAGTATGAATAATACGAGGACGAAGAGAAAATAAAAATGGAATTATCTTTAGAGAAAAATATAATATAATAATAGAAAAATAAAAGTTTATCTAAGAAAATGAAAATAGATAAAAATAAAAAAAAAATGAAAATATAAAAAAAATCTACTCCACCCAAACTTAAATTCTAAATCTGCCGAACCTAAATCTTAATTCCGCCCCGATATAAAAAGTTGAGGAGTATAATTTGTATTTAAAAACTTTTAACATAACAATAATATAATAATTATTTTTTCATACTATATTAATTTAATTAAATATCTGCATTTAACTTCACGTGTACTCGTGTTACAACATTGTTTTCTCGTTCTCAAACACGTATAGGAACTAATATGTCCTAGTTTTAAATTAATAATTTTAAAATTTATAAATCATAATAATGTTGATTAAAATTATTTTTTTAACAAAAAATACATAAAGAATCAGAATAATATATTTTAAAACCATTAAAGATAGAAATGAATTTTTTTAAAACGTAAAAAAACTAATATAAAAAGTGACTAAATTCATAGGATTAAAAGAGACATTCAATTCTTGGTATATAAAACATAAATATAAAGTATAGATGTGCATTAAATTAATGACAAAAATATGAACATATGATTGAGTCGGTGGTAAATTGTACCTAGAAGAATTAATTTGTTTTATATTAAATATTTGCAACTGTTTTGTACTTTTTTAATCAAAAAATATTTTTTGATTTCTTTACAAAATAGAATTCTAACTTAAGCTTCCGAATTGGTATGTTTATATTTTTTCCAATAATGATTTATTTTAAAATTATAATGTTATTAGGTAAGTTTTCTTAATTAATGAAATCAAATTATTTTGATTTTATAAATTAAAATTGAAATTGATATTGTTTGTCTTTGTTATTTAGGATGGATCCTTCATGTGACAATGAAAGATGAAGATTATATGATTGGATTGAAGAAAATAATAGAAAATGAGTTGAAATAAGATAATAGTAATTTTTTACTTTTTCTTGCTTCTAATTAATAGTATGGTCTTTTTTTTGTCAGAAAAAAAGTAATGTATTTAACTGAAATATTTAAAGACGTCACTTATTTGAGAAAAAAATAAATTAGTTTTATTTTCTTTATAAAAAAGGTGTTATAATGGTCAAAAGGAACATTGCATTCTAGACAACTTTTTTTAGCAGGGCTTTATCGCAGGAAATTCATTAAAATTATTATTAAAAAAATTTGTAGAAGAGGTATAAATTAAGTAAAAAATTTCAATAATTTTTTCTATTAATATTATATAGTCTCTAGCCTAAGATTTATTTAAATATATAAATTAAATTTTATTAAATATATTTGATTATATCTATTTTAAATATAGATATAATTTTTTTACAATATTAGTTATTTTTGAGACATTTATTTTAAATATAAATATAATTTTTATAACAGTATAACAAAAGAACATTGTAAATTATATTAGTGGCTTTTAAGTTGACTAGTTTATGATTTTTTTTTTTAAGAAAGGACACTAAGGAACTAATTTTTGTTAGAGAAAATTGCTAATTTATTATAATTTTTCTAATGAGTTTAAAATTATTTGTAAAATTAAAAATAAATGAAATTGGAGTATAATGTTTAATATATTAAATGAAAAGAGAATCCAAATTTTATAATAATTACAAAATAGAAAATAAAGAGTAATATAAGTGTTGCGTAGAAAATTTTGATTAAAATTGATTTTTTAATATTATTTTTATTTATTTTCAGAAGGGATATCAAGGAAAATTAATATTAGAGAGTATTGTCACGTTGTTTAAGAGATGAATAATTTTTCATGAGTAAAAATAATTTCAATTTTTTGTTAAAAACAGTAAAAGAAAATTGATAAATGGCTGGTTTTGATTTTCAAAGTCTAGAAAAAGAACATTAAAGAATTGATTTTTCACTGAATAAGATTGTCACATTATTTTAGTATTTATAATTTAAATAATTAATATTTTAATATCAATTTGATTTATTAAATAATAAGTGAAATCTATGAGAATAAATTATTATGTAGGTTGAATATTCTCTAAAAATATAAACTTAATAATAAATTATTTCATTCTAATATATTATTTGAAATTTTTTTTTATTGAAACTTGTATTTTTTATAATAAATGTATAATATTTTTTATTTATTAAAATATATTATCATGATCTACTAAATAATGTATTTATCAAAACTTTTGATTAGATATATTTTTATTATTTAAAATGTTTCAAACTAGAAATATAATAAATTTGATATTTTATTAATAATGATAGATTCCTGAAAGTTGACGGTACATAACCAAACGACGTGTTTATTTTTTTAAATAACTTTGGATTTAGAAAATAAAATTCTAGAATTTAAAGTTAAATTGATTATAATTACTACTATAATATCTAAATCTTTAAAAGTTTGAAAATTAAAAATTAACCATTCAATTTTTATATGCCTATACTTAAACAAATCAACAAAACAGAAAAAGAAAAAACCTTTGAAAAACTAAAAACCAAAAAAAATTAAGTTATATGAATTATTATCTTAGCCATTCATTCTTATATGTATATCTGATATTAATTTTTTTTATAGAGGGACTTTAGTCTTTACACAAACTTTTTCAGTATAATTAATTGTAGTGTGGGTAGAATTTTGCTATAATTAATTTCATGTTCATGTATATTTTTGTAACATGAATAGTTGTTTATAATGCTTTACTATTCATTTAGAAATACAAAATTGCTTCTTATTTACAATTGGCAAATCAAAATTCTATGTATCAAACATTTATAATTTATAGGTGACACTAAGAATCAACATTGACATAATGTTTTGTTAATTTTGTTGATTAAAAAGTTGAAAAAAAATAATAATATAAAATATTTTCTTTTAAAAAAATAATGTTACTTTAAATAAGATTTTTTCAAAAATAATTTTTCAAAATTTTTAATTCTAATTTATTCCGTTTATCACGCGGTTAAATTAATGATGTAGTATAAAATTTAAGTTGATTATTAATTATACAACTAATGCTTAGGAATATGCTTTATTTCTTAATGTGAATTTTACTAATCAAATATTTTTACAGACAATAATATTAAATGTTGACTACCAAATTACAGGTTAAGGATTCAAATTATATTTTATTAAAATAATTGTTTTGATTAAGTTATAAATTTGACCATAATCATTATACAAAATTAAGTTATTCAAACTTATTATTAATTAATATAGGTCCCATTGAAATGTAAAATTTTAAAAGAATATGTTTGCAGCAATTTTTTTATCGTATAATTAACACTAAGAGAAAGTTGAATAGAATGATTAACATTGTTAATGTAAGTGCTAACATAGTTATCAATTACTATCAAATTAAAATGTATTATAGTTTGGATTAAGAGTGGTTCCATCACAAAGTAATTTAGTACTAAGCATTTGATTCTATCCCATTATCAAGTGTAACGTTTTCTCTTTCTAGAATTAATTTTTTCTAGAATTTGGAGCCACGTTACATTTCTTCCTCCCATCGTAACTTTAATTTTAGCATTTAATGCCAATTTACTTTAATTTCATTGACCTTAAGAAAATATCATAGAAAAAAAAAAGACGAGTTTTACTTTTTTTTTAAAAAAAATATTTTAGTTTAAAATTTTCTTATTCTATTCTATTCTTTTTTATTTTACCAAACAGATTTTAAAAGATAAATGTTTCAATATTTACAAGTTATTTAAATTCAATTATCGCACCGGTTAAAATTTAAAAAATTAGAGTTAGAAAATACCTAATATTCATATATATATATATATATATATATATATATATATATATATTAAATAATTAGGAGTGTAAGAGTTTTTTAATAAACATTTTTTAATTTTAATAAAATTAAAATTATACACGTTTCTTATCAACAGACAAGAAAATCATCTCACCAATAATGATTATTTCTGCACGTCATTAATACATGTTTATAAAGATCAATGTCGGTAAAGAAGTTAATTCAATGAAACTATATTAATTATTCATTGATAACATATTATTAGTCTAAATACAGCTGAGATTGAATCCTTAAACAAAATTTTAAATTCAGTTTTATAGATAAAATAAAATAATTTATACAGTTTGATAATATGATTTTTATAAATCATATTTATATGATTTATAATGATATAGAATTATTTTATATCTGCAGAAAATAATCTTTAGACTTTCTTACGTCTATTAAATCTTTTTTATGTATATAATCCATTATAGTTTTATAATTATTTATTAACTTTAAAATAATTAAATACTTTAAATATAATATCAACCGTGATGTGTGATAAAATAATTTATAATTACAAATCATAGTAATTAAACTTTATATATATAAATAACTGATAAGTGATATTTATTAAATAAACAAGTAAACTATTTTTAAAATTTACCCTTATTAAATACTTGAGTTTACAAAAGTCAAGATCATTTATTAGGTTATCTTTTTATATTATTTTTGAGTATTTATTCTCTTTCTACCTCCAAGAATATTCATTATGATTTTTTATTCTCTGAAATCTCTTCTACTTTTTTACGTATAACGCTTACAAAATCTCTATCTTTTGTCTTGACAGCTTTGATCTTGACTTTCTCATGTGAGTGACATTTGTGTTGAAGCATGTAAACATCAAAATTTTAGAGATTTGAAGTGAAAAGTATGGAAAACATTGTTGGTGCTAAGGTTGGAACTATGAGTGCAAGAAAATCAAAGGGAGACAGAAACAACAAAGATTTTGTTCAAGGTACTAGTAAAGAAGGCTTGGGATTTTGGAGAAAAATGAGGGGTTTTCTAAGTTGTGTGGCTCCGAATTTCAAAGGGAAAGAAGGCTCTTTTAGTGTCAAAAGCAAACAAAGTGATGGTATATATACTCTACCTTTGTTCTACCATTCTTCTTATTAGGCTAGTTTTTGTTTTCAATTAAAATTTCATTTTTTTCATATACCCTTATATTGATTTGTTTAATCTACATAATTGATTCTTCAATGTCACAAATTTTGCAATCCCTTCTTGTTTCCTTAATTCTTTCCACACCATTCAACTCCACTTGATCCCAATTTCCCAAAAAACATAGAACATTCAATGAACACCTCGTTTCTTTAATTCATGGTTGTTTTTTTACTACATTCCATTATTTATGACATTTATCACTTCTATGCTCTCTTTCTCTCTCCATGTGTATAGACATTCGAATGATGCTTACTCAACAATTTTCATATCTCATTTCACTTGAATCTCTCTCCATTTCTCAATCTAGCATTTCTCCTTCTCTTTTTATTCTTGCTCCTCTTTTCTCATTTAAATTGACATAATAATCTGAGTCTCATCTGATTATGCATCAATCAAATGTTTATTTTGGATTGAATTTTAATTATTTATTTTTTTAACATCCATAAAGGCATATTCATATAGAGATAAGAGAAATAATAAAAAAAATAACAATGTAATGGATTGTGTGCCCAAATAGGGAAAATCAGTGCAATAAATTTTTAAAAATATTTATTTTTAAAGTGATTTCGAAAAACCAACATAAAAATGATTTCTTTCTTAAGATAAGTTGAATCATATCTACATAGATACTATATGCTTAAGTTAATGAATTTATTTTTGAAATTAAATCTAAAAAACTATTTTTTAGGGAGAAAAAATATACATAGATAGAAAAAGTGTTGCAAAAGGGAAATTCTTTTGATTCTTATGGGATGACAAATTAACAAATTTAGACATAATTAATTAGTTTGTCTAATTCATGTACATTTCATGTTGCTCATTAATTAAATTTTCTTTGGTATCTTTTTTTCCCCAAAAAGTTACAGGAAGAGAGTCTAGAAATGATGACATAAGACCTCAACCACATACTCCTAGTTCCTCATCTGCCCAAAGGTCAAAAAGTTGTCCAAAATCTTGTACTCCAACCTTGGAATTAAAATTAGCTCCTTCTCAACCTCGAAGGTTCACATTTGATGAACTTAAGTTGGCAACAAACAATTTTAAGCCTGAGAATTTCCTTGGTCAAGGAGGATTTGGAGTTGTTGTGAAAGGTTGGATTAGTGATGATCAACATGGAAACTACACAATTGGGCGTATTCCAATAGCAGTGAAAAGTCTCAACATGAATGGATGTCAGGGTCACAAGGAATGGCTTGTATGTGATCATACCCTTTTGTTATATTTATTTACTTGTTCATTTTGTTTGATTAATTTTTTATCAAATAAACTACACTGACACCCTATTTACATGTCTTCTTAATCATATAGAACTCAAGAAATAGGGTTCTTGTAATTTGCTCATTTTTATTTTGGTGCAAAGTGCTATGATTTACTTTTCTTTAATATTTTATGATGGCAGGCTGAAGTTTCTTATCTTAGTAATCTTCATCATCCAAATCTGATTAAACTGGTAGGCTCTTGCATTGAGGATGACAAAAGGCTATTGGCATATGAGTTTATGCATGGAGGAAGCTTAGAGAATCATTTGTTCCAGAGTATGTATTTTGTCATAGTTTTTTATAGAAATTTATAATGTTATAATGCTTAGGTTAATTTTTATTGAAGTGGTTGTATGGTTTAAAAAATAAATGTATTTTATTTTTAATTACCAAAGTGTTACTTTCTATTTAACTAAAATTTTACTTTTACAATTGAAAATAAAAAAAATCAAAATATGTTTATTTTCTTTAATAAAAAAGCTCTTATTTAAGTTGTGATGGAAGTCTTTTGTCTTAATTAATTGTGCGGGTATAACAATTAACATCTTTCACAAGTCACTAAAGAATTAGTATGAAGCTTTGAATATTCTTGCAATTTCTTTGTGAGATTATGTATATAGATTATTTGCAAGATTATAATATAGAAAAGTGGAAGAATACAAGAGGGTTATATGGTTTAGCTGATGCAAAAATTAGTTTCAATTTTTTGGAAAATTCTATTTCATTTTTATTATATTTTTCTTCTAAAACTTTTTTCTGAAAAATTTATATGACACACACCATTAATCTTTATATTCAATGAACACAACGATAATAATCTTATTTGAATTCACATGTTAATTCATCTTAACAACTGAGATGGTGATTGCATGCTGGAGATATATCATAATTAAAATATAATAATATCATGTTTATGCAGGAACTATTTGTCTCACATGGCCTATCAGAATGAAAATAGCACTTGGTGCTGCAAAGGGGCTTGCATTTTTGCATGAGAATGGTGTAATTTTTCGTGATTTCAAAACTTCAAATATCCTATTAGATGAGGTAATAATTGAAATATTACATTACTTATTGTGCTAATTTTGAATATATATATATATATATATATATATATATATATATATATATACACCTTTATTAATACCTTATTTTGAATACATCAATAATTTCAGAATTACAACCCAAAACTTTCCGATTTTGGGCTTGCTATAGATGTTGGAGAAGCAACTACAACTGATCAAGTTGTGGGAACACAAGGCTACATAGCCCCTGAGTATATGAGGACAAGTTAGTATACTCAAATATCTTATCTGTTTCATGAATGATATATATAGCAACGAATACACACTTTTCTTTTTTATTCCTGATACATCGTGTCATTTTTTACTTGTGGTTTATGCATGCTTGCAAGCAGGACTTTTCAAGTTGATAAAATACAATGGCTAGTAGAAATTAAGTTTAGGTTTAAACATTCTAGTAATGCATTAATGTGAAGGAAATTGAAAGTAATTATTATAATCAAATCTCTTTTAGATATTCCTATCTCCTTGTCATCAACCTTAAAAGATAAAAATCATCACCTACTAGTATGATTACTCAATCAAATGTTTTATTCATGTGTAGCATACAATCACAAGCTTAATTTAAGAGAATCTCTAGTTCATACCATGTTTAGTTTGTTTCCATGAAATGCCATCTCTAGTTTAGTTTGTTTCCATGAAATGCCATCTCTAGTTCATACCATCTCTAGTTTAGTTTGTTTCCATGTTTAATGAGCATATGATATTGTCCTTATGAATGAAAAGATTAATTGTTTAAATTAAATATCTTTCTCAAAAAGTGATAAGGAATTGCTTACAAAAGGTATAATGGTTAGAGTTGCACTCTTATAAATCTCAGGTTTCAATATAGTTAGGTCCAATATATAATAACATAAATTCTTAGTTGCCTATTCAAAACACCTACGTGACATGAATTTATTAAATGGAAACTCATACAACTATTGACTCAAAAACCTATAACACCAAAACACCTAGATTTGTTAGGGTACCATAGAATTTCTTCCTTATATGTCTCTCCTTATCACATTACATAACTTATGATATATCACATATTAAGCATCATTGTTGTTGCATGATGAGGAGCAAGTTTCTTCTTCATTGGTTGGTATTTTTTTATGTGCTAACTATGTATGTTGTTATCACAGAACATCTTACTTGTAAGGGCGATGTTTATAGCTTTGGAGTAGTTCTACTTGAAATGTTAACAGGTAGAAAGGTGATTGACAAAAGAATGCCTAAGGAGAAAGTAAACTTGATCAATTGGTTGAACCTTGTCAGGAAGAAAATGAATTTTAGGTATATCATGGATTCTAAGCTTGAGGGAAAATACTCAACATTAGGTGCTGAGACAACAATGAAATTGGCCATGCGTTGTGTTTGCTTTGACCCAAATGCAAGACCAAATATGAGTGAAGTAGTTCGTGCATTGGAATCTTTACCTATTCGTCGTGATGGCATGACTACTCCCTCACCCTCAACTCCATCACCATCAATACCATCAACATCACTCAACAGAATGCATGTTGGACCCTCTCACCGTGGTACCAACAAATATGGCCTAGGAAATAATCTATCATCAAATGTTCCAAGGCGCTTTCAAGCTTCACCATTGGGTTAAGGAAATCTTCTGCTTCAATCCATGCATGGATATTAGTACTTCACCATTGAGTTAAGGAAATCTTCTGCTTCAATCCATGCATGGATATTAGTAGGTTTAATGTTTTCAAGTTTGAATCTTAAACTCTTGAGTTTGCAAACCTTTTTTATTGCTTATTTTTAATTTGTATGGATATATGGTGCTCTAAAACTGTTGACTCTTTATCTTATTTTCTGAGCACATTATCGTTGGTATATTTGTAAAACAATATATCTTTCCGTTTTTTATATTTGAAAGGAAACTTACGAAAAGTTTATGTCTGGTTTGTTTACTACTCTCAACTATCAATTTTGTTTATCCACGGTAGTTTATGAAAGTATTTGTATCTAAACCAGTTTTGTATTTGTATTTGAAACTGTTTATGAAAGTATTTGTATCTAAACCAGTTTTGTATTTGTATTTGAAACTGTTTATGGAAGTATTTGTATCTAAACCAGTTTTGTATTTGTATTTGAAACCAGTTTTGTTGTCTGAAGATTTATCCTATGTCACCATGGAATATAATGGTTAAAAGAAAGAAAGACATATTTTATTTTTAAAACACTTATTTTAAACTGTAGTAAGTAAATTATTTTTTATATAAATTTTTTAAATAAATTCAAAAAAAATCATGAGTATTTATAATTATAAGTAAAAAATAGGACAAATCTCTTGACATTCGTAGTTTCCTTTATGTTATTCAATAATTTATTTACTACTTTTTATGTCTCTTTCTGGTCAATAATTTGGTCACATATTATATTAATTTATTCTATTATATTTGATATTAACTACAAGATTGCACTGAATTTTTTTTCTAAATATACGTTCTCTTTCATTTTAGTGGCTATAAAAAAACTCGTTATTTTCAAAAAAAAAAATTAATTTCTGTTTGTTTTCAGTAATTAGGTCACTTTTTATTTTGATTTATTTTATTATATTCGACATTATCTCTATCATAATATATATTATCATGTTATTTTACATTATTTTTAAATTTTTCTTTAAACAGGGTATTAGGGGGTGCTGAATTATTTCTTATGAAGTGATATCTCTTTCATTTTAGTGCGTAACAAACCTTAGTTTTAAAAGTTATATAAAAAAAATGTTTTTTAAAATCAAATTTATTGAAATATATGAATATGTAGAATATTTATTTTAATTACTAATATTGATAATATTTAATTAAATTATATAAATAAAAAGTTTAAAAGTTGCAAGTATATTTCAATGGTTATAAAATAAAGTATTATTTAAAAAAAATTGATCAAAAGATATAAATATATAGATAAAAATTTTAAACATGAATATTTTAATGATGTTTAGTTGAAATATTTAAATAAAAATTTTGAAGGGTGTAGTCATATTTTAGAGGATATTGATAGTACATCTAACAATGATATTATCTTGAACAAAAGAAAATGATAATTTGTGTGAATCTAAAATTCATGTAATATGTGCTTCTTACTTGATGTATCTTAAATTTTAAAAATTTTATTGTTCAATCAAAAAATAACAACCCACCGCTTGATTTGTGTATTTTGTGCTATTTTATTGAATTTCTAATTGAATAAAAATTAATTTGAGTAGTTTAAAATTTATAAGATGTAATTTAAATTGAATTTCTTGTTTCGGTACTTAGAAAAAATTAAAAAAAAATGAAATTTATTTCTCCAGGGTTTACTTATGAATATTTTTTTATATTTTCATATTTCAATAATTATTTTTTATCTCTACATTATTCTTACTAAAATTTAAAAATAAATTTAATTTTACATCTATATTTTATATAAAATTTTATTTTTCCCAACTCACAAATTAATTTTTATGATTTTTTAATTTATTTAAAAAATATTAAAATGGTCAAATTCATCACCTTGATTCCTTGTCATATGGTGTACACAGGTGTTTTTCTTTATTGTATCATGCTAAAATAGAAGTTCTCATGGGATGCTAAAATAAATTAAAAAATTATAAAAACTAACATAAATTGTGAGGAATAAATTATTCTATAATACACATGAAATTGAATTATTTTTTAAATGTATTGAGAATAACGTAGATTCGAAAAAAATAATTATTAAATATGAAAACATAATAAATAATTTCATAAATAAATTTTAAAGAAGTAAATTTCATTTTTATTCCATTTTTTCCTCTGTACCCAACTAAAAAATCCAACTTCTTAGAATATGTTAATATTTGTTCATTTCTCAACTATAAATTCTTGAATTTCCATGCCCACATGTCGAGCACCTCCTTGTATTCTCAGCAAAATTTCATCTCCAACTTTGAGTGAGGTAACAGGAATGGCTGTTCTTAATGTGTTCCCTAAAATAAAAGGATAGACAATACTTTAGGAACAAAGGACAGAACACTTTAGGAAACTCAAGTAAATACTAAAAAGAAGAGATATGTAACTTAACTACCTTGTGTGGGACAAACCAAGGCAACTGTTTCAGCATTCTGTAAAAGGATGCTAATAGCTTTTTTATCTGCTTCAACCTGAAAAATTATGTCAGTTAGTTCATATTTAAATCTTTAAGACCATGACAAAGTTGTCATGGATAAATATAGTCCCATGATAACAAAGAATAAAACAAAATTATGTTCCAGTTTCAAATGCACACAAAATAGTGACTGTACATTCAACATCTGAATTTTCAAAAACACACATATGTGAATGAATTACTGTCATAAAAAAAATTAAATCATTTGATGCAGCTTTCACATTTGATATTCAACCTTAGTATATAATTGCTACAGAGTGAAGAGGACTAGGGGAAAAGAAGAGTAAAAGAGAGCACAACTAAAGAAGTCGAACTAACGCAAAAAAACAAAAAAAAACTTTGAAATGTTCCCCTGAGAACCAGTTTTATCTCAAGATTGCTTTCCATAACAACCATTGCTAAAATCTGATCTTTATGAAAAGTTATAATCTTAATACACAAACCTAATAAACTAAACTGATGTTAAAAAAGAAAACATTAATAAAAGTACACTTCCTCCCATCAAATTTCCGAAAATGCTTACACAAACCTTTGCCTCCACAAGGATTAGTGGTCTACTTTCTATCTTTACACGACCAACAACTGCAATTCGTTGCTGACCCTGTTGATCAACTACAATCACCTCTTCCCCTGATTTTAGTTCTGACAGGTAACATGTTCTGCCTCCTGGAACAGCAACATAGGCATGCACTGGTCCCTGTTATGATAAGTAATTGGTTGAAAAGAGTTCATATAACTTCTACTGAAAGCAATAGAATAGTTATCTTTTTAATGCAAGATCAGAATGCAGTAAGAACCAAAGTGATCATGAGTAATGTATAAAAGCTTGGCCAAGATACGCTTTGATGAATCCAAATGTAGTGCAAATCAACATTTTCCTATTAATAAAAATTCTTTACATGCAATAGCAATGAATATGTGATAATGATGATAAATGCAGCCCAATCTTCAAAATTAGTCAAAACTAATTATCAACTTTACATAAAAGTGTACAAAATAATCCAGCTATTCATATTGAATAATTAGTTATAGTTACATGTATCATCACAGATAGCTTTTCTCACAATTTTGATTGACAGTCTCACATTGTAAGCCCATTGTTGCGAATTGTGATGATTGCTGTTATATGATAAGAATGAGAGTCAGTGATGGTCAGTTGCTATTTATTATTAGTTAGTTGCTAGTAGCCTTAGTTAAAAAAATTATGAGTCTTAGTCTGTGTAGTGTATTAATAGATACTTGTTTTGTAGTAGTGCATTTGTCACGTGAGTGCAATACATTCCCATTCTTTTCTCCTCTTATTGGATCATATTCTTTAAAGTGTGTGTGACCCTTAAATATGTTTTTTTTTATTATTATTGTTCGTCTCATATTGTGACCCCATTGTTACAAATTGTGATGATTGTTGTGATATGATTCAAATGAGAGTTAGTGGTTGTTAGTTTCTATTTTGAATTAGTTAGTGACCAATAGTCTTAGTGTTAGAAAACACCATGAGTCTTGGTTTGTGAATTTATAAATACATACTTGTATTAGTAGTGAATTTGTGTGCACCATTGCATTTGTGAGTTCCAACAATGATAAGATATATGTAATTCTATACCAAATCAAAGACAATGAATATATTAATTTCAAGCTTAAGGTTTGAATGCACAACTTACTGCATTCACCCGAAAAGGCCTGCTTGCAATGTAATTTGACTCCAAGCATTCTGAGTGAACAAGAAATAATCCTCTGGCAAAAGATCCGACCTGTTGAAAATATTTGATTGATAAGAATGGTGGATTCACTAGATTAGCCAATAAATATTTCAACCTTTGCTTTGCTTAGTAAATGGATACATACAAGAAGTCCTTCACCAGGTCTCATGAGACTGCAGAGATCTACACATACACGGTCCCCCATTCCAGCCACTTGAATATGAGTCACAGTGGCCTTACTCAAGCTCAGTACATTACGTTCTTCCATTCTTCTGTCAAAATATTCCTGAAAGTTTTTAACTGAAATAAGAGGTCAAGCGACATTATGGAAGAAGTCTCATCTAGATGTAGAATACCTTCAGCTCAAAAACAGGTTCAACATCTTCTACTTTCATGATTATTCCGTCTAAACCATGTTCAAGTGCCTATAAAATCCAAGGGTTGCAGCTTTGAGAAGAGAGTTAAAGCTGAAGGTAAAAGAGTACTTATATACAGTCACACCAGCCTCAAATCTGAAAAGTTTACTTTGCTAGTCTCCTAGTATATACCTCAAGAAACACCTTGGCTTCAGATGTATTATTAGAGACGGCAAACACAGTCTTTTGGCTGCTTTGAAATGCAGCAATTATATTTTCTGCAGGTATTACCTGATAATTCGCAAACAAAAGAAATTATTGAAAATGGGAAATCTCAACTTAAATCGCAAACTATATTACACTTTTAAAACACAGTAGATTTTGAAGCAGCAAATAAGTCAGACAAGATCAAGCCTCCTGAAAAAGAATGGATGTTGAGGTGTTGCAGTCAAAGTCATTAAGAATTAAAAAGGAGGCCTTGGAATCACCAGAATATAATTATATTTTCAACCAAATTATACT